>CM053035.1:6943835-7658835 GCA_028564925.1 Lithobates sylvaticus
ACGAAAACGAAAATAAACGAATTTTTCTATTGTGCACATGTCTAACTCCCAATATTGCCGGGGGGGGGGGGGTTTCTCGCACCAGCCACAGTCTGGCCCCCCTAAAGTCTGAAGGGCAATAAACTGTCCCTTTCTTTCGAAAAGTTTGGAGACCCATGATATATACTGTTGGGTTCACACTGTAGACTTCACCCGTTTTCCCGCTCGTGGTCATCCACCCCCTCTACGGCCTGGCAGGACGTCGCCCAGAAGCCCCGGCTATTCTAATATATGCTAATTTGATTTTAATGCCATCCAAATTCCTAGGCTGTAGAGCCGCACGAGCCGCAGTAAGTTATAATTACATCTAATTGGTGATTCCAACATAACAAATTTCCAGGATAAATTATTCCTCGTTAATAGCCCCCAGAGAACAACTAAGGTATCTCTTTTTAGTGTAACTGTATCAAATCATAAAAAGAGGATTCATTGGATGGTTGGGTTGGAGGGAAAAAAGCCATAAAGCAGGTTTTTTACTGAGAAAGCAGTTCACACAGAAACGAGCAGGCTTTTTATATGATGCTGACTGATTGCTTTCACATCGCCATCCAAGTCATTTTGTGAGCCGGAGATGGTGGTCAGAGGCCATTTTGTCGCTGACCTTCTACTCCATGTTGCACAGGGGAGCGCCCCCAAATTCATCCCGCGCCTTAATGTAATCTTTGACATTTTGCTATGATGGAGAGCCGTCATCCCAGAACAAATGTCAGAGCATGCATAAACAAAGCACAATTCCGATAATAAATAGTTTATGTGGAGCTCCGTTTTATGACCTCGTCATAGTTACGAGATGCAAAAAAAAAACTATTTACATGTTTATGAGGCGGGATGTGCCAAGCTGTTTTATACCTGAGAAAATGGAGGAGTGTTTTTCTTTATAAGCCATGGCATTCAATGCATGAAATGGTGATGGCCCAGACATGGCATTACAATGTAATAGTTTGAACAAGTGGTTCTCAATGGCTGAGATTCAGAGGACAGTCATGATGGGGCTCGGAGACTTGGAGGACAGTCATGATGGGGCTCGGAGACTTGAAGGACAGTTATACTGGGGCTCGGAGACTTGGAGGACAGTCATGGTGGGGCTGAGAGACTTGGAGAACAGTCATGATGGGGCTCGGAGACTTGCAGGACAGTCATGATGGGGCTCGGAGACTTGGAGGACAGTCATGATGGGGCTCGGAGACTTGGAGGACAGTCATGGTAGGGCTGAGAGACTTGGAGGACAGTCATGATGGGGCTCGGAGACTTGCAGGACAGTCATGATGGGGCTCGGAGACTTGGAGGACAGTCATGATGGGGCTCGGAGACTTGGAGGACAGTCATGATGGGGCTCGGAGACTTGGAGGACAGTCATGATGGGGCTCGGAGACTTGAAGGACAGTTATACTGGGGCTCGGAGACTTGGAGGACAGTCATGGTGGGGCTGAGAGACTTGGAGGACAGTCATGATGGGGCTCGGAGACTTGCAGGACAGTCATGATGGGGCTCGGAGACTTGGAGGACAGTCATGATGGGGCTCGGAGACTTGGAGGACAGTCATGGTGGGGCTCGGAGACTTGAAGGACAGTCATGCTGGGGCTCGGAGACTTGGAGGACAGTCATGATGGGGCTCGGAGACTTGGAGGACAGTCATGGTGGGGCTGAGAGACTTGGAGGACAGTCATGATGGGGCTCGGAGACTTGGAGGACAGTCATGATGGGGCTCGGAGACTTGGAGGACAGTCATGATGGGGCTCGGAGACTTGCAGGACAGTCATGATGGGGCTCGGAGACTTGGAGGACAGTCATGATGGGGCTCGGAGACTTGCAGGACAGTGATGATGGGGCTCGGAGACTTGCAGGACAGTCATGATGGGGCTCGGAGACTTGGAGGACAGTCATGCTGGGGCTCGGAGACTTGCAGTACAGTCATGGTGGGGCTCGGAGACTTGGAGGACAGTCATGATGGGGCTCGGAGACTTGGAGGACAGTCATGATGGGGCTCGGAGACTTGGAGGACAGTCATGATGGGGCTCGGAGACTTGCAGGACAGTCATGATGGGGCTCGGAGACTTGGATGACAGTCATGGTGGGGCTCGGAGACTTGCAGGACAGTCATGGTGGGGCTCGGAGACTTGGAGGACAGTCATGATGGGGCTCGGAGACTTGGAGGACAGTCATGATGGGGCTCGGAGACTTGCAGGACAGTCATGGTGGGGCTGAGAGACTTGGAGGACAGTCATGATGGGGCTCGGAGACTTGCAGGACAGTCATGGTGGGGCTGAGAGACTTGGAGGACAGTCATGATGGGGCTCGGAGACTTGGAGGACAGTCATGGTGGGGCTGAGAGACTTGGAGGACAGTCATGATGGGGCTCGGAGACTTGGAGGACAGTCATGATGGGGCTCGGAGACTTGCAGGACAGTCATGATGGGGCTCGGAGACTTGAATGACAGTCATGGTGGGGCTCGGAGACTTGGAGGACAGTCATGCTGGGGCTCGGAGACTTGCAGGACAGTCATGGTGGGGCTCGGAGACTTGGAGGACAGTCATGATGGGGCTCGGAGACTTGGAGGACAGTCATGATGGGGCTCGGAGACTTGGAGGACAGTCATGGTGGGGCTGAGAGACTTGGAGGACAGTCATGATGGGGCTCGGAGACTTGGAGGACAGTCATGGTGGGGCTGAGAGACTTGGAGGACAGTCATGATGGGGCTCGGAGACTTGGAGGACAGTCATGATGGGGCTCGGAGACTTGCAGGACAGTCATGATGGGGCTCGGAGACTTGGATGACAGTCATGGTGGGGCTCGGAGACTTGGAGGACAGTCATGCTGGGGCTCAGAGGACAGTCATGCTGGGGCTCGGAGACTTGGAGGACAGTCATGATGGGGCTCGGAGACTTGCAGGACAGTCATGATGGGGCTCGGAGACTTGCAGGACAGTCATGGTGGGGCTCGGAGACTCGGAGGACAGTCATGGTGGGGCTCGGAGACTTGGAGGACAGTCATGCTGGGGCTCGGAGACTTGGAGGACAGTCATGATGGGGCTCGGAGACTTGGAGGACAGTCATGATGGGGCTCGGAGACTTGGAGGACAGTCATGATGGGGCTCGGAGACTTGCAGGACAGTCATGATGGGGCTCGGAGACTTGGATGACAGTCATGGTGGGGCTCGGAGACTTGGAGGACAGTCATGCTGGGGCTCGGAGACTTGCAGGACAGTCATGGTGGGGCTGAGAGACTTGGAGGACAGTCATGATGGGGCTCGGAGACTTGGAGGACAGTCATGATGGGGCTCGGAGACTTGGAGGACAGTCATGATGGGGCTCGGAGACTTGGAGGACAGTCATGGTGGGGCTGAGAGACTTGGAGGACAGTCATTATGGGGCTCGGAGACTTGCAGGACAGTCATGGTGGGGCTGAGAGACTTGGAGGACAGTCATGATGGGGCTCGGAGACTTGGAGGACAGTCATGGTGGGGCTGAGAGACTTGGAGGACAGTCATGATGGGGCTCGGAGACTTGCAGGACAGTCATGATGGGGCTCGGAGACTTGGATAACAGTCATGGTGGGGCTCGGAGACTTGGAGGACAGTCATGCTGGGGCTGAGAGACTTGGAGGACAGTCATGATGGGGCTCGGAGACTTGGAGGACAGTCATGGTGGGGCTGAGAGACTTGGAGGACAGTCATGATGGGGCTCGGAGACTTGCAGGACAGTCATGATGGGGCTCGGAGACTTGGATGACAGTCATGGTGGGGCTCGGAGACTTGGAGGACAGTCATGCTGGGGCTCAGAGGACAGTCATGCTGGGGCTCGGAGACTTGGAGGACAGTCATGATGGGGCTCGGAGACTTGCAGGACAGTCATGATGGGGCTCGGAGACTTGCAGGACAGTCATGGTGGGGCTCGGAGACTCGGAGGACAGTCATGGTGGGGCTCGGAGACTTGGAGGACAGTCATGCTGGGGCTCGGAGACTTGAAGGACAGTCATGCTGGGGCTCGGAGACTTGGAGGACAGTCATGATGGGGCTCGGAGACTTGGAGGACAGTCATGATGGGGCTCGGAGACTTGGAGGACAGTCATGATGGGGCTCGGAGACTTGCAGGACAGTCATGATGGGGCTCGGAGACTTGGAGGACAGTCATGATGGGGCTCGGAGACTTGCAGGACAGTCATGATGGGGCTCGGAGACTTGGAGGACAGTCATGATGGGGCTCGGAGACTTGCAGGACAGTCATGATGGGGCTCGGAGACTTGCAGGACAGTCTTGGTGGGGCTCAGAGACTTGGATGACAGTCATGGTGGGGCTCGGAGACTTGGAGGACAGTCATGATGGGGCTCGGAGACTTGAAGGACAGTCATGCTGGGGCTCAGAGACTTGCAGGACAGTCATGATGGGGCTCGGAGACTTGTAGGACAGTCATTATGGGGCTCGGAGACTTGCAGGACAGTAATGATGGGGCTCGGAGACTTGTAGGACAGTCATGATGGGGCTCGGAGACTTGGAGGACAGTCAGCAGAGGACTTGCAGGACAGTCTTGGTGGGGCTCAGAGACTTGGAGGACAGTCATGATGGGGCTCGGAGACTTGCAGGACAGTCATGATGGGGCTCGGAGACTTGGATGACAGTCATGGTGGGGCTCGGAGACTTGGAGGACAGTCATGCTGGGGCTCAGAGGACAGTCATGCTGGGGCTCAGAGACTTGGAGGACAGTCATGCTGGGGCTCGGAGACTTGCAGGACAGTCATGGTGGGGCTCAGAGACTTGGAGGACAGTCATGGTGGGGCTCGGAGGCTCAGAGGACAGTCATGGTGGGGCTCAGAGACTTGGAGGACAGTCATGCTGGGGCTCGGAGACTTGGAGGACAGTCAGCAGAGGACTAGAAGCTCCTCCTGCTTATGTATCCCTGCAGAAACATAAGGGGCTCGGAGACTTGGATAACAGTCATGGTGGGGCTCGGAGACTTGGAGGACAGTCATGCTGGGGCTGAGAGACTTGGAGGACAGTCATGATGGGGCTCGGAGACTTGGAGGACAGTCATGGTGGGGCTGAGAGACTTGGAGGACAGTCATGATGGGGCTCGGAGACTTGCAGGACAGTCATGATGGGGCTCGGAGACTTGGATGACAGTCATGGTGGGGCTCGGAGACTTGGAGGACAGTCATGCTGGGGCTCAGAGGACAGTCATGATGGGGCTCGGAGACTTGGAGGACAGTCATGGTGGGGCTGAGAGACTTGGAGGACAGTCATGATGGGGCTCGGAGACTTGCAGGACAGTCATGATGGGGCTCGGAGACTTGGATGACAGTCATGGTGGGGCTCGGAGACTTGGAGGACAGTCATGCTGGGGCTCAGAGGACAGTCATGCTGGGGCTCGGAGACTTGGAGGACAGTCATGATGGGGCTCGGAGACTTGGAGGACAGTCATGATGGGGCTCGGAGACTTGCAGGACAGTCATGGTGGGGCTCGGAGACTCGGAGGACAGTCATGGTGGGGCTCGGAGACTTGGAGGACAGTCATGCTGGGGCTCGGAGACTTGAAGGACAGTCATGCTGGGGCTCGGAGACTTGGAGGACAGTCATGATGGGGCTCGGAGACTTGGAGGACAGTCATGATGGGGCTCGGAGACTTGGAGGACAGTCATGATGGGGCTCGGAGACTTGCAGGACAGTCATGATGGGGCTCGGAGACTTGGAGGACAGTCATGATGGGGCTCGGAGACTTGCAGGACAGTCATGATGGGGCTCGGAGACTTGGAGGACAGTCATGATGGGGCTCGGAGACTTGCAGGACAGTCATGATGGGGCTCGGAGACTTGCAGGACAGTCTTGGTGGGGCTCAGAGACTTGGATGACAGTCATGGTGGGGCTCGGAGACTTGGAGGACAGTCATGATGGGGCTCGGAGACTTGAAGGACAGTCATGCTGGGGCTCAGAGACTTGCAGGACAGTCATGATGGGGCTCGGAGACTTGTAGGACAGTCATTATGGGGCTCGGAGACTTGCAGGACAGTAATGATGGGGCTCGGAGACTTGTAGGACAGTCATGATGGGGCTCGGAGACTTGGAGGACAGTCAGCAGAGGACTTGCAGGACAGTCTTGGTGGGGCTCGGAGACTTGGATGACAGTCATGATGGGGCTCGGAGACTTGAAGGACAGTCATGCTGGGGCTCAGAGACTTGCAGGACAGTCATGATGGGGCTCGGAGACTTGTAGGACAGTCATTATGGGGCTCGGAGACTTGCAGGACAGTAATGATGGGGCTCGGAGACTTGTAGGACAGTCATGATGGGGCTCGGAGACTTGGAGGACAGTCAGCAGAGGACTTGCAGGACAGTCTTGGTGGGGCTCGGAGACTTGGATGACAGTCATGGTGGGGCTCGGAGACTTGGAGGACAGTCATGCTGGGGCTCAGAGGACAGTCATGCTGGGGCTCAGAGACTTGGAGGACAGTCATGCTGGGGCTCGGAGACTTGCAGGACAGTCATGGTGGGGCTCAGAGACTTGGAGGACAGTCATGGTGGGGCTCGGAGGCTCAGAGGACAGTCATGGTGGGGCTCAGAGACTTGGAGGACAGTCATGCTGGGGCTCGGAGACTTGGAGGACAGTCAGCAGAGGACTAGAAGCTCCTCCTGCTTATGTTTCCCTGCAGACAGACTGGGAGAGAGCCGGGGCATGTGACAGCTGTATATCAATTAGGAAAAGGAAAAGGGCCATTTTATTCTCTAGGGCGTTAGAAAAAAATGTATAATGTTTGGGTGTTCTAAGTAATTTTCTAGCAAAAAAAAAAAAAATTTTTTTTTTTTTTTTTATTATTAGATGTGTTGTATAGTAGAAAGTAAAAAATATAATCTTTCTTAAAAAATTTCGGTCTTTTTTTTGATTAAAGTGGAAAAAAAAAAAAAACGCAGAGGTGATCAAATACCACCAAAAGAAAACTCCATTTGTGGGAAAAAAAGGACGTCAATTTTATATGTATACAGCATCGCACGACCGCGCAATTGTCAGTTAAAGTAACGCAGTGCTGTATCGCAAAAATTGGCCTGGTCAGGAGGGGGGGGGGTAAACCTTCTGGAGCTGAAGTGGTTAAGCCTTTTTCTGGATACGCCACTTGATTAAACTCCTCCACTGGCCTATCCTTGGCAATGCACACCGGAGAGCCTTTTTATTTGATGTGTATATAAATTCCCGGTAATAAAACATTCCACACGTGAATAATCCCTGATGAAGGGCTTGGAATGAAGGTTTATTTATATGGAACGCTCCGGCTGGTGATCGCACAAGAAACATTTCATAACCGCTATTAGAATGCACCCAATTATAGAAAGGCTCAGTGCGGTATTCTGGAGGCTCATAATATACGGTATACCTCGATGTAGAAAGCATTAATACAGCACAGCAGTGTAGATAAAAGTCCCCTATCAGGTGCTTAATATAAACCAGCAACCCACAACTACAAAACACAACATCATGCTGATAGTGTTCCACTACGTGCTTATCCCCATCCGCCCGCTCTTTACTTCCCTCTTCCTACGGTGGGGTTATTTAACCAAACGTCTATAGGAAGACATAATATAGCTGCTGATCGTAACTAGATTTTGCGTCTCGTTCTACCACCGCGTCATGGGAGAATGGAAGGGATACTCTGCTTGGGTAGTACAAAGAGGCATTTCTTCAGATACTGGCATAAAGCACATGATTAGTCTCCATTTTTCCCGGTGTCTCCTAAATCTACCCTTGACAAAGATCTGTACTGTGGAGGATGTGCCCGATAATGACCAACATGTAGGCAAGTGCAGGTTTACCCTCCTTCCTGTAGGTGGCACTGTGCCATTATTACAAATGGAGTGGAGTCTGTTACGGGAATTGTCCACATGTGGACTCTATCCGAGTCTCAGAGAAACCAGCCATCCATTTGGATGACGCAACCTCTGGGGAACTTGGACAGCCATCTTAAATGGAAACCAGTAAAAACCAGCAACCCACAACTACAAAACACAACATCATGCTGATAGTGTTCCACTACATGCTTATCCCCATCAGCCCACTCCTTACTTCTCTCTTCTCATGGTGGGTTTATCTAACCAAACATCTATAGGAAGAAATAATATAGCTGCCGATCGTAACTAGATTCTGCGGGATGGGATACTCTGGGTAGAACAAAGAGGTATTTCTTCAGATACGGGCATAAATTACATTATGGAACCTGATTCGTCTCCATTTTTCTCTGTGTCTCCTAAATCTACCCTTGACAAAGATCTGTACTGTGGAGGATGTGCCCGATAATGACCAACATGTAGGCAGGTGCAGGTTTACCCTCCTTCCTGTAGGTGGCACTGTGCCATTATTAGAGATGGAGTGGAGTCTGTTACGGGAATTGACCACATGTGGACTCTATCCGAGTCTCAGAGAAACCAGCCGTCCATTTGGATGACGCAACCTCTGGGGAACTTGGACAGCCATCTTAATTGGAAACCAGTAAAAACCAGCAACCCAAAACTACAAAACACAACACCATTATGATAGTGTTCCACTACGTGCTTATCCCCATCAGCCCGCTCTTTACTTCTCTCTTCTCATGGTGGGTTTATCTAACCAAACGTCTATAGGAAGACATAATATAGCTGCTGATCGTAACTAGATTCTGCGTCTTGTTCTACCAGCGCATCATGGGAGACTGGAAGGAATACTCTGATTGGGTAGTACAAAGAGGCATTTCTTCAGATACGGGCATAAAGCACATGATTAGTCTCCATTTTTCCCGGTGTCTCCTAAATCTACCCTTGACAAAGATCTGTACTGTGGAGGATGTGCCCAATAATGACCAACATGTAGGCAAGTGCAGGTCTACCCTCCTTCCTGTAGGTGGCACTGTGCCATTATTACAAATGGAGTGGAGTCTGTTACGGGAATTGTCCACATGTGGACTCTATCCGAGTCTCAGAGAAACCAGCCGTCCATTTGGATGACGCAACCTCTGGGGATCTTGGACAGCCATCTTGAATGGAAACCAGTAAAAACCAGCAACCCACAACTAAAAAACGCAACTTAATGATGATAGTGTTCCACTACGTGCTTATCCCCATCCGCCCGCTCCTTACTTCTCTCTTCTCATGGTGGGTCTATCTAACCAAACGTCTATAGGAAGAAATAATATAGCTGCCGATCGTAACTAGATTCTGCGGGATGGGATACTCTGGGTAGAACAAAGAGGTATTTCTTCAGATACGGGCATAAAGCACATTATGGAACCTGATTCGTCTCCATTTTTCTCTGTGTCTCCTAAATCTACCCTTGACAAAGATCTGTACTGTGGAGGATGTGCCCAATAATGACCAACATGTAGGCAAGTGCAGGTTTACCCTCCTTCCTGTAGGTGGCACTGTGCCATTATTAGAGATGGAGTGGAGTCTGTTACGGGAATTGTCCACATGTGGACTCTATCCGAGTCTCAGAGAAACCAGCCGTCCATTTGGATGCCGCAACCTCTGGGGAACTTGGACAGCCATCGTAAATGGAAACCAGTAAAAACCAGCAACCCACAACTACAAAACACAACCATCCGCCCGCGCTTTACTTCTCTCTTCCTATGGTGGGTTTATTTAACCAAAGTCTATAGGAAGAAATAATATAGCTGCCGTTCGTAACTAGATTCTGCGTCTTGTTCTACCAGCGCATCATGGGAGACTGGAAGGGATACTCTGATTGGGTAGTACAAAGAGGTATTTCTTCAGATACGGCATAAAGCACATTATGGAACATGATTCGCCTCCATTTTTCACTGTGTCTCCTAAATCTACCCTTGACAAAGATCTGTACTGTGAAGGATGTGCCGATAATGACCAACATGTAGGCAAGTGCAGGTTTACCCTCCTTCCTGTAGGTGGCACTGTGCCATTATTAGAGATGGAGTGGACTCTGTTAGGGGAATTCTCCCCCTGTGGACTCTGAGTATCAGAGAAACCAGCCGTCCATCTGGATGCCGCAACTTCTAGGGTAACTTGGACAGCCATCTTGAATGGAAACCGGTATAAGCCAGCAACCCACAACTACAAAACACAACATCATGCTGATAGTGTTCCACTACATGCTTATCCTCATCTGCCCGCTCTTTACTTCTCTCTTCTCAAGGTGGGCTTATCTAACAAAACGTCTATAGGAAGAAATAATATACCGTAGCTGCCGATCGTAACTAGATTCTGCGTGTCGTTTACCCTCTTTCCTGTAGGTGGCACTGTGCCATTATTACAGATGGAGTGGAGTCTGTTAGGGGAATTGTCCCCTTGTGGGTCGCAGAGAATCCAGCCGTCCATCTGGATGCCGCAACCTCTAGGGCAGGGGTGCCCAACCAGTGTCCCGGGGGCCACATGTGGCCCGCAGAGCCCTCTGATGTGGCCCTCGACCTCCTGCTCTAAGATGGCAGGTTGGCAAGCCCAGATCACGGGTTGCCGACCCGCCATCCCAGAGCAGCCAAATACAGGGCAATCTTAAAAGAAACCTGTTAGCCCCCGTACACACGGTCGAGAAATTTCGACGGAAAATGCCTGATCGGACCATGTTGTTGGAAAATCCGCCTGTGTGTGGGTTCCATCTGACTTTTTCCGTCGATTTGAGATCCTGCTCTCAAATTTTCCGACAACAAAATCCGATCAGACTTTTTCCGATCGTGTGTAGAGAATTCCGACGGACAAAGTGCCACGCATGCTCAGATCAAATTACAAGACCAAAGCTATTGGCTACTAGCCTCTACGTAGCTCCGTCGTACGCAATGAACGTCACCACGTTCGGAATGATTGGATTTTCCGACAACTTTGTCCAACCGTGTGTATGCAACACCAGTTTCGGACAAAATCCATCGGAAAAAATCAGACGGATTTTGTGGTCGGAATTTCCTAAGAGTCTGCAGAAGACTTGAGACTGGGGGGGGGGGGGGGTTCACCTTCCAGCAGGACAACAACCCCAAACATACAGCCAGAGCTACAATGGAATGGTTTAGATTAAAGCATATTCATGTGTTAGAATGGCCCAGTCACAGCCCAGACCTAAATCCCATTGAGAATCTGTGGCAAGACTTGAAAATTGCTGTTCACAGACGCTCTCCATCCAATCTGACAGAGCTTGAGCTATTCTGCAAAGAAGAAATGGGCAAAAATGTCCTCTCTAGATGTGCAAAGCTGGTAGAGACACCCCCAAAAAGACTTGTAGAGAAAGGGGGTTCTACAAAGTATTGACTCCGGGGGGCGCCATACAAATGCCCCCCCCCCCCACACTTTTCACATATTTATTTGTAAAAAATTGTTGAAAATCATTTATCATTTTTCTTCCACTTCACAATTATGTGCCACTTTGTGTTGGTCTATCACATAAAATCCCAATAAAATGAATTTCCTTTTTTTGGTTGTAACATGAGAAAATGTGGAAAATTTCAAGGGGTATGAATACTTTTTCAAGGCACTGTACTGCTGATGTGAAAAGGTATTTAGCAGTTTATATTTACTAAAACTATTGCATTTCCATGTTCTGTGTACCGTGGGAGACTAAATATTGTGCATGCAGGGTCCTGGGTTTAGTAACACTTTAAGGTTTCAGCACCATCAATTTACCACTCGAAATCCTTAAAAGACTGGTGGCAGAGACTACATGGCCGTTGCTGCAGCATTGATCAGTTATAAGGGGGCACGGAGGAGTTTGGATTCCAGCGGTTTCAGTTTATGGTAGTTATCGTACATACTCATGGGCGTCCGCAGGTAGGGGCAAGGGGGGTCAAGTGCCCCCCCCCTTCTGGAATCAGGGATCGGATGTTAAATTTAGTACAGTTGCGTCACTATCGGGCTGTGGGCAGCCTGTACCTGGGTGCCACCAGCCAGTGGGGTGACACCATCAAGGTTTTGTGAAGCCCCCCCATCAGTGTAGTGTGACTTCTTTTCCCTGCTCAGTCCAGCAGAGAACTCGGCGGCGCTGTGACAGGAGAAAGGCGAGCTGCGGGCTATCAGAGGTTTCCCCCCGCTCCTGTCAGGGAGAAGAGACGGCGGCTCTCACCAGGTTCCCCGCCCAGCTTCCTGCCCGCTCTGTTCCCTCCCTATTGGCCATAACTGAGGGCCAATCAAAGGAGACTAGGAGAGGAGAGCATCCTGGGTCATGTAGTCCCAAAGATTGGTGGCCCCATTTTCCACAGGGAGGAGGCTACAGCTCAATCAAGAGAGAGATTGAGAGACTGCAGCCTGCAGAAAAGCTGAGGGAGGGAGCGCTACAGGACAAAGAATGAGGAGTGTGCTGGGTGGAAGCCAGAGAGAGAGAGAGCCACGCTGCCCAGTGCCACCAGAGAGAGAGGCACGCTACCCAGCGCCACCAGAGAGAACCACGCTGCCCAGTGTCACCAAAGAGAGAGCCACGCAACCCAGCGCCACCAGAGAGAGCCACGCTACCCAGCGCCACCAGAGAGAGCCACGCTGCCCAGTGCCACCAGAGAGAGCCACGCTGCCCAGTGCCACCAGAGAGAGCCACGCTGCCGAGTGCCACCAGAGAGAGCCACGCTGCCCAGCGCCACCAGAGAGAGCCACGCTGCCCAGCGCCACCAGAGAGAGCCACGCTGCCCAGCGCCACCAGAGAGAGCCACGCTGCCCAGCGCCACCAGAGAGAGCCACGCTGCCCAGCGCCACCAGAGAGAGCCACGCTGCCCAGCGCCACCAGAGAGAGCCACGCTGCCCAGCGCCACCAGAAAGAGCCACGCTGCCCAGCGCCACCAGAGAGAGCCACGCTGCCCAGCGCCACCAGAGAGAGCCACGCTGCCCAGCGCCACCAGAGAGAGCCACGCTGCCCAGCGCCACCAGAGAGAGAAAGACTGAGCCACTACCAGGGTACAGACATGCTACACTACTGACAAGAGTCGCCCCCGGGGAATCCAGAGTGAGTGATCGACCAGCCGGAGGGATCACTGCTGTAGTTTCACTGGGTCTGGTAAGAGGGCCTGTTGGCCATTATCCATTACGTATCCTAGGGACTGTACTACGTCTGCCGTCTCTGACCATGATAATGTGATAATGACATTGTTGAAAAGGGGCGGTGCATGAGTGACCCTAAAATGATGCCCCCCTGAAAAAAGTCCTGCGGACGCCCATGTACATACTGTTCATCTTACTTGCAGGGTGTTATAAAGAACAATTTGGATTTTCTGATATGTCCTCTTTAATGCATAATTTATTAGGAAATCATGACCTTCTATAGCGTTTTGTCTTGCAGCAGGAATGTTGTGTTCAGTAGGTTTTCGGATTGGCAGCGATAAGTTGACAGTTCATGCAGAAGGAACAGCACCAACATAACCTCTACATTACTGGTGACCCCCATACGTGACTGGTGGTGACTACTCATTCAAGTTCTTTCTACTTTTTACTTTGGTAGAGATATTCTGGCCTGCGGGCTGTTTGTGTCCTTTAGAAGTGTTACATGATGACCTAAGGCCAACAATTGTGTTGCTCACCAGCTGCTATGACCACTCAACGTCTCGTTTTTTTATATACGTCTCCGAGAGAAGAAATGTATGGAAACGCTGGTTGCCATGGATCTGGTTTTGGACTCTTTGATGAATGAGATGCCTTGTCTTACAAAGAGGAAAATGGCATGTGGTGATTACTGCTGAGCAAGGAAGAGTAGGCAGATTTTCTATTTTTGGCCAAAACATAAGAGGCAAGAAATGACAACACGTCAATGATCAGTAATGCAATATACGTGGTATTCATTTTGTAAGGGCTTGCAACATCTCTGATAAAATTGTCGCTGATCGTAAAATGCCTCTACGGTCAAAATATCAAATCAGATCTTCTTTTCCACATTGTATTTTGATTCTTTATAGCCTACTCCTATTAATCAGAAGGATCTTGAAGGTTGTAAACTTTGTGGGGTCACCGGTAATGTAGAGGTTATGTTGGTCACCAGAATGGGGTCTCCAGTAATGTAGAGGTTATGTTGGTCACCAGTATGGGGTCACCAGTAATGTAGAGGTTATGTTGGTCACCAGTATGGGGTCACCAGTAATGTAGAGGTTATGTTGGTCACCAGTATGGTGTCTCCAGTAATGTAGAGGTTATGTTGGTCACCAGTATGGGGTCACCGGTAATGTAGAGGTTATGTTGGTCACCAGTATGGTGTCTCCAGTAATGTAGAGGTTATGTTGGTCACCAGTATGGTGTCTCCAGTAATGTAGAGGTTATGTTGGTCACCAGTATGGCGTCTCCAGTAATGTAGAGGTTATGTTGGTCACCAGTATGGTGTCTCCAGTAATGTAGAGGTTATGTTGGTCACCAGTATGGTGTCTCCAGTAATGTAGAGGTTATGTTGGTCACCAGTATGGTGTCTCCAGTAATGTAGAGGTTATGTTGGTCACCAGTATGGTGTCTCCAGTAATGTAGAGGTTATGTTGGTCACCAGTATGGTGTCTCCAGTAATGTAGAGAGGTTATGTTGGTCACCAGTATGGTGTCTCCAGTAATGTAGAGAGGTTATGTTGGTCACCAGTATGGTGTCTCCAGTAATGTAGAGAGGTTATGTTGGTCACCAGTATGGTGTCTCCAGTAATGTAGAGGTTATGTTGGTCACCAGTATGGTGTCTCCAGTAATGTAGAGGTTATGTTGGTCACCAGTATGGTGTCTCCAGTAATGTAGAGAGGTTATGTTGGTCACCAGTATGGGGTCCCCAGTAATGTAGCGGTTATGTTGGTCACCAGTATGGTGTCTCCAGTAATGTAGAGGTTAGGCATATACTCGAGTCAATAAGTTTTCCCAGTTTTTTGTGGTAAAATTACCGTATTTATCGGCGTATAAGACGCACTTTTTCCCCCTTAAAATCGGGGGAAAGTCGTGGGTGCGTGTTATACGCCGATACCCCCCAAAAAAATGACAAAAAAAGCGAGCGGCGCCGAAAAATGGCGACCGCCGCCGAAAAAGACCGAACCGTGGCCGAAAAAGGCCGAAGCCGACTGTTCAGCTCCGCTCGTAGTCCCGCCTCCCTGCGCTCGCTCCCAAAACAGCAGGGAGGCGGGGACTCCAAGCGGAGCCGAATAGTCTGCTCGGTCTTTTTTCGGCCGTGGTTCGGTCTTTTTTTCGGCGGCGCATGCGGGTTTGTCTCGCGGCGGGAAATTTAAACGTGGGCAAGGCAAATGACGCTGGCAATGCTGCAAATCACACTGGGCAAACTACAAATGACGCTGGCAAGCTGCAAATGACACTGGGCAAGGCTGCAAATGACACTGGGCAAGGCTGCAAATGACGCTGGGCAAGGCTGCAAATGACGCTGGGCAAGGCTGCAAATGACGCTGGGCAAGCTACAAATGACACTGGGCAAGGCTGCAAATGACGCTGGGCAAGCTACAAATGACACTGGGCAAGGCTGCAAATGACGCTGGGCAAGGCTGCAAATGACGCTGGGCAAGCTACAAATGACACTGGGCAAGCTACAAATGACACTGGGCAAGGCTGTAAATGACGCTGGGCAAGGCTGCAAATGACGCTGGGCAAGGCTGCAAATGACGCTGGGCAAGCTACAAATGACACTGGGCAAGCTGCAAATGACGCTGGGCAAGCTACAAATGACACTGGGCAAGGCTGCAAATGACGCTGGGCAAGGCTGCAAATGACGCTGGGCAAGGCTGCAAATGACGCTGGGCAAGGCTGCAAAAAGACGCTGGGCAAGCTTCAAATGACACTGGGCAAGGCTGCAAAAGACGCTGGGCAAGGCTGCAAAAGACGCTGGGCAAGGCTGCAAAAGACGCTGGGCAAGGCTGCAAAAGATGCTGGGCAAGCTGCAAATGACGCTGGCAAGCTGCAAATGACGCTGGGCAAGGCTGCAAAAGACGCTGGGCAAGGCTGCAAATGACGCTGGGAAAGGCTGCAAATGACGCTGGGCAAGGCTGCAAAAGACGCTGGGCAAGGCTGCAAATGACGCCGGGCAAGGCTGCAAATGACGCCGGGCAAGGCTGCAAATGACGCCGGGCAAGGCTGCAAAAGACGCCGGGCAAGGCTGCAAATGACACTGGGCAAACTACAAATGACGCTGGGCAAGCTGCAAATGACGCTGGGCAAGGCTGCAAATGACGCTGGGCAAGGCTGCAAATGACGCTTAAATGTAAGTTTTTTTTTTTTCCCCTAAACTTCTCTCCTAAAACTTTTTTTCCTTAAAATTCCCTCCTAAACTTAGGGTGCGTGTTATACGCAGATAAATACGGTAGGTGCCTCGGCTTGTATTCGGGACGGCTTATACTCGAGTATATACGGTATATACGGTATATTTGGACTCGCATGTGTTTGATGCTCCTTCCAGTTCAAATATACAAAGATTACTCAAGTCCTAGTCACCCCCTTGCTTCGAAAGACTCCTTCTTTATGGAAAGCTGCCAAACCAAGGCCACCTTAAACTCAGCTAAAGACTGAAAAATAACTTTTTATCCAGCGTCTTGCACTTACTCTCAGTTAAAAAATTTATATTTGGACTTCACAGACAGTAACATTGTTTGATTTAAATCAGATTAACGTGACCGCTTACGCCTAGTCACCGCGACTTTAAAATCTCGCCTGACTCATGCTCCATAAAACCAGTTCGGGAAATGATGCTACTTATTTTGTAGAGAACATATAGCGTGGGATTTAACCAGAACAAAGCGAATCGGCGTTACGACCTGCCCGGACCCGGGCTGGATTGTCTCGCTCCTCGTTGTTATTTGTATGATGGGGGGGGGGGGGGGGGGGGGGGGAAACCTGCGATTTAAAAGTCAGGTGGACCTGGAATTTGTAAACATCTGCCCTGCTGGATGCACCGCGTGAGAACGATTTGACATTTCGAGCTATTGTCGCTTAAAAAGATCCCCGCTATCGAAGATTGCAGCAATTTGCGTTTTCACAATCTTCAAAAAAAAAACAAAAAAATGCCATTATACCAACAGCCAGAGATACCGGCGGCCCTTTTTTGTTTTCCGGCTCGCCTTATTATACTTGTCTTTCAGTGTGCAATTCCCAGCCTCGCACGGCCTCTGCATATTATCCAGCAGGGCTGTAAAAAAATCATAATAGTACACCAGTACCATGTTGATTTCCCCCAAGCCCTTTCCAGCGTCTAATCTCATCTCAGACCAGAATCTGAAATGGCCGTGACTGCCGGCATTGGAAGCTTCATTACCAAAAAAAAAAATGTGGGATCTGAAGGGCCTTTCACAAGGTATGAGCAACCGGTTGGGTGAGAAAGTGAGTCCCGGAGCATCGGGACGCATGCCGTTTGCACAGGGACGGCATGACAGTGCTGGACTTCAGCAGCGCCGCCTTTAAAGAGGTTCCTGTGCCTGGGCCGCTTTAAAAATAGGGGAGGGGTTGCAGGGATGGGCGGTTCTGGCACAGAAAAAGTATCTGGGCTTAGGGGAAGTGACGTCAGTCTCCATGCGGTGGAGGAATCGTTCCCCACCCAGGGTTCAGGGTTCCTTGTGGGGCGGTTTTTCTTGGGTCGTTTGGTAAAGAGAGTCCCGGAGCAGAAGGAGAGAAAAGCATTGGTGTAGGGACTGCATGACAGGTGTGGACAGCACAGTCATGCTTGTGGAGAAAAAAGTTTTCCCCTTTAAGAAAAGGGGAGGGGCCGAAGCAGGGGAGGCGCTCGGTTAGGAAGTTAGGAAGAAGAAAGGAGAGTGAGGTCATCAGTGAGCGAGGGAGGAGAAGATTCCCACCTACCCTCCCGAGTATGGTCAATTATAATAGGGGCTGTAAGGACAGCCCGGGCAGTGGTTGGGTCTTTGGAGGAAGAGAATATGGTAGTTATATGCATATATAACATGGTTGGTACCCATCTGTGGTATGGGGTTAACATGGTTGGTACCCATCTGTGGGATGGGGGTTAACATGGTTGGTACCCATCTGTGGGATGGGGGTTAACATGGTTGGTACCCATCTGTGGGATGGGGGTTAACATGGTTGGTACCCATCTGTGGTATGGGGTTAACATGGTTGGTACCCATCTGTGGGATGGGGGTTAACATGGTTGGTACCCATCTGTGGGATGGGGGTTAACATGGTTGGTACCCATCTGTGGGATGGGGGTTAACATGGTTGGTACCCATCTGTGGATGGGGGTTATCAGGTACCTTCCGGTTAACGAGGGGTTAACCAGGAAGGGGTTAAAGGTAGGTCACTGCGAAAGTTGAGTACTGTCTCCGGGTCTGGGCGCTTGCGACCGGAGGCCTAAAGTTTAAAGAAGTTTGGCGCAGTGACCAGTGGGGTGGGGTTTCCTGAGAAGACCCCAAAAGTACATAAAGTTGGTTAATAGTTATTTAAAATGTTATTTATTTAATTTTAAGGTAATTGTTAATAAAAGGCCGTCAAGGCCATTTACTCCAAAATCTTGTCATGTCATTTGTGAGGGGATTTGGAGGGGTTTGATATTATGTTTAATGGATGGCTTAAGGGACTGTGGGTTAGGTCCTTCACATGTCAAGGAAAAGAAGGACATGTATGGTAACATGTAGTACTCATCCATTGGATGGGAGCGGATTGTGTACTTCCGGGTTAAAAAGGGTTTAACCCGGAAGGGTAAAAAGGTTAGGTCACTGTTGACAGTTGAGTTCCGCCTCCGAGTCCGGGGTTTGCCGACTGGAGGCAAGAGTTAAAAATTTAAAACGTAGTTGTTTCAGTGACCAGTGTTGGGATTTTCCCATAATAATAAGGACCCAGTTAACAAGGAGTGTAAAATGGTGCAGTGGTCTCAAACTGGCGGCCCTCCAGCTGTTGCGAAACTACAAGTCCCATGAGGCATTGCATGGCTAACAGTTACAAGCATGACTCCCACAGGCAGATGCATGATGGGACTTTAGTCCTACATATGTCAAGGTATTTCTAAGCATGGAGTGCCATTTATGATTCCATTTACAAATCTCGAAGACGGTTAAAGTAGTTCTAAAGCCTTAACACTTCTTATCCGTGTAGCGGGGACACCTTTTTCTAGGTGTCCGCTATTGTAAATTTCGTTATTTTTGTTTCTTAGAACAGCAAAAGGGTTCTGAGAGTTGATTGGATAGGGAAGCTTTGGCATCAGTTTGGCTGGGCTGTGTTGGGGTTCTGCCTGATCATGTGTGTGGTGAGTTACACATGACAGGCTCAGAACCAGGCCTGGTTGGACAGTTTGGGTATCAACATCAGTGGGTGCGTTTGGCCCCCGCTGAGGAGTCTGGGGAGGGGCACTTAAGATGCTGGAGTCACGTGTTCGGGGCTCGTTAGGCCATAGCTGCCTGTTGCCTGGATCTGGACCGGGGTAGCCCCGCGAGGGGTCCCGGTCACGGGAGTGTGTGCCGCCCCATAACATGGTTGGGTTGACAGGCCCCACAGACCCGCTTGGTCTGGGGGCAAGGATCCATCTGTTCCTGAGTCTCGGAACCGGCTGAGGGGGGATTCAAGGCGTCCGGGTGCGCTCTCAACTTGGAGGGGCACCACAGCTCGTGTAAGCGACCGGGGGAGGACTCTTCGGAGGAGGGCCAACAAGCTGGCATCCTGAGAAGTGCCTGGTTGCTGGGTTGTCAAGGACACTAAAGAATCCACGCTTCCCCAATACTGTCAAGGAGACGGATAACGTTCCAGGTACTGAGGAAAGGTTCCTTTTTGCTTCCAAGTACCGGTTTGAGTCAAGGTTAAGGACTGTGCAAATTTCGTTATTCAAGTGCTGACTGCCATAATCTCTGGCTAGGGATTTGTTCAGCTTGGAAGCGCCCAGCTGCGATTGGCTACTCTCTGGGTTGGCAAGTAGAGACTTTCGTATACTTAGCAGTTCAAGATGCCTGAGTTTTCTTCATCCTTACCTTCTGTTCCCACATGAGACTGTGTCTGTTGGATGTTACCCCTGCAAATAAAAACCTTTCTAAAGGACTTCTATGGTGTCAGCGTGCAAAGTCGTTGGGTGCTAACTCTGGGAACCCCGAGACCTGAGGACAAGCCAAGCGGAGGTAACCGGTAAGCCCAAAATTCAAGGCCGCCCCATCGAGGGTTATGGCCGCTACATCCGTATTCAGGGGAAACTTGAACCTCCTCCCATGCATAGGGGCTGCACCTGCACTGCCACCTGTTTATTCAAAGGGAGAGACTAGACTCACTTTTACTTGCCCAATCCTCCACTCCTCCAGCGGATGGCGCTCCCCCGTGTTCTGGTGGTGGACTGTCCCTTGGGTGTGGTTTAGTGGGTGGACTTTCAGTATGTTTTAGTAGCCAGGGGACTTTCAGAAGTAGGTGTGTTATGCCTGCGTCTATCTATTAAGTTCTTGTGGTAAAACCAAGGAAACCTAGACTTCTGAAGTGTATTAATGCTTTACTAAACAGGGAAAAATCTGCACATACAAACTGTAGGATGAACAATACAATACATCACAACTTATAGCTTCACATATAAGCATGTATAATATGTACACATTAGGTAAACTAAACAATTACTCAACTTAGGGGTTAAGATGTCCTTCATAGTTCCTTGTTCTCACAAACGCGTCTCCAACGTTATCCAGTTCCTCAAAGCCATCTTGTCTTTTGTCCTTCCAAACACCACTGTCCCTCTGTCCCAAAACACATGTCTCTTTCAAACCCTCTCCATGCTCCTCCCACCCACTTCCTGTAAACACCAACTTCCTCTGCTCATCTTCTATCTGGTTTATTTACATATCAATGGAGGGGGAAGAGGCCTTCTGTGGACATGCTGTTACTAAATCTAAAACTCTATATTATTGCAATAAAGTCACTATACAAATGCCCATAGCAACACATACCACCTCTTGACTTTATAGGATAATATAGGAAACTTCTTAAAGCCTTTTGTCTAGGAAAGGGCAAAATAAACCCCCCGTATAAATGGGAGGAACAAATTCCCTTTCGACCCCCATCTTGTGGGCGGTCAGACGATTGGTTTGTCCCTGGAAGGCTGACTTTTGAGCAGGGTTAACAATGTCTTTTGGCAGTTTGTAAAGAAAGTCCCAGATGAAAAGTCTCTTTTCTTCTTGGTCATAAGGAAAATGCTCAGATGGAAGTCCACTCCAATTCAGCCACCTTTCCTCAGGCTCTCTTCTGGTCTGTCTCCTCCCATCCAGCATGGTCATCTGCTCTGCCTGCTCCACCTCTCGATGCTCAATACCTGAAAAGAGTAAGAGACAAAGCAGATTATATGTTCCTTCCAACTGTGCCAAAAAAAACATAGCTTACTGCTCACATTTCTCTATCTGCCCATTTCTAACTGCAAAACTATTGTAGGGTGCCCACTGTTGCCTTGAAACACTTTCACGGAAAGGCATTGACTTCCAACGTAACGAATAAACTTGCATGTCTCTCCGTGCTGTCCTGGGAAGCACACAGGCCTGCTGTTGTTCAGCCTTCACAGCATGGCACATTTTTGCAAAATGCCCCATTTTATGGCAACAGAAACACTTAATGTGACTGAATCTACCATTCCCAACCATTTGCTTCCACTTCTTAAACAAGGCTGGTGTAGGAATCCCATCTATTTCCTCTCTAGGGACCCCCACCTTAAGTAAATCAATCCACATGTGTCTCCTGGAGATCATAGGCCTTGCCTTCCTTGTATCTGACTCAACTCGGTCATTTGAGCTGATCAAATCCTCTGCTTCCCGGTTATGAGAAGTAACAGTGGCACATGTCCTACTTCTGCTTACAGGCTTTGGGCCTTTGTCCTTTGTTAGGGCATCATTAGACTTGGTTTTGAGGGCTGCACACCGCTCATTCAAATCTTCAGCTCGGCCTACAGGGGTTTGAACACACTTCAAAGCCACTGCAGGTTTAACTTTGATTACCCTCCTTTCTAAATCTTTTTCCTTGCTTGCAGTTTCTTCCAAACACTTGGATGCCACTGCAAGCTGCTCCTTCAGTAAATCTCTTTCTAATTCCGCCTTTTCCCTCTTTTCAGATTCAATATGTAGAGCATGCAGGAAGTGCAAACCAAACACAGCAACTGCCCGCATCTCTCCCTTACCGAACCCAAAACGTTTGAGACTAAAATCTGAGGAAAGATCAGAGACTCCATCCCCCCAAGCTCTGTTCAAAGGAGACGCATATCTAGCTAGCTCCTTTGCAACAGGCATCCACTGACTATTTATGGCCCAGATAGGAAGGGTGCACGCCTTCAAGTCCTCCTGGACACCAGAAATCTTTGCAGCCTTACTCCTCCTAAACAGTGTACGCAGCATTTTTCCCCCAGCACAAGCAACAAAACACACAATATAAAACAGGTCTGCTTCAGTTGAAATTTTAGCACAAATCCCGGACGAGCCCCCAAATGTTATGCCTGCGTCTATCTATTAAGTTCTTGTGGTAAAACCAAGGAAACCTAGACTTCTGAAGTGTATTAATGCTTTACTAAACAGGGAAAAATCTGCACATACAAACTGTAGGATGAACAATACAATACATCACAACTTATAGCTTCACATATAAGCATGTATAATATGTACACATTAGGTAAACTAAACAATTACTCAACTTAGGGGTTAAGATGTCCTTCATAGTTCCTTGTTCTCACAAACGCGTCTCCAACGTTATCCAGTTCCTCAAAGCCATCTTGTCCTTTGTCCTTCCAAACACCACTGTCCCTCTGTCCCAAAACACATGTCTCTTTCAAACCCTCTCCATGCTCCTCCCACCCACTTCCTCTAAACACCAACTTCCTCTGCTCATCTTCTATCTGGTTTATTTACATATCAATGGAGGGGGAAGAGGCCTTCTGTGGACATGCTGTTACTAAATCTAAAACTCTATATTATTGCAATAAAGTCACTATACAAATGCCCATAGCAACACAAGGTGCAAATCACAAAGCCTCCCCTAAACACTCCTAAATTAAAACTGTTTTTTGACACTTATGCCCCGTACACACGAGCGGAATTTCGTGTGCGGTTGGATGTTTTTTTTTCCGACGGAATTCCGCTCAAGCTTGGCTTGCATACACGCGGTCACACAAAAGTTCTCTGAGCTTTCGACCGCCAAGAATGCGGTGACGTACAACACTACGACGAGCCCGAGAAAATGAAGTTCAATGCTTCCGAGCATGCGTCAAATTGTTTCCGACCATGCGTAGGAATTTTGCGCGTCGGAGTTGCTACAGACGATCGGAATTTCCGATCTGAACTTTTTCCGTCAGAAAAATAGAGAACCAGCTCTCAAACTTTTGCTGGCGTAAATTCCACCAGCAAAAGTCCGAAGGAGCGTACACACGGTCGGAATTTCCGACCAAAAGCTCACATCGTTCTTTTGCTGGCGGAATTTCCGATCGTGTGTACGGGGGCATAAGGCACCCAACAATGTCACCACCTTCCAATAACAATATAACCACCTGTAATAACAATGTAACCACCTTAAATGGTATTAATTATGCAGCGCTGTTGTGCGGGATCCTCGGGATTGTTTCCACATTAGGTGGTTTCCACAGAAGGACAACACTCCGTTTTCTACATCCCCCACATGGGGGATCTTATTTGATAACTATATACACAATACCTCTTGGGACGGGATTACCAACCGATGATGATGGACCCACCATGTATATGTGGGGAGTCAATCGAACCCTTTATGGAGCCTCATCTATTCTCTATCATAAGTGAGGAAGTATATCAAATCGGTGATTGAGGGTGTTCTTTGTGCTGTGGGTTCCTTTTGGTCTCCCCCTAATCCGGATTTTCCCTGAATGGCTTAAAGATTCTGAGGGGGGTGTCTGTACTGCTGGGGGTGTCTGTACCCAGGGGGGGTGTCTGTACTATGGGGGGTCTGCACTGGGGGGGTCTGCACCCAGGGGGGGGTGTCTGTACTGAGGGGGGTCTGCACTAAGGGGGGTGTCTGTACTGAGGGGGTCTGCACTGGGGGTGTCTGTACTGCTGGGGGGTCTGCACTGATGGGGGTGTCTGTACTGCTGGGGGGGTCTGCGCTGGGGAGTCTGCACTGAGGGGGGGGTCTGCACTGAGGAGGGGGGTCTGTACTGCTGGGGGGGTCTGCGCTGGGGAGTCTGCACTGAGAGGGGTGTCTGTACTGGGGGGTCTGCACTGAGGAGAGGGGTCTGCACTGAGGGGGGTGTCTGTAATGCCGGGGGTGTCTGCACTGAGGTGGGGGTGTCTGCACTGAGGTGGGGGTGTCTGCACTGAGGGGGGGTGTCTGCACTGAGGTGGGGGTGTCTGCACTGAGGGGGGTGTCTGTAATGCCGGGGGTGTCTGCACTGAGGCGGGGGTGTCTGCACTGAGGGGGGGGTGTCTGCACTGAGGTGGGGGGTGTCTGCACTGAGGCGGGGGTGTCTGCACTGAGGTGGGGGTGTCTGTACTCATGGAGGGGTCTGCACTGAAGGGGTGTCTGTACTGAAGGGGGAGGTTTATACTGAGGGAGGGGGTCTATATTGATGCAGGGTGGTCCGTACTTAGTGCGGGGGTCTGTACTGAGGGAGAGGGATCTATAGGGCGGGAGGGGGGTCTGTAGTTAGTGGAGGGGGGTCTGTACTGAGGGGGGACTATAGTTGGTGGGGGGGGTGACACCCTTTTTTTTTTTTCACCGGGTGACACCAACCCTAGTGACGCCACTGCTCGGGAGATTCCCGAGGTTACCCCTTTCTAGAATGACTTCAGAGGTTACTTTAGGAAAGTTTCCTGTGCGAATAATCAAAAATAAAAATGACATTTAGACGTCGAGCTGCTGAGCGCCGTGAACTGACGCCTGTCAGCCTGCTTGTCTTCGAATTGTTTTATCGTTTTTTTTGGGGTTTTTTTTTTGTCTCAGTCACAAGTGAATTAAGATCCACTTTAGGAAATCTTTTATTCATCCGGGATATCCTCTGGGACGCATTCATGGGGTCCTTTTAAGCACAATGCGAATCGGAATATTCTGACACGCGGCTTTGTATGTGTGCCGCGTAAAGCTGTAAAATGCAGAACATTTAATAGCCTGAGACAGAACTGCTGGTTAAGGTGGCGCGGCATTTCCCCCGCGACTCCCGTTCGCGAAGGATGGAGGGTACAGAGATTTCAAAAAGAGGGAATCAGGAAAACAGACTTGAAAAAAATAAAATAAAAAAAAAACCAGCACGGCGTTCTGATGTTCTCCAGACTCGCTGATGAGGATCTTACCATAGGGGTATCAGCTGGAAGATTGGAACGATGGGATATTCCGACATAAAAAGAAACTTCCAGGAGCTGATGAGCTGAGTGAGATCAAACGAGCAAGTTCTGAGATCTGAACTGATTAAGTCAAACAAATGGAACTTCTTTTTTTAGGTTACGGGGTTTAAGTATTGCAACATTATCTAATTAGGAGCTACAGAACGCTACTGGTTCATCCCGCGTACTAATTACTCGCAGCCAACGCATTGCGGAAGATGAAATGTATAAGAAAGATGTAAAAAAAAGATTTGTAACATTTGTGGCAAACTCTCTCCATTCTCCATCCTTGCTGTGCTGAATGTCTACAGACGCTGTGCCGCTGCCCCCGCCTCCTGCCTGCTCTCATCGCCACGCTGGTGATGCCCACCATAAGCCCTCTGAATAAGATCTTGAAGTGTCTGTAAACCTCTGAGATGAAAAATGAAGAAAGCATATCCTTCCATGGGCGTCCGCAGAACTTTTTTCGGGGGGGGGGGGGGGGGGGGGCATAATTTTAAGGTCACCCATGCACTGACCCTTTTCGACAATGTCATTATCACGGTCAGAGACTGCAGACGTAGTACAGGAGATGGTCAGAGACTGCAGACATGGCACAAGAAACCATCAGAGACTGCATACATCTCAGAGACTATAAGAGACTGCGGACATGTGGGGGGTGACAGAGAGAGAGGGGGTGACAGAAAGAGACATAGGGGATGACAGAGAGAGACAGAGGGGGGTGGCAGATAGAAAGGGGGTGACAGAAAGAGACATAGGGGATGACAGAGGGGGGTGACAGATAGAAAGGGGGTGACAGAGAGAGGGGGTGACAGAGACAGAGGGGGGGGGGGTGACAGAGAGAGACAGAGGGGGTGATAGAGAGAGAGGAGTGTGACAGAGAGAGACAGAGGGGTGGGGTGACAGAGAGAGGGGGTGAAAAAGAGAGAGGGGGTGACAGAGAGAGAGGGGGTGACAGGGGTGATTAGGGGGCCAGAGAGAGGGACCCCCTAGCCCTGTCTGCAGTCCCTCAAGTGCCCCTATGTCCTAGTGGTGTGTGTAATGCTCAGTACAGTACCTTGCATGCCAGTAGGATGTCCACTATGGCCAGAAGCTGGCAAGACCCGTTTAAATTCTGGGTGAGGACAGGGCCAGCCTCCAGCGCTAGGATAAAGACCAAGTGGGGAACAAACTCCTCATCTGATTCCAAGGGGGGGCACTTGCCCCCCCCCCCTTGCCCCTACCTGCGGACGCCCATGTATCCTTCTATAGCACCTGTGTCAAACGCAAGGTCTCCGGCCCGCCAGGCCATTTCTTGTGGCCCTCGCACCTCTCCTGTAGCTGCGACACCCTCCTTGTCTCTGCCTCCTCCAAGCGGCAGCAGAGAGGACAACAGAACTCCTCCTATAGATCCTGTCCCTCACTGTGCAGCACCTGCCCCCCCCCCCCCTTCATCTCTGCCTCCCTTGGTCTCAGCATTCAGCAGACTCCAGGGCTCCTATGGTCCTCCTCCAGACCCTGCACTGTGTGCTTCCGATTGTGTGTATGCAATTCCGACACGCAAAATTCCGACGCATGCTCGGAAACAATTCGGAAGCATTAAACTTCCCTTTTTATACTGGCGTCTAACGTGTTTTATGTCGCGGTGTTATTGACCGTCGGAATTTGGTGTGACCGTGTGTAGGCAAGACCGTTTGAGCGGAATTCCGTCGGAGAATTCCGATTATGTGTACGCGGCATTATTGCTAAAACCAGTAATATTTGAATGCAGAGGCAATTATTTAATATTATAAAGAGTAGATACATTTATATAGTCTTACAGATACAACCGGCCCTTTATGGGCAACCATAATGCTGATGTGGCCCTCAATAAAATTGAGTTGGACACCCCCGTTCTATAATGTGTACTTTCCTCAATCCAAGGCACTTAGTGTGATTTCTGTCTTTTTTCTCAGTTCCTTCTAACAGTCTCAAGTGAATTAAGATCCAGGAACCAGGATGTCGATCGGAGACAATCCCGGTAGAAGGACCCTCCCCCCTCCAGCACACAGTAGGTGATTGGCAGCCTCAGCTTTGCATGTTTCCCTATGAGACTGTGAGAGTGGGTGTTAGTGATGTGACTCCAGTGTGGCTTTTTGTTCTCCTTGCTGGAGGGGAAGCTTCACCAGAGGATCTGCAGTGTAGGGATATCCCTGTTTCTGCTTCATCTGTTCTGTGAATCCTGTGATTACTTCACCTCTCTTGCTGCTTGATCATTACCCCACCAGTCAATAATGGGCCAGATCTGACATGAGGAAGCAAAGCCCTGCCTTTACCAATATGGCTGCCTCCACAAAGAGACACCATGGTGAACAATGTGTGGGAAGTTGGTAAGACACCCATTGACCATGGATTATCGGCATTGGGTGGAATGACTCTTTAAGACCTCCATTGAACACTGATTATCAACATTGGGTGGTAAGACCCTTTAAGACACCCATTGACCACGGTCTATCAGAATTGGGTGAAATGACCCTTTAAGACATCCACTGAACACGGATTATCGGCATTGAGTGGAATGAACCTTTAGGACCTCCATTGAACACTGCTTACTGGCATTGGGTGAAATGACCCTTTAAGACGTCAATTGAACACTAATTATCAGCGTTGGTTGGAATGACCCTTAAGGACATCCAATTGACCGCTGATTATCGGTATAGGGTGGAATGACCCTTTAAGACCTCCATTGATCACTGATTGTCACCATTGGGTGGTGACTGATAAATCAGTGATCTGAGAATGGTTATAAGGGGGTGGAGTGCCCACGTCCATTGACCACTGATTATCGGCATTGGGTGGAATGACGCTTTAAGACCTCCATTGAACACTGATCATCAACATTGGGTAGAGAGATCCTTTAAGACCTCCATTGACCAGTGAATATCAACATTGGGTGGAATGACCCTTTAAGTCACCCATTGAACACTGATTATCAGCATTGGGTGAAGTGACCCTTTATGACCTCCATAGAACAATGATTATCAGCATTGGTTGGAATGACCCTTAAGGACATCCATTTCACCACTGATTATCTCCATGGGTGGAATGACCCTTTAAGACCTCCATTGAACCCTGATTGTCACCATTGGGTGGTGACTGATAAATCAGGGAGCCGAGGATGGTTATAACGGGGTAGAGCGCCCACGTCCATTGACCACTGATTATCGGCATTGGGTGGAATGACCATTTAAGACCTCCATTGAACACTGATTATCAACATTGGGTAGAGAGATCCTTTAAGACCTCCATTAACCAGTGAATATCAACATTGGGTGGAATGCCCCTTTAAGTCACCCATTGAACACTGATTATCAGCATTGGGTGAAGTGACCCTTTAAGACCTCCATAGAACAATGATTATTGGCATTGGGTGGAATGACCCTTTAAGACCTCCATTGATCACTGATTGTCACCATTGGGTGGTGACTGATAAATCAGCGAGCCAAGGATGGTTATAAGGGGGTGGAGCGCCCGCGTCCATTGACCACTGATTATGTGATGTCCATTGAACACTGCTTATTGGCATTGGGTGGAATGACCTTTTAAGACCTCCATAGAACAATCGTTATCGGCATTGGTTGGAATGACCCTTAAGGACATCCATTTGACCACTGATTATCTGCATAGGTTGGAATGACCCTTTAAGACCTCCATTGAACACTGCTTATTGGCATTGAGTGGAATGACCCTTTAAGACCTCCATTGATCACTGATTGTCACCATTGGGTGGTGACTGATAAATCAGCGAGCCGAGGATGGTTATAAGGGGGTGGAGCGCCCACGACCATTGACCACTGATTATCGTCTTTGGGTAGAATGACCTTTTAAGACCCTTTTATTCACCCATTGAACACCGATTATCAGCATTGGGTGGAATGACCATTTAAGACATCCATAGAACACCGATTATCAGCATTGGGTGGAATGACCATTTAAGACCTCTATAGAACAATGATTATCAGCATTGGGTGGAATGACCCTTAAGGACATCCATTTGACCACTGATTATCTGCATTGGGTGGAATGACCCTTTTATTCACCCACTGAACAATGATTATCAGCATTGGGTGGAATTACCATTTAGGACATCTATAGAACAATGATTATCGGCATTGGGTGGAATGACCCTTAAGGACATCCGTTTGACCACTGATTATCTGCATTGGGTGGAATGACCCTTTTATTCACCCACTGAACACTGATTATCAGCATTGGGTGGAATGACCATTTAGGACCTCTATAGAACAATGATTATCGGCATTGGGTGGAATGACCCTTAAGGACATCCATTTGACCACTGATTATCTGCATAGGGTGGAATGACCCTTTAAGACCTCCATTGACCACTGATTGCCACCATTAAGTGGTGACTGATAAATCGTCGAGCCATGGATGGTTATAAGGGGGTGGGGGCCTCCATGTCTTAAGCAGATGGTCCATTTGTTATATTCGGCTTAATCCGAGTTATCTGTGAAGCTGACTGATGCAAGCGGATTGTACAATGAACCCCGTCAGTCATTGATAAATCATGTATGTGCATTTTTATGGCGAGGTCATCCTACAGATCTCTCTACACGTTCCATTTACCGCCATGCGCACATCTACCAGGGACCGCGAACCATCCGAGTCACTATTGACTATCGGAGCGATACGAGGTGGGGCGATGTAAAGATTTCTGTACGGCGAGGTGTCATTGGCGGAATACCTTGTAAGATTGATATATGGTCCTATTAAAAGATACCTGGAGCTGTCAAGTAAGCAGATGCTATTACGTTAAACACTGTTAGGTTTACCCGAGGGAGTGCGGAGAAGACTAAACAACATATAAAACACATCAGCTTGAGGTATGGCCTGACATTTTAATACACTTCACACAAATGCACCACAGGGAACAAACTTTATAATGCTCGCCGCTTTCTGGCGGAACATAAATAACCAATCGCGGAGGCTTTACACGCGTTATGGAGACAGCGAGCGCCATCCGCGCGACGTAGGAGAAGAGACGGCAATATAAGATCGCTCACATGCTCTTTACCCTAATGGATGGTTGTGATAAGTGAAGGGAGGCTGTATTTCCTGATAACATGATATGAGCGCTCAGAACCTTCTCCTTTCTACAGAAACGGCAAGAGAACCGGTAGGAACGTTATTTTACTAGGTTATAATATGCCTTAACTGGTTCCTTCCCAACCCTCCCCCCCCCCCCCCTCATCAATATGCTAACGATATTAATAAATAAAACCTTTCCATTTATATTATTTATTTTAGACCGAGAGGTGTCATCACCGGGTCTATGTGCTTCTTTATGCAATGAGGGCAGATCATGGCTGGTGGGCAGGGCTGGACTGGGACTAAAATTTGGCCCTGGACTTCATCATGACCGGCCCACTTTAATTTTGAGTGTCCCCAACAGCAGCCCCCTTACATCAGAGTGTCCCCAACAGCGTCCCCCTTACATCAGAGTGTCCCCAACAGCGTCGCCCTTACGTCGGTGTGTCCCCATCGGCAGCCCCCTTCACATCAGAGAGTCCCCATCGGAGAGCCCCCTTACATCAGGTGTCCCCATCAGCAGCCCCCTTCACATCAGAGAGTCCCCATCGGAGAGCCCCCTTACATCAGAGTGTCCCCATCAGCAGCCCCCTTCACATCAGTGTGTCCCCATCAGCAGCCCCCTTCACATCAGAGAGCCCCCTTACATCATGTGTCCCCATCAGCAGCCCCCTTCACATCAGAGAGTCCCCATCAGCAGCCACCCTACATCAGCTGTCCCCATCAGCAGCCCCCTTCACATCAGTGTGTCCCCATCAGCAGCCCCCTTCACATCAGGTGGCCCCATCAGCAGCCCCCTTCACATCAGAGAGTCCCCATCGGAGAGCCCCCTTACATCAGGTGTCCCCATCAGCAGCCCCCTTCACATCAGTGTGTCCCCATCAGCAGCCCCCTTCACATCAGAGAGCCCCCTTACATCATGTGTCCCCATCAGCAGCCCCCTTCACATCAGAGAGTCCCCATCAGCAGCCACCCTACATCAGCTGTCCCCATCAGCAGCCCCCTTCACATCAGTGTGTCCCCATCAGCAGCCCCCTTCACATCAGTGTGTCCCCATCAGCAGCCCCCTTCACATCAGGTGGCCCCATCAGCAGCCCCCTTCACATCAGTGTGTCCCATCAGCAGCCCCCTTCACATCAGTGTGTCCCCATCAGCAGCCCCCTTCACATCAGAGAGTCCCCATCAGCAGCCCCCTTTATATCACATCAGAGAGTCCCCATCAGCAGCCCCCTTTATATCACATCAGAGAGCCCCAATCAGAAGCCCCCTCCCACATGTACTCAGTTTTGAAGGCAGCTTATCGTTCCTCTCTCCAGTCATGTGATAACAAGTGATAAGGGGAGAGAGGAAGGAAAGTCTGCCGGCTGTCTATGTCCCCCTGCAGGCTGGAGGGAGCAGTAAGGCTAATACTGACTCCAGCAAGTGACGGCAGCTGCTCCACCCAACAGGAGTGAAATCGCGATCACTCACTGTCAGAGAGGAGCGGCTCCAGGACTGCACCTGACCGGCCACTGAGCCACCGGGAAACTCCCGGTAGTCCTGATGGCCAGTACATGCCTGCTGGTGGGAGGAGTCAGCGGCATGTTGTACACAGCTTCCTGAGAACATTACAGCATCCGGCCTCAGTACTCCTCTTAAGAGCCCGCCAGTCCTGATTCAAGCGGTGGGCTGGCTCCTGGGAGGAGTTATACAAATTATTAAATGGGTCACTCTGGAGAAGTGGCTGTTTCTAGGCACACCGCATTTGCATACTGGCCTTCGTAGATGACGCTCACATGTGATGCTGAGCCTGGAGAAATCTGGAGAAATCTTCTGTACAAGGATGCCCTGGTGTCTTCCTGATTCTGAACTTCTGGATCCTGGAGAACTCTTCTGTGTAAGCATGCCCTGTCGTCAGGGCAGGACTTAGGGTGGTGGGGCCCCACTGGGCTTGAGTCACTTTCGGGCCCTACCTTCTATACATTACCGGATTTATGGGCGTATAACACGCACCCCAAGTTTAGGAGGGAATTTTAAGGAAAAAAAACTTACATTTAAATGCCCATCAATGCAGCCTTATCAGTTTCCATCTGCAGCCTTGTCCAGTGTCATTGCAGCCTTTGTCCATCCATCTGCAGCCTTGTCAGAGTCATTTGCAGCCTTGTCATTGCAGGCTTGAAGTTTAAAAATGGCGCCGCCGAGATACAGAGTCTTGTGTATCTCGGCAGCTCTTGGGTCCTTTCGGCGGCTCTTGGTGGCTCTCGGGTCCTCTTGGTGGCTCTCGACGGCTCTCTGGTCCTCTTGGCAGCTCTCGGGTCCTCTCGGCGGCTCTTGGCGGCTCTCTGCGGTTCTCGGGTCCTCTCGGTGGCTCTTGGCGGCTCTCGAGTCCTCTCGGTGGCTCTCGGGTCCTCTCGGCGGCTCTCGGGTCCCTTTCGGAAGCTCTTAGTGGCTCTCTGGTCCTCTTGGCGGCTCTTGGGTTCTCTTGGCGGCTCTTGGGTTCTCTTGGCGGCTCTTGGGTCCTCTTGGCAGCTCTTGGTGGCTCTCTGGTCCTCTTGGCGGCTCTTGGGTTCTCTTGGCGGCTCTCGGTTCCTCTTGGCAGCTCTTGGTGGCTCTCGGGTCCTCTTGGCGGCTCTTGGGTCCTCTTGGCGGCTCTCGGGTCCTCTCGGCGGCTCTTGGTGGCTCTCGGGTCCTCTCGGCGGCTCTTGGGTTCTCTTGGTGGCTCTCGGCGGCTCTTGGCGGCTCTCTGCGGTTCTCTGGTCCTCTCGGTGGCTCTTGTCGGCTCTCTGCGGTTCTCGGGTCCTCTCGGTGGCTCTTGGCGGCTCTCGGGTCCTCTCGGTGGCTCTCGGGTCCCTTCTGGTAGCTCTTGGTGGCTCTCGGGTTCTCTCGGCGGCTCTTGGGTTCTCTTGGCGGCTCTCGGGTCCTCTCGGCAGCTCTTGGTGGCTCTCAGGACCTCTCGGGTCCTCTCGGCGGCTCTTGGGTTCTCTTGGCGGTCTCGGGTCCTTTCGCAGTCCCGAGCGGAGCTGAGGGTAGCCGAGTGTACTCTGCTCAGTCACGCCCAGCCCGTGTTATGTCCATCATAGGGAGGGACTGTGAGCGGAGCCGAGTAGACTCGTCTATGTATCTCGGATTGGCCCCCTATTGGGGGGGGCCCATGAGCTTGAGCCCAGTCAAGCCCAATGGTAAGTCCGGCCCTGCCTGTCGTCTTCAGGATCCAGAAGTTCAGAATCAGGAAGATGACAGGGCATCCTTGCACAGAAGATTCCTCCAGGATCCAGAAGTTCAGAATCAGGGAGAAATCTTCTGTGCAGGGTTGCCCTGTCGTCTTCCTGACTTTAAAGATTTCTTCAGGATCCAGCTGCCTGCACGCTAGGTGATGAGATTAAAGCTGTAGTTTTTTTTTTACCTAAACTTAAGCTTTAAGAATGATTGCACAGATTCCGACCTCCAGGATAAATGGGAATTTCATGGAGAAGAGCCGGATAGGTGATGGGGTGGGGTGTGGTGGGGGGGCTGTGATCACCTCTACCCTGCAAAGTCAAAGCTACTATTTTATGCAGATTTCTGTCTCCAGCGGACTTGTGTTTGCAGCATCTGGAGGGTGATAAACACGTAAATGAGTGCGATAAATCCCACTCCTCAGAATCTCACCTAATGGGGAGGCGGGGTCCGCCATCTACCAAACGCGGCCGTCGCAGGAGGATTATTGATCCCTCTCACGCTGAGCCGTGTCTGTACGGATGTGTCCCTAGTTGTATCTGAAGTCGAATCCTGCTTTTAGTTTTGGGTGGCGTAGGGAAGAATTAGAAGCCGCGTCATGTTTATATCGCCGTTGGTGTCCCCATTGCGGGAATTTACCCCCCACTTCTGGGCTGCAAGAGGCCGAATCAAATTTGGGTACGTTCTCGGCATGGCATTAAAATAAATCCAATTAAAGCAGAACTCTGGGCAGATATAAAAGACAGATTAATGCAGCCCTGTCATCAGTATTACATGAACTGTATCTATTAAAGTGGAACTACGAGGGGGTGCTGATAAATATAGAGCCTTAACCAGGAAAAATTGAGCGAAGAAGTAAGGTGTACTGGCCATTGGCCAATTTGTCTACAGGGGCAGACTGACCATTCGGCCACTCGGGCACTGCCCAAGGGCCCCCGGGCCACTAGGGGGCCCCATCAGGGTTGCCAGCCTAAGAAAAACCAGGGACAGTATGTAAAAATCTGTGTTTTTTTTATATCTGTCTCTGAAATGTCCCTTACCGACATCCTTTTGGTCTAAAAATCCAGAGATTATAGCTGCCCCGCCTCTCCAGTACCTTCTCAGCCAATAGAAACATGTCTGTGTATATTGTGTGTACATGTCTGTGTATACTGTGTGTGTGTGTGTGTGTGTGTGTATATACTGTGTGGCCCCATAATCTCTGATTGCCTGGGGGCCCCATAATCTCCTATTGCCCGGGGGCCCCATGTGTCTATATTCAATGGTGCAAAAATCAACTACCTATGATTTTAACTTTTCTTTCTCAGAAAAACAGATTTGCTAAATATCTGAGAGTCATCGGCGCCACATCCCTCGTTTAAACATTATATAACAAGAACCAAGAAATGGGATTTTAGAGGTGACAAAACACAACAATACAAAAGAAAATATAAAAAAATAGCAACATTTTATTTAGAAACATCTAAAAATCAACATATTGTTGTCAGAAGTAACCATACAATACATGAAACGGATGCAACTGATTGGATCTCTACATGTTTCGCCCAAACGATGGCTTCCTCAGGAGAACTTTTGTCAGGCACTGCATCTATGGTCACTAGGGGGGCAACGGATCGTCACCGATCCGTGATCTGAACGGGTCACCCTGTTCGGATCGGCACACGCCGCGATCCGCAGAGCGCTCCGTGGCCTCGGCCGTAGGAAAGGCCGCGGCTTTGGCCTAGCTCCGGAGCGGCGGCCACCTTGGTGCACCCATCGGCCGTTTACAATGCGATCGCTCCGTCAAGATGACGCCGGTTCCTCTCTCCCCTCTGTGTACAGATCTGTACAGTGGAGGGGAGAGATCGAATGGCAGCAGCGCTATGGGATGGATCTGTAGTGCCCACTGCGCTGCTCTGTGACAATTGCAGTCATAGCCATCCCTCCATACTCTGCAATACCCTACCAACACCCAGCCAATACTCTGCAACACCCTACCAACACCCAGCCAATACTCTGCAATAACCTGCCAATACTCTGCAATACTCTGCATACTCTGCCATACCCTGCCAATACCCAGCCAATACTCTGCAATAACCTGCCAATACTCTGCAATACCCTGCCAATACTTTGCAATACCCTGCAAATACTCTGCAATACCCTGCCAATACCCAGACAATACTCTGCAATAACCTGCCAACACTCTGCAATACCCTGCCAATACTCTGCAATACTCTGCCATACCCTGCCAATACTCTGCCATACCCTGCCAATACTCTGCAATACCCTGCAAATACTCTGCCATACCCTGCCAATACTCTGCCATACCCTGCCAATACTCTGCCATACCCTGCCAATACTCTGCAATACCCTGCAAATACTCTGCAATACCCTGCCAATACTCTGCAATACCCTGCCAATACTTTGCAATACCCTGCCAATACCATGCCAATACCCAGCCAATACTCTGCAATAACCTGCCAACACTCTGCAATACTCTGCCATACCCTGCAAATACTCTGCCATACCCTGCCAATACTCTGCAGTACCCTGCCAATACTCTGCAGTACCCTGCCAATACTCTGCCATACCCTGCCAATACTCTGCCATACCCTGCCAATACTCTGCAATACCCTGCAAATACTCTGCAAATACCCTGCCAATACTCTGCAATACCCTGCCAATACCCTGCCAATACTTTGCAATACCCTGCAAATACTCTGCAATACCCTGCCAATACCCAGCCAATACTCAGCAATAACCTGCCAACACTCTGCAATACTCTGCCATACCCTGCCAATACTCTGCCATACCCTGCCAATACTCTGCAATACCCTGCAAATACTCTGCCATACCCTGCCAATACTCTGCAATACCCTGCCAATACTTTGCAATACCCAGCAAATACTCTGCAATACCCTGCCAATACCCTGCCAATACCCAGCCAATACTCTGCAATAACCTGCCAACACTCTGCAATACTCTGCCATACCCTGCCAATACTCTGCCATACCCTGCCAATACTCTGCAATACCCTGCAAATACTCTGCCATACCCTGCCAATACTCTGCCATACCCTGCAGAGGCAGAGGCGGATCGGAATGCCGGGAGGCAGAGGCAGATCGGAATGCCGGGAGGCAGAGGCGGATCGGAATGCCGGGAGGCAGAGGTGTATCTAACCACCAGGAGGCAGAGGTGGATCTAAACGCCGGGAGGCAGAGGCGGATCGGAATGCCGGGAGGCAGAGGCGGATCGGAATGCCGGGAGGCAGAGGTGTATCTAACCCCCAGGAGGCAGAGGTGGATCTAAACGCCGGGAGGCAGAGGCGGATCGGAACGCCGGGAGGCAGAGGCGGATCTAACCACCAGGAGGCAGAGGTGGGTATTCCGATCATGTGAACGCTGTGATTGGCTGTCACAGTGGTAACATGCCTGGTAAGCTCCTGATCGCAGGTATGCATTGTTACATGTTAGTTGCTGTGCTGAGAGCATGCAGTGAGCACGTTCTCAGCACAGTAACTTGTTTACAGATAAACGCATATGTGCAGCGCGCTCGGCGTTAAAGCCCACCCACCGAGAGGCCACATATGCTCCGTGTCAACAGGTTAAACTAACACATAGATCTTCCATATATCTCTCTGCCAAGGCGCATGCAGCCGCGTCCGCTCACGCCGCCGCTCTAGCCCCCATGGTGGGGAATATTGATAAGACGCCGGGAGTCCGGCTTCGCTCTCCGGCACTCAAAGTTCACATTAGTCTAAAACTCTTACTTTAATAAAGTGGTTTTGTAATGATATCAGACCTGAGCGATTTCTTTGTACGTTTCACTGCGGACCTAAAAGAACAAAATGATTATAACTTTCATTCGCGTTGCGGTCGGCCACGCCTAGCACTTTCCTCGACGCTAACTAAATTGTATGCTTTTGGGTCATAGAGCGCTCCGCTTTGTAAACGGGAAAAAAATCCTGGATGAGTCGGCGAAAAATGTAGACTTTGTTTATTCATTTGCATGAAATCGGACATTTTTTTAGCTTGGCGTGACATTTTAATTCTCTAAAATTGGCGTTCTGAATTATTTACCGACCTCTTGATATTTTTTTTTAATATCTCTTCTTTTCTTTGTTCTTCATTCAACTCATCTGCATCCACAATCCTCAGCCTGGTCTCAGCTTCCATTTGCAGAATAAGTGAGGATGGTAGTTGGAGGTTGTGCCAGTTCTCCAACGCTTAGAGGACCTCCAACGCTTAGAGGACCTCCAACGCTTAGAGGACCTGTTCTGTGGAGGCTGTGCCCGAAAAATGCCATCAGAGCAGAGGACTATTACCAGGATTGCCTGTAGGCCCTCTGCTGATGATCTTCTCCATATTATTGTGTTTATCCCTCTGACGGAGCTCCAGCCTTTCTCTGTGGAGAGGAGAACCTTCCAGAAGAACAACCTTCTCTGCAGCACTCCACCAATCAGGCCTGTATGGTAGAGTGGCCAGATGGAAGCCACTCCTCAGTAAAAGGCACATGACAGCCCACCTGGAGTTTGTCAAAAGGCACCTGAAGGACTCTCATACCATGAGAAACAAAATTCTCTGGTCTGATGAAACAAGGATGGAACTCTTTGGCCTAAATGGCAAGCGTCATGTCTGGAGGAAACCAAGCACCGCTCATCACCTGTCAATACCATCCCTACAGTGAAGCATGGTGGTGGCAGCATCATGCTGTGGGGATGTTTTTCAGCAACAGTAACTGGGAGACTAGTCAGGATTGAGGGGAAGATGAATTCAGCAATGTGCAGAGACATCCTTGATGAAAACCTGCACTCTGGACCTCAGACTGGGGCAAAGGTTCATCTTCCAACAGGACAACAGCCCTAAGCACACAGCCAACATAACAAAGGAGTGGCTGCGGGACAACTCTGTGAATGTCCTTGAGTGGCCCGGCCAGAGCCCAGACTTGAACCCGATTAAACATCTCTGGAGAGATCTGAAAATGTCTGTGCACCGACGCTCCCCATCCAACCTGATGGAGCTTGAGAGGTCCTGCAAAGAAGAATGGGAGAAACTGCAAAAAAATAGGTGTACCGAGCTTGTAGCATCATACCCAACAAGACTTGAGGCTGTAATTGGCTTCACCAAAGTATTGAGCAAAGGCTGTGATACTTATGTACATGGGAGGAGCCTGTGATACTTGTGTACATGGGAGGAGCCTGTGATACTTGTGTACATGGGAGGAGCCTGTGATACTTGTGTACATGGGAGGAGCCTGTGATACTTGTGTACATGGGAGGAGCCTGTGATACTTGTGTACATGGGAGGAGCCTGTGATACTTGTGTACATGGGAGGAGCCTGTGATACTTGTGTACATGGGAGGAGCCTGTGATACTTGTGTACATGGGAGGAGCCTGTGATACTTGTGTACATGGGAGGGGCCTGTGATACTTGTGTACATGGGAGGAGCCTGTGATACTTGTGTACATGGGAGGAGCCTGTGATACTTGTGTACATGGGAGGAGCCTGTGATACTTGTGTACATCGGAGGAGCCTGTGATACTTGTGTACATGGGAGGAGCCTGTGATACTTGTGTACATGGGAGGAGCCTGTGATACTTGTGTACATGGGAGGAGCCTGTGATACTTATGTACATGGGAGGAGCCTGTGATACTTTTGTACATGGGAGGAGCCTGTGATACGTATGTACATGGGAGGAGCCTGTGATACTTGTGTACATGGGAGGAGCCTGTGATACTTGTGTACATGGGAGGAGCCTGTGATACTTGTGTACATGGGAGGAGACTGTGATACTTGTGTACATGGGAGGAGCCTGTGATACTTGTGTACATGGGAGGAGCCTGTGATACTTGTGTACATGGGAGGAGCCTGTGATACTTGTGTACATGGGAGGAGCCTGTGATACTTGTGTACATGGGAGGAGCCTGTGATACTTGTGTACATGGGAGGAGCCTGTGATACTTGTGTACATGGGAGGAGCCTGTGATACTTGTGTACATGGGAGGAGCCTGTGATACTTGTGTACATGGGAGGAGCCTGTGATACTTGTGTACATGGGAGGAGCCTGTGATACGTATGTACATGGGAGGAGCCTGTGATACGTATGTACATGGGAGGAGCCTGTGATACGTATGTACATGGGAGGAGCCTGTGATACTTGTGTACATGGGAGGAGCCTGTGATACTTGTGTACATGGGAGGAGCCTGTGATACTTGTGTACATGGGAGGAGCCTGTGATACTTTTGTACATGGGAGGAGTCTGTGATACTTGTGTACATGGGAGGAGCCTGTGATACTTGTGTACATGGGAGGAGCCTGTGATACTTGTGTACATGGGAGGAGCCTGTGATACTTGTGTACATGGGAGGAGCCTGTGATACTTATGTACATGGGATTTAAAAAAACATTTTTTAAATAAATTTGCAAAGATTTCAAACAAACTTCTTTCATGTTGTCATTATGGGGTATTGTTTGTAGAGGAAAATAATGAATTTAATCCATTTTGGAATAAGGCTGTAACCCATACCCTGTTTCCCCGAAAATAAGACCTAGCGTGATTGTCGGTGATGGCTTCAATATAAGCCCTACCCTCCAAATAAGCCCCAGTTAAAGTCCTTGTAGGGGTAGGGCTTATTTGGGGGGTAGGGCTTATATTGCAGCCATCACCGACAATAACGCTAGGTCTTATTTTCGGGGAAACAGGGTAACAAAATGTCGAAAAAGTGAATACTTTCCAGATGCACTGTACTTCTCTCGGTATAGGTCTCTTGAAAGGGACCAATCAGAACAGACATACAGTATGGAAGCCTCCATTGCCAACCAGCCTTCATCGGAGGATTACAGTCGTGAATCTTCCAAAACTATTTAGCAATGGCAGCTCCCATGTATATCCTGATTGGTTTCTGTAAATTCTTCTGTTTTTCTTTCTCCACATCTTCAAATTCCAACTCAAGCACTGAGTCTCGCTTTAAAGAATTTTTGTTGATCCTGGAAAGGTCCCCAATTTCAAACAATTACCTTCCATATAAAATATAAATCATTGTTCCGTGTTGTTATCACAACGTATTTATATTATCTGTCATTTTGTAGAAAATGTAAAAGCAGAACGTCTCAGTTATGCAAATAACCCATAATTGGACCGCAGTGCGTCGCGTCTTCTTTGTGTTCGTATCCTAATAACTTGTTGCTTTAGTAGCTACATTGTTTGTAAGAGTCGGCACTTCTCTATGAAAACTATGAAGCTACCCTCATAATTCCCTACTTTTAGTTACACCAACCCCTCCAGCCCCGCCCCCCCCCCTGCGCGCGCTAGGTCGTAGCTCACCATGCTGTATTAACCACTTACCCACTGGGCACTTAAACCCCCTTCCTAACCAGACCAATTTTCAGCTTTCGGTGCTCTCACACTTTGAATGACAATTACTCCGTCATGCAACACTGTACCCAAATTAATTTTTTGTCCTTTTTTTTTACACAAATAGAGCTTTCTTTTGGTGGTATTTAATCACTGCTGGGTTTTTTATTTTCTGCGCTATAAATCAAAAAAGACAGAAAATTAAAAAAAAAAATTCTTTGTTTCTATTAAAATGTATTGCAGAGTATTGCAGTGTTGCAGAGTATTGGCAGAGTATTGGCAGAGTATTGCAGAGTATTGCAGTGTTGCAGAGTATTGGCAAAGTATTGCACAGTGTTGGCAGACTATTGCACAGTGTTTCACTGTCACTGAGCAGCGCTGTGGGCACTACACATCCAGCCAACAGCGCTGTGGCCATCTCTCCCCCTCTCCGCCTCTCCCCCTCACTGTACCGATTGGTACAGAGAGGGGAGGGAGGAACCGGCGCCATGACGTGGCGCTGGTTTGTTTACATGTGATCGCTCCGTCATTTGAATGAGCGATCGCATGGTAAACGGCCCGCTATCAGCGGCCGTTTACCGCGATCCGTGATGCGCCGGGTCCTCTGGACCCAGCGGTCACGGATGTTCCCGAGTGTGCACCCCAAGGGGCGCGCGGGAGCAAGATTCTGGGAGGACGTCCTACGGACATCCACCCAGAATAAGCCGACCGCGCTGTAGCCGTCTTTCGGCTATGGCCCGGTCGGCATGTGGTTAAACCCCCTTCCTAGCCAGACCAATTTTCAGCTTTCGGTGCTCTCACACTTTGAATGACAATTACTCAGTAATGCAACACTGTATCCAAATAAATTTTTTGTCCTTTTTTTTCCACACAAATAGAGCTCTCTTTTGGTGGTATTTATTCATCGCTGGGTTTTTTATTTTTTTTGCGCTATAAATCAAAAAAGACTGAAAATTCGGTAAAAAAAAATAAATTCTTTGTTTCTATTAAAATTTATTGCAGAGTATTGGCGAGTATTGGTGAATATTGGCAGAGTATTGGCAGAGTATTGCAGTGTTGCACAGTATTGGCAGAGTATTGCACAGTACTGTCAATGAGCAGCGCTGTGGGCACTACACATCCAGCCCACAGCGCTGCTGCCATCTCTCCCCCTCTCCGCTTCTCCCCTCTCACTGTACTGATCGGTACGGGGAGGGAGGAACCGGCGTCATGACGTGATGCCGGTTTGTTTACATGTGATCGCTCCGTCATTTGACGGAGCGATCACGTGGTAAACAGCCGCTATAAGCGGTCACGGATGTTCCCGAGTGCGCGCCCCAGGGGGCGCACGGGAGCAAGGTTGTGGGAGGACGTCCACCCAGAATAAGCCGACCGCGCTATAGCCGTCTTTCGGCTATGGCCGGTCGGCATGTGGTTAAAGTATAACTAAAGGCAAAACTTTTTGTTTTAGATAGAGTAGAGAGGGATTAGAACCCCTGTCAGTTTGTATTGCTGTCTGTGCCCCCGTTAAGGAGATTCATCCTCTCTACATGCCTCGGATCGGTTCGGTACGGTACGCTATTTTGAGTGTTTCCATTATGAAAGCGTCCCATACAACCGAACCATACCGCACCATTCATGGTCCTACTTCAGATGTGGGGCCTTAGAAAATGGTACGGTACGGTTAGGGCAGAGCTACTGGCATCACACAATACATTCCTCCGATTGGCGGACAAAAAAACGTCAATGCTCACGTCAAAGGCATTTTTTCTAAACCTCGTATGGCCCCTGGCGTTGCCACTTGCAGTGGAAACGCTCACCTGAATAGCCCGGATCATTCTAACCCTTCCAAACTGTACCGACCCGAACCGTTCCGCTCAGTGGAAACGAGGCATATTTGTCCTGTTTACCATTATTATTGAAAGTAAAAAGTAAAAGAAAATCACAAATTTTGGGTTGTCCCCAGAAAAGTAATGGAGGGGACACTAGTTCTGGTGACCTAGAGGTCCCCCAAGGAATTCCCTTAATTTCCCGAGATGTCCTCTCACTTCCCGTTTGGCTATGGGACAGAAAGTGAAGGGAAATATCTGAAATGGGACACAGATGGAGAAAAAATAAAAAAAATTGGGTTATAACCCTCCCTTTACTCTATTCAAGATGGAAGAAATAAGTTTTGCCTATAGTTCTACTTTAAGTTTGTTGCTTTGGTTTGGTAATTTAGTTGGGTTTAACTCTTCCTTATCTCATCAACCTTGGCACACCAGCCAGAGTCATGGACGGAGAAGAACTTTTTATGAACAGTAGAGCGTTATCTTACATCATAAGACAAGACACAGGGCGTTACAGTATGCATGCAGAGATGGAAACTTATGATAAGGCAAAACATAGGACATTATTACCATGTACTTCAACAGATAGTGCCTTGCGCATCTATCCATTGTGACCAAACTTTGTCAAATTTTTTGGGACAGTTTCTGCTTTCATAGGTCAGTTTATATAGCGGAAGCACAGAGTTAATCGTTGCTACCCAGGATCTGAGAGTCGGAGGTGTTATTTGCTTCCAGCCTTCCACTTAAGAAGAATCTCCCTCCTAGCATAGTATAGGGCATAGAATAGGAATAGCTTCATGTGTCTGGATGCCACCACATCTTCCATTGAGCCCAACACAACGCCAGGGTCGGGTCCTGGCCAAGGTGCCAGTCCCCAAATTCATTTAAGGCCCCCTATTACCTGTTCCCAGAAAGGGCGGATGAGGGGGCATTCCCACACCACGTGGAAGAACGTACCCGGAGCGGAGCTACACCTATTACAGAGGGGGCTTGCACCGAGGTAAGTTTTAGCTAGTCTTACCGGGGGTGTAGTAGGCTCTATGGAGGAACTTGAGTTGGATAAAACGGTTTTGGCTGAAATCATTGTGTTAAAGTGGTTGTAAACCCTTACAAACCACTTTGACCTACAGGTAAGCCTAAATTAAGGCTTACCTGTAGGTCCAATAAATATCTCCTAAACCTACATGGTTTAGGAGATATTTGGAAAAAAAGATGCATCCCTGTCTACGGCGCATGCGCCTTAGACAGCGGTGTGCAGGCGCACTGAGCATCCCGAGATCACGGCGATATTCCGCTCTCATGCACATGCGCGGGAGTGATCTCATCGCCGCTCCAGCGAATGACAGCGATGGAGCGGCGAGACCCGGAAGTCACTCCGCGACTGATGGCGCCGGCAGAGGTCATGGACGAGGGTCGCTTTGGGGGCTTCGTTCTCAGGTAAGTTATGCATAATGAGCTAGTATGCTATGCATACTAGCTCATTATGCCTTTGCCTTGCAGGTTCCTTTTTTTTATTTTTTTTTAAGAGAGGCTTTAATTCCTCTTTAATATATCCAGTCAGAAAGTCCTCCCAGTCCTCCTCAGTCAGCCCCGGAATGTCAGACTTCCACTTGTCATATAGTGCCGTCAGTGTGGTTGCATGTGCAGAGGCGAGATAGTATAGGGAGGATAGCGGTTTATCTAGGACTTTGGAAATCAGGAGTCCTTCCGTTGGGTCCGTTTGAAGAGTTATGGGGTTGGGAAATTGTGCCTGGGTGGCGTGTTTAAGTTGGTAGTACCTATAGGTCATGGAGGTGGGCACTGCGTAGGTTTCATGAAGTACTGAGAAGGGTGAGAGAGAGCCTGTAGGTAAGATGTGTTTAAAGCCTCATACACGATCGGACCGTGGACCAACTTTCCCGTGGATTTTTGTCCAAAGGGCGTTGGCCCCAAGTTGGTATTGCATACACACGATCTGACTTTTTAGGCAACAAACACGAACGTAGTGACGTTTCAACGTACTGACGACACTTCAAAAGAGGACGTTCGAATACTCCAGCGCCACCTTTGGTCAACTTCTATATTGTTGTCTGATCTTTTGCATTGGTTCTGAGCATGCGTGTTTGTACTTTGTACAAAAGTCCGATGGTTTTGTGTACACACGGTCGGACTTTGGTCCATCGGACTTTTGTTGGCAGAAAGTTGGTCCGTTCGCACAGCCAACAAAAGTCAGATGAAACCTGGAAAAAGTTGGTCCAATGGAGCGTACACACGGTCGGATGATGGTCCAAAACAGCTAATTTGCATGTTGGTTGTCAAAAAGTCCGATCGTGTGTACGGGCCTTAAGTGTTGTGACTATACCTTTGGAAGCCCAGAGCTGGGGGTCTGGCAGTTGGTAGTAGTGTTTAAGCTGGGGGTTACCCCACAGAGGGGTATGGGGGGGAGAAGGTAGATTCTGACCTGTAGATCGTACCCGCCTGATGCCAGACTCGAGCAGTCGCCGTCATCAGAGTTGTGATGGCAGGATGGGCCCTAGGTCTTGCCTCGATATTTACTATTGAGGCAATGCTGTCCACCCACCCCGACCTGTCAGCCCTTCTCCTCGTTCCTCTAGTGTTCTCTGCTGGGGTTGAGAGTCCTGCCTTCATATTCTAACTCCCAAATTATTGAGCTTCAGTTTTGTGTCAGTCCTTCCGGCGATCAATCTGTGTTATATCCTTGAGGAGTGACTGATTTGTTCTTCTGTTCCAAGAAAGCCTCATCACTTTTCCTCCAACACCAGTAAAAGCATTGATTTTCTAGACTTGTGCCTGTCTCTAATAGTCCAACTCTCTCTGCCATATGTCACAAGTGGGAAGACCACAGCGCTCAAGATACAAATCTCGGTTGACAGTGTGATATTTCTGCTCTTCACTATCTTGTCTAGGTTTCTCCAAAGCTTTCCAGCTAAGTGGGAAGCATCATTAAAAATCTTGGCTACAGTCAACGTCTATGGAGAGCTTGAAACCTAGGAAAATCCATGTCTGTCACTGACGACGAGTTTTTACCCCCCCTCTATGTGCAAACAGAGTTGGCTGTGCCTTCATTTTTTTTTCCCTCCTGGCCTAGTGCCACCCTTGCAGTAGCTTACCAATTATTGCCTACTCATTTCTGAATATCAGTGCCAAGCTAATTAGTTTCCGTACTAGTCATTGTAGTATTGTTCCCATTTTTTTCAAAGATTTCGTTCTAAATTCTTCTTCTTAGCCCCAAGGCTGTGTACAGCAACCAACTAAACATCTAGATGAGTCTCCTTTGAATACTCATCTGCTCAGGCCTCTCTCTTATTCATTTTATTCTTTTCTTTTTTTTCTTTTCTTATTCTCAACTAGGCAGTCCTTTTGCTTGGACAGCTTCTCCAATGGTTCCCTTCAAATTAGTACACTCACCTCGTTATTATTTTTGCCTTACAGTCAGCTTTCACTCATCAAGTAACATGAATGACTGTCATACTTGACTAGTGTAGTCCCGATGAGACTCCTTAGCTGTAACCATAAAACCCCATAAACTTAACTTAATCAATAAATGAGAGACCACGCCGGTTATGGAGTTAAATGGCCATAACAGCTATTTATTTAAAATACCAATAATAAGAACTCCAGTTTCTTATTAAAACAAATAAAACATAAATAACCATAACGATAAACAATTTCAGACCCCTTGCTGAAAATAAAACAAAACAGGTTAAACCCCTATATATGTTGGTCAGTGACGGAGCTAAGTGCTTATAACACAACCTGATATCAACTGATATCAACACAAGGGGGCACTGCGGGAGATAAAGAAACCCATGGGTCTCTACCGTACTGCCCGATAACCAACATTCCCGCAGTGCACAATACCATTATACATCAACAACGTTTGATGTAACAAGGAGGGGCCATCTATTGATGAGCCCCCCACCCACTTACCACCAGTATAACTGCTGCCGTCACTGACCAACAAAACAACCAACGCCAACCCCCCCAGCTGTCATGACGAAAATTCTTCCAGAGACCTGAAACGACAATGAAAACATTAATACATGCCATCACATACCTCTAAAAAAAAACCTGCCTCCTCGTGCTCTGGCTTTCCCGCACTGACTCCCGACTCCGCCCCTCCCTTTTATATGGCCACTCCTCCCAGCTCTCCAAGGTACCCACCCCTAAGTTGTTAACTCACTCTAGCCTGCTGTGTCACCTGACACACTGTCATGGGCGGACCTGCATGACATTTCCCTGCTGTGCATTATATTCCGGTCCTTACTGGAGGAAGGTTGTAGGGAATGGGAGTTGGGTCCTCAAGCATATGCAGAAGGCAGGGTGTGGGGCTCCTGTCTGGGTATACGCTCACTCCAGCCACCTAATGAAATAATCCATGATCCTAATTTTTTTATAATGGTATGGAAATTCTATGTAGCCATTTGTTATAATCCCCCACCTTTATACAGCATTCCAAAAGTGGTAAAACTCTCAAATTTGGAGTATTGTGAATGGTAGATGCCAGTAAAGTCCCCAAAAAATTATTTTGGTGTCGGTTTGGTGTACAATACAGATGGGGGCATGTGAGTGGTGTATAAGTAATGGTAGATGAGCAGGGATCTCCAAACTACAGCCCTCCAGCTGTTGCGGAACTACACGTCCCATTGTAAAACTCGGACCAGTGGCGGCTGGAGGGTTCTTCTTTTGGGGGGGCTGCAAACAAAGAACATCCCCCCCTGGCGGTGTGGCACGGCACTGAGACACCCCCCCCCCCCTCTTGCCGGGCAGTTCGGCACTTACCCACAAGACTGTGGGGTTCTCTCCTCCTCTCCTGTAGGGCAGGCAGCGGCCTTGGCGGCTCCGGTGTCCGCTCCTCCAGTGGCTTCCTCCACCGTGTGTCTCCTCTTCCGCCAAAGCGCTAGGCATCCAATAGGATCACCTGACCCTTTGGCCAATCAGGAAACAGGTCTCGCAGACCTGCCTCCTGATTGGCGGGGAGGTACTTTAGTGTGAAAATAGCGAAAATTAATTTGCACACAACTGGGTGACCTCGGAGCGCAATGCTATTAGAGCAGGGGTCTCAAACTGGCGGCCCTCCAGCTGTTGCGAAACTACAAGTCCCATAATGCCTCTGCCTGTGGGAGTCATGATTGTAACTGTCAGCCTTGCAATGCCTCATGGTACTTGTAGTTTGGCAACATCTGGAGGGCCACCAGTTTGAGACCCCTGTATTAGAGCCTCTGGCCTGCATTGAAATCCATGGTCCGGCCCACTGATATGTAGATCAGGAGGGCGGATGCATAGATAGTAGAGGCGGCACTCGTGCGCCCTCTATGGACGAGCCACCACTGACTGTAACATTCACCGACATGACTAGGCATGAAGGGAATTGTAGTTCCTGAACAACTGGAGGGCCTTGGTTTGTAGACACCTGTCCTAGAGGGTTGCTGTAGTCTCTCCTCTGCTCCCCTCTCCCCCATACATTAGCACCTCAGAGGCTGAGATGTCATTGGTGTCAGCTCTCATCCTGACCAAGGCCCATTGTCTTATGCCGCGTACACAAGGTCGGAATTCTCGTCGGAAAAAGCTCTGATGGTTTTCCCGTCGGAATTTCCGACGGAATTTCGCTCAAACTGTCTTGCCTACACACGGTCACACCAAATTCCGACGGTCAATAACACCACACCTTAAAAAACGTTCGACTGCACTATAAAAGGGAAGTTTAATGCTTCTGAGCATGCGTCAAATTGTTTCCGAGCATGCGTCAGAATTTTGCGTGTCGGAATTGCATACACACGATCGGAAAATCCGATAGAAAGGTTTTCCGTCGGAAAAATTAAGAACAGGTTCTCAATCCAAAGTCCGTCAGAAATTCCGACAGAAAAAGACCGATAGGCATACACACGGTAGGAAAATCGGATGAAAAGCTCCCATCGGACTGTTTCCATCGGAAATTCTGACTGTGTGTACGCGGCATTAGTCTTGTATACCCAAGGCAATGCTTCTGCTTAAACAGCCTATCCAATGGCTCATTTCCAATTTGTACACTTTTTACTATTTAGCTTGGTTCCTTGCCACAGGCCTTCTCCCTTACTTTAGTCAGCTGTTAGTCATTAAGTAACATGAATGACGGTTGTAGGGAATCCCTCACCTCATATAGCATTATAGAAGTTTTAAGACCCTAAAACCTGGAGTATTGTGAACTGTTGATGAGCGGGATAATATTATCTTAGAAAGGTTGCTGTAGTCTCTTCTCTGCTCCCCACCCCTCCTACGCATTAACACCTCAGAGGCTGATACATCATTGTATGAGTTCTCATCCTCCTCACCAGGGCCCAATGTCTCAGGCTTGTATACTCAAGGCAATTGATCTGCTTGGACAGCTTTTCCAATGGCTCATTTCTAATTGATACACTCGCCCCCTGCTGCTTTGCTTGGTTCCTTGCCATTGGTCTTCTGCCTTACTTTAGTCAGTTGTCAGCACTAAATGTCTGCCAGACTGAACGATGGTTGTAGGGAATGGGAGTTGGAACCTCAAGCATATGCAGAAGGCAAGGTGTGGGGTCTACGGTCATTCTGGTCACTAATGAAATATTCCAGGGTAAGCCATCTAAAGCCAGCTTATCTACCCATCATGGGTATGCCATCTAAGTGCAGCGTAAAAGATACCATTTAATTAACTGTATTTTTTAGGCTGCACTTAGATGGCACTTTTTTTCTCTTCCCTTCTAATGCCCCATACACACGGTCGGAAAATTCGACCACAAAATCCATCGGATTTTTTCCGACGGATATTGTCCGACACTGGTGTTGCATACACACGGTCGGACAAAGTTGTCGGAAAATCCGATCATTCTGAACGTGGTGACGTTTGTTGCCTACGACGGGAGTACGTAGAGGCTAGTAGCCAATAGCTTTGGTCTTGTAATGTGATCTGAGCATGCGTGGCACTTTGTCCGTCGGAATTCGCTACACACGATCGGAAAAAGTCCGATAGGACTTTGTTGTCGGAAAATTTGAGAGCAGGAGATAAAACTTTGTCCGACGGAAAAAGTTAGATGGAGCCCACACACGGTCGGAATTTCCGATAACATTGTCCGATAGGACATTTTCCGTTGGAAAATCCGACCGTGTGTACGGGGCATTATCCTGATTCATTTGATTTGGCTTACTCTTCGAAAAATGGTTGCCACTAGTAAGTGCTTCACCCTAGGAATTCATAAGGGACTACAACAGATGGCATTTGGATTTTAAGAATTGTTTTTTTCCTTTTTTTTGCGCCCATGTTTTTTTATGTTTTTTCTGCATTAAAAATAATAGTTGGATCCTCAAGCATATGCAGATGGCAAGGTGTGGGGCTCTCGTGTGGGTCTACCCTAAGTCCAGTCACCGTTGGAACAATCTTTGATCATATACTGTATTATAATAGAATGATAATTCTAAGTAGTCTTTTGATATATTCCCTCACCTCATATAGCATCATAATAAGTAGTAAAACCCTCAAATCCATATACTTGAGCACCTCAGAGGTCGATATGTCATTGGTGTCAGTCTTCATTCTCACCGAGGCCAGATGTCTTGGACTCTTCTCCAATGGCTCATTGCCAATTTGTACATTCACCCCCACTACTGCTTTTGTCTGGTTTCTTGCCAAAAGTCTTCTGCTTTGCTTTAGTCGGTTCAGTTGTCAATCATTAACTAAGGAGAAAATGAATGTCTGTCATACTGGATGATGATTGCAAGAAATTGGAGTCAGAGCCTCCCGCATATGCAGAGGGAAAGGTGTGGGTCTACTCGTAGTCTGGTTGCCATTGAAACAATTCTTAACCTATTTTATAATAGAATGATAATTCTAAGCAGACTTTTGATATAATCCCTTACCTCGTATAGCATCATGGAAGTGTCAAAACCCTAAAATTCCTATACATTAGCACCTTGGGGTCCAATATGTCATTAGCGTCAGTCCTCATCCTCCCCAGAGTGTGAAGTCTTGGACTTGTATACTTAAGGAAGTTCTTCTGGTTGGACAGCTTCTCCAATGGCTTGTTTCCAACTTGTATATTCGTCATCCCACTACTGTTTTCGCCTGGTTCCTTGACATAGTAAGCAGTCAATCATTAACTACGGAAAACAGGAATTTCGGTCCTACTAGATGATGGTTGCAGGGAATAAGAGCCGGATACTCAAGCATATGCAGAGGGCAAGGTGTGGAGTCTTGTGCGGGTCTACTTTCAGTCAAGGCACCATTGAAACAATCCTTGATTCTATTTTTTAAAATAGGATAATTCCTAAAATCTGGAGTATTGTAAATGTAAGTGAACAGGATAATGTTATCCCAGAGAGTTTCTGTAGTCTCTCCTCTGCTCTCCCCCCCCCCCACCCCTATACATTAGCACCTCAGAGGCCGATAAGTAATTGGTGTCAGTTCTCATCCTCACCAAGGCCCAATGTCTCGGGCTTGTAAACTCAAGGAAAATCTGCTTGGACAGCTTCGCCATTGGCTCATTTTACAATTTGTACACACCCCACAACACTCTATTTTGCTTGGTTCCTTGCCATAGGTCTTCTGCCTTACTCTATACAACTGTCAGCCAATAACCAGCATGGATGTCTGCTATACTGGATGAAGGTTGTTGGAAATAGGATTTCAAGCATATGTAGAGGGCAAGGTGTGGGGTCTTGTGTGGGTCTACTTTCAGTCAAGGCACCATTGACACAATCTTTGATCCTATTTTATAATAGAACAATTGCTAAAATCTGGAGTATTGCAAATGGTAGTGTAGCGGCCATAACCCTCGATGGGGCGGCCTTGACTTTTGGGCTTACCGGTTACCTCCGCTTGGCTTGTTCCTCCAGGTCTAGGGGTTCCCAGGGTTAGTACCCAACAACTTTGCACGCTGACACCATAAAAGTCCTTTTGAAAGGTTTTTATTTGCAGGGGGGTAACATCCAACAGACACAGTCACATGTGGGAACAGAAGGTAAGGATGAAGAAAACTCAGGCACCTTGAACTGCTAAGTATACGAAAGTCTCTATTCGCCAACCCAGAGAGTAGCCACTCGCAGCTGGGCGCTTTCAAGCTGAACAAATCCCTAGCCAGTGATTATGGCAGTCAGCACTTGAATTACGAAATTTGCAAAGACCTTGAATCAAAATGGCACTCATAAACAAAACGTGAACCTTTCCTCAGTACCTGGAACGTTATCCGTCTCCTTGACAGTATTGGGGAAGCGTGGATTCTTTAGTGTACTTGACAACCCAGCAACCAGACACTTCTCAGGATGCCAGCTTGTTGGCCCTCCTCCGAAGAGTCCTCCCCCGGTCGCTTACACGAGCTGCGGTGCCCCTCCAAGTTGAGAGCGCACCCGGACGCCTTCAATCCTCCCTCAGTTACTGTGCCTTGGACCAGCTTGCTCCGAGACTCGGGAACAGACGGATCCTTGCCCCAGACCAAGCGGGCCCGTGGGGCCTGTCAAACCAAATATGTTGCGGGGCGGCACACACTCCCATGACCGGGACCCCTCGCGGGGCTACCCCGGCCCAGATCCAGGAACAGGCAGCTACGGCCGATTGAACCCCGAACATGTGACTCCAGCATCTTAAGTACCCTTCCCCAGACTCCTCAGCGAGGCCAAACGCACCCACTGATTGGCTCCGTGGAATGCCGGTACCCAAACATCCAACCAGGCCTGGTTCTGAGCCTGTCATGTGTACCTCACCGCACACATGATCAGGCAGAACCCCAACACAGCCCAACCAAACTGACGCCAAAGCTTCCCTATCCCATTAACTCTCAGAACCCTTTTACTGTTCTAAGTAGCTAAATTTACACATAGCGGACACCTTGAAAAGGTGTCACCGCTACAGTAGGTAAGGATATTATCATTTCAGAGAGTTGCTGTAGCCTCTCCAAAGCTCCCCACCCCTCTATACATTAGCACCTCAGAAGCTGATAAGTCATTGGTGTCAGTTCTCATTCTCGCCGAGGCCCGATGTCTCAGGCTTGTAAACTCAAGGCAAGTCTTCTGCTTGGACAACGTCTCCAATGGCTCATGTGTGGGTCTACTCTAAGTCCAGTCCTCATTGAAACAATCCTTGATCCTATTCTATAATGGAATAATTCCTAAAATCTGGAGTATTGTGAATGATACGTGAGGGTAATATTATCACAGAAGGTTTCTGTAGTCTCTCTGCTGCTCCCCCACCTGCCCTATACATTAACACCTCAGAGGCCGACACGTCATTGGTGTCAGCTCTCATCCTTTGCCGAGGCCCGATGTCTCGGCCTTGTATACTAAAGGCAGTGCCAGGAGGAAACGCACTCAAAAGCGCCCTTCCCAGAAGTATTCCATTCGTGTATTATGAGAAGAATTTTTACTCCAACAGGAAAGTGCAGATGTCGGTACAAGAAAAGATAAATATTCATTCACAATCTGGGCTGTGTGTTAAACACAAGGAGCTGCAGAAATTGCCATGAATAAATGATGTTTCTGCAAAATCAAGTCTGTTTGCTCGTTAGAATGAGTTCTGTGGATCTGACCTCTAGTTGACACCAGAAAATGAGGCAGTTCCCGCAGGCCTGTGCATAGGTACCCGATGATAAAAACGCATTATACATTCCGGAGACACCAAGAATTTTTTTTCCCGAAACATCTCTTGCTTGTTACATTGTATCCAGAAAATGTCTCTATAAACAATGCGCCGATAACGTAACACATATCATTTACCTGGCAAACCATTAAAACTGCGGAACGCTCTATAAATCTGGGCACTCGCCATCGCTAATACTGCTTTTTACACGACAAATGTGACACTGCATCCTCAATAATGGCGGCAAATGACAATGCAAGAGCATTAGACTTTATTTGCATCTAAAATAAAAATTACCGTTTGTGGTAAATCATTCTAAATTTAAGAAAGAAGCGTAGTCGCCGGAGGCGGATAATTCCCTCAGTAATGGTTCTCCGCGAGGTGTGCTGGGAGCCGTTGAGGCAGCTAAATATTAAGTTTTTTTTGGACCTGGAGATAAATTTGCCTGCTTTATACATAGATACATTTTGCTCAATAACCACAATGATTAATTTCTTTGTTAACCACTTTCAGCCCCGGACCAATTTGCAGCCAAAGGACCAGGCCCCTTTTTGCGATTCGGCACTGCGTCGCTTTAACTGACAATTGCGCGGTCGTGCGACGTGGCTCCCAAACAAAATTGGCGTCCTTTTTTTCCCCACAAATAGAGCTTTCTTTTGGTGGTATTTGATCGCCCCTGCGGTTTTTATTTTTTTGCGCTATAAACAAAAATAGAGCGACAATTTTGAAAAAAATGCAATTTTTTTATTTTTTGCTATAAAAAATATCCCCCAAAAAATATATAAAAATTTTTTTTTTCCTCAGTTTAGGACGATACGTATTCTTCTGCATATTTTTGGTAAAAAAAAATCGCAATTAGCGATTATTGATTGGTTTGCGCAGAAGTTATAGCGTTTACAAAATTGGGGATAGTTTTCTAGCATTTTTATTAATATTTTTTTTTTTTACTAGTAATGGCGGCGATCAGCGATTTTTATTGTGACTGCGACATTATGGCGGACACATCGGACATTTTTGACACATTTTTGGGACCATTGTCATTTATACAGCAATCAGTGCTATTTAAATGCATTGATTCCTGTATAAATGACACATGCAGTGAAACAGTTAACCACTAGGGGGAGGGGTTATGGGCTGTGACGTGTATGTTTTTTTTACTATTAGGGGGCGGGGCTGACGTCTGACGTCACTGATCGGCTTTCCCTATGACAGGTAACAGCCGATCAATGACAGGCAGAGTAGGAAGCGCGGGGAGAGGTTTGTTTACACAGACCTCTCCCCGTTGTTCAGCTCTGTGACCGCGCGCGCGACCCCACGGCTAGGCAATTAAAGGGGACGTATATATACACGTCCTTTTGCCTAGCCGTGCCATCCTGAGGACGTATATAAATACCGTGGGCGGTCGGGAAGCGGTTAAAAGAAAATATGTAGATTTTGTTTTTCATTAGGACTGAACTTTTGAAGTGTTTCTAAGATACAGGGCAGACGGTGGATTCGGTTTGGCAGACAATCGCCAAATGAAAAAGTGCCAAACCAGTCCAAAATATTTTTTTGGTTCACATGTTTGGAAAGCACCCCCCCCCCCCCCCCCCTTCATTGGGGTTTCAATTTAAATAAGAAAGTTAAATGGACTCAAAATGGAGCTTTCCTTGCGTGAATCTATGTAGAGAAGCTAACTGCTGGACTTGGGAGTTCTACTAATCAGCAGCATCTACATGGGAAAGCCTCTTGATTAGAGCAATCATTCTCGACCATGATTCCGTGGAACCTTAGCGTTCCTCCAATGGTTTCTTGAGCTGTGGTTAATGTTGTCCTCCTATCCGATGGTGCCTGCATAGTTCTGGGCCAACACCCCTTGACAAATACAACAGCGTGACATCAATTTTATGTTTTTAGCTGTTTGTAAGTAATGGTGGCATTCTAACCACCACTAAAAAGGTTGCATTCTTTCTACTGACCACCAATGTAAGGGGCATTCTTCCCACTGGCCACTAATGTAAGGGGCATTCACCAATGTAAGGGACATTCTTCCCACTGGCCACCAATGTAAGGAATATTCTTCCCACTGATCACCAATGTAAGGAACATTCTTCTCACTGATCACCAATGTAAGGAACATTCTTCCCACTGACCACCAATGTAAGGAACATTCTTCCCACTGGCCACTAATGTAAGGGGCATTCACCAATGTAAGGGACATTCTTCCCACTGGCCACCAATGTAAGGAATATTCTTCCCACTGACCACCAATGTAAGGAACATTCTTCCCACTGATCACCAATGTAAGGTAAGGAACATTCTTCTCACTGATCCCCCTTGCTTGAGAAAGGAGCGCCGCTATACAGACCATCTATAGCGTTGCTAGCTCAGAAACGCGTCGCAGAGACATGACGTCACGCCTCGGCGCCTAGCACTGTTTGCGGTGCAAGCCTCGTTCTGACACCATAGACACGGCCGTGCCTTAATACATCCTGCAAACGAACCTGGCCGCACAGACCCTACAGTAGGCAACAGGGCTAAAACATCTTCCCATTCTCCATCCCTTCCTCTTTTTTTAAATTTAACTCTATACAGAGACTTTGTTTCCCCCACCCCCCCCTCTTACCACCCGGAACCCTCTTTGAACATTAAGAGCTGTGATACCCATCTGACTTCTCTTTGAATTGATGTTACCACCCCTCCGGAGGACCACTGAAAGGAAACAACCCCACCTGCTACATCCATCCGCCTTATTCATCTCCTCCAGGACATGAGAAGGACGACAGCTTCTGGGCGAACCTCCTGTGACTTGTAGTCCCACTGGCCCTCCATCTACTGAGATATGTCAGAATGCAACACTACTTTCTAAGATGTGAGTGGATATTGTTTTTATAATAAATGTTTATGTGATATATACTCAGAGGCGCCCCTCTCCTTGTCTTTCTCCTCTAGCTCTTATTGGACCTGGCTTCAGGCCTCTTCGGTGGCAGCCCTGACGACCCCACATGCCCCATTGTGTATACCGTACATACACACCCAGCCGCTTCACACCCCCCCCCCTTTTTTTTTTTTCCTCTGGACTATTAGGAACCTCTTGCATACAAACGAGGTACTGTGACTATGTGCCTTTTTTACTTGTTGTTTAACATTCTTCTCACTGGTCACCAATGTAAGGAACATTCTTCTCACTGATCACCAATGTAAGGAACATTCTTCTCACTGATCACCAATGTAAGGAACATTCTTCCCACTGATCACCAATGTAAGGAACATTCTTCCCACTGATCACCAATGTAAGGAACATTCTTCTCACTGATCACCAATGTAAGGAACATTCTTCCCACTGATCACCAATGTAAGGGACATTCTTCTCACTGATCACCAATGTAAGGAACATTCTTCCCACTGATCACCAATGTAAGGGACATTCTTCTCACTGACCACCAATGTAAGGAACATTCTTCCCACTAGCCACCAATGTAAGGGACATTCTTCCCACTGATCACCAATGTAAGGAACATTCTTCCTACTGACCGCCAAGGTAAGGGGAAATATTGCTACTCATCACCAATGTATGGGATATTCTAACCACTGACCAATCATTGTAAGGGGCATTCTTCCCACTGATCACCAATGTAAGGAACATTCTTCCTACTGACCGCCAATGTAAGGAACATTCTTCCTACTGACCGCCAATGTAAGGAACATTCTTCCTACTGACCGCCAAGGTAAGGGGAAATATTGCTACTCATCACCAATGTATAGGACATTCTAACCACTGACCACCATTGTAAGGGGCATTCTTCCCACTGGCCACCAATGTAAGAAATTCTTCTCACTGACCACCAACGTAAGGGGCATTCTTCCCACTGGCTTTAGTAGAGGTTCCTTGAGACATGAACATTATTTTAGGGTTTCCTCTGGGGTAATAACGTTGAGAGAGGCTGGATCAGAGGGCTTTCTAGCCCCCCGAAACATTCTTGTTTTTTGGGCTTCTTTGTAAATGTAAGCCAAAAAAATGTTACTATGGTCCCAGCACTCCTTCCATTGGCGCAGGTTTTTTTTTCTGGTAAACTTATGGGTATCTTTTGGAGGGTAGCCTTGTTTATTGTGAACTGTCGAACATGAGCCAGTGAGCTCTTCAAATGTTTTTTGCCCTCTCAGTACTTTGTATGATATCCCATTAAGGTCCCCATGCCTTTTTCTTCGTTAGTAAAGGCCCGTCTGCCAAACCTATGACAATGCCAAGCGTACTTGCTAGTTGAGGCTAGTCATTAGCTATTCAATGTAGCCTGAATAATGAAAGATGGCCATTGATTGGTAGCTGCAGGGTACTGAACCTTGTGTATTGCATTTTCAAAGTAATCTGCTAGTAAAATATCATTGTGAAGGAGGAGGATTGGGTGTAATCCACCATGTGTTAACACCGGAGTTATTTGTGTATTTTGGATGAGGGCATTCTCGTGTTAACCTTGGAATTGATCCAGAACTGCAATTTTTTTTTTTTCATCAAAATAAATGTTGCTCAGGCAAATACATTCAGGGCTTATATTGATGGGCTTTTAGTTATCAAAAAAAAAGGCTTCTCTCCTCATATGTGAGTCAATGGGAATGCTAAAGCAGGTTGACACAGCTATAAGGGGGTCAAATACAGGTCAGACGCACCTGTCAATGGATGGTCTCCGAAGCGTAAAAAACTAATGTCAAATGCAAGTGGAATGTACATGAAAGGAAGCTTTGTTAGCCTATCTACACAGGCTCTTAAAGTGGTACTAACTTCTGCAACGTGGGGGTGCGCCGTTGCCATAATGTGCTGCACATACTGTACTTGCACACTATGGCACATCTACTGCCTAAAAGAAAAGAAAAAATTGACAGGTGCATTGGGCATTTTTTTTCTGGCTAAAGAGCATTTCTTTGCTAAAAACTCCTAGCAAATTTTTAAATGCTTCAGTAGAAGACACGGCAAGCTTTCAACGTTCAAGGGAGCATCTCCAGAGTCCACCTTGAACTCTGAAAACTTGCCTTAATTTTCACTGTTGGGTTTTAATGGTAGTAGCCTCATCTACTGTTGGTAATTAGGAAAGTACCGTATATACTCGAGTATAAGCCGACCCGAATATAAGCCGAGGCACCTAATTTTACCACAAAAAACTGGGAAAACGTATTGACTCAAGTAGAAGCCTAGGGTGAGAAATGCGCAGCTACTGTAAGTGGAAAAGAGGGTCAACAATGCCCATTTGCAGCCTCACTGTGCCCATTTGCAGCCTCACTGTGCCCATTTGCAGCCATAGGTCCCCCGAACTTCAAACTTGGTAGTGAAGGGTTCCTAGATGCCCCCTAGCTGCAGCCAAAATTTGGGCCAAAGGGTCCCGAATTTACATTGCTGCAGATGGACACAGGTGAACGACTTTGGGGCCCTGTATCTCGGGGACACTTTGGGGCTAGGAACCCCATTTGGTGTGCACACCCAGTAGAACTAGCACTACAACATTTCCAAAGATGAGGTTTCTAGCACCAAGCGGCCCCGAGATACGGGGCCCCAAAGTCGGTTCGGAAAATATCAAGCACTTTTCTGCAGCAGAGAATGACATTTTCTGACCTGACTTTGGGGCCCCGTATCTCAGGGGCCACTTAGTGCTAGGAACCCCATCATTGGATATGTTGTAGTGCTAGTTCCACTGGGTGTGCACTCCGAGTTTGGGAGATACGGGGCCCCAAAGTCGGGTCAGAAAATGTCATTCTCTGCTGCAGAAAAGTGCTTGACTCGAGTATAAGCAGTATAAGCCGAGGGGGGCATTTTCAGCACAAAAAAATGAGCTGAAAAACTCGGCTTTTACTCGAGTATATATGGTATTTTGGATGTGTGACGTTTAAAGTGTACCCCTGGCCCTGTGTACCTCTATGCTGCTTCATAAGATGCCTGCAAGCTGACCTTCTCTTAGCAGATATGCCCCGTACACACGGTCGGAATTTCCCATGGATTCTGTCCTATCGGACCATGTTGTCGAAAAATCCGACCGTGTGTAGGCACCATCGGACAGTGTACGTCGGATTGTCCGACGGACAAAGTCCTATCTCGTGCTGGATAGATTTTTCGACAACAAAGTCCGATCACACCAAATCCGATCGTGTGTATCGAATTCCTGAAGTGCCACGCATGCTCAGATCACATTACAAGACCAAAGCTATTGGCTACTAGCCTCTACGTAGTCCCGTCGTACGCAACGAACGTCACCACGTTCAGGATGATCGGATTTTCCGACAACTTTGTCCGACCGTGTGTATGCAACACCAACATCGGACAAAGTATGACGGACAGGATCCGACGGACCTGGTCCTCGGAATTTCCGCGCGTGTGTATGGGGCTTAAGACTTACTCCATTGAGAGTTGGCCTTAAACTCTCAAAATTTGCAACAACTTCCAATGTTGGGTTTTCTGGTACAATGATTTTTACTGAAATACATAGAGAATGGATGCAAAATTCCCATGCAGGGGGTATCAACATGAGAGACAGTGCAAAATTTTATGGAAAAAAAACACAAAAGAAAATGTGTCAGTGTGAACTATGAACCAACAAAGACCTTCTGGCCAAGCCCAGTGGTCAACGCTAAGTGTCTGAGCCTTCAGACTCCGGGGGAAAGGTGGGTCAAGGAAGCAGACCTGTCTATTAAAAAGTAATAAAAAAAACTCGATGGAACACAGACAAAAAAAAAGGCAGGGGGGATTAGTAGAGAGAGAGAACGAGGAGGAAGTTGTAGGAACAGGAAGAGAGAAAGGGTAGTAGAAGAGGAAAGAGGGGCAGAAGTGAAGAGGGGCAGAAGTGAGGAGGGAAAGGAGAGAGGGGGAAGGAAGTTCCCCAAGGCTGGGGATACGGGTAGGTTAGTTTGTGAGGCCTAGGCTGGTAGGGTGTAAGGTTGGGAGAGCGTAAGACCACCACGGAGCCCACACTTTGAGGCCAATGTTGGGTTTTAATGGTAGTAGCCTCATCTATTGTTAGTAATTAGGTTAGTATTTTGGATGTGTGATGTCTAAAATGTACTCCAGCCTTGTGCGACTCCATGCTGCTTCATAGGACCTACAAGCTGACCTTCTCTTTGCAGGAAGGCCTACTAAAATGAGAGTAGGCCTTAAACTCTGAAAATTTACCACAACTTCCAATGTTGGGTTTTAGTGGTAGTAGCCTCATCTACTGTTGGTAATTAGGTATTTTGAATGTGTGATGATCAAAGTTTACCCCCGGCCCTGTGTAACTCCTTGCTGCCTGCAAGCTTACCTTCTCTTAGCAGTAAGGCTTACTCCAGTGAAAGTAGGCCCTGAACTCTCAAAATTTGCAGCAACTTCCAATGTTGGGTTTTAGTGGTGGTAGCTAGGGATGAGCCGAACACCCCCCGGGTTCGGTTCGCACCAGAACCTGCGAACGGACCGAAAGTTTGCGCGAACGTTGGAACCCTATTATTTACAATGGATGTGAACGTTTGAAATCTAAAGTGCTAATTATAACGGCCAATATGCATGTTAGTGTCATAAAACAGGTTTGGGGACCCGGGTCCTGCCCCAGGGGACATGTATCAATGCAAAAAGAACTTTTAAAAACTGACGTTTTTTCGGGAGCAGTCATTTTAATGATGCATAAAGTGAAAAAAAAAAGTATTCCTTTAAATATGGTACCTGGTGGGTATGTCTGTGAAGTGGCATGTGTTTCCCGTGTTTAGAACTGTCCCTTCACAAAATGACATTTGTAAAGGAAAAAAAGAAGCCATTTAAAACTGCTTGCGGCTTTAATGTCATGTCTTGTCCTGGAAATATGGATGAAAATATTTGAGAAATATGGCATGGCTACCCCATCATCCACCCCCCCCCCCACCCCAGCCCCTTTGGGTCTTGTATGGATATTAAGGGGAACCCCACACCCAAAATAAAACCCTATACCTACAACCCTATATACTCTAAACAGCAGTATACAGGCGGTGCAAACAAGACAGGGACTGTAGGTTTTTTCTTAAGTAGAATCTGTTTGTAATTTTGAACAGGTACATTTTTAAGTGTTATAAAAAGGAGAAGGGGGGGACTTTTGGACTTTTTAGGCACCGTACACTAGGTATTATAAACAAAATTTATTAAAGGAAAACGACATACATAACAATATACATTCTAAAAACATACACATCTTGTCAGAAAAGATCAGTACGATACAGAGTCACATATGCAGCCTAAAATATCTAGCCTAAGGGATACCAAAACAGGGATCAGCGATGGGTATGGGCTTAGTCCAGTAATGATGAGGTATCCGATGATTAGGCGAGGATGCAGTGCGACGACAGTGGTGATAGCAGAAGCTCTACATGTTTCGCGTTTCCATTAACGCTTCATCTGGAGCATAGGATTACGGTAGCTAACAGACAGATATAGGATTTAAAAGACACAATGAATATATGCATAGGGTTGTTCCTTTTAAGCAACATGTTACAAGTGTAGATCAACAATCAGATTTAGATATATATAGTCATCACTGCCAACTGTAGCCCCAGGAGTGTGTCACAACACCAAAACTGGGCCGCAAGGGTATAGGCCAGAATTCCATCACTCAGTGGGGACGTGTAAAATATCATAAATTGCTGCAAGATATATGGAAAAAATGCACTTACTGCAGATCTTTAATGGTTAGATAATGTGTTAGGGAAAAGATCCCCACACTTCCCGACCGGCCGTAAAGGACAAAAGCTGGAGGTGGGTATGGTGAGGTTTTACGTGTATACCACAGGTCAGATCCTAATTTGTAATAAAAAATATAAATATAGAGGATTATCTACAAGACACAATAATGAGGACACCACAATATAGGTGAGTTAACCCATAGGAGTAAGTAGTATATGGACTCACCTAGATAAATAAGGATACCTGGCTACAAGAGCACATCATCGCTAGATTAATATGTGTTAGTTCCAAATAGACGGAACAATGGTTACATAGTAGCATAACACATCTAGATCAGGTTTCCATAGATGTTAGTGTGGTGGATCCAAGAGATATTACATAGTATAGTCAGGACAGATGATCTGTGGGGTATAGGAACGTATTTATAAATAAATACATCTGGTAAGGAAAACGACAGATAGCGTGACCGAGTGGTACAAAAACAACTCACCATGTGATACCTCTATATTTATATTTTTTATTACAAATTAGGATCTGACCTGTGGTATACACGTAAAACCTCACCATACCCACCTCCAGCTTTTGTCCTTTACGGCCGGTCGGGAAGTGTGGGGATCTTTTCCCTAACACATTATCTAACCATTAAAGATCTGCAGTAAGTGCATTTTTTCCATATATCTTGCAGCAATTTATGATATTTTACACGTCCCCACTGAGTGATGGAATTCTGGCCTATACCCTTGCGGCCCAGTTTTGGTGTTGTGACACACTCCTGGGGCTACAGTTGGCAGTGATGACTATATATATCTAAATCTGATTGTTGATCTACACTTGCAACATGTTGCTTAAAAGGAACAACCCTATGCATATATTCATTGTGTCTTTTAAATCCTATATCTGTCTGTTAGCTACCGTAATCCTATGCTCCAGATGAAGCGTTAATGGAAACGCGAAACATGTAGAGCTTCTGCTATCACCACTGTCGTCGCACTGCATCCTCGCCTAATCATCGGATACCTCATCATTACTGGACTAAGCCCATACCCATCGCTGATCCCTGTTTTGGTATCCCTTAGGCTAGATATTTTAGGCTGCATATGTGACTCTGTATCGTACTGATCTTTTCTGACAAGATGTGTATGTTTTTAGAATGTATATTGTTATGTATGTCGTTTTCCTTTAATAAATTTTGTTTATAATACCTAGTGTACGGTGCCTAAAAAGTCCAAAAGTCCCCCCCTTCTCCTTTTTATAATACTAATTCAAGGACGTGGCACTGGACTACTGTTACAGTATCTGCAGCACCACACTGCTTTGATACTATTCCCCCTCTCCACATTTTTAAGTGTAGCTCCATCCAAAAAAATCTATTTTTAAGCTTTTTGGAGAACATAGGGAGGGGTTATCACCCCTGTAACATTTGTTTTGCTGTGTGTGCACTGTGTGGGCAGAAGGGCAGATACAGGGTAAGGTGGTTTAGTGTGCTGTGCTATAGTCACACAGCACACACACACTAACTCCTGCAGATGGCTGGATTGGTAGAGAACAGGGCAGATACAGGGTAAGGTGGTTTAGTGTGCTATACTCACACAGCACACACACACACACTAACTCCTGCAGATGGCTGGATTGGTAGAGAACAGCACTGAGAAGAACACACTATCCCTGCCTATTTTTCCTCTTTCCCTAGAATTTCCCCACAAAGTAATGATTCAAATATACTGTGTACATGTCCAGTACACTATCACTGTTCCTAACGCCGGAACACACTACACGGCGCCGGCGGCCTTTTATAGTGTGGGGCGTGTACTAAACCCCGTGAGCTATAATTGGCCACAGGCATCCTGCCTGTGGCCAATTATTGCTCTCCTCGCCGCTGGCTCTATGATTGGCCAAGCATGCGGGGTCACAGTGCATGCTTGGCCAATCATCAGCCAGCAATGCACTGCGACTAGCACAGTGCATCGCGGGCCGCTCGCATCACACGAATTTGATGCGAACGCCCCACATAGTTCTGGACTCGACGAGCGGACGAACGGCCGATGTTCGATTCAAACATGGGTTTGAATCGAACACCGGGCCCTTCCCTAGTGGTAGCCTCATCTGCTGTTGGTAATTATGGAAGTATTTTCGATGTGTGACATTTAAAATGTACTCCAGCCCTGTGTGATTCCATGCTGCTTCCTAAATCACCTGCAGGCTTACCTTCTCTTTGCGGTAAGGCCTACTAGAATGACAGTAGGCCTTAAACTCTGAGAATTTACCACCACTTCCAATGTTGGGTTTTAATGGTAGTATCCTCATCTACTGTTGGTAATTAGGGAAGTATTTTGAATGTGTGATGCTCATTAGACGCCTGCAAGCTGACCTTCTTATAGCTGCCCACTTGTAGGAAGCAGGCCTTCTAGGTATTGGTGAAGCAGAAGCTGGAAACCGTCTGTCAGTCAGAAGGTGATACAATTGAACTAGTCATTAAAACTGGAATGAGCATTAATATAGCATCTGGTCTGCTGTTTGTGTTCATCCCTCCACCCTGCATTCTGAAATGAGTCAGAAATATGTCTGTCATGGAGCCCTGTCTCTCTGGAGGATCCCTCGAGGCTATAATGACTGCAGGGCTTCTCCTGGATGACAATTAGCTGGTCTGTGAGACTTGTGATGAATGTGGCGGGCAGTGACGGTGAGTGCGGTGACAGCGCCGCGCTTCATTTGGTGCTCAAAGATGGCATCCTAATAATCTATTAGAGCGTAATTATCGCCGCGCACCTGTTAATCGCTCCTACTTCAGTGCTGGGCATAAATCTTGTGTGTCAGGAAAGAACTTTTTGCCCTTTTCAAAGTTTTGTCCACTGGCCAAATTCTTCTGTTGGTTCTTGCGCTATAATTAGCTTTAGCTGTTCACACCGTGTTATACCAGGAGGCTGGCCGGTCACATGGCGAAGAAAGAAAAGTAAAATTATATCAGCAGCAACAATTACAAAGGAAATTATTCGGTTTGGGCATTTAAGATGCTTTTTAACTACCGTATTTATCGGCGTATAACACGCAACGGCATATAACACACACCCCAATTTAAGAGGAAAGTTTCAGGAAAAAAACGTTTTTTTTTTAAAATAAACCAATTTGAAGCAAAATAATGGTCAGTGCCAATCAATGCAGCCTGATTAGTGCCCATCTGCAGCCTGATGCCCATCTGTATCCATAATGCAGCCTCTGTGCCCATCCAATGCAGCCTGATGCCCATCTGCAGTCATAATGCAGCCTCTGTGCCCTTCTGCAGCCTGATCTGTGCCCATCCAATGCAGCCTGATGCCTTATCTGCAGCCTCACCATTTCTCATGCAGTGCAGGAAATCACTGAATCACCGAGCCGTCATCTTCTGTTTACAGTACTCGGCTCTCACACACACGCGTCCCGCCTCCGCCATCACCATTGGACCAGCTCCTGTGATTGACAGAACACTGGTCCAATGCCGGTGGCGGAGGCGGGACGTGTGTGTGAGAGAGCTGAGTACTGTAAACAGAAGATGGCGGCTCGGTGATTACGGCGGCGCTCGTGAACTAGACATGGCGGGTCAGTTATTGCAGCGGAGCTCATCCCCCTCCTTCTCCGAGGTACGCTATCGGCGTATAACACGCACCCCCGAGTTTCCCCTATTTTCAGGGGGAAAAGGCGCATGTTATACGCCGATAAATACGGTACTCCACAAACTCCAGAAGATAAAATATTACTAGGTTTATTCACATATCATTAAAAAAACTGTATAAATCCATTCTCCTTCATCAGGGTACAATAGAATCAGGTCATCAATAATCCCCCACCTTCATAAACGTGGTCCTCGCTTCTCTACTTTATACAAAGTGTTAGATAAGAATGTCCCTATCATTGGTGTCAGTGGAAGGCAATCCCTTTGTTGGTGTCCCCCTGTGAATGTCAGTGGAATGAATAAAGGCAAGCAAGAGGCCAAAGTTTGGAGACCATTACTTTGATGCCGCGTACACACGATCGGAAATTCCGGCCAGATTAAGACCGATGAGACCTTTTCATCGGAAAATGCGACCGTGTGTAGGCTCCATTTGGAATTTTGCTGGCCGAATTTCCGACAGCAAAGAATTGAGAGCATGTTCTCAATTTTTCAGACGGAAAAGGTTTCCATCGGAAATTCCGAGCGCCTGTAGCAATTCTGACGCACAAAATTCCTACGCATGCTCGGAAACAATTTGACGCATGCTCGGAAGCATTGAACTCGGCTTGTTGTAGTGTCGTACGTCACCGCGTTTCTTGACGGTCGGAATTTGGTGTGACCGTGTGTAGGCAAGACAGTTTGAGCGGAATTCCGTTGGGAAAACCGCTAGAGCTTTTTCCGACGAGAATTACGATCGTGTGTACGTGGCATAAGTGTAGACCAGGGGTTCCATTTAATAAAATTTTCACAGAAGTCTCCTTTTTTCAGGGCATTCCACATATCGAGCTTCATCAAGAGAACAAGGAGAAGACGACTATCACTGTGTCAACCAATTGTCCATATCAACAATTGCATACATGGTCTACCTCTTGTCCCCTTGGTATTTGCAGCCCTCCAAAAATTATGTGAATGCCAAGGGGCTAGGAGGTACGTTTTGAGCCATGTATGCAACTGTTTATGTAGACAGTTGGTTGGCACTTTGATAGTTTTCTTCTCCTTGTTCTCCTGATGAGGCTTGATCTTTGAAATGCCTTGAGAAAGGGGATGTCTGTGAAATAAATAGAACCCTTGGTCTAAGCGATACACACTTTGTATAAAGTAATGGTCTTCAAACTGCGGCCTCTTGCTTGCCTTTATTCAGCCCTTGGGGCCCTGTTCCTTCCACTGATAGGCCACTATTCCTCCCATTGACACCAATTACGGGGCACTATTCCTCTGAATGACACCAATGATGGGACACGCCCTGTTACTAATAGGCCACTCTGCCTCCCACTGACATCAGTGAAGAGGCACTCTTCCTCCAACTGATACCAATGATGGGACACTTCCTCCCACTGACACCAATTATGGAATTCTTCCTCCCACTGGTAGGCCACTATTCCTTCTACTGATACCAAGGATGGGACACTTCCTCCTTCTGATACCAAGGATGGGACACTTCCTCCTTCTGATACCAAGGATGGGACACTTCCTCCTACTGATACCAAGGATGGGACACTTCCTCCTTCTGATACCAAGGATGGGACACTTCCTCCTTCTGATACCAAGGATGGGACACTTCCTCCTTCTAAAACCAAGGATGGGACACTTCCTCCTTCTGATACCAAGGATGGGACACTTCCTCCTTCTGAAACCAAGGATGGAACACTTCCTCCTACTGATACCAAGGATGGGACACTTCCTCCTACTGATACCAAGGATGGGACACTTCCTCCTACTGATACCAAGGATGGGACACTTCCTCCTACTGATACCAAGGATGGGACACTTCCTCCTTCTGTTATCAAGGATGGGACACTTCCTCCTTCTGATATCAAGGATGGGACACTTATCCCCTGACACCAATGATGGGACACTTCCTTCCACTGATAGGCCACTCTGCCTCCCACTGACCTCAATGATGAGGCACTCTTCCTCCCACTGATACCAATGATGGGACACTTCCTCTCACTAATGGTCACTATTCCTTTCACTGACACCAATGGCACTTATCCTCCCACTGATACCAAGGTTGGGACACTCTGCCCCCCACTGACACCAATTAATTGGCACTAATCATCCCACTGATCCCAATGATGGGGCATGGCTTCTATCACTGAGACCAACAATGGAGCATTATCCCTCCTACTGACAAGTTATTGTTTACTCCAACTGACGTTGGGGCATTTCTAATAGCACTGTCCACAGTCTGGCCGCTACATAAATTCTGAGGGACAATAAACTGGCCCTTTGTTTAGAAAGACTGGAGACCTCTTGTATCAAAAAAAGAAAGGGGGGGGGGGGGGGGGTGACCAACGCTGTGGGATTATTAGTGACCTGATTCTATTGTACCTTGAAAGGCGGATGGTTTTGTACAGTTTTTAAAGGATGTGTGAATAAAGATAATATTTTATCTTTTGAAGTTTGTGAAGTAGTTATCGGCACCTTTAAAGTCTCACCAAACCATGTTATTGGTATTTGTAGTCCGACATTGTATAGCGGGGGGGTCGTGGTGCTGTACAGAGTCCTTTGACAGCATAACCCCCATATAAGTCTATATTTATATCAATATAAAAAAAAACACGATTGAACAGTCTGTAGAAATCTGTGACCCGCCATTATACTGGTTCCTGGTTTCTAACGATCTATCAATTTGAGGTGGACGTTAAACAAAACCTTTTGTAAAAGCAGCTGAAAAATTAATAAATTTCCACTCTAAATTCAGTCAATTGGTTACCAGGAAATAATGGAAGCCTTAGGCGGTAGATTATGTGGAACGCCAATTTCCATGCAATTGTTTCTTTTTTCTAAAGATCGTGAAATACTTTCAAGATTTGCCATGTAGGTGTCCAGCTTTAGTCCCTTTTTTTTTACAGCAACGCAAAATCTATAGCCAGGTGTCAAAGCTTAGTATGGGGAACCTGCAAAATGGACACAGTATGTGTCAAGTCTGTTAAACACTTTGACGGGAATAGAGAATAAAAGTAGAGCTGATGCCCGTAGGGACCAATAACATTTAGTTATATTCTGGAAAATTCAAGTAGAGATCATATTCTTTTTTTAATGAATCTGAACCATATTTATGTCATTGACTTTTGGCCACTATTTGGATGCAGGAATGTCTTGGGGGTGTTAGCTTTGGGGGCTGATACTTTTAAAGCAAGGCAAGTATTGGGCCAGTACTTGATAGGTGATGCTAGTTTTTGGGGTTAGGCTGGCCTTAGTAAAGATGTAAGGGTTTGGTTATTTCAATTCAGGGGTTCAAGTTTAAGGGTTGGGTTAAAGCTGAACTAAATGCAAACCATTTTTTGTTATCTTGGAAAGCGAAAGGGAGGGTTATAACCCCATCAGATGTTTTTTTTTTTTGGTCCTCTGTTTCATTGGGGAGATTTCTCTTCACTTCCTGTCCCATAGCCAAAACAGGAAGTAAGAGGAAATCCTTCCAATGTGAGGTAATCCCTGGTTGTCCCCAGAACGCTGCTCCCAGGGCATATTTCCCTTTACTTTCAGGTCCCATAGCCAAAACCGGAAGTATGAAGGAAACCCCCCTAAAGTAGGGGTATCCCCTGGTTGTCATCAGAACTGGTATCCCCATTGGAAGATGTCCCTTCACTTTTTGTCCCATAGCCAAAATTAGAAGAATTATTCCCTCCAATGTTAGGGAATGTCCTGGTAGTTACCAGAACTAGTGTCCCCATTGGAAGATGTCCCTTCACTTCTTGTCCCATAGCCAAAATTAGAAGAATTATTCCCTCCAATGTAAGGGAACCTCCTGGTAGTGACCAGAACTAGTGTCCCCATTGGAAGACGTCCCTTCACTTTTTTTCCTATACCCAAAATTAGAAGAATTATTCCCTCCAAAGTAAGGGAATCTCCTGGTAGTGACCAGAACTAGTGTCCCCATTGGAAGACGTCCCTTCACTTTTTTTCCTATACCCAAAATTAGAAGAATTATTCCCTCCAAAGTAAGGGAATCTCCTGGTAGTCAACAGAACTAGTGTCCCCATTGGAAGACGTCCCTTCACTTTTTGTCCCATAGCCAAAATTAGAAGAATTATTCCCTCCAAAGTAAGGGAATCTCCTGGTAGTCACCAGAACTAGTTCCCCATTGGAAGATCTTGCCGCCTATTTCCATGCAACTGTTTCCTTAGTCAAGTTGGGTTAAAGTAGAACTAAAGGGAATATATATATATATATATATATATATATATATATATATATATATATATATATATATATAATCTTGGAAAGAGTAAGGGAAAGTTATAACCCCAATCAGGTATTTTTTAAATCTTTGTGTCCCATTGGGGAGATTTCTCTTACCTTGTCCCATAGCCAAAACAGGAAGTAAGAGTAAATCCCTCCAAAGTGAGGGAATGTTGTCACCAGAGCTAGTGTTCCCCATTGGAAGATGTCCCTTCACTTTTTGTCCCATAGCCAAAATTAGAAGAATTATTCCCTCCAAAGTAAGGGAATCTCCTGGTAGTCACCAGAACTAGTTCCCCATTGGAAGATCTCGCCGCCTATTTCCATGCAACTGTTTCCTTAGTCAAGTTGGGTTAAAGTAGAACTAAAGGGAATATATATATATATATATCTTGGAAAGAGTAAGAGAAGGTTATAACCCCAATCAGGTATTTTTCAAATCTTTGTGTCCCATTGGGGAGATTTCTCTTACCTTGTCCCATAGCCAAAACAGGAAGTAAGAGGAAATCCCTCCAAAGTGAGGGAATGTTGTCACCAGAGCTAGTGTTCCCCATTGGAAGATGTCCCTTCACTTCCTGTCCCATAGCCAAAATTAGAAGAATTATTCCCTCCAAAGTAAGGGAATCTCCTGGTTTATCACCAGAACTAGTGTCCCCATTGGAAGATTTCCCCCGTCTATTTCCATGCAATTGTTTCCTTAGTCAAATTGGGTTAAAGTCGAACTAAAGGCAACACATATTTTTTTTTCCTATCTTGGCAAGAGTAAGGGGTATAGCTCTATCAGGTATTTTTTTTAAATCTCTGTGTGGACATCAATGGGACATTGGGGAGATTTCTCTTCACTGCCTGTCCCATAGCCAAAACCGGGAAGTAAGAAGAAATTATTTTCAAAGTGAAGGAAATCTCCTGGTTGGCACCAGAACTAGTGTGCCCATTGGAAGATTTTAATTACTTCCTGTTTTAACTATGTGACAGGAAGTAAAGAAGAAATCCTTCTAAGGTGAGGGGAATCTCCTGGGTGTCACCAGAACTAGTGTCCCCACTGGAAGACTTCCCTGCAATTGTTTCCTTAGTCAAGTTGAGTTAAAGTAGAACTAAAAGGTACTACATTCGTTTTTTATCCTGAAAAGAGTTTGAATGTCAAATACCAGCTATTCTTCACCCAATGTATTTGGATCGATTTGATATTTTTCAATTCAAATTCGATTTGAATACTTAGAATCCACCGGACAAATTTGAATCTGGTCGAAAACGAATATAACTAAGCGAATTTCGTTACAAATGCAACAAAACAAATATAGTAATTTAACAAATCGATCCAAAATTTTTTTTTTTTTCTGCACATGTCTGCCTTAAAGCGGTTCTGCACTGGTTTTTTTTTTTTTTTTTGGGCTATATGCCAAGGCCATATAGCTCAATTGGGGGACTTACCTGTTCCATCTTCCATCTCGATCGCCGCCGGTTTTCCTCCGATAAAATTCTTTATCTTCTTCTTGTCTGCTGGGGGCCATCTTGCCTGTGGGCATGTGAAACCCCACAGGCACTTTAGATGGCCCAGCATGCACCGCCGTTACTGCGCCGAGCTCGCGCGTGCGCAGTAACGGCAAAGTGCAGCTCACGTTCTCCGAAATCTCGCGAGATGTCGGCACATCTGCCGACATCTCGCGAGATTTCGGAAAATGTGTCCGAAATCTCGCGAGATTTCGGAAGATGTGGCCGAAATCTCGCGAGATTTCGGAAGATGCCCGCACTGACTCCTGGGATCAATGACACCAGATCCCAGGAGACAGTGCGGCGTGACGAGGATCCCCGCACAGACCCCGCCCACCCCCGAAGAGACAGAAGACAGGAAGTCATCGATTACAAGGTAAGTAAAAAAAAAAAAAACACATTTCATTTAGTACTCTTTGCCTGATTTGGAAGGCAAAGAGATTTACTAAATGAAATGTGTGCCGAACCGCTTTAAACACAAACATGAGACCTGAAGCCAACGTGAACGGGTCATCAGACCCGTGATAGACATCAATGCTTTACAATCAATAACTGAAATACTTAGGCAGATTTGTTTTTACATAAAATTTATTATTTGGTAAACTTTTATTTAGAATTTTCTTTAGCAGGTAGAAGTACACACTGCTACCCGTCCAGGAATACCCCGTTGAGTACACATACCCCCGGCTGGGAGAATCTGGAAGGTACATACACACTACTTTTTTTTTTTTTTCCTTTTGCAGTCAGGGTTGGATTTACTATTTAGCCTATAGGCGTAGAGGGGAAAAGAGGAGACTTTTACCCTATCGTGCTACATCTTCTCTCCAGTCCTCAGTAGAATAACAGTCATATCGTAATTTCCTTAACGCAATATTCCAAAGCCAGGTTGGGGGGGGCAACAAAACAAGAAAATGCTCTGTGCACAAGGTGGGTGCCGATAAGTGGTGCGCCAACGGGCTCCAGTGGTGGAAATCCATCCGTGAACAGCTACGTAGTGTGACTGCAATCCTTTATGGAGGACCCCTATGACCAGTAGACCTTCACAATTGCAGGAAGAGGTCCACTTCATATAGTCAATGTTAAAAAAATTAAATAAAAATGAAATACCAGGACTCCGCTCACGGTCACCGGTGGTCCAGCTCTTGGCACAGAAAACCGTAATGTGTACATCCCAATGATCCAGGACTAAAAAGAACGACAGATATTAATAAGGAGAATTTTTTTTTTTTTGTTTTTTTTTAATTTATCAGCTCAAGGAAGCTAAAACACAGACAGAAACCAACCGAGAACAAGACTGGAGCTAGTATAGAAAATAAAAATTGAAGTGTAATGCTTTGTGTGGAGTCTTTTTTGTTGAAGGAGGAGAGAAGGGGGTTAGGCAAGCATCCTAATTTCACGTGAGCTCCAGGATCACTGTCATTAATATGAGCACCAGTAAGAGTCTTGAGTAGCTGTACACGGGGATAGAACCTGGAACGAGAGGAGAGAGAGAGAAGTCAGAACACAACATGGCAAGGTGGACACCAAAAAGTCACGTTCATTGTAGCGCTCATATGCTAAACAAATGTCCTTTATTTTCCAGAAATCGTACATTGCTTAATGGCCCTGTAATCTATTTTTAACTAAATTGTTTCTTAATGTGTTTTTTTTCTGCCTCCTTGTAATGTCCTCCATGACTTTGAGAACCTCGTCTTTTCTCCCTCACTTTCATTTGGAATGAGCAGTAAAGATGGAACGCAGCCATGTGTACTGTTCTATGCACATTGCATACTCCATATGGTCCATCTCAGAAGTGAGCAAGTGAAGGTGGCTATGGTCCTACGTACAGTGGAACCATGGGCAATGAACTTAGTCACCCTCTAACACCCTGATGTCAACTGACCCTTCTCCAGGGGCGGACTGACCATTCGGCCACTCGGGCACTTCCCGAGGGCCCCGGGCTACTAGGGGGCCCCATGAGTTGTCAGTCCGCCCCTGCCCTTCTCATGCAGGTTGTGAGCTATTGGGCACACCAGTTAGGCAGCAAAGTAGCATTGAGGTGCCAGGCACTTCAGTGCTGTCTACATTCCACTAGACATGTGCAATTCGTTTAGTTACGAATTCGTTTTCCGTTCAAATCCGTTATATTCGTTATTATACGAATGAACGAATGGTTTACTAAAAATTCTAACGAATAGCGAACTATTGAAAAGAACGAATATGAAAAACAACGACAATACGAAATAATTAAATTAGAAACAAGGAAACTACGATAGAATGAAAATCCGAAAAACGAAAATACCGAACAAAGATTCAAAAATAACGAAAATCAAAATGAACGAAAAAAAAAATCGAAATTACGAATATTCGGAAAAAGGTAATCAAAACAACGAAAATACGAAATAACAAAAATTCTGCTGATCGAGAATTCGAAAGAACGAATGTTAGTTCTGATTCTGAAATATTCCATCCAGAGTCCAGATAGGGTGTGGTTGGGTGCGGTTGGGTGTGGTTGGGTCGGAGGCTCTGTGTTTTGGTGGATTTTTGAGTTAAGTTCTGACTTGTGAGAGAGAAATTCTTTGTTTCTTAAACATGTAAATAGCACACACATTACGTAAAATTATGAATTATGCTCCGATTACGAATCTACGAAAACAATGTTACGAAAGTACAAATAAATCAATCTTACGAAAGTACGAATGTAACTAAATCTACGAAAATACGAATTTCAAATCAACGAAAATTAGATTAACGGAAATACGAATCTTTTTAAATCAACGAAAATATAGCTCTTCCAAAAATACGAATGCGTCCGAATACGAAATATAACGAAAATACGAATATACGAATTTCGAATAAACGAAAATTACACTAATGGAAAAACGAATTAATGAAAAAATAACTCTTATGAAAATACAAACGAGTCCGAATACGAACACCGACGACTTACGAAATTACGAATCGTTACGAATCAACGGAAACGAACAGAAACAAAACTAAACAAATTTTTCTATTGTGCACATGTCTATTAGTAAAAAGACAAGGAGAGGGGCGCCTCTGAATATATATCATATAGACATTTATTAATAAAAACAATATCCACTCACATCTAGGCAAGGAGTGTTGCATCCAGGTGGATCTCAGCAGATGGAGGGCTGGTGGAACTGCAAGTCACAGAAGTTTTTCCCAGGAGGCTGTCGTCTTTCTCAAGTCCTGGAGAAAGGCGGAAGGGTGCAGCAAATGGGGTAGGTATCCTTGCGGTGGTCCTCCAGTGGAGTGGTAGCGTCAATCCAGAGGGGAGAGTCCGATTGATATCGCTCCTTTCAATGTATAACAAGTGGGGTCCAGGTGGTACAGGGGGAGTGTAGGCAAGAATTCCATAAACAGTCTCTATGGCAATTAGAATGAATGCAGAAGGGAAAGGGGAGAAGGGGTGGTTGGTGTGGAGACGTTCTGCGCCCTGTAGCCTGCTGTGTGGTTAGTGCAGCCCAGTTGTAGGACAGGATGGTGTGTCAGGCACGGCCGTGTCTCAGGTGCGGGAACGAGGCTTGCACCGCAAACAGTGCTAGGCGCCGGGGCGTGACGTCATATCTGTGCGACGCGTTTCCGAGCTTACAGCGCTATCGATGGTCTGTGTAGCGGCTCTCCTTTCTGCTTGAAAAAGGAGCGCCGCTACACAGACCATCGATAGCGCTGTAAGCTCGGAAACGCGTTGCACAGATATGACGTCACGCCCCGGCGCCTAGCACTGTTTGCGGTGCAAGCCTCGTTCCCGCACCTGAGACACGGCCGTGCCTGACACACCATCCTGTCCTACAACTGGGCTGCACTAACCACACAGCAGGCTACAGGGCGCAGAACGTCTCCACACCAACCACCCCTTCTCCCCTTTCCCTTCTGCATTCATTCTAATTGCCATAGAGACTGTTTATGGAATTCTTGCCTACACTCCCCCTGTACCACCTGGACCCCACTTGTTATACATTGAAAGGAGCGATATCAATCGGACTCTCCCCTCTGGATTGACGCTACCACTCCACTGGAGGACCACCGCAAGGATACCTACCCCATTTGCTGCACCCTTCCGCCTTTCTCCAGGACTTGAGAAAGACGACAGCCTCCTGGGAAAAACTTCTGTGACTTGCAGTTCCACCAGCCCTCCATCTGCTGAGATCCACCTGGATGCAACACTCCTTGCCTAGATGTGAGTGGATATTGTTTTTATTAATAAATGTCTATATGATATATATTCAGAGGCGCCCCTCTCCTTGTCTTTTTTCTTCAGCTCTTATTGGACCTGGCTTCAGGCCTCTTCGGTGGCAGCCCTGACAACTATATATGCCTTACTGTGTATACCATATATACACATTAAGCCGCTACAAACAACCCCCCCCCATTTCTTTCCCCCCCGCCCCCCCCCTCCCTTTGTTTTTCCTGGACTATTGGGAACCTCTGCATAATAACGAGGTACTGTGACTTTTGCGCCTTTTTACTAGTTGTTTACATGTCTATTAGTCACCCTGATGTCAACTGACCCTTCTCATGCATGTCGTGAGCTATTGGGCACACCAGTTAGGCAGCAAAGTAGCATTGAGGTGCCAGGCACTTCAGTGCTGTCTACATTCCACCCAATGGGATAAGCCGCCCCCCCTAATCCATACACCCGGCCCCTAATCTCCATGCAGGGTGCAGGACGGTTGGATTTCAGTTTTTTTTTTTTTTTTAAGCATGATTAGAGCCTGAGCCTCTAATTGGCTTCAAAAAGGGTGGGCTTGGGGCACAGAGCACTGCACCCCAAGACGACCCATTTGGGTCACATTAGCGAATTATATTATATTCGCTAATGTCTTCCTGCTTCTCCTCCCGGCCAATCAGAAATCGGGTCCTAAGACCCGATTGGCCAGGAGGAGAAGTGACCGCTGGGACTCGGTAGGAGATGCAGGGGGGAAGCCGCCGAAGCCGTGACCTGGATGGGGGGGTAAGTGCAGGGCTAACAGGCAGCCTGGTGATGGAGCGGGCGAGCGAAGCGGTGATTGAGTGGGTGAAGGGAGGGGGGTTTGGTGTCAGGTTTGTTTGGGCCACCCCCCCCCCCCCCAAAAAAAAATTCAGCACCAGCCGCCATTGATTCCAGCACCTGGCACTGAAAGAGAGACGGCACTGTGGCCAACCACTTGGGGAAAGGGGGGAGGGGTGTAACTCACTGCCATTGACCACCAATGTGGAGGGGGACTGCCATTAACCACCACCAATGGAGGGGGTGGAGGCTTAACTTTCACTGCCACTGGCCACCAATGTGGGAGGGGGGGGGTCAACTTCCACTAACCACCAATGTGAGAGGGTCAACTTCCACTAACCACCAATGCAGAGGGTCAACTTCCACTAACCAACAATGCAGAGGGTGGGGTGAGGGGGTTAACGGTTATTGCTACTGACCACCAAAGTTGGGGGGGGGTTCAATTTCACTGCCACTGACCACCAAAGTGTGTGTGTGTCGGTTGGTTACCAGTATTGCCTCCAGTGATGGTGATAATTATTGCATCCACTGATACCAATGCTGGGGGTTATAATTACTGCCACTGGCCCAATGCTGGGGGTTATTGTACTCCAACTTTTTTTTCAGTTTGCTTTGTGCAAAAACTAAGACTACGTTTTCTGGAAGTGGAGGCTCGTTATAGCTCATTCATTTTGAATGGGACTGCTCAGTTGGTGCAATGCACCTCAATGGCTGAAGATGCCCTGCTCTTGTGTGGAAGTGTTGGGGGCCGCACTTGAGGCCCTCAATAATTTTCAAGTTGCCCATCACTTCTCTAACAGATTACTACAGCAAAAAAAAAAAGGAGTTTGGAGAAGCTGAGAGCAATAGAAGGGACTCTTCTGAGTTAGGAATATATTCTGGGATAGAACATTCTTTTTTAGTGTTGCTTTAGCATAATTGTTAGATGGAATTAAATGGTCTTTCATCTTACACCATGTGTGGTATGGCGGCCTATCGCGTTCTCTCTTGGCTCCAAGCAGGTGTACACGCTTAGACTCCACACTTAGACATTTTTTTAAATACTTCTATACCGCGTGTGACCGATTCCAGCATATAATTGATGCAGCAGAATCCTCACAAATTATGTTACTGTGATGAATATTTTAATTGGTGTAATTTTCAGAAACTTTCTCACAAGTGCAATTACAGGAAAAAAAATAAAAAGATTACCAAACTTAAGAAAAAGTGTCTTATAGAAAATGTCATATTGCGCATGAAATGTCTGTTTGTACATCTGCCTGTTTAATTAAAGTGGAACCCCAGGCTGACAGCTAAATACATAGCTAAACTACCTGTACACTAGTGAAAGATTTGTAGGTCTGTCCAGCCGGTCTTGTCAAGGGCTTCTTTGAGTTGTACTCGATTAACCTCCCATCTGATGGTGCCTGTTTAGTTTTGGGGCAAACACCATTGGGCAGAGCCAACAGCACAACAAAAATGATCTTTTAAGCTGTCTGTTGGGGGAAGGGGGGGGGGCAATCGTCCCACTGACCGTCAATGTAAGGGGCATTCTTCTCACTGGTTGCCAATGTAAGGAGCGTTCTTCTCACTGGCCACCAATGTATAGAGCGTTCTTCCCCACTGGCCACCAAAGTAAGGTGACATTCTTACCCACTAGCCGCTAATGTAAGGAGCGTTCTTTTCACTGGCCGCCAATGTAAGGTGACATTCTTACCCACTAGCCACTAATGTAAGGAGCGTTCTTTTCACTTGCTGCCAATGTAAGGAGCGTTCTTCTCACTGGTTGCCAATGTAAGGAGAGTTCTTCTCACTGGCCGCCAATTTAAGGAGCATATTTCCCACTGGCCCCAATGTATAGAGCGTTCTTCCCCACTGGCCACCAAAGTAAGGTGACATTCTTACCCACTAGCCGCTAATGTAAGGAGCGTTCTTTTCACTGGCCGCCAATGTAAGGTGACATTCTTACCCACTAGCCACTAATGTAAGAAGCGTTCTTTTCACTGGCTGCCAATGTAAGGAGCGTTCTTCTCACTGGTTGCCAATGTAAGGAGAGTTCTTCTCACTGGCCGCCAATTTAAGGAGCATATTTCCCACTGGCCCCAATGTATAGAGCGTTCTTCCCCACTGGCCACCAAAGTAAGGTGGCATTCTTCCCCACTGGCCGCTAATGTAAGGAGCGTTCTTTTCACTGACCGCCAATGTAAGGAGCGTTCTTCTCACTGGCCGCCAATGTAAAGAGCGTTCTTCTCACTGGCCGCCAATGTAAGGAACGTTCTTCCCACTGGCCATAAAGGAAGGAGCATTCTCCCCGCTGACCTCCAATGTAAAGGGCATTCGTCCTACTAACCACCAACATGAGCGGCATTCTTCCCATTGACCACCAATGAATTTGTTTTAGCAGGGTTACCCCCAAGACCTGATAATTATTTTAAGGGTTCTTCTGAGGTAAAAAGGTTGAGAATGGCTGCACTAGGTAGTTGTAATGATGTGTACAGTTTACCAAAGACATGGCGAAGCTGCATTTGGGCTTTAAGATTTGTTTTGACCTTCATCATTGGGGAATTAAGCTACCCTTTCTCAACCTTTTCAACACAGAGGAACCTCTGCTAATATTACTATATCTACAACTCATAATACATTAGTGTGATGGTCAGTGGGAAGAATGCTCCTTACACTTGTGGTCATTGGGAAGAATCCCCCCCCCCCCTTACAGATGGCTAAAAAGATCAACAGTGTCATTGGGAACTTATCTGAGCGGCGAAAATTGCTCATGGAACCCCAAGCAACCTCTGGAGGAACCCTAGGGAGTCTATGGAACCCTGGCTGAAAACCCCTGATTTAGGAGGATCCTCAATTGCATATTCTTTGTTTTATATTGACATCAGTTTATGCAGATGGCTCTCTCAATAAAGAGATGGTGTGAATTTGAACAGATTTATTTGACTCCCCAGCAGCCGGAATAATAAGAGTTACATAAGAAATAAGCTGGATTGTGTGACGCGGAGGCAGCGTGTTCCCGCAATGTTTTCCTATGGATTCGGCTTAATTTACATGGCCTCCTGTCTTTGCCGCAATTTGTCTCCGGCAGCTCTCTGATCTATTTTCTGTTGCTAATAGAAACAGTCATTAATTTATTTCTGGCCTCTACAAGCGGCAGATAAAGTGGAGCCGGCTGTGATCTATTTCTGTCTCCTCCGGAGCATCATTTGCTGATTCTCTGTCTGCTTTACATGTTAAACAACTCACCGTTTGAATCTTCTGTTCCCCTCGGAATATTGGGATTTTCTACATGGAAAAACAGACAGAATGTTAGACTGAAGTTAAATCTTTACCCGCTGTCAGTCATTAAGGTAGTGACATCCATTGCTTTCCCCCTCCATGATAACATGTTCTACCTGCTGATAAAATGTACGGCTACGAGTCCCTTCTGCATTGTATATGATTAAACGACAAACCAAGTCCAGCCGATATTCAAGGGATGGGCGGACTGAATTATCCCGCCGCTGTGTTATTTTTTTCAGCAGCAGGCTCTGACCAATGTCCCCGGATCTGCCTCCTGCTGCTTCCATTAGGGAATCACACCTCCCTTCAGCTGTAGTTTCCCTTTTTCTAAAATGAACAATGGGAGAATTGAAGGTCTGGAGTGGCCCCCACTAATAATGGTTGCTGTCAGCTAGGATGTAGGTGGCTCCTCAATTGATTTATGGTAGGAGGCCTTGGGGGATTTAGGCCTCATGCACACAAGACGTTAGAAATATGGCTGTTTGAGGCATTAGACTTTTTTCCTGCCCAAATTCTCCTTTCCTGAACCCCCAAATGATGTAAAAAAAAAAAAAAAACGCCTAAATTGCTGGGCACATTTAGCATTTGAACGTTCATACATTCCAATAGCCAAAATAAATTAATATTCTGGCCAACTGAAGGAATGAATGGCCAAACGCTTGACGCACCTAAATGAATTTGCAAAATGCGGCTTTAGGGGCATATTTTTATGCTGCGTTTTGCTCCCCTAGAGCAAAGGCATCCAGGGGAGGAAAACAAAAAAAAAAACATCCTGTGTGCATGAGGCCTTAAAATGACAGCATTTAATGAACATTGAAATATCATATTAGGATGGATTCTGAAAGCCCAACTCTGGGAAACTCAAAAATGATCACTTGCAGTGGGGCTGCACCTGCACTGCCAGGGTTAATTGCTCATATGGGTCTAGGGGGCAAGATCTACTTATCTGATTCTCCATGCTGCTAGGCTTCTCCCTCATGCTCCACTGGTCTAAGATCCTGACATCATCAGGTTCAAAGCAGGGACCCCTGCATTGGACATGATGATGCCAAGGAACTGTCCACTGCCTGAGTGTATGAGAGCCATCTGCTAGGGGAGTTGAGGTAACTTGGGCGAGAGTTTTAGCACTTTAAATAGGGAAGTTAACTCTTGCAGTTCGGGTGCAGCCCCACTGTAGTATATATGTATTAAGTTTCTCATAATTAAGCTTTAAGGATAAGTGCACTTACCCTTTTTTCTCTCGGACCAAATGTACCCCACCCTTCCCAAATGTATACTCACCCTCCTGCTGTCCACTGCAAAGGTTATAAAGAGACAATGGGGCTTATTTAATAAAGCTGGCGAGTGCAAATTTAAGGCTCTCTTCTGCATAGAAACCAATCAGCTTCCAGGTTTTATTGCCAAAGATTAATCAAACAAGCTGATTGGCTACCATGCACAGCTGCACCAGATTCTGAGTGCTCCAGCTTTAGTAAATCTCCCCCAATGGCACTTTGTTCACCAAGGCAAATTAAGTGTGTGTGCATAAGCCATGAACCACATCCAACCCATCGTCAAACATGCGACTCCCTCTCTGCAGCATCCCCTCCTGTCTAAGTTCTGCCTTCAAACTATGTTGAAGCCTAGGAAGATGACATCATGGCTACACCCACATAACACCGATTGGGTTGCTCAGGCCCAAGTACTGACACACAAGGGTGGTGGTCACATGCTTCCTCATACCCAGAAACCCCTGCTCTAGGAGTGGGGAGCAGTGGTGAATGGAGCTTGGATGGGTAAGGTTACATGTCTGGAGCAGAAAGCGGTAAAGTGACAATGTGTACTTAAATCTTCCTTGTGTAGTTCTTACCCAACCTGTGGGGTAATTCCAACAGACTTTTATGGGTTGGCCTTCTGAGCATCTCCTGGGAGGGTGGGGTACTAGGAAATGAGGGGGGGGGGGGGGGGGGGGGGGGCTGGGTGCAGAAAAGTCCACTTTGTCTAAGAATGCACTTGGCCTTTGACTACATCCTTACGTAGACATAGCATATAACTTTTATGGTGAACGCCATAAGATTAGCTTTGGTGTTGTGGGGTTCAGTTCCCACCACATGCACAATCTACATGGAGTTCATATGTTGGAGCTCTTTCCAGGTGATTCGGTCCTCCCACAATGATAAGCCAATCAGTTTTGCCCCTATGTGTGCCTTTGACTACCTCTTATGTAGATACAACCTTTAAGATGACAGCCAACAGACTAGCTTTGTGCAAGTGGTGGAAACTGAATCAAGGACCCCAAGACAACAAAGCTAATCTGTTGGCTACCGCCTTAATTGGTTGTATGCTACATCTACGTCAAAGGATATTCAAAGGCACACGTTGGCAACAAAACTGATTGGCTTACCATTGTGGAAGGAAACTTGAACACTTGGAAAAGAGCTCTAACATATTAACTCCTTGTAGATTGTGCATGTGGTGGCACTGAGTCAGGGACACCAAGAAAACAATCTACATGGAGTCAATATGTTAGATCTCTTTCCGGACGTTCAGGTTTCCTCCCACATTGGTAAGCCAATCAGCTTTGGCTCCAATGTGTGATTGTGGTGGGACCATTAGAATCCACCCTTGGTAGTCCCAACATGCTGCTGTATGTTGAAGAAATACTTTAAAAACGTATGTGTATTCGAAGTATAAGTGCTGCAGATAGGCCATATCGACTTCCCTCCGGAATTAGTTTCCAGCTAGCAGAACATTCAACTGGTTTTCCAGCTCTATTGATGCAACATTGTTAATAATTGAAATGCTATCTCTCTCTCCCCTGCTGAAAACCATGCTATATTTTATCATTTAACTCCTGGAACAGCCTTGTGCCAGCACAGCACTCGGACCCCCAGCTTACCTTGGCTGATTATTTATTGGTTTGATGTTTGACTTGCAAGTTATGCTTCTCTCCCTTCAGAAATGACCTGTCTATAGTGATATATCGTAAGACTGACAAGATACCTGTGAGAGATTTATCTGGTATTCAGTGTAGCACAGAGCGTCCCTGTATACAGACTGTCATTGCCGCTCATAATTAGAAACCCAGGACATGGTCAGTGACCCTTCAGAAAACTTGGGAAAGTTTGAACTTGCATTAGATGCCTTTGTGCGCAGGTCTACAGGTGTCTTCTGACCAGACTTTTCCTTGGTCAAGGAGATGGCTGAACTTGTATAGAGTAGGGTATCTTTACAGCTATACAGTGCCTTGAAAAAGTATTCACACCCCTTGAAATTTTCCACATTTTGTTATGCTACAACCAAAAACGTAAATGTATTTTATTGGGATTTTATGTGATAGACCAACACAAAGTGGTAGGGTTGCAACAGATCAAAAAACTCACGGATCGGATCATTTTTCGGATCCGCAAATAATAATTGAATTTGCAAAAACCTGTGAAAATTCCACCACCATATAATCCCCACAGTAATATACATCTCCCCCACTGTAATATCCACAATCTCCCCCACTGTAATATTGGCTGAGTATCGCCGAGTATGGCTGGGTATTACTAAGTATTGCAGGGTATGGCTGGGTATTGCAGAGTATTGGCTGGGTATTGCAGAGTATTGGCTGGGTATTGGCAGAGTATTGGCAGGGTGTTGCAGAGTATTGGCAGGGTATTGGCAGAGTATTGGCAGGGTGTTGCAGAGTATTGGCAGGGTGTTGCAGAGTATTGGCAGGGTATTGGCAGAGTATTGGCAGGGTATTGGCAGAGTATTGGCAGGGTATTGGCAGAGTATTGGCAGGGTGTTGCAGAGTATTGTCAGGGTATTGCAGAGTATTGTCAGGGTGTTGCAGAGTATTGTCAGGGTGTTGCAGAGTATTGTCAGGGTGTTGCAGAGTATTGGCAGGGTATGGAGGGATGGCTGTGACTGCAATTGTCACAGAGCAGTGCTGTGGGCACTACAGATCCAGCCCACAGCGCTGCTGCCATCCGATCTCTCCCCTCCACTGTACAGATCTGTACACAGAGAGGAGAGAGGAACCGGCGTCATCTTGACGCTGGTTTGTTTACAAGTGATCGTTCCGTCATTTGACGGAGCGATCACATTGTAAACGGCGACGGGTGCACCAAGATGGCCGCCGCTCCGGAGATAGGCCGAAGCCGTGGCCTTTCCTAAGGCTGAGGCCGCAGAGCACTCCGTGGATCGTGGCGTGTGCCGATCTGAACAGGGTGACCCGTTCGGATCACACAGTGACGATCCGTTGCACCCCTACAAAGTGGCACATAATTGTGAAGTGGAAGGAAAATTATAAATGGTTAACAATTTTTTTTATACAAATCTGTGAAAAGTGTGGGGGGGGGGGCATTTGTATGGCGCCCCTCGGAGTCAATACTTTGTAGAACCCCCTTTCTCTACAATTACAGATGTAAATCTTTTTGGGGGATGTTTCTACCAGCTTTGCCCATCTAGAGAGGACATTTCTGCCCATTCTTCTTCTTTGTAAAATATCTCAAGTTCTGTCATATTGGATGGAGAGCGTCTGTAAACAGCAATTTTCAAGTCTTGCCACAGATTCTTAATTGGATTTAGGTCTGGCCTGTGACTGGGCCATTCTAACACATGAATATGCTTTGATCTAAACCATTCCATTGTAGCTCTGGCTGTATGTTTCGGGTCGTTGTCCTGCTGGAAGGTGACCCCCCCCCAGTCTCAAGTCTTTTGCAGACTCTAACAGGTTTTCTTCTAAGATTGTCCTGTATTTGTCTCCATTCATCTTCCCATCAACTCTGACCAGCTTCCCTGTCCCTGCTGAAGAAAACCATCCCCACCACATGATGCTGCCACCACCATGTTTCACGGTGGGGATGGTGTGTTCAGGGGGATGGGCAGTGTTAGTTTCCCCCACACATAGCGTTTTACTTTTAGGCCAAAACTTTTAATTTTGGTCTCCTCTGACCAGATCACCTTCTTCCGCATGTTTGCTGTGTCCCCCACATGGCTTCTCACAAACTACAAACAGGACTTCTTATGACTTTCTTTCACCAATGACTTTCTTCTTGTCACTCTTCCATAGAGGGCAGATTTGTGGAGAACACGACTAATAGTTGTCCTGTGGACAGATTCTCCCACCTGAGCTGTGGATCTCTGCAGCTCCTCCAGAGTTACCATGGACCTCTTGGCTCTTCTCTGATGAATGCTCTCCTTGCCCGGCCCGGTCAGTTTAGGTGGACGGCCATGTCTTGGTAGGTTTGCAGTTGTGCCATACTCTTTCCATTTTCCGATGATGGATTGAACAGTGTTCTGTGAGATGTTCAAAGCTTGGGATATTTTTTTATAATCTAACCCTGCTTTATACTTCTCCACAACTTTATCCCTGACCTATCTGGTGTGTTCCTTGGCCTTTGTGATGCTGTTTGTTCACTAAGGTTCTCCAACAAACCTATGAAGGCTTCACAGAACAACTGTATTTATATTGAGATTAAATTACACACAGGTGGACTCTATTTATTACTTAGGTGACTTCTCAAGGCAATTGGTCCCACTAGATTTTAGTTGGGGGTAACCGAGTAAAGGAGGCTGAATACAAACGCACACCACACTTCACATATTTATTTGTAAAAAATGTTGAAAACCATACATTTTCTTTCCACTTCACAATTATGTGCCACTTTGTGTTGGTCTATCACATGAAATCCCAATAAAATACATTCACGTTTTTGGTTGTAAGTAACATGACAAAATGTGGAAAATTTCAAGTGGTATGAATACTTTTTCAAGGCATTGTAGATCCGAGCCCAAAGATTCCTCACTCTATACAAGTTCAACCATCTCCTTGACCAGAAAAAAGTCTGAGGCACCTGTAGACCTGAGCCCAGACTTTTCCTTGGTCAAGTTGATGGTTGAACTTGTATAGCTAAAGGTATTTCGGTCAGAAGACACCCATAGATTTGAGCCCCAAAGATACCCTACTCTATACAAGTTCAACCATCTCCTTGACCAGGGAAAAGTCTGAGGCACCTGTAGACCTGAGCCCAGACTTTTCCTTGGTCAAGTTGATGGTTGAACTTGTATAGCTAAAGGTATTTCGGTCAGAAGACACCCATAGATTTGAGCCCCAAAGATACCCTACTCTATACAAGTTCAACCATCTCCTTGACCAGGGAAAAGTCTGAGGCACCTGTAGACCTGAGCCCAGACTTTTTCCTTGGTCAAGTTGATGGTTGAACTTGTATAGATAAAGGTATTTTGGTCAGAAGACACCCATAGATTTGAGCCCCAAAGATACCCTACTCTATACAAGTTCAACCATCTCCTTGACAATGGAAAAGTCTGAGACACCTCTGTAGACCCAAGCCCAGACTCTTCCTTGGTCAACGAGCTGGTTGAACTTGCATAGAGTAGGGCATCTTTGGGCTTAGGTCTACAGTTGTCTTCTGACCAGAATTTTTGTTGGTCAAGGAGATGGTTAAACTTGTATAGAGTAGGGTACCTATGGTCAGAAGACACCCACATATCCGAGCCATACCCTTCTATGAGAATTATTAAATCAAGCCATCACATTCCCATGTCTTAGAAGAAAAAAAAAAAGGTTTCCACTTACCAAATACTATTAATCTGGTATGTGTGTCTGTGGAACCCAGCGGGTTCTGAGCTGTGCAGCGGTACATAGAGCCGTTTAGTTCTGGCGGGACCCGTTCCAGGACCAGCTCCTTCCCATCATGCTCTGAGCTCCCATCCAGCAGTCTCCCGCCGACCCTCGTCCATGTAAAGAGGGGCTCAGGAAAGACTTCATTCTGCACATAACAATGGGACCTGGGTCATTGTTTGCTTAAAGAGTAACTCCACTTTTTTTTTTTTTTTAAGAACCCCCCTGCGTGTGTTCGATGTACATTGCAAGGATTGCAACAAACTTTGTTACAGATTCCTACCTTTTGTTATTCTGAAGAAATAGCTATTTGTTTCTCTGTGTCGAGTAAATGTGAAAGGGAGCAATTTAATCATTATCAATCAGCTGCTGCACTTGCAGGGCTTTAATGAGTTACGTGGCAGGGTCTGCATCCTTGAAGTGATTTTCCCACCAAAAATGACATTGTTGTTGCAGTGGATGCCCAAAACCTGACTTGTATCTTAGTGCAGACTTCTGGGAAAATCATTGAGCCACTCACACAAGCAGGAAATTACATTTCTGGGGGGGGGGGGGGGGGAGGAGAATACTCCAGAAGATGCAGAAGATTACTTACAAAACCTCTCAAACAATATGGTGCTGATTTACAACAAAAAATAAATGGAGAGTGCAAAATCTGGTGCAGCTCTGCATGGGAGCCAAACGGCTTCCAACTTCAGCCTCTTCAATTAAACTTTGACAAAAAAAAAAAAAACGGAAGCCGATTGGTTGCTGCACCAGATTTTGCACTCTCCAGGTTTATTGAATCAAACCCCACCCCCCCCCCTCCCAACCCCCAGGTTTTCTGAAAGCAGATACCCAAGAGAATAAAATAGTGGCAATTCCACTTTTTTAATGTCACGTGATATTAGTTCTGGGTGGACCCGAGCGCGCCCCGTTCTGAGTGGACCCGAGCGCGCCCCGTTGCGGGTGGACCCAAGCGCGCCCCGTTGCGGGTGGCCCCGAGCGCGCCCCGTTCTGGGTGGATCAGAGCGCACCCCGTTCTGGGTGGATCAGAGCCCGCCCCGTTCTGGGTGGACACGAGCCCGCCCCGTTCTGGGTGGACACGAGCCCGCCCCGTTCTGGGTGGACACGAGCCCGCCCCGTTCTGGGTGGACACGAGCCCGCCCCGTTGCGGGTGGACCCGAGCGCGCCCCGTTGCGGGTGGACCCGAGCGCGCCCCGTTGCGGGTGGACCCGAGTGCGCCCCGTTCTGGGTGGCCCCGAGTGTGCCCCGTTCTGGGTGGATCAGAGCGCGGCGCGTTCTGGGTGGACACGAGCCCGCCCCGTTCTGGGTGGACACGAGCGCTCCCCGTTGCGGGTGGACCCAAGCGTGCCCCGTTGCGGGTGGACCCGACTGCGCCTCGTTCTGGGTGGACCCAAACCCCCCCCCCCCGTTCTGGGTGGACCCAAACCCCCCCCCGTTCTGGGTGGACCCGAACGCTCCCCATTCTGGGTGGTCCCGAGCGTGCCCCATTCTGGGTGGTCCCGAGCGTGCCCCATTCTGGGTGGACACGAGCCCGCCCCGTTCTGGGTGGACACGAGCGCGCCCCGTTGCGGGTGGACCCAAGCGTGCCTCGTTGCGGGTGGACCCGACTGCGCCTCGTTCTGGGTGGACCCAAACCCCCCCCCCCCTTCTGGGTGGACCCAAACCCCCCCCCCCGTTCTGGGTGGACCCGAACGCTCCCCATTCTGGGTGGTCCCGAGCGTGCCCCATTCTGGGTAGTCCCGAGCGTGCCCCATTCTGGGTAGTCCCGAGCGTGCCCCATTCTGGGTGGTCCCGAGCGTGCCCCTTCTAGCTGGACCCGGGCATGCCCCGTTCTGGGTGGACCCGAGCATGCCCCGTTCTGGGTGGACCCGAGCATGCCCCGTTGCGGGTGGACCCGAGTGCGCCTCGTTCTGGGTGGACCCAAACCCCCCCCTGTTCTGGGTGGCCCCGAGCGCTCCCCATTCTGGGTGGTCCCGAGCGTGCCCCATTCTGGGTAGTCCCGAGCGTGCTCCATTCTGGGTGGTCCCGAGCGTGCTCCATTCTGGGTGGTCCCGAGCGTGCCCCTTCTAGCTGGACCCGAGCATGCCCCGTTCTGGGTGGACCCGAGCATGCCCTGTTGCGGGTGGACCCGAGTGCGCCTCGTTCTGGGTGGACCCAAACCCCCCCCGTTCTGGGTGGTCCCGAGCGCTCCCCATTCTGGGTGGTCCCGAGCGTGCCCCTTCTAGCTGGACCCGAGCCTGCCCTGTTCTGGTTGAACCCGACCAAGCCCCATTCTGGGTAGACCCGAACACGCCCCGTTCTGGGTGGACCCGAGCCTGCCCCGTACTGGGTGGACCCGAGCACGCCCTGTTCTGGGTGGCCCGAGCTCTTCTGGGTGGTTCTGAGTCTGCCTTACCAAGAGTCTTGCGCCCCAGGGAGCAGGGAAGGGTCCTTCTTCTTTGGGAAAGGACCTTATGGCACACCCTAGTGCACTTTCTTGGTACACTTTGGTGTTTTGGTTTTGCGCACCGTGAAATAAAGAGTGGGCAGTAATACTTTGAATAATTCCAGAGATGCTTACCTGAAAGCCTTGCACTACCATGCGCACCGTGTCCCCCACACGAGCTCTGGTTGGCGTCATCGTTATCTTGGGCCCTCGCGGAGCAGCTGCAAAACAAAACAGAGAGACCTTATTAGGCACCACTTTAGGTACCGGAGGGGCCGAGGGCCTGAGCAGGCCAGAGAGACGCCAACGAGGACATCTTGGGGGGAACATGTCCAATGATGCCACAGAGTAATAAAGATTCAATTGTGCAAAACAGCTGGCCATTATTTTATGATTAGAGACGCCAAGCACTTATCTTGGCTATTTGTTCCACTTTGGTGTCCTCTTATTATTTACCAATGCGGCTGAATTTTTTCCTCGGCGTGCGCACATCATTAAAGCTCAAACTGTGATATATGCAAACTACCGCGCGCACGGGAAGAATGAAATATCGCCTCCTTGACAATTCCGCTTTCAGAAGACTTTGTGTTTTCTCGCCTAATTGGCCCCAATTAACTGTCCCGGGTATCAGGACACGATGAAGGTCGCGACACGTGTTTTTGACTCCCTCGTGTGCGCACAAGCCGATGCCGGGAATGGCTCTTCCACCGGAAGAGGGACGGAAACTAAAACCTCAAAGTACCCCAGACGGTCGTTTACTGCAGCTGGCGCGTTCCCCCCCCCCCCCCCGTGTCCCGTGCGCCGAGTGCCTCCGCCGACCACCAGGTTTTATAGACTAACCATTATGACTCACGTTTAATGAACACCATAAGACGAGGCGGAATTAGACGTTACATCTCTGGCGATTATACACATTTGTGTTCTCCGATAATAGTCTTATTTTAATCTCGCCATGGACTCCGGATACACCGACGGCATGGAGTCTGACTCACCGAGCAGGACGCCCGCATTCCATCGCTCTTCATTAATTGAGGACCAATGAATATCTTTTTTTTGAAGTGAAGAAGGATCTTGGGTAGGATTTTAACCCAAATCATTGTCCCACCGGGGGGGGGGGATTTTTACTTGGATGTCGTGTGGGGCCTAGCTTCCTATGGTGATCTCGGTTCTGCCTTGCTGGACTACAAAGCACATCCTAGTGGCGGCCCGTGCATTGTGGGTGCACGGGTGTCGCCCCCCACCCCCAACCCGCATCCTTGCCAGTGTTGGTCATCTTACTTTAAAAAAGTAATTAGTTAAGTTACAAATTACTTCTCCCAAAAAGTAATTGCGTTAGTAACTCAGTTACTACATTGGAAAAGTAATTAGTTACTCAGCAAAGTAACTGTGACAGGGGTGGCAGCGGTGGTACTTGAGGGGGTGGCAACGGTGGTACTTGGGGGGGTGGCAACGGTGGTACTTGGGGGGGCGGCAGCGGTGGTACTTGAGGGGGTGGCAACGGTGGTACTTGAGGGGGTGGCAACGGTGGTACTTGAGGGGGCGGCAGCGGTGGTACTTGAGGGGGCGGCAGCGGTGGTACTTGAGGGGGCGGCAGCGGTGGTACTTGAGGGGGCGGCAGCGGTGGTACTTGAGGGGGTGGCAGCGGTGGTACTTGAGGGGGTGGCAGCGGTGGTACTTGAGGGGGTGGCAGCGGTGGTACTTGAGGGGGTGGCAGCGGTGGTACTTGAGGGGTGGCAGTGGTGTTGTACTTGAGGGGGTGGCAGTGGTGTTGTACTTGAGGGGGTGGCAGCGGTGGTACTTGAGGGGGTGGCAGCGGTGGTACTTGAGGGGGTGGCAGCGGTGGTACTTGAGGGGTGGCAGTGGTGTTGTACTTGGGGTGGGGGGGGGGTGATAAGGAGCGATGGTACTTGGGGTGGTGGTGCCATCCTCTTCCCACCACCACCTCTGCCTCTTACTGATCCCATCCCCCACCACCACTGATCTCATCCCTACCCCCTCTGTTGTAGAAGTGATGGTGGGTGGGTAGGGATGGGATCAGTAAGAAGCAGAGGTGGTGGAGGACTTGGGATGGATCGATTGCACTGCAATTCGAATTGTCAGACAGTCACTTACTTGAATGCCTCCAGGGATGCATTTCCTCATGGGGAGAGAGAGAGACCCTCCCCTTCACTCGATTGGTGTCAGCTAGTCAGCTGACTTCATTTTTCAGTCTCAGCCTCTTCTCAGCTCAGCGGGCGAAAGCCTCCCCTCCCCGTGGCGGAACGAACGGCTAGGCAGCGCGGCCACGGTGGGCCTCCCGTGCGGTAGAAGTAATTGCGGTAACGCCGCCCAAGTAATGGGGAACTGCGTTACCATGAGGGGAAAAGTAATCAGTTAGATTACTTGTTACCCTCTAAAGTAACTGCGTTAAGTAACTCTGTTTATTTTAACTGAGTTACTTACATCACTGATCCATGCTGCCGCCTCCCTATCCATGCGCCCGGCCACTTTCAGGACGCCGGACGCATGGACTCCTATGGTGGGGGCAGGAGGGGGTGTGTATTTTTTTTTAAGCACCTGATTAGAGCCAGAGGCTCTAATAGGCTTCAAAAAAGGGTGGTTTCGGGGCACAGAGAGTGCGCCCTGATCACACCCAATTGTGTGACCATAGCGAATGAATATTCACTATTTTCACACTGCATTGCCTCCCCGCCAATCTGGAGGCAGGTCAGTGAGACCTGTTTCCTGATTGGCCAAAGCGCCAGGTGTCCCTATTGGATGCTCAGCGCTTTGACGGAAGTAAGGACAGAGCGGAGGAAGCTGACTGGAGAGGAGATGCTGGAGAAGTGGACACCTGGTAAGCGCCGGACATCCTGCACGGGAATCCATCCATAGGGGTGGGGGGTGCCGTGATACCTCGGGGGGGAGGTGTGAGTGGGGTGTCCCGCGATCCATTTAATGGTCACACTGGCAGCATTTGATAGGCACAGTGGCAGCGCTTGATGGGCACAGTGGTTGCAATTGATGGGCACAGTGGCAGCGCTTGATGGGCACAGTGGTTGCAATTGATGGGCACAGTGGCAGCGCTTGAGGGGCACAGTGGCTGCAATTGATGGCACAGTGGAGCACCAGCTACCACTGGCACATCCAGTCATTGCCTAGCTTCCTATGGTGATCCTATTTCTGCTTTGCTGGTCTACAAAGCACGTCCAGTGAGCAGCTTCCTATTGTGATCTCGTTTCTGCTTTGGTGGACTACTAAGCACATCAAGTCATTGCCTAGATTCCTATGGTGATATTGGTTCTGCCCTGCTGGACTACACATCTCATCCAGAAAGCACCGATGTGGACTAGAGAGCATATCCAGTCATAGCCTAGTTTGCTATGGTGATCTTGGCTCTGCCTTGCTGGACTACAGAGTACAAGCCACCAAGCACCTTATCCGGACTACAGAGCGCCTAGCTTTCTATTGTGATCCCAAGGGCTGCTTTTAGAAATCCTGGGGGCCCCGTACAGCCTACCTGAGTACCTGAGGGATTGACAGCTTTGCTTGCTTGCTGCTTTATCCGGCCCTTGGGGCTCTATTCCTCCCATTGACACCAACGATGGGGGCACAATTCTACCCAATGACACCAACGATGGGGGCACAATTCTTCCCGAAGACACCAACGATGGGGGCACAATTCTTCCCGAAGACACCAACAATGGGGGCACAATTCTTCCCGAAGACACCAACAATGGGGGCACAATTTTACCCAATGACACCAACGATGGGGCACAATTCTTCCCAATGACGCTGATGGGGCACAATTCTTCCCAATGACACCAACAATGGGGGCACAATTCTTTCCAATGACACCAACGATGGGGGCACAATTCTCCCCAATGACACAAACAAATGGGGTACAATCTATGCCAATGACACCAAAGATGGGGCACAAATATGCCCACTGAAACAAACGATGGGGCGTTATTTCTCCCACTGACGTCGGGAGCTTTTCTATCCCCAATAGCCACATTCAGGCCTCCCTAAAGTCTGAAGGACAGTAGACTGGCCCTTTGTGTAGAACGTTTGGAGACCCCTGCCATAGACGATTCCTTTATGACCCAAGAGTATACTAAATGGCAGGACCGGCCACACCTCTCTTGTAGAGGGGATGATGGGCTTAATCACATTGGCAGCAGGTGAGAAATGTCCCCGGCAGTGCCGGGACAAGGTCATCCAGTGCCCAGGGCAAAGATGCCAAACTGCGCCCCCCTTTCCCTTAGGGTTAGGCTCAGGTTGCCCCCTACCCCTGCAATATACCATTGCGCCGGGGGCAGCCGCCCCTCCTGCCCACCCCTTGTCCCGGCCCTGGTCCCCCGGTGTCATCAGAAGTGCCCCACGACACTCTTCATTGGCTTCTAACACATCCTTCACACTCCAATCAATGATGGTAACAAAACGCTCCTTTTATCGAGACACTTCCATCGCTCACGGGTGGCTTGAGGAGAGCAGACTTTGTTGTTTTTACATGTTAAGCACTAATTACGCACTTCTTCTGCTGTGCCTGGGGCGAGCCGCTGGCCCGCCGGACTAATGCCTTTACATTGATGAGAAGTAAACTCCTCCCGAGTAACCAGAATGATAGCACAGAGGACAATAAAAGCCGACTTAGAAACCATCGGGAACACCTGCAGGGTCATTGCTCCGGTAATTATTACAATATTGCTCCAGCCAGCTTTAAATATTAATATGACAATGCTGGTTTAACCTCCGAGACCGGCAATAAATCCTGCAAATTACCCGAGAGACCAGATGAATGGATGAACCGCCCGTCTGCTGTACCATGCAGGAGAGCATGCACAGCCAAGCTGACCGCACAGCCGCAACGTCTGCTCCACACGTCCCGTACATTGAGGGCCCATTCACACTCGTGCGGTAATGAGCCCTGCCGCAAACAGTGTTGGTCATCTTACTTTAAAAAAGTAATTAGTTAAGTTACAAATTACTTCTCCCAAAAAGTAATTGCGTTAGTAACTCGGTTACTACATTGGAAAAGTAATTACCGTATTTATCTGCGTATAACACGCACCTTTTCCCCCTAAAAATCGGGGGGAAAGTCATGGGTGCGTGTTATACGCCGATCCCCCCCCCAAAAAAAGACAAAAAATGGTTGCAGCGCCGAAAAATGGCGACCGCGGCCGAAAAAGACCGAACCGCGGCCGAAAAAGACCGAAGCCGGCTGTTCAGCTCCGCTCGTAGTCCCGCCTCCCGGCGCTCGCTCCCGAAACAGCAGGGAGGCGGGACTCCGAGTGGAGTCGAACAGTCGGCCCGGTCTTTTTCGGCCGCGGTTCGGTCTTTTTCGGCCGGCAAGACTGCAAATGACGCTGGGCAAACTGCAAATGACGCTGGGCAAGCTACAAATGACTCTGGCAAGCTGCAGATGACTCTGGGCAAGCTACAAATGACGCTGGGCAGGTTGCAAATGACACCGGGCAAGCTGCAAATGACGCTTAAATGTAAGTTTTTTTTTTTCCCCTAAACTTCCCTTCTAAAACCTTTTTTGTAACTAAGGGGCGGGTCTAGTATTACTGTAACCAAGGGGCAGATCTGTTATATAGCGTGTAAGCAAGGGGCGGGTCTATTATTATTATATGGTGTAAGGGGCGGGTCTATTATTATTATACCGTGTAAGGGGCGGGTCTATTATTATTATATGGTGTAAGGGGCGGGTCTATTATTATTATATCATGTAAGGGGCGGATGGCTACAGAAGAGGGCGAATGTTAAATTAATGGGCAGAGCTCGATATATAACAATAATAATAAATGCGCCCCTTGGTTACAGTAATACTAGACCCGCCCCTTACTTACACGATAGACGCCCCTTGCAGAGTAGCACGAGCATCGGGAGCGTGCGGCATCGCCTCGTACAATTACATGTTAACTGCGCCTGCGCGGTGTAGAGTTCACTCAGAGCTGTTTAGGTTCGGCAATTTTCGGAAGCTCCGTAGTCCTTCGTACTGCGCAAGCCTTGCGCCTGCGCAGTACAGGGGGGGTCCTTATCTGGCGGGGGAACTTTTTCGGCAGGACACCGGAATTACACTACTGCCATCTAGTGGCAGTAATTAGTTAAGTTACAAATTACTTCTCCCAAAAAGTAATTGCGTTAGTAACTCAGTTACTACATTGGAAAAGTAATTAGTTACGCAGCAAAGCTTTTTTTTTAACTCTGCAAGGGGCGTCTATCGTGTAACTAAGGGGCGGGTCTAGTATTACTGTAATCAAGGGGCACATTTATTATTATTGTTATATATCGTGTAACCAAGGGGCTGCTCTATTATTACTCTAACCAAGGGGCAGATCTGTTATAGCGTGTAAGCAAGGGGCGGGTCTATTATTATATTGTGTAAGGGGCGGGTCTATTATTATTATATCGTGTAAGGGGCGGATGGCTACAGAAGAGGGCGAATGTTAAATTAATGGGCAGAGCTCGATATATAACAATAATAATAAATGCGCCCCTTGGTTACAGTAATACTAGACCCGCCCCTAACTTACACGATAGACGCCCCTTGCAGAGTAGCACGAGCATCGGGAGCGTGCGGCATCGCCTCGTACAATTACATGTTAACTGCGCCTGCGCGGTGTAGAGTTCACTCAGAGCTGTTTAGGTTCGGCAATTTTCGGAAGCTCCGTAGTCCTTCGTACTGTGCAAGCGCTGCGCCTGCGCAGTACAGGGGGGGTCCATTGCACAACAATTGGGAAATGCTGTGCCGTGTCTTTGCTGCAGCTGCGATTTGTCATTTGCAGCTGCAGCACAGATCCATCCAGCTTGTATGGGGAGTAGGACCTCAGGCATGTTCAGACAAAGTCCAAACCTGCTCAAGTCCGTTCCACCAGGAAACGGACAAACCCAACTGCCAATCAAACGGCGGAGGCATTGCCTGCCCCGCAGCATGCCCCTTGCATATATGTATAATAGTAATAGTGTCTCATCGTTGATAATAATGGGAGGAATAGTGCTCCATCATTGGTGTAATTGGGAGTAATTGTGCCCCATCATTGGTATCTTTAGGAGGAATAGTGCCCCATCATTGCTATCAGTGGGAGAAATGGTGCCCTATCATTGGTGTCAGTGGGAGGAATAGTGTCCCATCATTAGTGCCTGTGGAAGGAATAGTGTCCCATTATTGGTGTAATTGGGAGGAATTGTGCCCCATCATTGGTGTCAGTGGGAGGAATAGTGCCCCATCATTGGTGTCAGTGGGAGGAATAGTGTCCCATCATTGGTGTTAGTGTGGGGAATAGTGTCCCATCATTGCTATCAGTGGGAGAAATGGTGCCCCATCATTGGTGTCTGTGGGAGGAATAGTGCCCCATCATTGGTGTCTGTGGGAGGAATAGTGCCCCATCATTGGTATCAGTAGGAGGAATAGTGCCCCATTATTGGTATCAGTAGGAGGAATAGTGTCCCATCATTGGTGTATTTGGGAGGAATAGTGCCCCATCATTGGTGTCAGTAATAGGAATAGTGGTACGAGCAAAGAAAGGACAGATTAGGAGTATATGGGGTATCTCAGCCAATGGGCAGGGGTTTTCTTAAATCCCTTGGCCTGCTGGGAGAACCTATATATTTGGGTGGAGTCAGGTGATCAGGGGTTCTGTGCCACCTGGACGGCTGTCTGGGTGGACGTGTGTTGTATTGCCGGAGATTGGGCCTATCCTGGGGACATCTGGCTGCCAGACTGTCTGAGGGCCCATCCAGAAGCAAGAGAGCAGCGCAGGTTTGGGACTGCGGCTTACAGTCCAGCCAGAAGTGACGGTTCTGCCGGCCGGAGAACCTGTCATGGTCGAAGGTAGAGGGGAAGCTGTCGCCAGTAAGGGACCAGCCACCTTATTACCAGGGACCACTGTGAGTAGCTGAAGCAAGTACCGGAGCAGCATTCTCACCAACAGGGGACGGTGAAGAATCGGGAACTTCAGCAGGTGCCAAGCCAGGGACCCAACCAGTGGGGGTGACGCTTGAGGAGTATCTGGAGTGCCAAGCCAGGGACCCAACCAGTGGGGGTGATGCTTGAGGACCAGCGATGAGCATGAGGAGCCTTGACTCTCCGGGGACTTTCACTCCTTGGCTGAGGGAGCAGTGGGAGCCATTGGTTGTCAATTTACCGCCAGTGAGCCAATCAGGAGAGGAAGGGGGCAGAGCCGAGCCACGTCTCAGTGCGTGAATAGACACGCAGAGCTGTGGCTCACGAGAGAGCCTACTTAGGTGCCCCCAGAGAAAGCCGATTGGCACCCCAGATGTTTTGGAACTACATTTCCCATGATGCTCAACTACACTGCAGAGTGTATGAGCATCATGGGAAATGTAGTACCAAAACATCTGGGGTGCCAAGGTTCGTCATCACTGCTCTAGGGGAACTTGGAAGGAGGGAGGGGTCCAGGAGTCCTAGCGGGGGGACCAGAGCAGAGGGGGATCGGGGGTTGCTCTGTGCAAAACTACTACACAGAGCAGGCGAGTATCACCTACATTTTACAAGACTTTAATATCACTAACTTCCCATCAATTGTAAGATAACTTTTGACATTGGGCAGTCCTTCCTTCCTCCTTCTCTAAATACCGCCATCCAATCATGTGCAAGTAAAAAGTAATTTTATTTTCTTGCACATGATTGGGTATTCATTGCAAGGTGAAATTTCACTAAGCTAAGAGTAAAATTCCCCTGCAAAGTGGACATTCTACAGTAGTTGGCTTTGGTAAACCAACCTCAGTGTCCTCCAACTTCACCACCATTGCTCCCCCCCATCTCATGGTGTCCTCATCTCATGGTGTCCTCATCTCATGGTGTCCCCATCTCATGATGTCCCCATCTCATAGTGTCCCCATCTCATGATGTCCTCATCTCAGGATTTTCCTATCTCATGGTGTCCCCATCTCATGATGTCCCCCATCTCATGGTGTCCCCCATCTCATGGTGTCCCCCATCTCATGATGTCCTCATCTCATGGTGTCCCTATCTCACGATGTCCTCATCTCAGGATTTTCCTATCTCATGATGTCCCCCATCTCATGGTGTCCCCCATCTCATGATGTCCTCATCTCATGATGTCCCCCATCTCATGATGTCCCCCATCTCATGGTGTCCTCATCTCATGGTGTCCTCATCTCATGATGTCCCCCATCTCATGGTGTCCCCAATCTCATGGTTTCCCCAATCTCATGGTGTCCCCATCTCATGATGTCCCCATCTCATGGTGTCCCCATTTCATGATGTCTTCATCTCATGATGTCCCCCATCTCATGATGTCCTCATCTCATGATGTCCTCAGCCCTAGTCGCCAACAGTTGCATAAGCGGTTAAATTCTCCAATCTACAATGTCAGCACTTCATGATGTCCTCATCTCATGGTGTCCCCATCTCATGGTGTCCCCATCTCATGATGTCCCCATCTCATGGTGTCCCCATCTCATGGTGTCCCCATCTCATGATGTCCCCCATCTCATGGTGTCCCCCATCTCATGGTGTCCCCATCTCATGGTGTCCCCATCTCATGGTGTCCTCATCTCATGGTGTCCCCATCTCATGATGTCCTCATCTCATGGTGTCCCCATCTCATGATGTCCTCATCTCATGATGTCCCCCATCTCATGGTGTCCCCATCTCATGGTGTCCTCATCTCATGGTGTCCTCATCTCATGGTGTCCTCATCTCATGGTGTCCTCATCTCATGGTGTCCTCATCTCATGGTGTCCCCATCTCATGATGGCCTCATCTCATGATGGCCTCATCTCATGATATCCTCATCTCATCGTGTCCCTATGTCATGATGTCCCCATCTCATGGTGTCCCCATCTCATGATGGCCCTATCTCATGGTGTCCCCATCTCATGGTGTCCCCATCTCATGATGTCCTCAGCCCTAGTCGCCAACAGTTGCATAAGAGGTTAAATTCTCCAATCTACAATCTACAATGTACAATGTCAACACTTCTACGGGGGCCTGTTTTACATTTATATACAGACTGGACCTCGGTGTGGACAGAGGAAGATTGAGGTTGCCCGCTTTGGTAATTGTTGTCTCACCTTGAGCATATCAATGTTGTCTGCAATCGGCCGTACAGACATCCTAGCAAATACCCAACGCAAAACATGAATACTGATCCTTTTTTTTTTCCTTGAGTTTGAAGGCTGCTTCAAGAAGACTCTGAGTAGAGAACCCCGAGACGTTTCGTCGGCGGAATTGCGACTTTGTCAGTAATCAGCCAATTTCTTCCACCCCTCCCAAGTCCCTCCGACAAGACAGAACTCTCCATCCGACGTCTTCCCCCCCCTCCCCCGCCCCCCCCGCGCTCCGCACCTGATATTTTTCATTACTATTGAAGTATCTCAAGTGCCTCTCTGGACGCTATTATTTAAAGTCACTTGTCCGAGAGCTCGGATGGTTTCCTTGGTGAAGAGGAAGCAGCGAGCGAGCAGCTAATTAGCGCCAGCAAAAGGAAAGGCTCTCGGTTTGGGGCAATCTGATGTGCTGGCAAGAAAAAAAAAAAAGAAAGGTTCGTCGAGGAAGCGGTCCAAACTTTGTTGCTACAGAAACATTTTCCCTCGCCGGCTCCCGGGAGTACGAGACTGCGAGCGAAGAGAAGAATAGTATCTGACAGCGCAAGATCTTCCTGCTAAGCACTTTCCTGACAAAATGAGGACAGTGGAATTACTCTCCCTGGTGACCCGGCCCTTCCCCCGCTTTTCAGATGACGCTCCTTTGTGTTTTTCGAAACAGAATTAGATTGGAGACGTCTTCCGGACGAACATATATATATATATATATATATATCGCAATCCAACTCATCTTTCCGAATTTCCAGCTATTGTGTCGTGTGGCCCCCCCCTCAGACGGGTCGTCTCGCTTACAGCTTCACAATTAGGGCTCTGTACACTTGGCTTCCACTATAATGCCCCCGTACACACGGTCGGAAATTCCGACGGAAAATGTCCGATCGGACCATGTTGTCGGAAAATCCGACCGTGTGTGGGCTCCATCTGACTTTTTCTGTCGGAATTTCCGACGGAAAAAAAATTTGAGATCCTGCTCTCACATTTTCCAACAACAAAATCCGATCGGACTTTTTCCGATCGTGTGTTCCGAAGAATTCCGACGGACAAAGTGCCACGCATGCTCAGATCAAATTACGAGACCAAAGCTATTGGCTACTAGCCTCTACGTAGTCCCGTCGGAATGATCGGATTTTCCGACAACTTTGCCCGACCGTGTGTATGCAACACCAGCGTCGGAAAAAATCCGACGGATTTTGTGGTCGGAATTTCCGACCGTGTGTACGGGGCATTACACACATGAACCCCTTCGATACCAGGGAACTTTCACCCCCCCCCCCCCCCCCTTCCTGCCCAGGCCAAATTTTCAGCCATCAGCGCTGTCACACTTTAGGCCCGTACACACGATCGGACTTTTTGACAACCAACATGCAAATTAGCTGTTTTGGACCAACATCCGACCGTGTGTACGCTCCACCGGACCAACTTTTTCCAGGTTTCATCGGACTTTTGTTGGCTGTGCGAACGGACCAACTTTCTGCCAACAAAAGTCCGATGGACCAAAGTCCGACCGTGTGTACACAAAACCAACGGACTTTTGTACAAACCAATGCAGAACCAATGCAAAAGATCAGACAACAATACAGAAGTTGACCAAAGGTGGCGGTAAAGAGCAGAAAAACCACGTGATTTGGTGAAAGTTGGCTGAAAAAGTCCTGCCGTGTGTATGCAATACCAACTTGGGGCCAACGCCCTTTGGACAAAAATCCACGGGAAAGTTGGTCCACGGTCCGATCGTGTGTATGCGGCTTTTGAATGACAATTGCGCGGTCATGCAACACTTGTACCCAAATTACGTTTTTATCATTTTTTTCGAGACCGAGCTTTCTTTTGGTGGCATTTAGGAAATCATCTTGTGAAGAAGAAAAATTATTCATTTACAAAATTTTGTAACAGAAGCTAAGAAGAACTTTTCTTTTCAAAATTTTTGGTCTTTTTTTCATTGGTTTAGCAAAAAAAAAAAAAACCCAGTGGTGATTAAATACCACCAAGGAGTCAAAGAACCACTCCCAAAGCCACATCCGTATTGGGGATACATTTTAAAGACAAGGAGGACCAAAAAAGGACTTTAGAGGCAAAATAGACGAGAGTATACATATAAAAAGTATATTTTATTAATAACAATTACCGTATATACTCTAAGCCGACCCGAATATAAGCCGAGGCACCTAATTTTGCCACAAACAACTGGGAAAACTTATTGACTCGAGTATAAGCCTAGGGTGAGAAATGCGTAGCTACTGTTATGCCCCGTACACACGGTCGGAAAATCCGACCACAAAATCCATCGGATTTTGTCCGACACTGGTGTTGCATACACACGGCCGGACAAAGTTGTCGGAAAATCTGATCATTCTGAACGCGGTGACGTTCGTTGCCTACGACGGAACTACGTAGAGGCTAGTAGCCAATAGCTTTGGTCTTGTAATGTGATCCGAGCATGCGTGGCACTTTGTCCGTCGGAATTCGCTACACAGGATCGGAAATAGTCCGATAGGACTTTGTTGTCGGAAAATTTGAGAGCAGGAGATAAAACTTTGTCCGTCGGAAAATCCGACGGAAAAAGTCAGATGGAGCCCACACACGGTCGGAATTTCTGACAACATTGTCCGATAGGACATTTTCCGTCGGAAAATCCGACCGTGTGTACGGGGCATAAGTGGAAAAGAGGGTCAACAATGCCCATTTGCAGCCATAGGTCCCCCGAACTTCAAACTTGGTAGTTAAGGGTTCCTAGATGCCCCCCTAGCTGCAGCCAAAAATGGGGTCTCTGGACCCAAAGGGTCCCAAAATGACATTGCTGAAGATGGACACAGTTGACCGAATTTGGGGCCCCGTATCTCGGGGCTACTTGGTTCTAGGAACCCCAAATTTGGTGTGCAAACCCAGTGGAACTATCACTACAACATATCCATCATATAAGATGGGGTTCCTAGCACCACGTGGTCCCGAGATACCGGCCCCGAAGTCATTTCGGAAAATATGTTGTAGTGCTAGTTCCACTTAGCGTGCACACCAAATTTGGGGTTCCTAGCACCACGTGGTCCCGAGATACCGGCCCCGAAGTCATTTCGGAAAATATGTTGTAGTGCTAGTTCCACTGGGGTTGCACACCAAATTTGGGGTTCCTAGCACCCAGTATCTTGGGGCCACTTGGAGCTAGGAACCCCTGCAAACACAGTGGAACTAGTACTACAACATATCCAAAGATGGCGTTCCTATCACCAAGTGGCCCCGAGTTACGGGGCCCCAAAGTCAGGTCAGAAAATGTCAAGCACTTTTCTGCAGCAGAGAATGACATTTTCCGAACCGAATTCGGGGCCCCGTATTTGGGGGCCACTTGGTGCTAGGAACCCCCAAATTTGCATATATTGTGGCTTAAGGGTCTTTTCTGATCATGTTCCGTGGCTGGTAGCTGGTCTCCCTTCTAGTTTCCCCTGTTCTTAACCACTTGCCGACCGGCGCACGACGATATACGTCGACAGAATGGCACGTACAGGCAGGAGGGCGTATATATACGTCCCTCCTTTAGCCTGTCCGTGCCATCGGGAGCGCGCCGGCAGCGGCGCGCTCCCGCGCCGGTCGGGACCCCCGTGAGTCCGGCCGCGGTCCCCGCGGACTCGATCGCCGCGGGGACTCCCGCGATCGTCTCACGGAGCGGCTGAACGGGGAGATGCCGAGATAAACAGCATCTCCCCGTTCTGCCTAGCAACTAGTGATGCCGATCTCTGCTCCCTGTGATTGGAGCAGAGATCAGCATTCACTAGCTGACAGCCACGCCCCCCCCCTACAGTAAAAAACACACCCCTAGGCATACTTAACTCTTTCACTGCCCCCTTGTGGTTAACCTCTAAACTGCCAGTGTCATTTATACAGAAATCAATGCATTTAAATGCATTAATTGCTGTATAAATGACAATGGTCCCAAAAATGTGTCAAAAATGTCCGATGTGTCCGCCATAATGTCGCAGTCACAAAAAAAATCGAAGATCTCCGCCATTAATAATAATAAAAAAAAATTATTAATAAAAATGCTATAAAACTATCCCCTATCTTGTAAACGCTATAACTTCTGCGCAAACCGATCAATAATCGCTTATTGCGATTTTTTTTACCAAAAATATGTAGAAGAATACGTATCGGCCTAAACTGAGGAAAAAATATGTTTTTTTATATATTTTTTGGGGATATTTATTATAGCAAAAAATAAAAAATAATGCATTTTTTTCAAAATTGTCGCTCTATTTTTGTTTATAGCGCAAAAAATAAAAACCGCAGGGGCGATCAAATACCACCAAAAGAAAGCTCTATTTGTGGGAAAAAAAGGACGTCAATTTTGTTTGGGAGCCACGTCGCACGACCGCGCAATTGTCAGTTAAAGCGACGCAGTGCCGAATCGCAAAAAGGGGCCTGGTCCTTTGGCTGCAAATTGGTCCGGGGCTGAAAGTGGTTAATACCATACCGAGACGTTTGTGATGTTTAGCCCATAGGTGGCTTCAATAGGTCTTGCCTTTTTTGATCGGCTCTGTCCTTGAGCTATCTCGTATTTTTTCCTCTATTGAAAATCATTTGTTTTGGTTTGATTACTGACCGACTAATACGCATAGGAATTTTGCGCGTCGGAATTGCATACGCACGATCAGAATTTCCGATAGAAAGTTTTTCCGTCGGAAAAATTGAGAACAGGCTCTCAAATTTTTTCTGCTGGGAAAGCAAAAAAGAGCCTACACACGGTCGCATTTTCCGATGAAAAGCTCTCGTCGGTCTTTTGCTGGCCGAAATTCCGATCACGTGTACGCGGCATTAGGAAACCATTTTATTTAGTGACAGGCGCTTTGATTGGCATTCAGAGTGCTTTTAAAAAAAAAAAAAAAAAGCGTGTCCAATGCCACATTTAGCAAGCGAAACGTAAATGAGCTCTTAGGTTTTTGTACGGGCGAGACTGTATTAACGCCGCGCCGCGTGTCAATTATTGCCCGTATAATATGCAACAAGCCGTGTACACAGGCGGAATCGAGAATCCCTCCCGCCCCAGAGTTGAAGAGAAAGCGTCTTCAGACCTGGCGGATTAAATGTAGAGAAATGATGGCGAGGAATGAAAAATTGATCCGCGCGATTTTTATTTTTTTTTTTAATGAGACTTTCAAGTAAGGGCTCTCTTTAGTGTATTAACAGCCCATCAGAAAAAAATTTCGCTCCGAGGCAAATGCAGATCATCGCACCTCGCTGCTCCTCGCCTAATGGACATAAATTCTCATTTTATATTTCTAAAGACGGTTCGGCGCTAAGAGGAGCTTCTCCTCCGTGACTTCGGAAGAGAAGATCCTGAGAATTGGTTTGACATTAGAAATGAGGTGTAAATTCACGGCACATCTACTAGGCTTGAGCGACCACCACCTCCATCGGAGAGCAGTAAAGATAAAGTATGTGGGGAAGAAAAGGTGCCGGTGGCATTTAAATCTCAGGCTCTTCCGTTGACGGGGCTACAAATCTTTTTTTTTTTTTGCGCTGTATGACAAGCGCAGTCAGGTGTGCACCCACCTTCGGGACTGTTCCCAATAGAAGACGGTCCACAGACCTGCCCGTCACTTGAAAAGAGAAGGACCAATGTCTAAGTTTAGAGACGTGTGAAAGGTAGAAGAAGATTTCCTTTTTCTGAACATTACTTGAGATGGACTTGTTGTGGTACCGCCACATCTACAGTAGACATGTGCAATTCGTTTTTTTTTTTTTGTTTTTTTTCGGTATTTTCGTTCGTTTTCGTACGAATGAACGAATCATTCGAATCGTTCGAATCCGATTAACGAATCGTTCGAATCGAACGAATCCGAAAAACAACGAAAATCCGAAAAAAAAACAAATTAGAAACAACGAATGTACTAATGAAGAAAATCCGAAAAACAAAAACGAACGAAAAAATTCGTACATTCGTAACTTTTTTTTTTTTGTCGAATTGGTAATTTTCCGTGTCCCTTACAATGGCGCTGCTAAACGTGCATTCGAATGGATTGAACAAAAAAATTCGTACATTCGTAACTTTTTTTTCGATTCGTAACGATTTTTTTTTTTTTTTTTCGATTTGTAATTTTCCGTGTCTGTATTGAACAAAAAAAATTCGTACATTCGTAACTTTTTTTTTTCGTATTTTTTTTTTTTTTTCGTAATTTTCTGTTTTTTTCGTTTCGTAACTTTTTTTTTCGATAAATTATTAAAATGTAATAATAGCATACACATTACATCAAATTATGAATTATGCTCCGATTACGAATCTACGAAAATGTTACGAATGTACGAATAAATCCGAAAATTAAACTAACGAAAAAACAAATCAACGAAAAAATAACTCTTACGAATCGTTACGAATACGAACACCGACGACTTACGAATGTACGAATCCGAAAAACGACTTACGAATGTACGAATTTACGAATCGACGGAAACGAAAAAAACGAAACGAAAAAAAAAGATTTTTTTTCGGAAACTAAAAAAAACGAAACGAAAATAAACTAATTTTTTTTGTTGTGCACATGTCTAATCTACAGTACATGGAAACTAAATATGGCATTTCAGAAAAACGTGACTGGTAAATAATCGCCCACCTTCAGAAGCTGATCCGTGTCTATTCTGATCTAATGGGGCACTATTACTCCCATGAAAGGGATGGGCCGGTGTTCGAATCGAACATCGGCCGTTCGTCGAAACCAGAACTCTAAGGGGCTGTTGGCATCAAATTCGTGTGATGCGAATGGTCCACAATGCACTGCGGCAGTCGCAGTGCATTGCTGGCTGATGATTGGCCAAGCATGCACTGTGACCCCGCATGCTTGGCCAATCATAGAGCCAGCGGCGATGAGAGCAATAATTGGCCACAGGCAGGATGCCTGTGGCCAATTATAGCTCAGGGGGTTTAGTACACGCCCCACACTACATAAGGCCACCGCGCCGGCGGCCTCGTGTAGTGTGTTCCGGCGTTAGGAACCGTGACAGACTGTACTGTACAGTGTACACACTATATGAGCTTGTGATTCATTTCTGTGTGGGGAATAGTGTAGGGAAAGAGGAAAAATAGGCAGGGATAGTTTATTCTTCTCACTGCTGTTCTCTAATCTCTACCAATCCAGCCATCTGCAGGAGTTAAGCCCCATACACACGGTCGGATTTTTGCATGGATTCTGTCCGATCGGACAATGTTGTTGAAAAATCCGACCGTGTGTATGCACCATCGGACAGTGTACGTCGGATTGCCCGACGGACAAAGTCCTATCTCCTGCTGGATAGATTTTCCGACAACACGGTCCGATCACACCAAATCCGATCGTGTGTACGGTTGTCCGACGGACAAAGTGCTACGCATGCTCAATACTAATCAATACTAATCATGGAGCATTATTTACTCCCACTGATGCCAGGACATTTTCTTCCCCCCAATGGCCACAGTACGGAACCCCTGAAGTTTTAGTCTTTAAACTGGCCCTTTGTTCAGGCAATACTCCTTGGGAAATCAATGCAAGTCTCTCCAGTAACAGACCAGTAAGTGATCCCCCCCCCCCCCCCCATCCCTCCGACTTCACTGAGCATCACACGGCCTTCATAGGTGTCCTGAGAACAAGCCAAGGCGATGGAAAATTCACCATGAAAGAATCGCATTACCTGGAATTCGTTTTTTTTTAAAAGTCCTCTGCAACAACCCATTGACCCGACTAGTGTAATCAAACAAGCAATGGCACCATTCATATTGAGTAGACATGTGCAATTCGTTTCGTTTTTTTTCATTTTTCGTTTTTTTTCGTTATTTTCGTTATCGTACGAATTAACGAACAATTCGGTAAAAATTTTAACGAATCGTTCGAATCGAACGAATCCGAAAACAACGAAAATCCGAAAAAAACTAATTAGAAACAACGAATCTACGAAAGAAGAAAATCCGAAAAACGGGAACAACGAAAATCAAAATGAACGAAAAAGTTTGTACATTCGTAAATTTTTTTGTTGTTGTTGAATTGGTAATTTTCAGTGTCCCTTACAATGGCGCTGCTTAACGTGCTTCGAATGGATTGAATGAAAAAATTCGTACAATCGTAACATTTTTTTTTTTTTTTTCGATTCGTAATTTTCCGTGTCTCTTACAATGGCGCTGCTTAACGTGCTTCGATTGGATTGAATGAAAAAATTCGTACATTTGTAACTTTTTTTTTTCGATTCGTAATTTTCCATGTCTCTTACAATGGCGCTGCTTAACGTGCTTCGAATGGATTGAACGAAAAAATTCGTACATTCGTAACTTTTTTATTTTTTTCGATTCGTAATTTTCCGTGTCTCTTACAATGGCGCTGCTTAACGTGCTTCGAATGGATTGAACGAAAAAATTCGTACATTCTGAACTTTTTTTTTCGATTTGTAATTTTCCGTGTCTCTTAAAATGTAATAATAGCATACACATTACATAAAATTATGAATTATGCTCCGATTACGAATCTACGAATGTTACGAATGTACGAATAAATACGAATGCGTCCGAATTTCGAATAAACGAAAATGAAACTAACGGAAAAACGAATCAACGAAAAAATAACTCTTACGAAAATACGAATCGTTACGAATACGAACACCGACGACTTACGAATTTACGAATCGTTACGAATCAACGGAAACGAAAAAAACGAAACGAAAATAAACGAAAATTTTTGTTGTGCACATGTCTAATACTGAGCATTCGTAATGTTTTCTGGAAAAGCGGAATCCAATGGTGACTTCATATAACATCTCTTGGGGACTAGAAGTCACACCTCCACCCAGATGGTGAAGCCATTACAGAGCCAAATGGTGGTGGTCAATTTACAACTATGGATTATCTATAATGTAGTATAGATCATTGGGAAGTCCAGCCGCTGAACAGTAACACCTTGTTGTGGCTTTGGGGAGAGAGCGCAGACAGAAATTTCTACAAGAGAAAAATTTACTGTAGAACAGGGTTCTCCAAACTTTCTATACAAAGGGCCAGTTTTGTCCCCATTGTAGGGGTTAGTGTGAGGAATAGTACCCCAAGGGTTGGATATGGGGAAACAAAGGCCCGCATTTTCGACAAATTTTATATGCAATTGGTCAGTGTTTAATTATTTATTGGGTTCCTCTACAGCAGTGGTTTCATAGTTAGTTTCGTAGTTAGTAAGGTTGAATAAAGACAACAGTCCATCCAGTTCAACCTGAGTGAGTGTCTACAATTGTCCCTATCCCTGTACATTGCACACTCACATTGGTCCCTACCCTCAAGGAGCCCACAATCCAAGGTCCCCATTCATATACTTCAGCATTGCACACTCACATTGGTCCCTACCCTCACGGAGCCCACAATCCAAGGTCCCCATTCATATACTATGGCCAATTTTTGGACAGAAGCCAATTAACCTACCTGCATGTCTTTGGATTGTGGCAGGAAACCGGAGGAAACCCACGCAGGCACAGGGAGAACATGCAAACTCCAGGCAGGTGGTGTCGTGGTTGGGATTCGAACCAGCGACCCTTCTTACTGCTAGGTGAGAGTGCTAACCACTACACCACTGTGCCGCCTGTGTTTGCTGTAGAGGGACCCAATAAATAAACACTAACCAGTCAAATATAACATTTCCTGGTGGCACTTGACCTTTAATAACACTGAAAAAGTGTGCAGGTCCTAATTGTGGACCTGTCGGTAGCGTGCGCTCTTAAACCAAGCAACTTGGCTCCATTAAACAGCCTAGTGATGGGACACATGCTGGGTAATGGTTCTGGAACCCATAGTGATAAGTTCCATACCCGCTCCGAGATGTATAACACCACCTACCAACGCAGACCCACTGGCATTGCAATGAATGGCAGTCTTAGCCATGGTTAAGGGAGGGGCAGAGTGAAACACGTTGTGGGCGGCCCCATGATTAAGCTCCGAGTAGTGGAGAGAAACTCACTAGGTACGTGACCTGGCAGGATTCCAGGCTGAGACTGCCATTCATTCCAATACCAGTGTATTAAACAGTTTTGTCCCCATTGTAAGTGTTAGTGTGAGGAATAGTACCCCAAGGGTTGGATATGGGGAAACAAAGGCCTGCATTTTCGACAAATTTTATATGCAATTGGTCAGTGTTTAATTATTTATTGGGTTCCTCTACAGCAGTGGTTTCATAGTTTCATAGTTCGTTTCATAGTTAGTAAGGTTGAATAAAGACATCAGTCCATCCAGTTCAACCTGAGTGAGTGTCTACAATTGTCCCTATCCCTGTACATTGCACACTCACATTGGTCCCTACCCTCAAGGAGCCCACAATCCAAGGTCCCCATTCATATACTTCAGCATTGCACACCCACATTGGTCCCTACCCTCAAGGAGCCCACAATCCAAGGTCCCCATTCATATACTTCAGCATTGCACACCCACATTGGTCCCTACCCTCAAGGAGCCCACAATCCAAGGTCCCCATTCATATACTTCAGCATTGCACACTCACATTGGTCCCTACCCTCAAGGAGCCCACAATCCAAGGTCCCCATTCATATACTTCAGCATTGCACACTCACATTGGTCCCTACCCTCAAGGAGCCCACAATCCAAGGTCCCCATTCATATACTATGGCCAATTTTTGGACAGAAGCCAATTAACCTACCTGCACGTCTTTGGATTGTGGCAGAAAAACCGGAGTACCCACGCAGGCACAGAGAGAACATGCAAACTCCAGGCAGGTGGTGTCGTGGTTGGGATTCGAACCAGCGACCCTTCTTACTGCTAGGTGAGAGTGCTAACCACTACACCACTGTGCCGCCTGTGTTTGCTGTAGAGGGACCCAATAAATAAACACTAACCAGTCAAATATAACATTTCCTGGTGGCACTTGACCTTTAATAACACTGAAAAAGTGTGCAGGTCCTAATTGTGGACCTGTCGGTAGCGTGCGCTCTTAAACCAAGCAACTTGGCTCCATTAAACAGCCTAGCGATGGGACACATGCTGGGTAATGGTTCTGGAACCCATAGTGATAAGTTCTATCCCCGCTCCGAGATGTATAACACCACCTACCAACGCAGACCCACTGGCATTGCAATGAATGGCAGTCTTAGCCATGGTTAAGCGAGGGGCAGAGTGAAACACGTTGTGGGCGGCCCCATGATTAAGCTCCAAGTAGTGGAGAGAAACTCACTAGGGAGGGACGTGACCTGACAGGATTCCAGGCTGAGACTGCCATTCATTCCAATACCAGTGTGTCTGGATGGATGGAGCCCATGGGATCTATCCTTTGCTCAACAGTTGTTTGGAGCCAAGACATGCTCCTTCCCTGGCCTGCACTCTCAGTGGTGGATACAGGATTGCCTGTGCGGCACACATTTTCCATTACCACCTACCAACCTTTTAAGAAATGTGGAGAAAAAGCAGAATCTTTAGCTTGGCTTTGTGATGGTTGAAAAAATTGCACACAAGGTGCCACAAAGCAAATTTATGTATAAACACTTGGAAAGTATTCAGAGTATTCTACAAACCATTGAGACATTTGCTGACAAACAAAGAAAGTGAACTGTGCCACTTACCTAATGTGACCTCAGATTGCATGGGCATGGTCAGTGCCGGGTGCTTGACCTCACAGCTGAAGAGCGCTTCATTGTCTACTTGTGGGTTTAGGGTCCAAGTGAGCATAGCTCGGACCTCCACTGTCCCATCGCTCATTGGAAGATGCATTTGATGGAAGAAATAAGTAGGGTCCGTACTGTGGACCCAGCGCGGGAACTCCAGGCTAACGACCGTCTCTGGAATGGCCTCGGTCACTGGGCTGGACATGGGCCCTTGGTCAGAGGTGCGTCCACGGAACGGCATCTCGGTGAAAGAACTTGGTCCTCGTTCCTCCGTGTCCAAAAGTAAAAGTGATTTTTGCATTTTAGTATCATCCATGTCACGGTTTAGGAGGTTGCGGGAGCCCCGGTTATTCATCAGTCCAGCAGCGGCGGGTGGCGGCTCCAGCATGGGAATGACTTCTATCGGTTCCCCGTCCCGCTTGAAATAAACCTGAAGACACAATTAGAAATGTTAGTTTTTGTTGCTTAGAGAAACTTTTGTGTTTCAATAACCTACATAAGACCCTACAAAAAGCCACCACTACTTGGAAGCGGCAACAGACTTCAAGCCCTAAAAAGAAAAATGCGTTCAAGTTTTATGTCCGAAGAGAGGTTTTGTTTATTTGTACTCATGCGCATAACGTAAACCTGTCACAATAGAGATTAGACATGTGCACAACAGAAAAAATAGTTTATTTTCGTTTTGTTTCTGTTCGTTTCCGTTGATTCGTAACGATTGGTAATTTTGTAAGTCGTCCTTGTTCGTATTCGTAACGATTCGTAAATTCGTAAGTCGTCGGTGTTCGTATTCGTAACGATTCGTAAATCGTAAGTCGTCGGTGTTCGTATTCGTAACGATTCCTATTTTCGTAAGAGTTATTTTTTCGTTGATTAGTTTTTCCGTTAATTTTCGTTTATTCGAAACTCGGACGCATTCGTATTTTCGTCGATTTAGTTACATTCGTACTTTCGTAAGATTGATTTAATCGTACTTTCGTAACATTGTTTTCGTAGATTCGTAATCGGAGCATAATTCATAATTTTATGTAATGTGTTATGCTATTATTACATTGTAAGAGACACGGAAAATTACGAAATCGAAAAAAAAAGTTTACGAATGTACGAATTTTTTCGTTCAATCCATTCGAAGCACGTTAAGCAGCGCCATTGTAACGGACACGGAGAATTACCAATTCAACAAAAAAAAAAGTTACGAATGTACGAATTTTTTCAGTTCAATCCATTCGAAGCACGTTAAGCAGCGCCATTGTAAGGGATACGGAAAATTACCAATTCAACAAAAAACGAAAAAAAAGTTACGAATGTACGAATTTTTTCGTTCAATCCATTCGAAGCACGTTAAGCAGCGCCATTGTAAAGGACACGGAAAATTACCAATTCAACAAAAAAAAAAAAGTTACGAATGTACGAATTTTTTCGTTCATTTTGATTTTCGTTGTTCCTGTTTTTGTTTTTCGGATTTTCTTCTTTCGGAGTTTCGTTGTTTCTAATTTGGTTATTTCGGATTTTCGTTGTTTTTCATATTCGTTCGATTCGATAATTCGTTAAAATTTTTAGCGAATCATTCGTTCATTCGTACGATAATGATTGAATATAACGAATTTTAACGGAAAACGAAAAAAAACTAAACAAATTGCACATGTCTAATAGAGATACAGTATATAATCACATCAGTAAATGCCTTAAGAGAGCCTACAATCCGGGGCTCCTATCACATATACATACTGTACTAGGGCCAATTTGGACTGAAGCCAGTTGACCTGCCAACACATCTTTGGAGTGTCATGACCAAGATTTGAACCAGGGATCCCAGTGCTTCAAGGCATAAGTGCTAACCACTAATCCACTGTGCTGCCAACTAACCTGGAAAACTTGGAGAAAACTGCCCCACGGGATAGTACGGGTAAGGTAATTGGCAGGTTATAAGGCAGAAATACCAAAAAAGTCTAAAAAGTATAAATTTATACCTTTTTGATATTTCTGTCTTTTATAACCTGCCAATTACCTTACCCGTACTATCCCGTGGGGCAGTTTTCTCCAAGTTTGGTATTGACTCGAAGAAAATGCATGGTGGAGAGGTGGCTACACGGGTCTTCCAGGTGTCCATAAACTGAATAAACTTTTAGAATTTTACGTTTTTTTAGGCAAGATAAAATCTCTGCCGGCAGCTGGGTTGGTCAGGCTACATAAACATCTCTCCCGTATCTGTAGACTGAATCCTCGTTGAGGTGGAAGAGAATATCATCCACTGTGTTCTGGAAATATTAATGACGGCGAGTCTCTTAAGGAAGATTAGCCGACGCTGTGCCAAAACACAATGCCGCATGACGTTCAAAGCGCTATCTTTCCCAAAGCAGAATCTCCAGGAGACGCGAACTATAGGCAGCGCGTCTCGGGAACAGCAAATGAGGGGAATTTGTTTAAAGTTGGCAATTTTCCTGGTGAAAATGCCAGATTATGAAGTGTCTGCTTTGCTTCTAGCTATAGAAAAAAAAAAAAAAAGACAATATTTGTATTTCAAAGGGTGAAGAATTCAGATGCACACATTTATAGCAGTCTAGGATAATGGAACCGGCAGAAGGCAATGCTTTTGAACTGTGGGAGGAAAGTAGCGGAGGAGGCGAGAGAATCCAAGTGAACATCGGAGACTCCCGAAAGATATTCTCCCTGGTGACTGGCAGCACTTGGGGCACGGTGGCAGTGTTAGATGGGCACAGTGGCAGCACTTGGGGCACGGTGGCAGTTTGCATTTAATGGGCACAGTGGCAGCATTTGAGGCACAGTGGCAGCACTTGGGGCCAGCGTTAGATGGGCACAGTGGCTGCATTTAATGAGCACAGTGGCAGCATTTGAGGCACAATGACAGCACTTGGGGCACAGTGGCAGCGTTAGATGGGCACAGTGGCAGCGTTAGATGGGCACAGTGGCATCATTTAATGGGCACAGTGGCAGCGTTTAATGGGCACAGTGGCAGCGTTTAAAGGGCACAGTGGCAGCGTTTAATGGGCACAGTGGCGTTAGATGGGCACAGTGGCAGCATTTAAGGGGCACAGTGGCAGCATTTAATGGGCACAAGTGGCAGCATTTAATGGGCACAGTGGCAGCGTTTGGGGCACAGTGGCCGCGTTTGATGGAACAGTGAGGCTGTTTGTTTGCAGCCCCCCCCCCGGCCCCCCAAAAAATTTTGAGCACCAGCCGCCACTGGTGAGAACTGAAACCCAGGGCCCAAACACTGCCAGACCACCTTTGGGAGCTACTGGGCCACCAAAAAATCCGAACCTACAATGTGCTTTAACTAAAAAAGCTAAGTCGTCGATATCACATTAGCTCACGACTAATTCACAAGCTACGTAAAAGCAGGTGAATAAAGGGTGAATGGCACACTCTGCCAGAAACAAACACCAAAGGACCCCATTGATCAGCCCTTCACGTAGATTAGGGCACCTGATGAAGCAAAGTGAAACTTCTGATTGTGGTGGATCTAGCTGATACTATTAGACTTGAGGGTTTGGTCAGTTGATTGCCAGGTACTTGTTAGGCAGCCTGTATGTTTACCTGCTTCTTACATGGCTGGCGTCCTTTCTCCCAGCGCTGCCTTGCTTCCCAGTTGCCAAGCAATTGAACAAAGCACATTCTTTTAATCCCTGCCAGTACCTGGTCTCTGATGCCCTATACCTCCCCCAGGTCTCCTGTCAGTTGCCAGGCAATGGGCCTTTATACATGCCCCCCAGATAGGTCTTTAGTCCAGAAGGCACCTTATTTAATATTCAGTAATCTGCACCTCTATGCTTGTGATAGTGTTTCCTGCTAAGTGCACCTGACTTGTTTGTTCCTCTAGCTGACCTCTGCTATGTTCGTGGATTCTTTTGTCTGCCACCTGTTCTGACCTTTAATACTTTTCCAGAAACCTCTGCAGGCCTTTTTGATGATTGCCACATTAGCAGATACCTTTACTGTCTGCTATTTCTGATATTTCTACCATCTGCTGCCTGCCCTGACTTTTGCTACACTACCAGAGATGCCTCTGCTGGCTGCCCTGACATTTTCTACATTACCAGATACCTCTACTGTCTGCTACCTGCCCAGGATCTTTGCCACATTACCAAATAACTTTGCTAGCTACCCTGATGATTGCCAAGTTACTACATACCTCTACTGTCTGCTGCCCGTCCTGCCTTTTGCTAAGTTACCAGAAACCTCTACTGTCTTCTGCCTGCTCTGACCTTTACTACATTAGCAAATACCTCTCCTAGCTGCCCCAATTATTGCCAAGTTACCAGATAGCTCCACTGTCTGTTGCCCACCTTGGTCTTTGCTACATTACCAGATACCTCTGCTAGCTGCCCTTATCTTTGCCAGATATCTCCATTGTCAGTTGCCTGCCAAGGCCTTTACTATATTACCAGAATTCCCTACTGTCTGCTGCCTGCCCTGACATTTGCTAAATTACCAGTAACCTCTAGTGTCTGCTGCCTGCCCAGACCTTTGCTACATAACCAGATACGTCTACTGTCTACTTCCTGCTCTTTGTTACATTACCAGATACCCCTACTGTCTGCTACCAGCCTAGGACCTTTGTCACATTACCAAATTATTTTGCTAGCTACCCTGATTATTGCCAAGTCACTACATACCTCTACTGTCTGCTGCCTGTCCTGCCTTTTGCCAAGTTACCAAAAACCTTTACTGTCTGCTGCCTGCTCTGACCTTTACTACATTAGCAGATACTTCTCCTAGCTGCCCCGATGATTGCCAAGTGACCAGATATCTCCACTGTCTGTTGCCTGCCCGGGTCTTTGCTATGTTACCAGATACCTCTACTGTCTGCTGCCTGCCCTGACATTTGCTACATTACCAGATACCTCTACTGTCTTCTGCCTGCCCTGACATTACCAGATACCTCTGTTAGCTGCCCCGATGAATGCCAAGTTAACAGATACCCCCTACTGTCTGTTGCCTGCCCTTTACTACATTAACAGATACCTCTACTTTCTGCTGCCTCCCCTGACATTTACTAAGTTACCAGATACCTCGACTTTCTGCTGCCTTCCCTGACCTTTGCTATGGTGCCATATACCTCTACTGTCTGCCCTGATGAATACCAAGTTACCACATACCTATGTCTGCTGCCTACCCTGAACTTTGCTACATTACCAGATACCTCTACTGTCTGCTGCCTGCCCCGACATTTGCTACACTACCAGATACCTCTGCTAGCTGCCCTGATGATTGCCAAGTTAACAGATATCCCCACTGTCTGTTGCCTGCCGCTGCCGGTATATCTGTTATATTTGTTATGTGAGGTTGGTCTTTATTTGATTTATGTGTTTATTTTAAACATGGGTTTATTTGATATTTATTTTTTATTCCTTTTTTCTTTTCTTTGATATTATGTTGATGTTTTATCATAAATGGAAAAATCCTTTGAATAAAGAATTATACTTTAATAAAAAATAAAAAAAAAGTCCCATCTTTCTCTCTTTATCTTATGTATTTTTAGAACAAATATTGAGAATATATATATATTAATAAAAGATATGCTCATGGATTTTGTGTCCGTTGTGACTCCAATCCCTAAAAAAACAAGTTACTTCTTTCTGATATTGTAACTTTATTGAAGAGGAATTGACGACAGTAAGATGATCCCTGCCGCTGTAGCCAGGATAACCCCGTGGCGGCTTACACCCGCACACCTTATAAATGCCGCCCTATGACGCCCGTATAGAGAGTGTTTCAAGATCATTATCAGAGAAAAGGAGCCACTGAGCTGTTTATTGGGGCATCCTTACCTCTAATAGGTTCACTTGGGTAGCTGAGATTATGCCAGATTTCTGCAGAGTGACTGACAGCCCGGCCTTGTGCCAAAAAAAACAAATAAGCGAGAGTCCTCCAACACCTGTCTCTTCATGAACATCGGAGCTGCAGGGATTGTAAACTAGTTGGCTGAATTAAATCTAGTTAGGAAGCCCTATTAAGATCATTAAAAATTGACCTTTTGATCAGAGATCAATATAAAGTATTGCAGGGAAATTATGTTTTTTTGGGTGGGACTGGGGGCTCCTGTTCGGTGATTCTGTGGTCTGCAACTTTCATGTACACCACCAGGGTGTGTGAGGGAGGCGACAATGAAAGAGCTGTGCATGAATTGGCTGTAATTCCTGGGAGGGCGGGTTTCTGGGTGTATTGGACGTCTGTGACCCCTGCTGCACATTGTAGTTCCATCCACTGACCCCCTATATCATTGAAGACAATGATGGAGGGGGTCAGAGGATGAAACCACAGCACGTGGCCAGGGGGGTTACAGGAATTGGACATTTGCAGAAGTGTTGAGTACTGAAGATTCTAACAAAGGCTGCAGTCTTGGAATGGAGGGGGGGTAGAAGACCCAGGCCCTAGGCGACGATAATACTTCTATTCCTGGGACCTGGGGAGGTGAGTATAATATGTCTATTCCAGTGACCTGAGTGGTGGGGGGGTAATCTAATATATCTATTCCGGGGAGCTATTGGGGGGGGGGGTGAATATAATACTTCTATCTCAGTGACCTATAATACCCAGGGATATTGGGGGGGGGGGGGGGGGTATATCGTGTCTATTCCAGGAGCCTAGGGTGAAATGGTATAATGTCTATTCCAGGGACCTGATTAGTGGGGGTGAGTACTGTATAATATATTTACTGCTAATCCAGGACTGATTAATTTTGAAAAATGTCAGCCGATCAACAGAGTCTGTGAACAGATGGACTCTTATCTGTCACGAAACCTCTGGAAGCACTGCAAACCCATTGTGATGAATAGCCAGTAATACCTTCATACCCTGTCTGTCTGCTTACCTGGTCTGTGTGTCAGCCTTGGGCTTGCACTCTTACACCTCTATGGTTAAGTAATCTTCCCTCAGCGTGGCTCCACCCAAGCCTCTACAGAATACACTATTTAACACTGTGCTGTCCAAGCCTGCTTTGCCTGAGCAATATTGTGTGTTTGGTTTCCTTTCTCCTGTTTGCCATGTGCTCTACGTTCTTTGACTATTCCTGCCTGCTTGTTACCCTGACCTTAGGCATATTCTCTGTTTATCCTTGTCTGCTAGTTGCCCCGACCTTTGGCTTATCTCCTGACTATTCCTTGTTGTCCTGGGCTGCTGCTTCCTCTCTATCCTCCTGTAGCCTACTGTGAGCGTGAGCTGGGAGACCCTGTTGGCCGCAACCTGGAGCCAGTTGCAGCACAGTCCATCCTCACCACTAGAGGCTCTGGTGAACACCTGCTGGCTCTCAAACTCTGCGACCTGGGGAATCTTATGCTCTTGCTCTCAGTGGGATCCGTGTTGGTGCTCCAGTGGATCTGCTTTTCTGAACCACCCAGAGTTCCATCTGCAGCAGTCAGCCATAGGGTCCACTACCTTAGCAATGCACTCCTGACCCTCATCGGTGTGCATCTGTCACCTGGCCTCAGGGGGGGGTGAGTATAATACTTCTTCTATTCCAGGAACTTGAGCATAATACTTCTTCTAATCCAGGGACCAGGAATAGAATAGGGTATAATACTTCTTCTATTCCAGGGACCCCGGGAGATGAGTTTAATACTTCTTCTATTACAGGGACTCGGGGAGGCGAGTTTACTACTTCTTCTATTGCAGGGACCTGCTTTGGATAATTTTGTACACATATATCCCCTTAAAGTCAACTTCTCCATCCGAATAACATGGAGGCTGCCAACTTTCTAAAATTGCTGGTAGCCTGGCTGTTAGCATGACCCCCCCCCCCCGGTCTCCGTTCTTGATTCAAGTACTCGGAGCAGTCAGGTCAGAACCCCCCCGCCCCCCCCCAACTGCCTGCCTGTTCTGGGTTAGGGACTAAGAGTCCTGACACTGGGAGGGGTCACCCAGGCACGTGACCATCTCAGACACTTTATTTGCAAGTTGCTGGCGCCCGCACAAGTAACAGCAGTAATAACATGCTCCGTTTCGGGGGTTTTCCATGAGGAGGAACCTGGGAGAAAGAACATCGTTCCTGCTGACCCTCCTCTCCTATTCATTCCATGTGATTGGCGCAGTACACATCCCTGACCCACACAAGTAACAGCAGTAATAACATGCTCCGTTTCGGGGGTTTTCCTTAACCCCTGCACAGGGGGGGGGGTCACCCAGGCACGTGGCCTTCTCAGATTGTGAATGGCGGCCTCCATGATCCTCTCTGGAGAAGGCTTCCCTTTAAGAATACCGACGGTAATGATAATGTGATCCCGTCTCCCGGCACACATCCCGTGCAGTCAGGTGCGCACACGGGCGCGTGATAATATCACTGGAAAGTCACTCGATGCATTAACAGCGGGAGTCGCAGGACAAAATGCCTCTTCTAGTGCCAATTACGCAGCACAAATGCCGCCTCCTCGCTACTAAAGTCTTTCAGGTGCCATTACGGTTATAATTATGGTGCCTGTTTGCCGGAGAGAATGCAGCTTTAAGAGGGTTTAACAGCAAAAAAATAAATTACATTTAATGTGAAATATATATATATTTTTTCCAATCTGAATGACATAACAAGTCACGGGCTGTTTAAATGTGTGGTTCTTCCCCTCCCCCCCTTAACCCCCTCTCAATAGTGTTTTAACATAGCAATGCATCTGTCAAACGGCGCTCGCTGCAGAGGGGCAAAGGACCAAATTATGCATTCCGACTATAGAGGATGAATAATAGGCAGAATGGGGAGAGCGTGGAACACAAAACAAGTGATGCACTGATTGGAAAACGCTCTTGCTCAAAGGGAATTGGAGGGAAGAGGATAAAAGCCCTCGCCGTTCGCCGGGTGAGGAGAAAACACAGGGCTCGATAGAAATCTGCAAAGCACATTAAGATGTATTAATTTAGCGGGTCGATTCTGTCAATAGGAGGCCCGCCTGCCTAGATTGTTGCCGCGGTAAAAGGAACCAGCGGAAGGAACGAGAAGTCATAATGATGTTTGCTCCTTTCTCTGCTCCAGATTTTTTTTTTTTTGTATCTAGAAACGTCGACTGAAAAAATATTTATCGCAATGAGCGCGATGGCGGCGCGCAAATCACGAGTGACAGTCCCAATTATAAAAACACAGCATGAAGGCTCACATCTATATAGTGACATTGGAAGAGGGGGAAAAGAACTGAGGCCTCAACAGTTATCAATTAAAATTGATAGTGATTACAGTGGCGGGACATTCTTCATCTAAAGCCAAAACCAATTTTTTGGGGTTCCTGAATCCCCATTGGTAAGATCTTCCTGCCCTGCCTATATGAACACCTGGACAGGTTGTGATAGGAAATTTGCCCACAAGGACATTTTAAGATATTGGTGGGTCCATCTGGTCCTTCGAATGGTTCCTTCGAATTTTTAAGAAATTGGTGGGCCCCCCAATCCATCAATGGGCCCTCTAATGTGTGCTCCCCCCTTCCCCATTCCCTTAAATGCCAGACTTTCTCAGAGCCATTTTAAGAAATTAGTTGGTCCCTCTGGTCCATCAATAGGCCATCTAATGCATGCCGCCTCCCCATTTCTTTAAAAGCAAGACTCCCTCAAGGCCTTTTTTACAAAATTAGTGGGTAAATCTTGTCCATCAATGGGCCAACTAATGCATGCCCCCTCCCCATTTCTTTAAAGGCTGGACTCTCTCTGGGCCATTTTAAGAAATGAGTGGGTCCATCTGGTCTATCAATAGGCCATCTAATGCATGCCCCCTCCTCATTTCTTTAAAGGCTGGACTCCCTCAAGGCCTTTTTACAAAATTGGCAGGCCCACAAATGGTACATCTGATCCATCAATGGGCCCTCTAATGTGTGCTCTCCCCTTCCCCATTTCCTAAAATGCCAGACTTGCTCAGGGCCATTTTAAGAAATTGGTGGGTCCATCTGGTCCATCAATGGGCCATCTAATGCATGCCCCCTCCCCATTTCTTTAAAGGCTGGACTCCCTCAAGGCCTTTCTAAGGAATTGGTAGGACCACAAATGGTACATCTGATCCATCAATGGGCCCTCTAAAGGGTGCCCCCCCTCCCCATTTCCTAAAATGCCAGACTCTCTCAGGGCCATTTTGAGAAATTGGTGGGTCCATCTGGTCCATCAAAGGGCCATCTAATGCATGCCCCCTCCATGTTTCTTTAAAGGCTGGACTCCCTCAAGGCCTTTCTAAGGAATTGGTAGGACCACAAATGGTACATCTGATCCATCAATGGGCCCTCTGTGTGCCCCCCCCCCTTCCCCATTTCCTAAAATGACAGACTTTCTCAGAGCCATTTAAAAAAATGAGTGGGTAAATCTTGTCCATCAATGGGCCAACTAATGCATGCCCCCTCCCCATTTCTTTAAAGGCTGGACTCTCTCTGGGCCATTTTAAGAAATGAGTGGGTCCATCTGGTCCATCAATAGGCCATCTAATGCATGCCCCCTCCCCATTTCTTTAAAGGCTGGACTCCTTTACAAAATTGGCAGGCCCACAAATGGTACATTTAATCCATCAATGGGCCCTCTAAAGGGTGCCCCCCTGCCCATTTCCTAAAATGCCAGACTCCCTCAGGGCCATTTTAAGAAATTGGTGGGTCCATCAAAGGGCCATCGAAAGCATGCCCCCTCCCTATTTCTTTAAAGGCTGGACTCTCTCAAGGTGCCTTGGAAGATCACTGACTTATGCAATATGATGAGGTAGCAGCAGATCGTATTTCCATTTATTGGGTTCAGATTGGCTGATGTGATTTCCAATAGGTTGGCGACCTCCGCCATTTTGCACATCCGCTTGGTAAATAGGATGGATAATGGCTTGCAATCCTGGAAGACCAACCAAATTCCTAATTTACTCATATCTGAAGCTTCATGCTAATGACACCACACATCGGCAGAAAGTTAGCACTGACCTGTGGAGCTGGCTTTCCTCCGTACACAATGCACACCAGGGTGAAATTCTGGGCCTGGTACCTGCTGAATGGAGCTGGCGTATCGGCAGCGACCACTGCGATGGAGACAGGAGGGGCTGTGGAAGAAAATAGAAGAAACTGGTTATGGAAGTTGCAATGCAGTCTCAGCTTTAACCACTTATAGTGAAACTTTACAAGAAAAAAATAGTACATTACATGGATCGTATTGTGCTTCACTTTAGATTCTTACATGCTTCTGCCTTTTAGGTACTGGGAAGGCCACTGCATTGATTTCCTCTAACTAAAGGGAGTGGGGGAGGGAGGTCGTCTATCAGTTATAATTACATCATTAGTGCTGTATTAAAAGAACATCCATTGGGAAAACAATAAAGCAATCATATCAGTAAGAAAACAAGGGATTTTTTGTGTCGGGGATGCAAGGTCGCTAGTGTTGCCATGATTACAAGGGAAGCAAACTTGCTGAACAAAATACCAGGATCACATGAAATGGAACTAAGCCCTCCTATCCACTGAGGATGTCCTCTTATCCTTTTAGGTCTCCATCGGTCATAGTGTTGCACACTTGGACAAACCATGACACCAGCCATTTACGGGGCTTCAAAAGGTCAATTGAGCAAAAAGTCCGATGAGAGCTTTTGGGCGGAAAATGCGAGGGTGTGTATGCTCCATCGGACTTTTGCTGGCGGAATTCCAGCCAGCAAAAGATTAAGAGCAGGTTGAGAACCTCCTGGAGGTTCCAGATCCTGTACCATACCTGAGGACTCCATAATGGTAGCCCAGATACCCTTGGTGAGTGCACCTGTGGAACCTTCCTGGCCATTCCAACGATAGGGCCGCCATCACCAGACCGCCACCCACTCCTGACCCAAGCCAGTGTTTACAAGCCTCTCAGGCATAGTCTAATTTATCCGCCTCCTTTAGGTCTCCATCGGTCATAGTGTTGCACACTTGGACAAACCATGACACCAGCCATTTAGGGGGCTTCAAAGGGTCAATTGAGAGTTGACATAAGCCACCAGTAACTTTGGTCATGTACAATATCTGAGGACCCCATAATGGTAGCCTGGATCCCCCTGGTGAGTGCCCCCGTGGAACCTTCCTGGCCACTCCAGTGATAGGGTCACCATCACCAGACCACCACCCACTCCTGACCCAAGCCAGCGGTTACAAGCCTCTCAGGGCATAGTCTAATTTATCTGCCTCCTATCAGTTATGCCGCGTACACAAGATCGGAAATTCCGCCAGCAAAAAGTCTGATCAGAGCTTTTGGTCGGAAAATGCGACCGTGTGTACGCTCCATCGGACTTTTGCTGGCGGAATTCCAGCCAGCAAAAGATTGAGAGTAGGTTCTAAATTTTTCGGAAATTCCGATCGTCTGTAGCAATTCCGACGCACACAATTCCTACGCATGCTCGGAAACAATTCGACGCATGCGCGGAAGCATTGAACTTCCTTTTTCTTGGTACGTCACCGCGTTCTTGGCGGTCGAAAGTTCAGAGAACTTGTGTGACCATGTGTATGCAAGCCAAGTGGAATTCCGTCGGAAAAACCATCCAAGATTTTTCCTACGGAAAACGGACGTTTTACTTCGGAAACGCAGCACAAGAATCACATCATTAGTGCTGTAATAGGAGAACATCAATTGGTCACTAGTGTTGCCATGCTTACATGTGGGAAGCAAGCTTGCTGAACAAAATACCAGGATCACTTGGAATGGAACTAAGCTCTCCTATCCACCGAGGACTTCATCATTTTATCCTCTATTTGAGTCCCCATCCATCATGGTGGTGCACACCTGGACCAGATATGACACCAGCCATTTAAGGGCTTCAAAGGTCAATTGAGAGTTGACTGGTAACTGGGCATGGCTCAACTCCATCCCACTGACTAAAACTACATTAAGGTTTCAGTCGCTTCTTCAACCAAAAGGCCCGATCAGAAGAAATATACTTCATTTGACACTGCAAAAGCCTCATTCTCCTGGAGGTTCCAGATCCTGTACCATACCCGAGGACTCCATAATGGTAGCCCAGATACCCTTGGTGAGTGCACCTGTGGAACCTTCCTGGCCATTCCAATGATAGGGCCGCCATCACCAGACCACCACCCACTCCTGACCCAAGCCAGCGGTTACAAGACTTCAAGTGTAGTCTGATGTCTCGGCCTCCTATAGTACGCCACTCGAGTGATACAATAATGAGGCGTTTCTTGAATTAACATTCTTTTTACAATTCCACAAGTTGATATCGCTGGCATCCACATCATTGGTAGACATGTGCAATTCGTTTCGTTTTTTTTTCGTTTTTCGTTTGTTTTCGTTATTTTCGTTCGTTTTCGTACAAATGAACGAATCGTACGAATAGTACGAATCCGAATAACGAATCGTACGAATCCGAAAAACAACGAAAATCCGAAAAAAACAAAATTAGAAACAACGAATGTACTAATGAAGAAAATCCGAAAAACAAAAACGAACGAAAAAATTCGTACATTCGTAACTTTTTTTTGTTGTTGAATTGGTAATTTTCCGTGTCTCTTACAATGGCGCTGCTAAACGTGCTTCGAATGGATTGAAACAAAAAATTCGTACATTCGTAACTTTTTTTTTCGATTCGTAACTTTTTTTTTTTTTTTTTTTTTTTTCGATTTGTAATTTTCCGTGTCTCTATTGAACAAAAAAATTCGTAACTTTTTTTTCGAATTTTAACTTTTTTTTTCGATCCGTAAATTATTAAAATGTAATAATAGCATACACATTACATAAAATTATGAATTATGCTCCGATTACGAATGTTACGAATGTACGAATAAATACAAATGCGTCCGAAAATGAAACTAACGAAAAAACGAATCAACGAAAAACTAAAGCCCCATACACACGCTCAGATTATCCGAGGACCAGGTCCGTCGGATCATGTCTGTCATACTTTGTCCGATGTTGGTTTTGCGTACACACGGTCGGACAAAGTTGTCGGAAAGTCCGATCATTCTGGACGTGGTGACGTTTGTTGCCTACGACGGGACTACGTAGAGGCTAGTAGCCAATAGCTTTGGTCTTGTAATGTGATCTGAGCATGCGTAGCACTTTGTCCGTCGGAATTCGCTACACACGATCGGATTTGGTGTGATCGGACTTTGTTGTCAAAAAATCTATCCAGCAGGAGATAGGACTTTGTCCGTCGGACAATCCGATGGAAACTGTCCGATGGTGCCTACACACGGTCGGAATTTCCGACAACATTGTCTGATAGGACAGAATCCATCGGAAAATCCGACCGTGTGTATGGGGCTTAACTCTTACGAATGTACGAATCGTTACGAATCAACGGAAACGAAAAAAACGAAACGAAAAAAAACGATTTTTTTTCGGAAGCGAAAAAAAACTAAACGAAAAAAAAAAAAGATTTTTTTTGTTGTGCACATGTCTACTCATTGGTACAAATGATTCAAGCTTTACATGACCCATTTGGGCCCCCAAATGACAAACTGGTGCTGAAATCGAATGAATAATAACATGTGCTTGCCTAAAGTATAACCAAAGACAAAACATTTGTGGAGTGGAGATGGATTAGAACACCCATTAAGTTTTTATTGCCATCTGTGCCCTCCTTATGCCGCGTACACACGAGCGGAATTTCCCTCGGAAAAATCTTGGATGTTTTTTCCGGCGGAATTCCGCTCGAGCTTGGCTTGCATACACGCGGTCACACAAAAGTTTGCTGAACTTTCGATCGTCAAGAACGCGATGCCGTACAACACTACGACGAGCCGAGAAAATGAAGTTCAATGCTTCCGAGCATGCGTAGGAACTTTGCGCGTCGGAATTTTCCGATCGGAACTTTTTCCGACCGAAAAATTTGAGAACTTGCTCTCAATCTTTTGCAGGCTGGAATTCAGCCAGCAAAAGTCCGATGGAGCGCACACACACGGTCGCATTTTCCGACCAAAAGCTCTCATTGGACTTTTGCTGGTGGAATTTTTTAGCTCGTGCGTACTCGGTAGACATGTGCACAACAAAAAAATTTGTTTATTTTCGTTTCGTTTTTCCGTTTCCGAAAAAAAAATTGTTTTTTTTCGTTTCGTTTTTTTCGTTTCCGTTGATTCGTAACGATTCGTACATTCGTAAGTCGTTGTTGTTCGTAATCGTAACGATTCGTACATTCGTAAGTCGTCGTTGTTCGTATTCATAACGATTCGTACATTCGTAAGTCGTCGTTGTTCGTATTCGTAACGATTTGTACATTCGTAAGTCGTCGTTGTTCGTATTCGTAACGATTCGTACATTCGTAAGTCGTCGTTGTTCGTATTCGTAACGATTTGTACATTCGTAAGTCGTCGTTGTTCGTATTCATAACGATTCGTACATTCGTAAGTCGTCGGTGTTCGTATTCGTAACGATTCGTACATTCGTAAGTCGTCGTTGTTCGTATTCGTAACGATTCGTACATTCGTAAGTCGTCGTTGTTCGTAATCGTAACGATTCGTACATTCGTAAGTCGTCGTTGTTCGTATTCGTAACGATTCGTACATTTGTAAGTCGTCGCTGTTCGTAACGATTCGTACATTCGTAAGTCGTCGTTGTTTGTATTCGTAACGATTCGTACATTCGTAAGTCGTCGTTGTTCGTAATCGTAACGATTCGTACATTCGTAAGTCGTCGTTGTTCGTAATCGTAACGATTCGTACATTCGTAAGTCGTCGTTGTTCGTATTCGTAACGATTCGTAAGTCGTCGTTGTTCGTGTTCGTAACGATTCGTACATTCGTAAGTCGTCGTTGTTCGTAATCGTAATGATTCGTACATTTGTAAGAGTTGTTTTTCGTTGATTCGTTTTTTCGTTCTTTTAATTTTCGTTCATTCGAAATTCGGACGCATTCGTAGTTATTCGTACATTCGTAACATTCCTAGATTCGTAATCAGACCATAATTCATAATTTTATGTAATGTGTATGCTATTATTACATTTTAATAATTTACAAATCGAAAAAAAAAGTTACGTATCAAAAAAAAAAAGTTATGAATCGAAAAAAAAGTTACGAATTTTTCGGTTCAATCCATTCCTTACGAATCGATAAAAAAAAAGTTGCGAATCGAAAAAAAAAAAAGTTACGAATCGAAAAAAAAAGTTACGAATCGAAAAAAAAAAAAGTTACGAATCGAAAAAAAAAGTTACGAATGTACGAATTTTTTTGTTCAATCTATTCGAAGCACGTTAAGCAGCACCGTTGTAAGAGACACGGAAAATTACCAATTCAACAAAAAAAAAAGTTACGAATGTACAAATTTTTTCGTTCATTTTCGTTGTTCCTTTTTTCGTTTTTTGGATTTTCGTTGTTTGGTCTTTCGGATTTTCGTTGCTTTTCGGATTCGTACGATTTGAACGATTCGTACGAAAACGAACGAATGAAAAAAACGGAAAAAAAACGAAAGAAAAACAAAAAAAAACTAAACGAATTGCACATGTCTAGTACTCGGCATCAGGGAGATTTTCTCTCACTTCCTTTTGGCTATGGGACAGGAAGTGAAGGAAAATCTCCCTAATGGGACACAGAGGGTTAAAATAAAAATACCTGATGGGGTTATAACCCTCCCCTTACTCTATCCAAACTGAAAACAAATAGGTTTTGCCTGTAGTTCCGCTTTAGAGATGCACAAGAATTCGGCCACTTGTTCCGTGTTGGAGTTCCTACCGGGAACTTGCGGTGAACATTTACATTTATTGAAATGAGATATTTTCAATATTTAAATCTATTCAAATGAGACAATTTGCCTGCCAGCGCTGGCACTCCTGTGCCCGGGAGAATGGATGGCTCTATTGCTCTAATGAAGTCAGAGGGATCTCAGGTAAATTGATCTGCCTCTCAGCCGGTACAACGGTAAAGCATGAGACACCTGGAACTTAAATCACACCCGTTCCCACGTATTACCCACCTTCCAGAGCCAGTAGTGCCCACACACACACAGATAATAGAGAGATGGGTGCACAACGGCTATCTCTGCCCGGGACCAAAGCTATCCTTCCAAAATTGTCCTTTTTGTCAATTTTATTCAACCTGCTAATATGTAACATCTCTACGAGACCACCCCGAGACCCCCCCCCCCCCCCCCGAGACCACCCCCCCCGAGACCACCCCGACATCCTGAGCATGGACTCACAACCTGCTCTCTGAAGTTGAAGAAATTCTTCTTCTCTTGCAGGACCTTTGGCATGTACCAAAAGTAAGTCAAAAGTGGGCATAACTTTGTTATTAACTTACAAAGGTTGTTTAAATTTCACATGTTGGTAAACTCTTCCTCCATAGCAGTGGTCTCCAAACCGTGGCCCTTTGCTTGCTTCAATCCGGCCTTTGGGACACTATTCCTCCCACTGACACCAATGATGGGGCACTATTCCTCCCACTGACACCAATGATGGGACACTATTCCTCCCACTGACACCAATGATGGGACACTATTCCTCCCACTGACACCAATGATGGGACACTATTCCTCCCACTGACACCAATGATGGGGCACTATTCCTCCCACTGATACCAATGATGGGACACTATTCCTCCCACTGACACCAATGATGGGACACTATTCCTCCCACTGACACCAATGATGGGGCACTATTCCTTCCACTGACACCAATGATGGGACACTATTCCTCCCACTGATACCAATGATGGGACACTATTCCTCCCACTGACACCAATGATGGGACACTATTCCTCCCACTGACACCAATGATGGGGCACTATTCCTTCCACTGATACCAATGATGGGACACTATTCCTCCCACTGACACCAATGATGGGGCACTATTCCTCCCACTGACACCAATGATGGGACACTATTCCTCCCACTGAGCCCAATGATGGGGCACTATTCCTGCCACTGACACTAATTATGGGACACTATTCCTCCCACTGACACCAATGATGGGGTACTATTCCTGCCACTGATACCAATGATGGGGCACTATTCCTCCCACTGATACCAATGATGGGGCACTATTCCTCCCACTGACACCAATGACGGGGCACTATTTCTCCCACTGACACCAATGATGAGGAACTATTCCTCCCACTGACACCAATGATGAGGAACTATTCCTCCCACTGACACCAATGATGGGACACTATTCCTCCCACTGAGCCCAATGATGGGGCACTATTCCTCCCACTGATACCAATGATGGGGTACTATTCCTCCCACTGACACCAATGATGGGGCACTATTCCTCCCACTGACACCAATGATGGGGCACTATTCCTCCCACTGATACCAATGATGGGGCACTATTCCTCCCACTGACACCAATGATGGGGCACTATTCCTCCCACTGACACCAATGATGGGGCACTATTCCTCCCACTGATACCAATGATGGAGCACTATTCCTCCACTGATACCAATGATGGGAGCACTATTCCTCCCACTGATACCAATGATGGGGCACTATTCCTCCCACTGACACCAATGATGGGGCACTATTCCTCCGACTGATACCAATGATGGGGCACTATTCCTCCCACTGATACCAATGATGGAGCACTATTCCTCCCACTGATACCAATGATGGGGCACTATTCCTCCCACTGACACCAATGATGGGGCACTATTCCTCCCACTGACACCAATGATGGGACACCATTCCTCCCACTGACACCAATGATGGGGCCCTATTGCTCCCACTGATACCAATGATGGGACAATATTCCTCCCACTGAGCCCAATGATGGGGCACTATTCCTCCCACTGACACCAATGATGGGGCACTATTCCTCCCACTGACACCAATGATGGGACACTATTCCTCCCACTGACGCCAATGATGGGACACTATTCCTCCCACTGACACCAATGATGAGGAACTATTCCTCCCACTGATACCAATGATGGGGCACCATTCCGCTCATGAATACCACTGACAGGGCATTGTTACCAGGGCATTTTCTACTCCCACTGGCTACAGTCTGGACCCTCTAAAGTCCGAAGGACAGTAAACCTGGCCTTTGTTTAGAAAGTTTGGAGACTTCTGCTCTATAGTAACTCTTCGTTTTCATCACAGGTAAATAATGGATTCCAAGCGGAAGGTATCTCTGTCAGCTGATGTCACAGAGCTGGTCCAGACTGCGAAAAGATCCTGACCATGTGGTCGAAATCCACCCAGATACCCGGCTCAGCCTCTGCCCCCTCCACAACCCAGCACTACAGTCAGTGGGGGAGCAGAACAAGGAGCTGGTGATTGACTCGCGGAGCTCGGAGAACTGAGCGATCAGGTGGTCTTTGATTGCTCAGTCCTCCTCTTATGCGGCGTACACACGGTTGGAATGTCCGATGGAAACAGTCCAATGGGAGCTTTTCATCCGATTTTCCGACCGTGTGTATGGTCAACGGTCTTTTTCTGTCGGAATTTCCGACGGACTTTGAATTGAGAACCTGTTCTCAATTTTTCCGACGGAAAACCTTTCTATCGGATTTTCCGATCGTGTGTATGCAATTCCGACGCGCAAAATTTCCGACGCATGATCGGAAACAATTCGACGCATGCTCGGAAGCAGTAAACTTCCCTTTTATAGTGCAGTCGAACGTGTTTTATGTCGCTGTGTTATTGACCGTCGGAATTTGGTGTGATCGTGTGTAGGCAACACTGCTTGAGCGGAATTCCGTCTGAATTCCGTCGGAAAAACCGTCAGAGTTTTTTCCGACGAGAATTCCGATCGTGTGTGTACGTGGCATTAGGCCCCTTTCACACCGGGGCGTTTTTCATGCGGTGCAGCGCTAAAAATAGCGCCTGTTCACCGCATGAAAAAATCCGGCCCCTTTAACTCCAGTGTGAAAGCCGGAGGGCTTTCACACTGGAGCGGTGCGCTAGCAGGACGGCAAAAAAAGTCCTGCTAGCAGCATCTTTGGAGCGGGATAGGAGCGGTGTGTTCACCGCTCCTATACCGCTCCTTCCCATTGATTAGAATGGGACACCGCGGTGAAACCGCGGCAATACCGTCGCAAAGCGCCGCTACGGCGGCGCTCTGCGGGGGGTCTTTAACCCCTTTTCGGACGCTCGCGGGGGTTAAAACCGCACCGCGAGCGGCCGAAAACCGCGGTTAAAACGACGGTAAAGCAGCGCTAAATATAGCGCTGCTTTACCGTCACCGCGGCTCCCCACCCCGGTGTGAAAGGGGCCTTAGAGTTGGAGGGGGACAGATGCAGCATCCCCTTAGGCAAGTGTGATTTTAAAATAACGATATACTTCTCTTGTAAGAAAGTGTCTGAACTCCTGGGGTTCCACTTCAAAAAGTGGAACACAAAATCAAAAATGATAAATTTCACGCCGTCTGGCAGTAGCATTAACATTTTTGTCTTCTGTGGGTCCGCCTGTAACTTGCTAGAACAGGGCAACAACGCTGCTCCTTCAGCAGTAGATCTGTTTAATTGGACAAAAATGTAAATCCCAACTTCACCCAACAGGTTTTAAGTAGTTACAGAAACCAGATTTTCCCTTTTTAGATAAAAGGTTTACACTGAATAAACAAAAAGTTGACTGTTGTAAGAGCCTCCGGCAGTCTTGCCTGGTTTGTACCGGCCTCCGATAACTACCGTTCTTTGCTGGACGGCCCGATCTACATGTAAATGCGGGAAATACATAAATAAAAGCTTTCAAACTAAAAAGGAATTCATATACTGAATACTGGGCTTTGCAGGTTATTGCCTCATACAGTTACCAGATTAAAGCATTTTTTCCCCATAGTCTTTCTTTCAAGCTTACTTCTGGCCAAAACCTGTAAGCCTCTAAGCAAAAAAGCTGTCAGTGGATTTATTTATTTAGACAGGAAAAAAAGAAAATCTTGTCGGTGACACATTGAGAGATGATTCTTCGTGAAGCCGGTAAACATCATAAATACACATTTTCTATCATCCTTTCCCATACCTCACATTATAACACTGCATTCCTGTTGAATCTTGCATGATTCGCAGAATAAACGGAATGGGTTAGAAAAGAGCGGTAATAGCCTGAGAAATGTTGATTAACTCCACGTCCAGCTGTAAAAACATACAAAGTCTTTACAATAATCTGCAATGTCCAGCTCTATTCACACAAGGTCTTCACGATAGTCTAACTCTTCAACACCCAGCTCCAGATATACAAGGTCTTCACGATAGTCTAACTCTTCAACACCCAGCTCTAGGCATACACGGTCTTCACCATACTCTTCAAATGTGAGGCTTTAGTCCTACAAGTTATTCACAAAACTCTTCAACATCCAGCTCTAGTCATACAAGGTCTTCACAACACTCTTCTACAATGTCCAGCTCTAGTCACACAAGGTCTTCACGATAGTCTAACTCTTCAAGACCCAGCTCCAGATATACAAGGTCTTCACAGTACTCTCCAACATCCAGGCCTAGACATACAGGTTCTTCACAATGCCTTTCAACTCTTCAACTCTAGTCATACAAGGGTTTCAAAAAACTCAAACATCCAGCTCTAGTCATACAAGGTCTTCACAACACCCAGCATCCAGCTCTAGGCATACACGGTCTTCCCCATACTCTTCAAACGTGAGGCTTTAGTCATAAAAGTTATTCCCAAAACTCTTCAACATCCAGCTCTAGTCATACAAGGTCTTCACGATAGTCTAACTCTTCAAGACCCAGCTCCAGATATACAAGGTCTTCACGATAGTCTAATGCCGCGTACACCCGGTCGGAATTCTCGTCGGAAAAAGCTCTGATGGTTTTCCCGTCGGAATTCCGACGGAATTTCGCTCAAACTGTCTTGCCTACACACGGTCACACCAAATTCCGACGGTCAGTAACACAGCGGCATAAAACACATTCGACAGCACTATAAAAGGGAAGTTTAATGCTTCCGAACATGCGTCGAATTGTTTCCGAGCATGCGTCGGAATTTTGCGTGTCGGAATTGCATACACACGATCGGAAAATCCGATGGAAAGGTTTTCCGTCGGAAAAATTGAGAACAGGTTCTCAATCCAAAGTCCGTCGGAAATTCCGACAGAAAAAGACAGATGGGCGTACACACGGTCGGAAAATCCGTTGAAAAGCTCCCATCGGACTGTTTCCATCGGAAATTCCGACTGTGTGTATGCGGCATAACTCTTCAAGACTCAGCTCCAGATATACAAGGTCTTCACAGTACTCTTCAACATCCAGGCCTAGACATACAGGTTCTTCACAATGCCTTTCAACTCTTCAACTCTAGTCATACAAGGGTTTCAAAAAACTCAAACATCCAGCTCTAGTCATACAAGGTCTTCACAACACCCAACATCCAGCTCTAGGCATACACGGTCTTCACCATACTCTTCAAACGGGAGGCTTCAGTCCTACAAGTTATTCACAAAACTCTTCAACATCCAGCTCTAGTCACACAAGGTCTTCACGATAGTCTAACTCTTCAAGACCCAGCTCCAGATATACAAGGTCTTCACGAAAGTCTAACTCTTCAAGACCCAGCTCCAGATATACAAGGTCTCCACAGTACTCTCCAACATCCAGGCCTAGACATACAGGTTCTTCATAATACCTTTCAACTCTTCAACTCTAGTCATACAAGGTATGCACAAAACGCAAACATCCAGCTCTAGTCATACAAGGTCTTCACAACACCCAACATCCAGCTCTAGGCATACACGGTCTTCACCATACTCTTCAAATGTGAGGCTTTAGTCCTACAAGTTATTCACAAAACTCTTCAACATCCAGCTCTAGTCACACAAGGTCTTCACGATAGTCTAACTCTTCAAAACCCAGCTCCAGATATACAAGGTCTTCGCGAAAGTCTAACTCTTCAAGACCCAGCTCCAGATATACAAGGTCTTCACAGTACTCTCCAACATCCAGGCCTAGACATACAGGTTCTTCATAATACCTTTCGATTCTTCAACTCTAGTCATACAAGGTATGCACAAAATGCAAACATCCAGCTCTAGTCATACAAGGTCTTCACAACACCCAGCATCCAGCTCTAGGCATACACGGTCTTCACCATACTCTTCAAATGTGAGGCTTTAGTCCTACAAGTTATTCACAAAACTCTTCAACATCCAGCTCTAGTCATACAAGGTCTTCACAACACTCTTCTACGATGTCCAGCTCTATTCACACAAGGTCTTCACGATAGTCCAACTCTTCAACACCCAGCTCCAGATATACAAGGTCTTCACAGTACTCTCCAACATCCAGGCCTAGACATACAGGTTCTTCATAATACCTTTCAACTCTTCAACTCTAGTCATACAAGGTATGCACAAAATGCAAACATCCAGCTCTAGTCATACAAGGTCTTCACAACACCCAACATCCAGCTCTAGGCATACACGGTCTTCACCATACTCTTCAAATGCGAGGCTTTAGTCCTACAAGTTATTCACAAAACTCTTCAACATCCAGCTCTAGTCACACAAGGTTTTCACGATAGTCTAACTCTTCAAAACCCAGCTCCAGATATACAAGGTCTTCGCAAAAGTCTAACTCTTCAAGACCCAGCTCCAGATATACAAGGTCTTCACAGTACTCTCCAACATCCAGGCCTAGACATACAGGTTCTTCATAATACCTTTCAACTCTTCAATTCTAGTCATACAAGGTATTTACAAAACGCAAACATCCAGCTCTAGTCATACAAGGTCTTCACAACACCCAACATCCAGCTCTAGGCATACACGGTCTTCACCATACTCTTCAAACGTGAGGCTTTAGTCCTACAAGTTATTCACAAAACTCTTCAACATCCAGCTCTAGTCACACAAGGTCTTCACGATAGTCTAACTCTTCAACACCCAGCTAGATTTCTCCCTTAGGCCCCTTTCACACTGGGGCGGTTTTCAGGCGGTACAGCGCTAAAAATAGCGCCTGTACACTGCCTGAAAAAACCGGCCCCATTCACTCCAGTGTGAAAGCCGGCGGGCTTTCACACTGGAGCGGTGCGCTAGCAGGACGGTAAAAAAAGTCCTGCTAGCTGCATCTTTGGAGCGGTGTAGGAGCGGTGTATTTACCGCTCCTATACCGCCCCTTCCGATTGAAATCAATGGGAAACCGCGGGGATACCGCCCGCAAACCGCCGCTGCAGCGGTGGTTTGCGGAGGTTTTTAACCCTTTTGCGGCAGCTAGCGGGGGTTAAAACCACCCCGCTAGCGGCCGCATACCGCGGGTAAAACGAAGGTAAAGCAGCGCTAAATATAGCGCTGCTTTACCGTCGCCGCCCCGCACCGCCCCAGTGTGAAAGGGGCCTTACAGCAGAGTCCCCCCTTACAGTGAAAAGGAACTCTGCGAGATGTAAAAGGGGAACTCTGTGGACTCTGATGTAAAGGGGGACTCTTGTGATTAACTTCATATGATTAGAAATGTTATTTAAAGCGGAGCTGCTCCCGCACAAAAATGTTTAAAAGTCAGCAGCTACAAATACTGCAGCTGCTGACTTTTAATAAATGGACACTTACCTGTTCCTGGTTCCAGCGGTGTAGGCAGAATGTGACGAGAGACCGCTCGTCTCTCGCTGCCCCGCCGCCATCCTCTGTCAGGGAATCAGGAAGTGAAGATGCAACGTCTTCACTGCCCGGTTCCCTACTGCGCATGCGCAAGTCGCGCTGCGCGTCTCTATTGGTCCCCGCTGTGTCCTGGGAACTGTGTTTCCCAAGACACAACGGGGCATCCTCGGATAGGGGCGGGGCAGCCCCGGATAATTCGTCATGGAAGTGGGTGCAGATACCTGTATTATACAGGTATCTGCACCCCCCTCCCCCCTGAAAGGTGCCAATTGTGGCACCAGAGGGGGGGAGGAATCCGATAAGCGGAAGTTCCACTTTAGGGTGGAACTCCGCTTTAATAGCAACCTCTATGCATTGTTTATCTATGCATACTATGAAGAAAAATTGCTGTGCGGCGCCGAAGTGTTCAGGTTTGACTTAAAGAAAAGGTGACAACCCTTCTCTTCCAGCTCATTACATTCTAGAATCCTCCAGAAGGCAGGGGGAAGCAGTCGAACCCACAGCCAGTGAAGGCTAGAACAGTCCAAAGCAATCGCAAACTGCTCCCCTGATTACAGGGGAGCCAAAATAACTAAGCTTACCTAGCCTTGACATGTGAAGGACCTAACCCACAGTCCCTTAAGCCATACATTAAACATAATATCTAACCCCTCCAAATGCCCTCACAAATGACATGACAAGATTTTGGAGTAAATGGCCTTGACGGCCTTTTATTAACAGTTACCTTAAAATTAAATAAAAAACATTTTAAATAACTCTTAACCAACTTTATGTACTTTTGGGGTCTTCTCGGGGAACCCCACCCCACTGGTCACTGCGCCAAACTTCTTTAAACTTTAGGCCCCCGGTCGCAAGCCCCCAGACCCGGAGACAGTACTCAACTTTCGCAGTGACCTACCTTTAACCCCTTCCTGGTTAACCCCTCGTTAACCGGAAGGTACCTGATAACCCCCATCCACAGATGGGTACCAACCATGTTAACCCCATCCCACAGATGGGTACCAACCATGTTAACCCCCCATCCCACAGATGGGTACCAACCATGTTAACCCCCATCCCACAGATGGGTACCAACCATGTTAACCCCCATCCCACAGATGGGTACCAACCATGTTAACCCCCATCCCACAGATGGGTACCAACCATGTTAACCCCCATCCCACAGATGGGTACCAACCATGTTAACCCCATCCCACAGATGGGTACCAACCATGTTATCCCCATACCACAGATGGGTACCAACCATGTTATATATGCATATAACTACCATATTCTCTTCCTCCAAAGACCCAACCACTGCCCGGGCTGTCCTTACAGCCCCTATCATAATTGACCATACTCGGGAGGGTGGGTGGGAATCTTCTCCTCCGTCGCTCACTGATGACCTCACTCACCTTTCTTCTTCCTAACTTCCTAACCAAGTGCCTCCCCTGCTTCGGCCCCTCCCCTTTTCTTAAAGGGGCCAACTTTTTCTCTACACAAACATGACTGTGCTGTCCCCACCTGTCATGGAGTCCCTACGCCAATGCTTTTCTCTCCTTCTGCTCCGGGACTCTCTATCTAGCGGCTTATCTAAGAGGGTGCTACACAAGTTCTGCAGATTGGCGGTGGATAGTGGAGATACACAGGACATCAAAAAGAGACCCTTTGCACCTTATAAGTTCTCATAAGAGAGATGACTTCCACTCAGTTATTGTACAATGGGATCTTGGCTCAGTTGGGCAACTGCAAACTCTGCAGACACCTCCTAGCCAACTGATCTCCAAAGAGGAATCAATTCTCGGCACCAGCCACCATTGCTTCCCTGAGATAAAGGTGGTGGCATTTCTGCCTGTTCAGAATATAAACGCGCTCGTTCGACGCGGGAACGTATGCTAAAGAAAACAAAATGGAGGTCTGTAGCTCCTTAATCCTGAGCTGAGCTTTTAATGCAGCGTACGTGTCTGGTAGGAAACACACACACACACACGCAAACGCTGGCAGGTATCATTGCCGACTTCATCAACCCACCAAGGTGCGACAGACGAAAGTTTACTCTCCTTTCTTTCGTTCAGCCCTTCTGTGCCAAGCCTACAGGGACGGCGGGTGATAAAACTGCAGAGATCCGGCAATCTATTTTACTCACACATCGTAAAGAGGCCAATTAAAAAGAGGGGAAAAAAAAAAAAGAGAGCCGTAAAAAAGAAAAGGGGCCGGCAGTTTGGAGCGCCGTCGCCCTGGTTGTGTTCTCTGTGCACGCTGACAGCAGACTCGGGCGGCCGGGGACTTAATGACCTACAGCGTGTGCGCACGTTGCTGGGAGAAGGGAGGCAAATTATGGAAGCCTATAAAAGTGCGGCAAGACATGGGTTTATTATAGAGCCCACATCTTCACCGCTTTAATTAACTTCACTCCTTTGTGCCGCTCTTTTTCTTTTTTTTTTCCATCTCGCTGAGAGAGAGAGAGTGTAACCCTCGCCGTTCCAAAGTCTCAGGTACATCATTGCTTACCAACCGTGCTCTTCATCTACCAAAATTCTAATTGCATAGCTTGTCGTACCCGGGTCCCAATTCAGGATATAAGATCCTGTACCCACTTCCCACGCCTTAACATTTCCAGTTCCTTTGACTCCCCCACGGGGAACATTTCCCATTATCTCCATTACCTAATAGTCTCCAACCTTGTTAACCTTTGCTCTACACTAGTTCTGCTCGATAACTTTAACCACTTTCAATTTCGGCTTCGCAACTGCTGAAGATGATGGCAATGGAGAGGGCGTTTGAATATGGATATGGCTAGTTAGGTCCTAAGGGCCCTCCAGGGGATCAACTCCATATGCAATGTCTGCTAAACCTGTCCCTTTTCCACCTCCGTGATCAAGCCACCTCCTCCCTGACCACAAAATAGCATGGCGGACACTCCGGTCCATCCGCATCGCTGCAGCTGTGATGCTTTGCTTAACAGTCAGGGGCGTTGCTAGGGGGTGGCTTTTGGGGCCATAGCCCCGAATCTGGGGCCCATAGCCCCGAGTCTCTCAGAGACTGCCGTGGTCGTGGCCTCTCTGCAGCCGAGGGCGCAAGTGCGGTGGGCAGCACCAGAGAGCGGGCAGGCAGCACGGGAGAGCCGGGTGGGCGAGAGAGCAGAGAGATGACATCATCTCTCCCCACCCGCCCTGCATCACCGATGTTCCGCTCTCACAGTATAGCCGCGGGCAGCAGAGAGATGACATCTCTCACTGCCTGCCCTCTCCCTGGTGACCCCGATGTAAGGAGCGGCTCTCTGGGGACTCTGAGGTATGGATGGGCTCTCTGGGAACCCTGATTTAATGATAATATATGTAATATACAGTATATATATATATATATATATATATATATATATATAAATAAATATATTTATATATATATATATATATATATATATATATATATATAAATATATATATTTATATATATATATATATATATATATATATATATATATATATATATATATATATATATATATATATATATATATATATATATACACACATAAATAAAATATATATTTATTATTTATATATAAATAATATTTATATTTATTTTTATATATATATATATATATATATATATATATAATATAAATATTTATTTATATATAAATAATAAATATATATTTTATTTATGTAATATATATATATATTATATATATATATAAATAAATAAATATAAATGAAATATATATATATATGGGCTCTAGTCCCAGATCTTTTGTAGCCCTAGCAACGCCCCTGCTTAACAGTATGGCCATAATGTAACTGGAGGCTTAGCATTCCAATCAGAGGAAAGCATTAGACTTGCTCATTGGAAGGGATCTAGTCTCTGCAGTGAACCTCTGCAGAGAGACCGCTGCTTCCACACAGCGAACAAGGATCCTTCTCTGCAGCATGCTGGCAGGGGTCAGGCTTTTCTACTCAGGCTGCAAGTACACTTTTCGATGAACCTCAAGTGGGTTCTGAGGTCTACCATAGTCCTACATTTGCCTGCCCATTACCTTCCCTTGAATTTATATTATAGTCAATTGCCATGCCACTATATGCAAATGTGGTTTACATATGAAATGCTAAATTCTTCATTCATGTTAGTCATTAAAAAAAAAAAAGAAGAAGCTTCCCATCTCATTTTAGCCATGCATGAAATATTGCGCTGAGATCAGAACGACCCCCGAGGGCCTCCAGGTCTGAGCGATGTGAATATTCCGCCGTTTACGTCTATCAATCACCCCAGAATGTTGCGCCGTTCCTAGGTTCCCTATAGCGCGCATCCGCTTCTTCCTTGTGAGAAAAAACAAACATATAGACCTTCCAATATTGTGCGATATGCAGGGGAGGAATGGGAGATTTTACATAATTCTGGAAAGCAGCTGCTAAATTAAATTGAGTCTATCATCAGAGTTTTGCATAATCACATCTAAAACGAAGTAGCGCCCGGGGTGGTACCGAGAAGCTCGCGCTCGTGTTTTTTTTTTTTTTTTTTTTCTTTTTCGCAGAGATATCCATATTCCTGAATTATATTTTGCAGCCCAAGATTTTATAACTCGGAGAGAGCGTGTATAGATATAATTGTATTTCCCAACCAAAAGTACGAGCAAAGTGACCTAGATGGAAATACTTCCGTTGGAATATTAAAGCTGAACTGCAATAAGACCACGGAATGTAGAGACTTCATATATGGATGTGACTTGCTTAAATAATGTTCAGCCAATCTTGGGACTCATATCCACCCATGCCACGCTGAAGGGTGACATTGTGTTTTTACTATACAGCAGCCTTTCTTAAACTTCTTACCCCAGAGAAACCCTTAATTTTCAGGTCTTGGGGAACCCTTACTAAAATAAATTGGATGCCATTGGCAAAGTGTCCCTCAACTTGGTGGTCAGTGAGAAGAATGCCCTTTACATTGGTGGCCAGTGGCAAGAATGTCCCTTACACTGGTGGCCAGTGGGGAGTATGCTCCTTACAACGGTGGTCAGTGGGAAGAATTCCCCCTTACATTGGTGGCCAGTGGGGAGTATGCTCCTTACAACGGTGGTCAGGGGGAAGAATTCCCCCTTACATTGGTGGCCAGTGGGGAGTATGCTCCTTACAACGGTGGTCAGTGGGAAGAATGCCCTTTACATTGGTGGCCAGTGGCAAGAATGTCCCTTACACTGGTGGCCAGTGGGGAGTATGCTCCTTACAACGGTGGTCAGTGGGAAGAATTCCCCCTTACATTGGTGGCCAGTGGGGAGTATGCTCCTTACAACGGTGGTCAGGGGGAAGAATTCCCCCTTACATTGGTGGCCAGTGGGGAGTATGCTCCTTACAACGGTGGTCAGTGGGAAGAATGCCCCTTACATTGGTGGCCAGTGGGGAGTATGCTCCTTACAACGGTGGTCAGTGGGAAGAATGCCCCTTACATTGGTGGCCAGTGGGGAGTATGCTCCTTACAACGGTGGTCAGTGGGAAGAATGCCCCTTACATTGGTGGCCAGTGGGGAGTATGCTCCTTACAACGGTGGTCAGTGGGAAGAATGCCCCTTACATTAGTGTCCATTTGGGAGTATGCTACTTACATTGGTGGCCAGTAGAAAAATGGCCCTTACAATGGTGGTCAGTGGGAAGAATGTCCCTTAAATTGGTGGCCAGCGGGCAGAATGTCCCATAAATTGGTAGCTAGTTGGGAGTATGCTCCTTACATTGATGGCCAGTAGAAAAATGACCCTTACAATGGTGGTCAGTGGAAAGAATGCCACTTACATTGGTGGCCAGTGGGGAGTATGCTACTTACATTGGTGGCCAGTAGAAAAATGGCCCTTACAATGGTGGTTAGTGGGAAGAATGTCCCTTAAATAGGTGGCCAGCGGGCAGAATGTCCCTTAAATTGGTAGTCAGTGGAAAGAATGCCCCTTACATTGGTGGCCAGTGAGGAGTATGCTACTTACATTGGTGGCCAGTAGGAAGAATGTCCCTTATATTTGTAGCTAGTGGGGAGTATGCTCCTTACATTGATGGCCAGTAGAAAAATGCCCCTCACAATGGTGGACAGTGGAAAAAATCCCCCTTACATTGGTGGCCAGTGGGGAGTATGCTACTTACATTGGTGGCCAGTAGGAAGAATGTCCCTTATATTTGTAGCTAGTGGGGAGTATGCTCTTTACATTGATGGCCAGTAGAAAAATGGCCCTTACAATGGTGGTCAGTGGAAAGAATGCCCCTTACATTGGTGGCCAGTGGGGAGTATGCTACTTACATTGGTGGCCAGTAGAAAAATGGCCCTTACAATGGTGGTCAGTGGGAAGAATGTCCCTTAAATTGGTGGCCAGCGGTTAGAATGTCCCTTACATTGGTTGTCAGTGGAAAGAATGTTCCTTAAATTGGTGGCCAGTGGTAAAATGCCCCCTACATTGGTGGTCAGTTGGAGGAAGAACGCTCCTTACATTGGGGATCAGTGGAAAGGAAGCCCCTTATATTGGTGGACAGTTGGAAGAATGTTCTTTACATTGCAGTCAGTGAGAAAAACGCCCCTTAAATTGGTGGCCAGCGGGAAGAATGACCACCTTACAGAGAGCTAAAAAAATAATTTGTGTTATTGTGCCGAGTCTGCCAAGTGGTGTTGGACCCAGAAATATGTAGATGCTATCAGATATGAGGTAAATTAGCCACTGTTCAAGGAACTCCTTGCCTAACTCGTCTAGAGCATCCTTTCTCAACCAGGGTTCCTCCAGAGGTTCCTTGGGCAGTGCCTGACTGACCTTACATTTGGCGGCGCCTGCATCGTTTCGGGTCCAAAGCCATTTGGCACAGCCAGCAGCATGATGCCAGTGCTTTCAGCTGTCTATACGAGTGGTAGTCTGAACACCACTCTATGAATGGCATTTTTCTCATTGAGCTCAGAGGTTCCCCAAGACCTAAAAAATTATTTGAGGGTTCCTCTGGGGTAAAAAGGTTGAGAAAAGGCTGCTCTAGGGGAAGCCTCGGGTTCCACAGAACCCTGGCTGAGAATGGCTGCTCTACAGAAATACACTAATTAGGTCATCAACATGGCACTAAGCAAATAGAAACATTATTCACGCTAGACAAGAAGCCTCAAACCTAATTCATCATAGTCCACAGCAGACAAACCATAGAACCAAAAACCAACAAATAACAACTACTGTTACTGGACTACCACGGACATCCAGGGCCGCTGATAGAAATCATGGGGCCCCATACAGCCTACCTGATGGGGCCCCCTTCAGCCCCACCCCTGGTCCCTCCCTAGACCCGCAGATTTGTCTTCAAGTGATATTTATCACTGCAGACAATGCCACCAATGCCGTAATGAACTACAGACAGTGCACCCATGCCGCCAATGCCATAATGTGCTGCAGACAGTGCCACCCATGCCGCCAATGCCATAATGTACTGCAGACAGTGCCACCCATTCTGCCAATGCAGAATGGCAACAGGGGCGGCACTGTCTCTGCAGGCAGCACTTGCGTTAAGGCATTGGCAGCATGGGTGGCACTGTCTGCAGTACATTATGATCTTGGCGGCATAGGTGACACTGTCTGCTGCACATTATGGCATTGGCGGCATGGGTGGCACTGTCTGTAGTACATTATGCAATGGCAGCATGGGTGGCAGTGTCTGTAGTACATTACGGCATTGGTGGCATGGGTGTCACTGTCGGCAGCACATTATGGCATTGGTGGCATAGCTGGCACTGGCTGCAGGCAGCAGGGCCATAACGCATGTGCTGCCTGCAGAGACAGTGCCACCCATGCCACCAATGCCATTATATATAGAAGCTGCTGCAGACAAATACAGTGATATAGTAGATCTTGAATCACCCCCCACAAGCAAGCACACACCTGTGTTAGCCAGGCCCCACGAGGCACTTCCTGCTGCTGCTGCCTGGAGTGTCAGTAACAAACTATTTGAGATGTCGGTTACTTCTTTTTGCTGCCGCCGCCTCCGCCGTTCTTCCTCAGCGCTTCTTCTCCAGCTGTCACTGTCTCTGGCCGAGAGCAGAGCAGAGCGCCATGGGCAAAGGGAGAGGAATCACTCCGCCAGGGAAGGCAATGTGCAGGCCGGGACTTGAGCCAGCATGAGGAGCGGGTGCGGAGTAATACGCGCCCGAAACAGAAGAAATAGTCCCTTCCTCCCACAAGAACATCAGTACGAGGTAGCAAAAAAATAGAAAAAAAAAAACTTAAAAGTCAGAGGGGCGGGTGGATGAGGTAGGTTGATGATGGGTGCTGGCTGAAAGAATTTTTTTTTTTTTTTTTATTCTGCATCAATTCGGTCTCTGTGCAGATTTTCCCGGGCCCCCCTGCTGGCTGGGCCCAGTACAACAGGGCCAGTTGTACTGGCCTATCAGCAGCCCTGCGGACATCATACGAGCCAAATCCTCACTCTAATATCGGTTTTAGATTGAGAATCAAAAAAATGGTCTTCTTTGGAATCTGGATGTCAATAATGTTTTTTATTTTTATTTTATATGACTTATATGATGTTCATCCATTGACAGTAGTTATTTGTTGGTTTGACTCTAAAGCAATAGAGCCCCAAGTAGCACTCCGTCCACCAGTCTGAGGCCTGCAGGGCATAGTAATAAAAGCAGAGATGATATAAAGAGATGACTAAAAGAAGTGACTGCAAGGATATATTTTATGCAGTAGTGCTAGCTGAATTTATAAACACAATTATATTATAACTAAAGCTAAGAATTCTTTTAAACTAGGAATGGATTTTTAGTGGCACTATATTCAATTGCTGCACTGAAATCTTCAAGATGGACACATTGCCTGCCCACTCTACTATTTGTTTGGCTATAGGGGCCATTCTCAACCAGGGTTCTATGAAACCCTAGGGCAGTGATGGCGAACCTTTTTGAGCCCGAGTGCCCAAACTGAAATAAATACATTGGTTTTGTGTTGCAAAGTGCCAACACGGCAATTCGCGAGAGAGGGGGGCTGAGCGAAAGAGAGGGGTTGTGTGTGAGAGAGAGAGGGGGTGTGAGAGAGAGAGAGAGAGAGAGAGAGAGAGAGAGAGAGGGGTGTGTGAGAGCGAGAGAGAGAGGGGACAGCGAGAGTGAGGGGTGTGAGAGAGATGCTGAGAGGGAGGTGGGCAGAGAGAGAGGGGTGTGAGAGATATGCTGAGAGAGAGAGGGAACAGAGAGAGGGAGAGGGAACAGAGAGAGGGAGAGGGGCTGAGAGAGAGGGAGGGGGCAGAGAGAGAGAGAGGGGTGTTAGAGATATGCTGAAAGAGAGGGGGAACAGAGAGAGGGAGGGGGCTGAGAGAGAGGGAGGGGGGCTGAGAGAGAGGGGACAGAGAGCGAGTGGTGTGAGAGATGCTGAGAGAGAGGGGCAACAGGGAGAGGGGCTGAGAGAGAGAAGTGTGAGAGAAATGCTGAGAGAGGTGAGCTGAGAGAGAGGAGGAACAGAGAGAGGGAGGGGGGATAGAGAGAGAGATGGGGGACAGAGAGAGAGAGGGGTGTGAGAGAGGGGGGACATAAAAACAGAAGGGGGACAGAGAGAGAGAAGAGGGACAGAGAGAGAGGGGTGTAAGAGATGCTGAAAGAGGGGTGAGCTGAGAGAGAGGGGGACACAAAGAGGGGGGGTGGAAAAAGAGGGGGGCTGAGAGGGAGGGGGGCTGAGAGGAGAGAGAGACCTCTAGCTCTGTCCTGGACCCTCTCGTGTGCCCACAGAGACGGCTCTGCGTGCCAGCTGTGGCACGCGTGCCATAGGTTCGCCATCACTGCCCTAGGGTTACTTTAGAGGTTGCTAGGGGTTCCTTGAGCTGTGGCTGATGAACCTTGTTATTGATGGTGCCTTCATAGTTCCACTTGGCAAAGCCAAAATCACAACACTATATCATTTTAGCTGTATGTTTGGCCCCTTTCACACAAGAAATCCAATGGAAGAGCCGGCACTACTGGATAGTTCATCTGTGATCTTCAATTATACCATACCAAGTCTAAAAAGACAGGCTGACTCGTTTCGGCACAAGCCTTGTTCACATTTCGGCACAGGCTGTGTACAAGGCTTGTGCCGAAACACGTCAGATTGTCTTTTTAAACTTGATATGATATAATTAAAGATCACATATGAACTATCCAGTAGTGCCGGCTCTTCCTTTGGATCTCTTCAAGCTTTTGTTTTGGATGTAGGAAAAGCATCCTGAGCTTTAGAGCACCTGGAGTTGGGTGTGCCTTTTTATACCTGCTACTTGTAACCTGGATATCATAGTTCAGAGCGGTCTTCATTCTGATTTGCTACCTTTCACACAAGAGGTCCGATTGGGTCTGCCTGTCCATTTTTCAATCAGACCCAATGGGACCCTTTATTCTCCTGAGCAGTCAAATGTAAACTAACTTGTGTCCGATTCAATTCAGGAAAAACAAAAAATGGAGGGGGATCCATTCCCCTCCATTTGGCCAGATCGGAAGGCAGGCACGTGTAAATGGACAGCTGGTCCATTTAGACCAGAGCGGTGTTAGAAACCATGAAATCAGACCGAGACAGAAGTACAGTTGAATCACACTTGTTTAATAATAAAAGTAAAAAGAACAAAACGTAGTCAAAACATAGCCAAAGTTCAGTAACCGGAACGGATAGTCAGCCAAGCCAGAAGTCAGGGATCAATGTAGTGGAACAGCAAGCAGGATCTGGAGCCAGAAGGGATGTCAGCAAAGCAAGTCTTGAACAGGATCGCAGGAGATAGTTTCTGTGAAGTTGACCAAGGCAAAGGCAGAGATCCTCTGGGCTGGACGGCTTAAGTAGGCAGGACTGACGAGCAGGATATCATCAACAGCTGAGTAACTGTGTAGAGATAGGAGCTGGCAATTAGCCGACAGCTGAGCGGACAGCTCAGAGAAGGAAGGGCTGATCCCAGCCCTGACCAGCGGGCTGTGTATGTGTCCACTTTGCAAAACATGGACATGGACCTGTCACCTGGTTCTGCTGCGCTCAGCAAGGGATCAGTCAGTGCATCCTCTGCTGAGAAACAATGGATCCAGCCCATGCAAAAGGGGCCTAAGGGTGGCATTCGGACCACCACTGTAAGGGTTGCATTCTTTCAACTGACCACCAATGGCAGGGGAATTTTTTCCAATGAGATGGTTTTTGCAAGAGTTACCCAAGAACTGAAAATCATTTTAGGTGTTCCTCTGGAGGAAAAAAAAGAAGGCTGGGCTATACCCTAACCCTGATGAAGGTCAGCCACAAAACTGATTACCATATATACTCGAGTATAAGCCGACCCGAATATAAGCCGAGGCACCTAATTTTACCACAAAAAACTGGGAAAACTTATTGACTTGAGTATAAGTCTAGGGTGAGAAATGCGCAGCTACTGTAAGTGGAAAAGAGGGTCACCAAAAATGTCCATTTGCAGCCTCACTGTGCCCATTTAAATGCCTCACTGTGCCGATTTGCAGCCATAGGTCCCCCCAAACTTCAAACTTGGTAGTTAAGGGTTCCTAGATGCCCCCTATATGCAGCCAACATTTGTAGTCTCTGGACCCAAAGAGTCCTGAAATGACATTGCTGCAGATGGACACAGTTGACTGACTTTGGGGCCACTTGGTGCTAGGAACCCCAAATTTGAATATGTTGTAGAGTTGGTTCCCAGGGCTTTTTTTTTTTCCAGTTACCAGTCTGGCTGCTGTGTTCTGGACGCTTTGTAGACTTGGAAGTCCTAGGTAGAGGGAATTTGCGTAGTCGAGGGTCCTGAAATGACATTGCTGTAGATGGACACAGTTGACCGACTTTGAGGCCCCAGTATCTTGGGGCCACTTGGTGCTAGGAACCCCAAATGTGGTGTGCAAACACAGTGAAACTAGCACTACAACATATCCAGATGGCGTTCCTATCACCAAGTGGCCCTGAGATACGGGGCCCCAAAGTCGGTTTGGAAAATGTCAAGCACTTTTCTGCAGCAGAGAATGACATTTTCCGACCCGACTTTGGGGCCCCGTGTCTCGGGGCCACTTGGTGCTAGGAACCACTGGGTTTGCACACCAAATTTGGGGTTCCTAACACGAGTGGCCCTGAGACACGGGGCCCCAAAGTCGGTTTGGAAAATGTCAAGCACTTTTCTGCAGCAGAGAATGACATTTTCCGACCCGACTTTGGGGCCCCGTGTCTCGGGGCCACTTGGTGCTATGTACCACTGGGTTTGCACACCAAATTTGGGGTTCCTAACACGAGTGGCCCTGAGACACGGGGCCCCAAAGACGGTTCGGAAAATTTCATTCTCTGCTGCAGAAAAGTGCTTGACTCGAGTATAAGCCGAGGGGGGGCATTTTCAGCACAAAAAAATGTGCTGAAAAACTCGGATAATACTCGAGTATATACGGTACAAAAATAGAAACAAGAAAAAAAGAAAAAAAAAGTACCTGTTTTTAGAGACAGTTTAGCTAGAAACATGGAAAATATGGAGCTTGGCTAAAAGTTCCCTGAAAGTATGTTATATATGATTGGCTTGGAGATAGAAGGAAAGGATATCATCATCAGGTACATTCAGGGCCATAAGAGGTACAAACAGCATTCAGTCTTTTATGGGCACAGGCGGGGAATGTGGAATAAATTCACCTATTAATAACGAGATGTGTTTTTCTGGAGCTCTGCGTGATCCATCAATAAAAGCTACCGTCTGGTTCATGAATATTCATTAGAGTAATGTACTTCTAGGGTCTGGGTAATGGACTTTTAATCCATTAATAGCAAACAACACACCAGGGAGATTAACCTGTGAATGGTATCATTGGATGGGGGACTTCACCCCATTAATAAGCTGCAGAAGATGTATATGTGTATGTAATATACATACATTATATATATATATATATATATATATATATATATATATATATAAACACACAGGCAACAGTCAACAACTAATTATGTGCCATGTAGATAAGGCACAACGCCCTCTCGTCCTCTTGAACCACTTTTTAAAAGGTATCTAAAGCCAACATTAAAACTTGTCTGCATTTCAGCTAACCAGTGCTAAGATATGGCGGCTGCATTAGACTTTTTTGTAGGCAAAGAACATTTTCAGCAAGTACAGAAAACAATAGTTTATCATGCCAGAATGCACCCTATGAAATGGAGATGAAGAAAGGAAGACATGTTTGAAGTCCAGCCACGGCTCGGTCCAAAGGTACAGTATAGTGAGTAAGCCTAACCACCCTAATACAGGATATGTGTTATCTGCAAGATTACCAGGTAAAAATAAAGGGGGCGGGGACAAAAAAAAAAAAGAGAACAAATGCAGTCACCACACCTAAGGCCTGGCAAACTGCGATAAATTACATCAGCCATTCTCAACCACGGCTGGAGGGCAACCTCCGGAGGTTGCTACAGGTTCCTTGAGCTGCGGCTGGCTGACCTCCCATTTGATGGTGCCGGCATAGTTGCAGGACCAATGGCCTTGGCCTTAGCTTCTAGCCTTGGCCTTAGCTTCTAGCCTTGGCCTTAGCTTCTAGCCTTGGCCTTAGCTTCTAGCCTTGGCTTTAGCTTCTAGCCTTGGCTTTAGCTTCTAGCCTTGGCCTTAACTTCTAACCTTGGCCTTAACTTCTAACCTTGGCCTTAACTTTTAGCTTTAGTCTTAGCCTGAGCTTCTAGCCTCAGTGTTAGCCGTAGCTTCTAGCCTTAGCCTTAGCCTAAGCTTCTACCTATAGTCTTTGCCTTAGACTTAGCATCTAGCTGTAGCCTTAGCTCCTAACCTTAGCTTCTTGCCTCGCTCAAACTATATACCTTCTCTTCCTGCTCAAGTTATTCACAAAAGTGAAGAAATCCATCAGGTGGGGGCAAAGTAAGCTAAAATCCTGACAAAGAGGTTGCTACAGGTTCCTTGAGCTGCGGCTGGTTGACCTCCCATTTGATGGTGCCGGCATAGTTGCAGGACCAATGCCGCTTGACCAAGCCAGCAACATGACACCAAAATGAAAAAGAACTCGCTGCTCCAGGTGAAGTAAGTATGCCTGATGGAACCTCCAAAACGAGTGCCAGCCCCCGGGCCCGCCTCCGTGGATAATATCTAAATGAAAAGAAATGGCTGCACATTGGGTGGTTCCAAATGCCGTTTATTGAGTCACCATGGTGACACCAACGCACAATCTCGTAGACGTGTTTGTGTGAAACGTGTCTACGAGATTGTGTGTTGGTGTCACCATGGTGACTCAAACAGCATTTGGAACCACCCAATGTGCAGCCATTTCTTAACATGACACCAATTATCTTTTAAGCTACCTGTAAAGGTGGTAATCTGGCCACCACTGTAAGGGGAGTGTTTGCCATTGAACCCAGTAAGGGTTTCTTGAGACATGAAAAAGAGTTTGGGGGTTCCTCTGGGGTAAAAAAAAAAAGGCTGAGAAAGGCTGTATTACAGATTTGGTTTTGGGTGTACATATGCTTTAAAAAGCAGGCATCTCCATTTGTCTGCACCCTGCTCCTGAAGCTTAGTACATGGGTCCGTGACCATTAAAAACTGGTTTCCCGCTAGTATGCTAATAAAGACTAGCTTTCTAGTCACTGGCTTGTTCAACCCTCTCCCATCTTCTGTACTTCACTACTGGCCTATCGCTGTAATAGGCAATCTTGCCAACCAATTAAAAAGTGCAGGAAAACAGTGCAGGACCACAACAGGTGGCCAGGAAGCCTGTCACCATTGACACAACAGTGTACCCCAGTGTTTTAGGGATCCTAAACCACGCTACTAAGAAAGCTGGCTGCTGACAACAGGTAAGCGTAATGCCCACAAGTTAAAAGGAGAACTTCAGCTACCTTTTTTTAAACCAGGAAAAATGGTACATGGGCAGGTCTTGTGATGTCCACAGAAACTGAGGGAATGATTTGGTGTTTTGCCTATCATATTGAGAACCCTTTGACCTAAGGCTAGAGGCTGAAGCCAAGGCCAAAGTTAGAAGCCAAGGCTAAGGTTAGAAGCCAAGGACAAGGTTAGAAGCCAAGGACAAGGTTAGAAGCCAAGGACAAGGTTAGAAGCCAAGGACAAGGTTAGAAGCTAAGGCTAGAAGCTAAGGTTAAGGCCAAGACTAAAAGCTAAATCTAAGGCTAAAGCTAGAGTCTAGAGCAAAGGTTAAAAGCTTTGTCAGGCTTTTAGCTTACTTTGCCCCCACCGGATAGTTTTCTTGACTCTTGTGAATAATTTGAGCATGAACAAGGGATATAGTTTCAGCGAGGCTGGAAGCTTAGGCTAGGGTTAGAAGCTAAGACCAAGGCTAGAAGCCAAGGCCAAGGCTAGAAGCCAAGACCAAGGCTAGAAGCCAAGACCAAGGCTAGAAGCCAAGACCAAGGCTAGAAGCCAAGGCCAAGGTTAAAATCTAAGGCCAAGGTTAGAGGCTAAGGTTAAGGCTAGAAGGTAAGGTTAAGGCAAAGGCTAGAAGCTAAGGCTAAAGCTAAGGCTAGAAGCTTTGTCAGGCTTTTAGCTTACTTTGCCCCCACCTGATAGATTTCTTCAATTTTGTGAATAACTTGAGCAGGAAGAGAAGGTATATAGTTTGAGCGAGGCAAGAAGCTAAGGTTAGAAGATAAGGCTACAGCTAGATGCTAAGTCTAAGGCAAAGACTATACCTAGAAGCTTAGGCTAACACTGAGGCTAGAAGTTTAGGCTAAGGTTAGAGGCTAAGGCCAAGGTTAGAAGCTAAGGCCAAGGTTAGAGGCTAAGGCCAAGGTTAGAGGCTATGGCCAAGGTTAGAGGCTATGGCCAAGGTTAGAAGCTAAGGCCAAGGATAGAAGCTAAGACCAAGGCTAATGCCGCGTACACACGGTTGGAATTTACGATGGAAACAGTCCGATGGGAGCTTTTCAACGGATTTTCCGACCGTATGTATGCCCATCGGTCTATTTCTGTCGGAATTTCTGATGGACTTTCTCAATTTTTCCGACGGAAAACCTTTTTATCGGATTTTCCGATCGTGTGTATGCAATTCCGACACGCAAAATTCCGATGCATGCTCGGAAACAATTCAACGCATGCTCGGAAGCATTAAACTTCCCTTTTATAGTGCTGTCGAACGTGTTTTATGCCGCTGTGCTACTGACCGTCGGAATTTGGTGTGACCATGTGTAGGCAAGTAAGTTTGAGCGAAATTCCGTCGGAATTCCGACGGGAAAACCATCAGAGCTTTTTCCAACGAGAATTCCGACCGTGTGTACGCGGCATTAGACTAAGACTAGAAGCTAAGTTTAAGGCGAAGGCTAGCAGCTAAAGATAAGCTAAGGCTAAAGCTAGAGTCTAAAGTTAAGGCTTCCTTTCCTTACCTTACCTTACCTTACCCACCTGATAGATTTTTTCACTTTTGTGAATAACTTGGACAAGAAGAAAAGGATATAGTTTCAGTGAGGACACAGACAACAAAAAAAAAAAACTGACAAATGTTCTAACCTTTTTCCCATGGTATCCAAAACTAAAAACTGCAGCTCCACATTGGTTTGTTTAATGTTATTTTTATGCTGTATAATATATTGCAGCCAGATTCTCCAAGCCATTTTACTGATCTTCTTGATGGGAATACAACTTGTGTTCACTGACTTCTGCTGTACATCCTCCCTCTCTGATAACAGCAGAAGGCAATATGTTATATCATGGGAACAATTGCATTTTCACATTTTAATTCAGGAGAATACTGTCAACATAAGCAATCTAACCTACAGGCAACTAGTTGCACCAAGTGATTACCGAAACCCCCGAGATGGTCAGATGAAGACATGAACCAAGCTGATAAATCAGTTTAGTTTCTTGGCACCAGCATAATAGATAGCTCCTCCGAGAACAAGAAGAGCCCTCTGCGTGTGTGAAGCACCTAATAAAGACGCCATAACAAGGCGGTCAGGCCAGTTAGCAGCAGAAATTGCTGTAACCCACGCAGATAAATGAAATCTAGGAGGAAAATGAAGAAATATTCATGGCGACAGAGCTGAGATGGCAGCGGGGAGAGGCCCAGCCGCCGAGCCTATACAGAAAAGGTTAAGATTGATCACTACAAATGCCGCTCTTACTCTAATAGTAATCAGCCTGTGGAATTCACTTCCGCTAAACTATAGACTTGAAATCAGTTGATTAATTTAAGAGGAAATTGAAAAGAGTCCTCGAGGACAGACGCCCACACAAAATCTGTGGGTTATCTTAGGTTCTGGTGTCATTAGGAAGCTGGGAGAATAAAAATTCATCAGCGTTGGAAGCTTAAAGCCACAGCCTTAACATTCTTTGTAGATGATGGATTCAGCCAACCTGTTGAAGGGTTTTATTTTCTGCACCAGGTCCTTTCCTCTTCAGTGAGTAGGCTTCTCAGGGTCCCCAGACCATACAAGATTTATATATTAAATTACAAGAATTAATATATTCATTTTATACAAAGTGAACTTGGGGACCTTGTTGATTTTTAATGTTCACTAGCAATCAACATACCTTTGTTAAAGATGAGTTGATACCTAGCCAGGGTGCCCCCACTCTACCCACCTGCAAATCCCCCCCCCCCCCCCCAATTAGATTTATTCAAAAATTAAACCATTTTTAACTGAATCCACTTTCACGCGATACGCCATGTCCTAAATCCTATTTCTTCTGGACTTGGATTGCAGAGTAAGTGGGTCCTTCTTCAGGTGCCAACATCTTTTCTGGTGATGCAGGTGCTTTCTGTTGGCTATAGGAAGACATGGCGGGTTCGTTAAAGTGGTTGGTGGGCCTACAATGTGGCAGTGGATCATTGAGCTTCTCTACTAGAGGAGGAGATATTGAGGGCTCCATGGTGATGTAGATGCTTCCTTTTGGCTGAAAGCAGAGTCGGTTGGATGGGATCTTAAAGCAGAAGTAAACCCATCGATTTAACAGTCTAAAAAAAAAAAAGGCATGCCGTGAATGCTAACTGCACATTGGCTGTGCTCTCAACCAAACAGTCAAACCATCCAATGGCTGGTGTCATAACGGATCACATGTGCAGCACTGTGGCAGTTGAAGATTAAACAGAGGCAAAGATGGCAGCTTCCTTGGCTGAAAACGATAGGGGGGTTTACTTCCACTTTAAGATTCCAGCACTGGTGTGATGACATTATGATGAAGAGTGACAACAAGAGTGGTTGGAAGGCCTAAACTGTGGCAATGTATCATCGGGCTCCACTACTAGACAAGGAGCCATTGAGGGTCTCTCTGTTGAGATAGATGCCTCCTTTTGGCTGAAAGCAGAGTCCATTGAATAAGTTCTTAGGATTCCAGTACTGGCATGATGACATCATGATGAAGGGCAACAACAAGAGATGGTGGTGGGCCTAGACTATGCCAATGGATCATTGGTCTTCACTACCAGAGGTGGAGCTTTTGTAGTAATGGGGTGGGTGGGAGATGTTAAAGGGAAGGGTTGTTTTTTTCCCCAGCGTTGGGCTTTAAAATGTAAATGTTGCCACTAATATAAATTTTATAGCAAGGCCAAGACACATATTTACCTGCAACACATGATGCAATGTGTGTTATTAAACTATTCATTTGGCATAGAATCTAAACACACAAGTACAGTAGACATGTGCGATTAGTTTCGTACGAATCGAAAATTCGTACGAATTTCCTTAAATTCGTACATTCGGGAGGATCCGAAATACGAATTGCTATGCTTCCAAATTTGTACGAAACGTGAGGGGTGTTTTGATGACCAATCAGAGGTTTTCTTCTGCTGCTGAGTGAGGGTTGGGAAAATTACCTTTTTTAATATGGGAGTGGGAGACTGAAACGGACAAAATAAGAATGTACGTTAATTACGATTATTGGTTATTGTTCGTTAATTACGATTATGAAGTTAAAAACCCAGGAAGTCAGCACAGCACAGGGATGATGTGAGCCCCTCATAACAATAAATTCATCATAACGAAGGTTCGTAATTGTTTACGAACCTAACGAAAATTCGTATTTCGATTTGTATTTCGGACACAAATTACGAAATACGAATTAACGGCTAATATGAAACGGAACGGAACGAAACAAAACAAATTTATGGACGGCGCACATGTCTAAAGTACAGTAGCCTGCAACACACATCTTAGGTGACTTAGAAGAGGTCTAAAAAAATCCCATCAGTGGTACGAGCAGCAGAGGCCCCCATTGTCGTGTGTTTAAGGATGGGCTGGAGTCTGGTTTACTGAACATCTAGTTGCTTTATTTCACAAAAAAAAACAAACATGTTTCGCAGTTTTAAATTGCCACTTCCGCAGTTTAGGGTGAAACACTGATATTTCGTATTTCCCAGGTCAACTGCATCATCCGAGTGGGTTTGTGAAAGGTTTCCCAAACCTAACTGGGTGACCTCTTCTAACTCACCCGGTTCAGCAACCTCCTGAGAACCCCACAGAGGATCCAGGATTAAGACCCCCGTGGCATCAAGAGCAACCTTTTTAATCCTATGTAGGGACAGGGTTTTCTTCACCTGTGCCTACAGGTTGCATGTCTCTACCCCACAGGATGACTGCAGTCTCAGTAGATGTAATTCTTTTTATTTTATTGTTACGTTTTTTGAGGTTTTCATTATATTTGAGTCACTTACTACAATATAAGGGCTCTCCTGCCTACTCTGAGATGTCCCATGGGTCTTTAGCTGGGCTTTTAAAGACAAACCCCTTGGACCTCCATGGACCACCACACCCTAAGTTCCATCACGCTCCTTAGTAGACATGTGCATTCGTTTTCGTCCGAATGCATTTTCATCCAAATTTCAGGTATTTTCGTTATCGTTTGAACAAACGATAACGAAAGTGCAGAATCCGAAAAACGAAAGATCCGACATAAACAAATGCTTTATTTTCGTTGTGACAACAGTTCGATATAGATAGGAGATTCGACGCTGACAATAACAATCTGTGTCCATTGAACCTGTGGTCGAATGTGCCTAACCTTAACTCTATTAGTCCAAGATTATTCTACACAGAGAGGAAAGATTCGACGTAGAGAGGAAAGATTCGACGTAGAGAGGAAAGATTCGACGTAGAGAGGAAAGATTCGACGTAGAGAGGAAAGATTCGACGTAGAGAGGAAAGATTCGACGTAGAGAGGAAAGATTTGACGTAGAGAGGAAAGATTCGACGTAGAGAGGAAAGATTCGACGTAGAGCGGAAAGATTCGACGTAGAGAGCAAAGATTCGACGTAGAGAGGAAAGATTGCTGCTGGAATTGGGTGGAATTGCAGCTAAACTATACAGAGTCATACAGTTTAGCTGCTCCGTCGAATCTTCTTTGAACTTTCGACAGACACCATAAGCCTTCAATGACAGATTCGACCTTAATTCATTTGGATTTTCGGACGAATGCAATTTTTAACGAAAAACTAAATAAATAAAAACGAATTTCGGGAGTAACTAAATAAATTTATTTTTCGGACGAAAACTAAATTCCGAAACGAAATATTTCAGTGTGCACATGTCTACTCCTTAGTGTTTCATCCATGGCCATGCATTAGCAGCTAGAAATTGTTTGTTTCATTACGATTAATTTTCGGAGATTTGGAGATGTATACGAATCTCTGAATGGACATAGTAAAGAATGTCAACAAATCCCCAAAAAATTAAATAAAAACTATAATGAAATTAACTAATGCGGATGACATCACATGATGCGATAGTAGTTCGGGCCCATTGGGGCCGGAACTACTGCTATCCACCCGGACCAACGATTTTACGAAACGAATGCCGAAGATATGAAACGAATTCCAAAAACAAATCGGTTCAACACAACGAATATGACAAATTAAAATTCAGCAACGAACGAATGCATCTGAAACTAAACGAAAATTTCCGGCGTGTCCATTGGCTGCCCTTTTATAAAGACATTGGTTGCCTTATTTCAAAATTCCTCACAGTAATGAATGTGAAATAACAGACTGCAAAGGTCTGAAGGTGAAACTTTTTTTATTTTTTTTTGCTTTGGTCAGGGCCATTTTAGGATTGCAACAACTTCATACGAAGAAAGAAAATCCTCTCCTCTTTAAACAAAGGGTGTTTTGACTTGCTAGATCACCGGAGGGCTGAGATGAGGCTTGAAAGTAATGAAGTATGGATTTGAAGCCATAAAGGATGTCATAACTTCACCTCCTGGTGTTCTAGGAAGCAGACAAATGCCATTTTTTGCTCCTTCGCTGAAATGTTCCCGAGTGTTCTACAAAGGATTGATAGGTACGAAGGCTGTGTCTGCGGGATGGCCAATAAAACTTAAATTACCCGCTTCATATTTAGATCATTGGGAGTCTGTAAAAGTTTAGCCGGATGACACCTGGGACCAAGCCCAGGTCCCATTTTTTGCTGTATTTTATTTAAATCCTAGCTCAAGCCAAATTATTATTATTATTTTATCCTAAACCCCTTAAAGAGTCGGGAGGCACAAGCTCCAATGGGTTAAGGGTTCTTTGTTTTATGTAGGCAGCTTCACTGTCACATACAATATTGGACATGTTTGTACCAGCAAGTCTACCCAAAAATGTTTGGCTGGAGTTGGCTTTGAAGTAAAACTTCAGTAAACCTAATTATTTTTTTGGGACAGGGTGGTTAAGGGCTAGAACTTCTAATTCCTTGATCCGTTACTAGGTGTGACAGGAGTCACTTTGGGTGGGGGGTTTGTGGAACTCAGTTTACCTTGGAGAGCTCTGGAGACTCTGTGTCCAGCTCCCCTGGCCCCTCTTATGTGTAAATCACCGTGCGTCCATTAGGGGCACAGGGTGACTGAGAACCCCACTATGATCTGTGCTATTTAGACACACTGTACAGCCACACTGGAATGTTGTATATATGTATATATTGTGTGTTGTCTCATACTGTTGTGGACTCTTTGCTGTGATCGTTTTTGGGTGGGGTTATATTCCAATGTTCTATTGTGTCCGTCTGCCTTGGATATTATGGGATGTGTATGTAGATTAGCTGTTAGATCGGTGGGGGCGAATTCCGCCAACAGCTCGCCCTGCTGATAAGACTGTTAACTGATGAGAAATTTGAATACACCTGACCTGTGTGTCTATTGTGATTGGACAGTTTACCCCGCCCTGAATCCAAGGGAGTGTCTCTGAGTTGTATATCTGTGGTAACATGTGCTTGAATAAAGGAGTTTGATGTTGTTGTTCACCCTACACTGAGTTACGGCTGGTGACTGGGTGGGCTAAAGGGTCTTGGATAGAGCTGGTTCTGGACAAAGGAAGCATTTTACGTGGACATAGACCTGTTGAGGACAGGGGTTCGTCACAGTAGGTGAATCAGGTGCTCTGCTCAACTCCTAGGAGGACCTGTCTGGGTATTGCCCTTCAAGCGTATAATGTACATTAAGGGCAATACCCAGACAGGTCCTTCTAGGAGTTGAGCAGCCTTCGTAAAAATCCATTAACCAATGATTAACCCTCCAATATAATGAAGCCGGCTGCAAATGAGCTGACCAGGAGCATGCTGATAGGAGAAGAAAGCAGAGAAAGATGACCTCATCAGTCTGCTGCTGCTCTTCCACTGTCTAGTAAGCACACGCAGCTTAGAGAGAGGCTTTGCTGGCTGTGGCAGAGCTGCGTATATCTAAGCACTGGATAGCCAGACATACAAATCCTTTGGCCGGTAAAGCAATTCCCTTGTATGTATGTTATCAGTGTATTTAGCAGTTTGCCTGGAGTTCAGCTTTAATCAAAAACAACTGTGTAGTGGCCCATAGCATATTATGAACCATATTTATCAGTCTAGACCAGCGAATGGGGAATTCTGATTGGTTGCTGTAGATAAATTTGCACTATTGGTCAGTAGAAGAAGCTATGCTCCAGGGTGCCTTTGACTGCATACCGGGCACCTTCCTCTCCCCCCCGCCCGCCAAGCATAAAGGATGAATGTAAATCCAACAGTGGGTCCTATTCATCTCATGGGAGAGAACGGAACTCTTGATTAATGCCCAGCCTAAACACTCACATTTCCATCACACACGACTTTGATGAATCAGCGGCAGATAAAATAAAAATGCATTTAGAATATTATCTCTCCCAAATGGAGTTTCATGAATCAAGCAGCAAAAGTGGGCAGAAAAATATCAGAATATCAGCAAAATATGGCTTTGAACCCATGAATTATGGGTAATAGGCAAAAAAAGAAAAATCACAGATAAAAAGCCAGCCAAAACGATTTTCTTCCTTTACGAGAACTTAAAGGGAACAGATGATTGTGTTATATATTCTTTGAGGCTGCTACTCTTATGATATATACTGTATATATAAAAGGGACAGACTGCGACTGAAGAAAGAATATAGAGGCAAATCTCCAGAGTTTCTGAGACTGGAAATGGGGCGCATTGTAAGACAAGAGGTTTGTAATACAGGACCTGCCCCGTCTATGATGCCGGACAAACTGCCATTGTTTTGGGAGAGAAAGAGGTGCAAATGTGTTTACGGATACCGGATCATGCTTCCCTATAGGCAACTACACCATATAGCCAAAAGGTGGAGGACAACTGACCATCACACCAATATAAGCTTGTTGGACATCCCATTCCAAAGCCACGGGCCCTTATATGGAGTTGGCCTATCTCTGTGGCTATAACAGCCATCACTCTTCTAGAAAGGCTTTCTACACGAATATGGAGTCAGTCTATTGGTATTTGTGCCCATTTGTGAAGTCAGGCACTGATGTTGGATGAGAAGACCTGTCTCACATTCGGTTTCGGATATATCCCAAAAGGTGTTCAGTATGGTTGAGGTCAGGGATCTGCGCAGGCTACTCAAGTTCCTCCACACTAAACTGGTCAAACCATGTCTTTATGGCGCTGGTCCAAACTGGTCAAACCCATGTCTTTATGGAGCTGGTCCAAACTGGTCAACCCATGTCTTTATGGAGCTGGTCCAAACTGGTCAACCCATGTCTTTATGGAGCTGGTCCAAACTGGTCAAACCATGTCTTTATGGAGCTGGTCCAAACTGGTCAACCTATGTCTTTATGGAGCTGGTCCAAACTGGTCAACCCATGTCTTTATGGAGCTGGTCCAAACTGGTCAACCTATGTCTTTATGGATCAGGTCCAAACTGGTCAACCCATGTCTTTATGGAGCTGGTCCAAACTGGTCAACCCATGTCTTTATGGAGCTGGTCCAAATTGGTCAAACCATATCTTTATGGAGCTGGTCCAAACTGGTCAACCCATGTCTTTATGGAGCTGGTCCAAATTGGTCAAACCATATCTTTATGGAGCTGGTCCAAACTGGTCAACCCATGTCTTTATGGAGCTGGTCCAAATTGGTCAAACCATGTCTTTATGGAGCTGGTCCAAACTGGTCAACCTATGTCTTTATGGAGCTGGTCCAAACTGGTCAACCCTCGTCTTTATGGAGCTGGTCAACCCTCATCTTTATGGGGCTGGACCAAACTGGTTAAACACGGTCTTTATGGGGCTGGACCAAACTGGTCGAACCATGTCTTTATGGAGCTGGTCAAACCATGTCTTTATGGAGCTGGTCAAACCATGTCTTTATGGAGCTGGTCAAACCATGTCTTTATGGAGCTGGTCAAACCATGTCTTTATGGAGCTGGTCAAACCATGTCTTTATGGAGCTGGTCAAACCATGTCTTTATGGAGCTGGTCAAACCATGTCTTTATGCAGCTGGTCAAACCATGTCTTTATGGAGCTGATCAAACCATGTCTTTATGGAGCTGGTCAAACCATGTCTTTATGGAGCTGGTCAAACCATGTCTTTATGGAGCTGGTCAAACCATGTCTTTATGGGGCTGGTCAAACCATGTCTTTATGGGGCTGGTCAAACCATGTCTTTATGGGGCTGGTCAAACCATGTCTTTATGGGGCTGGTCAAACCATGTCTTTATGGGGCTGGTCCAAACTGGTCAAACCATGTCTTTATGAAGCTGGCTTTGTACACAGGGGCACAGTCATGGTAGAGAAGAAAAGGGTCTTCACCAAGGATGGCAGAACACAATTGTCCAATGGTTCTCAAACTCAGTCCTCAGGTATCCCCAACAGGCCATGTTATGGGAATTACTCTTAGATAAAATAGCTGTGATAAGTACCAAGCCATTGACATTGATTGAAAACATGACCTGCTAGGGGTACTTGAGGATTAAAGTTGTGAAATTGAGCTCCTCCACACGAAACTGGTCAAATCATGTCTTAATGGAGCTGGTCAAACCATGTCTTTATGGAGCTGGTCAAACCATGTCTTTATGGAGCTGGTCAAACCATGTCTTTATGGGGCTGGTCAAACCATGTCTTTATGGAGCTGGTCAAACCATGTCTTTATGGGGCTGGTCAAACCATGTCTTTATGGGGCTGGTCAAACCATGTCTTTATGGGGCTGGTCCAAACTGGTCAAACCATGTCTTTATGAAGCTGGCTTTGTACACAGGGGCACAGTCATGGTAGAGAAGAAAAGGGTCTTCACCAAGGATGGCAGAACACAATTGTCCAATGGTTCTCAATCTCAGTCCTCGGGCCATGTTATGGGAATTTCTCTTAGATAAAATAGCTGTGATAAGTACCAAGCCACTAACATTGATCGAAAACATGACCCGCTAAGGGTATTTGAGGATTGAAGTTGTGAAATTGAGCTCCTCCAAACGAAACGGGTCAAATCATGTTTTTATGAAGCTGGCTTCGTACACAGAGGCACAGTCATGGTGGAACAGAAAGGAGTCTTCAAACTGTTACCACAAGGTTGGAAGAGAACAATTGTATATACTGTCTTTGTATATTGTAAGAACAGAACCCTTTACTGGAAACAGAACTCAATCATATGGAGAGGCGTCCACATAGATTTGGCCATACAGGTGTCAAAGTTCAGCCACGTGGCCTACAGTATGAACAATAAAGCCATACAGGTTCCACCAAACACGATTAATATTACTGAGGCAATTGACAGGAAAAAAGTGCCATGAGCTACATACTATACAGTCCATACCTCAAGAACCTGCAAAGAAAGTGGAGACAACCATTGGTTATGTGATCCATGGGGAATACCGTGAACCCTCTGAGCAGTCACCACAAGTCTGTGATGCAACTACATCATATACATACCAATATGTACCTAGCAGAATTTTTGCATATGTGTTAAAAAAAATGTTCTTGCTTATTGCAGCTTTATTTTCAAATGCCCTCATCGGCATCCATTGACAAAGGACAACACTGCGCTGCATGCTGACACAAGACATCCACTCCAATGTAAACTGCCTCATTGACCTCAATGTAACATTTAGTAGCATTTCTGAAAAATGTAAAAAGCAATGCATGACGCTATGTAAATGAAGACTTACACTTTCCATTTGGGGGAAAAAAAAATGAGTACATTCTGTGACCTGACCAGCACTTACCCCCCGATATGAAGGAATCATTGTGCTTCTGCCGCCCCATACATAATCTTACATTTATTTATCTGGAGGAAGTGCTGTCTGGCCCAGTGTTGGAAATGCGCCACAAATCCAGAATTACAAATGATGTTTGGGTAAAAGCTCGAGTCCTTCATGTGGGAACAGAGCGTACCGATATCTGATATGAGTTTTTACCAAGCGGAACATCTTAATTTCTCATTAGCGTCGCACTCCCTTCAATCGTGCACATTATTATATATTACTGACTTCAGTGCCCTAAGAGCTCTGTATCTAAATATATCTCATGAATAAATGTACAAAAAGGTTTGAAATGACTGTAATAACTTACAAAATAATCATATTTTGACAACCAAAGTCCCAGGTATGGTCAGTATATCCTATAGGAGTCTAGGGTTAGTCCACCCAAATTCAAAAGCGTTTGGTGGACACCAGAAAATGAAAGCGCCAAATGGTTTCTTTTAAACGGAAACTTGGGGGGGGGGGGTAAGATCAGGTCAGACATTCTGCTCTGCACACCTGCCGTGGCCATTAGGAGGGGCTCCCACCATCCCTGCAGGACTTCGATTTTCATGGACACTATGGAAAATGCAACACGAGGAGCTGAACACTCCTGTCATGGTAGAAGTAGTCTATAAGATGGAGCTGGGAATTGTCAAGAAGATTATTGAACCACCCCCAGGGACGTGTATAATCAGCCACTTAAAATATTACTTTAGTGTGGAATGAACTTTCAATGAATCATCCGCAGCTCAAAGAACATATAGCAGCCTATGATGGAACCCTAGGTAGTGCCATCTTAATAGCATCATGAGTCCCTGGGCAAAGTAATGCACTGGGGCTCCTACCAGCCTGCATCCGGTGTCCTCATCAGTGTCACCATACATCAGATAGCCTCATCACAATGCCCCCTTACATTAGGTTCCCCCATCACAGTGTCCCCATCCTTCAGGTGTTCCCCATCACAACTCAAGGAACCCTAATCAGCCTATGAAGGAACCCTAGGCAGTGCCATCTTAATAGCATCATGGGCCTCTGGGCAAAGTAATGCTCTGGGGCCCATACCAGCATGGATCAGGTGACCCCATTACAGTGCCCCCCTTACATCAGGTTCCCTCATCACAGTGTTCCCATACATCAGGTTCCCCCATCACTGTGCCCCCTTACATCAGGTTCCTCAATCACCTTGTCCCCATCCATTAGATGTCCCCATCACAATGCCCCTTACATGAGGTTCCCCCCTCACAATGCCCCTTACATGAGGTTCCCCCTTCACAATGCCCCTTACATGAGGTTCCCCCATCACAATGCCCCTTACATGAGGTTTCCCCTTCACAATGCCCCTTACATGAGATTACCCCATCACTGTGCCCCCTAACATCAGGCTCCCCATCACAGCTACAGGAACCCCTAGCAGCCTATGAAGAAACCCTAGGCAGTGCCATCCTAAAAGCGTTATTGGTTCCTGGGCAAAGTAATGCACTGGTGCCCCCAATGAGCCTGCCTCAGGTGTCCCCATCACAGTGCCCATATACATCAGGTGGCCCCATCACAGTGTCTCCATACATCAGGTGGCCCCATTACAGTGCCCCCTTACATCAGGTTCCCCCATCACAGTGTCTCCATACATCAGGTGCCCCCATTACAGTGCCCCCTCACATCAGGTTCCCCCATTACTGTGCCCCCCTTACATCAGGTTCCCCAATCACATTTTTCCCCATCCATTAGGTGTCCACATCACAGTGTCCCCTTATATAAGGTGTCCCCATCACTGTGCCCCCTTACATCAGGTCCCCCCATCACAGTGTCCCAATCCATCAGGTGTCCATATGCATCTGATGGCCCCATCACAGTGCCTCTTACTTTAGGTTCCCCCATTACTATGCCCCGCAGTGTCTCCATACATCAGGTGGCCCTATCACAGTGCTCCCTTACATTAGATTCCCTCATCATTGTGCCTCCTAACATCAGGTTCCACCATCACAGTGTCCCCATCCATCGGGTGTCCATATCCATCTGATGGCCCCATCACTATGCCCCGCAGTGTCTCCATACATCTGATGGCCCCATTACAGTGCCCCCTTACATTAGGTTCCCTCATCACAGTGCCCCCTTACATCAGGTCCCCCCATCACAGTGCCTCTTACTTTAGGTTCCCCCCATCACTATGCTCCGCAGTGTCTCCATACATCTGATGGCCCCATTACAGTGCCCCCTTACATTAGGTTCCCTCATCACAGTGCCCCCTTACATCAGGTCCCCCCATCACAGTGTCCCCATCCATCGGGTGTCCATATCCATCAGTTGTCCCCCATCACAGTGTTTCCATACATTGGGTATTCCCATCACAGCACCCCCATCCATCAGAGTTGTGCCCCCTCTCCACTTCCCCCTTGTACTCACAGGTCCTAAATGTTGTTCCCACCTGCAATGAAGGCAGTTCCTCCTTCTAGACATGTGCAATTCATTTTTATTTTTATTAGTTTTCCGTTAAAATTCGTTATATTCGTTCATTCATTATCGTACGAATGAACGAATGATTCGCAAAAATTTTATAACGAATAACGAATCGTTCGAATCGAACGAATACGAAAAACAACGAAAATCCGAAATAACCAAATTAGAAACAACGAAACTACGAAAGAAGAAAATCCGAAAAACGAAAACAGGAACAACGAAAAATCGAAATGAACGAAAAAATTCGTACATTCGTAACTTTTTTTTTTTGTTGAATTGGTAATTTTCCGTGTCTCTTACAATGGCGCTGCTTAACGTGCTTCGAATGGATTGAACGAAAAGATTGGTACATTCGTAACTTTTTTTTTCGATTCGTAATTTTCCGTGTCCCTTACAATGGCGCTGCTTAACGTGCTTCGAATGGATTGAACGAAAAAATTTGCACATTCGTGACTTTTTTTTTCGATTAGTAATTTTCCGTGTCTCTTTTTTTTCAAATCTTTTATTTTTCACAAGACAAGAGGGACACGAAAAAAAAACAAGAATACATCTTCCTTAGGTGTACAATAATACATGAACTTATAATGTCACATCAGGTATCTAATAACCTTAGTTTCCTATATCTTAAAGTCTATTCTCTCAAATTATGTCCCAGTATCTTCTTGCCTTAAACCTTTTTCCTATTTTATTAACCTAAACATAAAAGCCTATCTCGCCTAAATAAAAAAATAAAAATAAAAAAAAAAATAAAAAATAAAAATATACGTATAAAAAAAATATATATATATATATATATATATATATATATATATATATATATATATATATATATATATATGTGTATAAAAAAAAAAAAAAAAAAAAAAAAAAAAAAAAAAGGGGGGGGGGAGAGGCGGAGACACCAGACACACTCCCATCGAACTGTCGCTGTCCCTACCTTTCCCTATCCCCACGCATGTCTATTCATATTCCCCTTATTTAGTCCGCTACATCGCCTTCAAACAGGGTACGTCCCTCCCCTGAAAAAATATATATATTCCGTGTCTCTTACAATGTAATAATAGCATACACATTACATAACATTATGAATTATGCTCCGATTACGAATCTACGAAAACAATGTTACGAAAGTACGAATGTAACTAAATCTACGAAAATACGAATGCGTCCGAATTTCGAATAAACGAAAATGAAACTAACGGAAAAACTAATCCATGAAAAAAAAACTTTTACGAAAATACGAATCGTTACGAATACGAACACCGACGACTTACGAAATTCCGAATCGTTACGAATCAACGGAAACGAACAGAAACTAAACTAAACAAACTTTTCTATTGTGCACATGTCTACCTCCTTCCTCTCCCGCACTGAGACTGAGGTTAAATTTCAGTCTCAGTGCCAGCTCTCTTCCGCCTCCTGCAGGAGGGAGGCGGAAGCTGAATTCTCTCTCCAGGAGAATCCAGCTGCTGCTCCTTCTGACAGGAGTGACATTGCAGTTACAGAGCGGCAGAAGAGGACAAATCACGGGTGCACTTCCCCCCCCCAACACAGCATCTGCTCCCTCCCCCTGATCATGGGGCCCCTCCATGCACCTGCGGCCCCCCGGGCAGTGCCCAGGTGTGCCTATTTATTTAGCCTAGGGTTCCATAAAACCCTGGTTGAGAATTCCCGCTTTATTCGATCATACACTAGGTAAACAACTTTTTGGATGGAGATGGGCTTTTAGGACAAAAGGTTGTCAAGTGTCTAAAAACACTCCAGTCTGGAGGATTCAAAGAAATGCCGCATGAAGAAAATCCTCACATCGGGGCAATGAAGACGTTTCCTTGGTGACATTTATCAAGTGGGCTCAAAAGAACACAAACAACTAAATTATAGAACATTCCAAATGCCGACCTTCAACACAGGAAATGTAAAGTGGAGGTTACTAGCTCTGCATTGTCGGAGCAGGAAAACATACGTAGAACTCTGAAAACTAACTGAGAAAACCGTCACAGGGATCCCAAGGACACTTTGTCGCAAAGTCGCGTCACTTACTTTTGATTCTAAACAACTCTGGTGCCTTTTACACTGCCTTAAAAAAGTATTCATACCCCTTGAAATCTCCACGTTTTGTCATGCAACTAAAATCCAGTGCAACCAATTGCCTTCAGAAGTCACCTAATTTAGCAAATAGAGTCCCACCTGTGTGTAATTTAATCTCAGTATAAATGCAGCTGCTCTCTGAAGTCCTCAGAGGTTTGTTAGAGAACCTTAGTGAACAAACAGCATCATGAAAACCAAGGAACGCACCAGACAGGTCAGGGATAAAGTTGTGGAGAAGTATAAAGCAGGGTTAGGTTGTAAAAAAAAATCTCCCAAGCTTTGAACATCTCACGGAGCTCTGTTCAATCCATCATTGGAAAATGGAAAGAGTATGGGCACAACTGCCAACCTACCAAGACATGGCCGTCCACCTAAACTGACCAGGCCGGGCAAGAAGAGCATTCATCAGAGAAGAGCCAAGAGGTCCATGGTAACTCTGGAGGAGCTGCAGAGATCCACAGCTCAGGGGGGAGAATCTGTCCACAAGACAACTATTAGTCGTGTTCTCCACAAATCTGCCCTTTATGGAAGAGTGACAAGAAGAAAGACATTGGAGGAAGAAAGTCATAAGAAGTCCTGTTTGTAGTTTGTGAGAAGCCATGTGGGGGAGGGGAGCAAACATGTGGAAGAAGGTGATCTGCTCAGATGAGACCAAAATTTTACTGTGGGGAAAACTAACACTACACATCACCCTGAACACACCATCCCAACTGTGAAACATGGTGGTGGCAGCATCATGTGGTGGGGATGCTTTTCTTCAGCAGGGACAGGGAAGCTGGTCAGAGTTGATGGGTTGATGGATGGAGACAAATACAGGACAATCTTAGAAAAAAAACCTGTAATGCGGCGTGTACATGATCGGAATTTCAGCCAGAAAAAGACAGATGAGAGCTTTTCATCGGAAAATGCGACCGTGTGTAGGCTCCATCGGAATTTTGCTGGCCGAATTTCCGACAGCAAAAAATTGAGAGCGTGTTCTCAATTTTTCCGACGGAAAAGGTTTCTATCGGAAATTCTGATCGTCTGTAGCAATTCTGACACGCAAAATTCCTACGCATGCTCGGAAACAATTAGACGCGGAAGCATTAAACTCGGCTTGTTGTAGTGTTGTACGTCACCGCATTCTTGGCGGTCGGAATTTGGTGTGACCGTGTGTAGGCAAGACAGTTTGAGCGGAATTCCGTCGGGAAAACCATCAGCGCTTTTTCCGACGAGAATTCCGATCGTGTGTACGCGGCATTAGAGTCTGCAAAAGACTTGAGACTGGGGGGGAGGGTCACCTTCCAGCAGGACCACGACCCGAAACATACAGCCAGAGCTACAATGGAATGGTTTAGATCAGGGGTCTCCAAACTGTGGCCCGAGGGCCAGATGTGGCCCTTTGCTAGCCTTTATCTGGCCCTTTGGTCACTATTTCTCCCTATATGATATGAGGCACTTTTCCTTCCACTGACACCAACAATGGGGCACTATTTCTTCCACTGATGCCAATGATGGGATACTATTCCTCCTACCAATAGGGGCACTACTCCTCTTCCTACCGACCACCAACCCTAAGGCCATATTTATTCTAACTGATGCTGGGCCCAGGACATTTTCTACATTGGGTGGCCACAATCCTGGCCCTTTTTAAAGTCTGAAGGACGGTAAACTGGCCCTTTGTTTGAAAAGTTTGGAGACCCCTGATTTAGATCAAAGCATATTCATGTGTTAGAATGGCCCAGTCACAGTCCAGACTTAAATCACATTGAGAATTTGTGGCAAGACTTGAAAATTGCTGTTCACAGAAGCTCTCCATCCAATCTGACAGAGCTTGAGATATTCTGCAAAGAAGAATGGGCAGAAATGTCCCTCTCTAGATGGGCAAAGCTGGTAGAGACATCCCCAAAAAGACTTGTAGCGAAAGGGGGTTCTACAAAGTATTGACTCCGGGGGGCGCCATACAAATGCACGCCAATTTCAAAGGGGTTTTGGTTGTAACATGACAAAATGCAGAAAATTTCAAAGGGTATGAATACTTTTTCAAGGCACCGTAGTGCTCAACAACGACCAATCTAGTCCATCAAAGGGCACTGTGCAAAATGTAGAACCAACCGAGGGGAAGAAAACACGTTCAACCCAATCTAGAACTATTGGCCTTATATGAAGACTTTTCACCTTTTTATCCTAATAAATCCCGGCAAAATGTAGAAATTTTGATCCACTTCAATGGAACTCTCTACTGGTATTTGTGATACATCCGTATTATTAGCACTTGTACCTTTCTAAAAACTATTTTTAAAAAATACATTCACTCCTTTTTGATTTACTGAATACGGCTTGTGATGGCGCGAGGCCCGACCACTATGTGAAGTCAAATAGAAATGACACAAAATACGCCTTAACCACTTTCAGCCCCGGACCAATTGGCAGCCAAAGGTCCAGGCCCCTTTTTGCGGTTCGGGCACTGCGTCGCTTTAACTGACAATTGCGCGGTCGTGCGACGTGGCTCCCAAACAAAATTGACATCCTTTTTTTCCCACAAATAGAGCTTTCTTTTGGTGGTATTTGATCGCCCCTGCGGTTTTTATTTTTTGCGCTATAAACAAAAAAGAGCGACAATTTTGAAAAAAGAACGCATTCTTTTTTATTTTTTGCTATAATAAATATCCCCCAAAAATATATAAAAAAACATATTTTTTCCTCAGTTTAGGCCGATACGTATTCTTCTACATATTTTTGGTAAAAAAAATCACAATAAGCGATTATTGATTGGTTTGCACCGAAGTTATAGCGTTTACAAAATAGGGGATAGTTTTATAGCATTTTTATTAATAATTTTTTTTTTTACTAGTAATGGCGGCGATCAGCGATTTTTATTGTGACTGTGACATTATGGCGGACACATCGGACATTTTTGGGACCATTGTCATTTATACAGCAATCAATGCTATTTAAATGCATTGATTCCTGTATAATGACACTGGCAGTGAAGGGGTTAACCACAAGGGGGCAGTGTAGGGGTTAAGTATGCCTAGGGGTGTGTTTCTTACTGTGGGGGGGGCGTGGCTGTCAGCTAGTGAATGCTGATCTCTGCTCCAATCACATAGAGCAGAGATCGGCGTCACTAGTTGCTAGGCAGAACGGGGAGATGCTGTGCATTTCCGCATCTCCCAGTTCAGCCTTCCCGTGAGACGATCGCGGGTGTCCCCGCGGCGATCGAGTCCGCGGGACCCACGGTCGGACTCACGGTGGTCCCAACCAGCGCGGGAGCGCGCCGCTCCCGGCTCGCTCCTGATGGCACGGACGGCATTAAGGAGGGACTTATATATACGCCCTCCTGCCTGTACATCGTCGTGCGCCGGTCGGGAACCGGTTAAAGCTTAAAGTGGTTGTAAACGCTCACGTCTTTTTATTTATCGTCTTGCATTCTACGTAGCGCCCCCAGCCCCCCTAAACCTTACCTTAGCCCCATTATGATCCAGCGATGTGAACGAGAGCCTTTGCTCTCCCTCCTCATTGGTTGAGACAGCAATGGTAGCCATTGGCTCCTGTTACTGTCAATCAGAGCCAGTAAGCCAATGAGGAGAGCGCAAAAGCAGGGCAGGGCCATGGTCCATTTTTGAATGCACACACAGAGCAGCGGCTCGGGAGCGAGCCTGCCCCCCCATTGCTTGCTCTGGGGGCACTGGGCAGAAGGGAGGGGCCCGGAGCTCTGCCGAGGGACCCGAGGAGAGGAGGATCGGGGCTGCTCTGTGCAAAACCATTACAGAGCAGGTAAGCATGACATGTTCCCCTAATTTAAACTAAAAATTAATCAATATCACTTTAATGCAAAACTCCGGAGCGTTTGGTTTGAGCGGAGAAAGTTGTGCTTTTGTTGTGCTTTTGTTGTGCTTTTCTCCAGACTTCATAATCCTGGATCAGAGTGTGGAACTTGAAAAGTTTCAGAGTGTCTTGGGTGGGAAAGAACCTTCAATCCCGTGTCCGGACTTTGCTGGATGCCTACAGCCTGTTTGAGTGCACGGGGTGTGCAGGGTCATTATAAGTGTCAGGCCTTCCTTCTCTGAGCTGGCCACTCAGCTGTCGGCTAATTGCCAGCTCCTATCTCTCCACAGTTACTCAGCTGTTGATGATATCCTGCTCATCAGTCCTGCCTACTTAAGCCGTCCAGCCCAGAGGATCTCTGCCTTCGCCCTGGTCAACATCACAGAAACTGTTCAAGACTTGCTTTGCTGCCATCCCTTCTGGCTCCAGATCCTGCTTGCTGTTCCACTACATTGATCCCTGACTTCTGGCTTGGCTGACTATCCATTCCGGTTACTGAACTCTGGCTATGTTTTGACTAGGTTTGTTCTTTTTACTTTTATTATTAAACAAGTGTGATTTAACTGTACTTCTGCCGCGGCCTGATTTCATGGTTTCGGACAATAAGCCAGGTCTGAGAGAAGCTCAGGGCAGTTGCTGCCATTCAGCCACACAGCTTGTGTGTGAAGATAGCGGTGTGTTACAGCCAGGAAGGGGTGGACTTGCCTGGTAGACGAGACCCCACGTTAGGGGGATTTCTTGCCAAAAGGGCTGGGAAAGTCAAGACCGCTACAAGGATCTGAAGAGACAGAGAAAGTTGAGGTGACTAAGCAGGTCCACAGAAGGGGCTGGAAGGCGTCCTGTGTTCTTGAGAAGTGTAAGAGAAGCCATGGTGCTGGGAGAACCCTATCTGGAGGCCAGGAGTGGGGCTCGTACAGAGAGGTTCTGTGATAATAGGCTGAAAACCTGAGGAACCTGTGGTCTGGAAGACCAATTCTTGGGTGTGGTTCTGATGAAGAAGGTTTGACCCTCTAAATACTTCAGCCGTTCTTGGACGCTAGGAGGTTTGCCCATGCCATCAGCGGATAATGGTGGATTTGGAGGCAGTTTCATCAGCTTTTCTAGATATGCATTTGTGAGTGTTCACTTGTTATTTATTTTTCAAATAAAATAGTATTATGGTAATGCACTAGGTCGGGGCGCCCTCTCTTTTGTTGTTTTATAGTTGCTGAAGTGTAGCCTTTAAAACAAAGTTCAGACTGGCATGGACTCCACTAACAACGCATCCACCGCCTGAGCTAACCAACCCCCATGTCACAGCTTGTACATGTGTGCGGTTATGGTCACATTTATTTGTGCATACAATATTGCTTTGCATTGTTCCTCTACAATTGAACACAAGTTAATATTTAATTCTCTGGTTAGGGAATCGAAGAGGCAATGTAAGCTCAACAGAGAGACATTGCAGCTTAGCAAACAACAAAAAACACAATAGCGCAGCTTAGGAAACAACAGAAACACAATAGCGCGGCTGTAATATTTTATATTTTGCATAAAAAGTACCAAATCGCAATAAAAAAAAGAAGTTCGGCTTTTCTTTTTTTCGAAGATCATACTTACTTTGTGGATGCTGCATCTGTCGCTCCCCAGCTCTAAGACTGAAAACCGGGCGATCAAACACTGCTGATCGCTCGGTTCTCAGAGCTCCACAAGCAAAAAGTTGGTCTGTGACGCGAGTCACTTTGGGCGGGGGGGGGCCCGTGGAACTCAGAATCTCTTGCAGCGTTCCTATGGAGCCACCCTTTGCAAAAAAATGGCCTGGTCGTGAGGGGGGGGGGGGGGTTTGTCGGAAAAAAATGGCCTTTGGGGGGGGGGGGGGGGGGGGAGGGTGGCGTGAGGGGGTGGGGGGGGGGGAGGTCAAGTGGTTAAAGGAGGAATCTGAGGGGGGGGGGGGGGGGGGGAGGAATCTTCCGGAGGTCAAGTGGTTAAAGCTGGTGCCATGACCATTGCTCCAGGTTTCCTGTCTCAGGGTGGCTCCCTTCTCTTGCAGCATTCCTATGGAGCCACCCTTTGCAAAGAAATGGCTTGGTCGTGAGGGGGGGGGGGGGGGGGGGGGGGGAATCTTCCGGAGGTCAAGTGGTTAAAGCTGGTGCCATGACCGTTGCTCCAGGTTTCCTGTCTCAGGGTGGCTCCTTTCTCTTGCAGCGTTCCTATGGAGCCACCCTTTGCAACAAAAAAATGGCCTGATCATGAAGGGAGGGGGTAATCTTCCGGGGGGGGGGGGCCGGGGGGGGGGGGGGGGGGGGGGGCACAGACCTTTTACCGAATGGCATGACCATGTTTGACAAACCCGAAAACGACTAAAACTACAAATAAAGAAGCAGAATAGAAGTTGTGCGGAGTTCTCCGGCCCCCCCTACAGAGAAGTCTGAACTCCTTCATCCAATCTTATGCCAATTCCTCGGCTGGTGCGGCTCACAAATTCCGACTCACTGCGGCCAAGAGGACCAAATACCTGTTTATTCTGCAAGAACAGAAATTAAATTCATTGATTAATTACGACTTAAGATGTCAATTCTCTGAATTAATGGAATTACTTGCTGTAATAAACGTTATTTAGATTTTTTTTTTTTTCTAAGCTTGGAATCGGAGCTCTCGCCTTTCTGGAGCTTCATTATCCAGCTCAGCTGACACGCGCAGAATTAAAGTAGACCCGTCATGAGAGAATTATGTAGGCGGCAATTGCTGACCCTCTCCTTATTAAAGCATTCCTTTCCTCCGGGCATTTTCTGAATTATTAAAATTTCCACCGCCCCTCCCCCCCCCACACTCCACCCCAGCCCAGCTCATAAAGGATTTAAAGTGATATTAAACCCTCCGTTTTCTTTTAAGCACCTTCTGAAGTTGATTTAATTACTTACCGTGTCAATCCTTTATCTTTTACTCCTTGCCTATATTCCAGTTTAAGCTGGTGCCATGACTGTTGCTTCAGGTTTCCTGTTTTAGCAAAGGGGGTGTGTCGGGTGTGCCTGGGCACACCCTAATCACCCTGTGCGGCACAGATTCCCCCCTGCTGATATTTCACCAAAGCCCCACCCAAAGGGGCCCTTAAAAAAAAGATTTGAATACGAAAATAAAATCTTATTTTTTTACATTTATTTATAAGTGTGTGTGTGTGTATATTAGACATACATAAATAACACGCGTGTTTGAGCTTTGTTGTGCACACCCTAATGCTATAGGCTGCGCACACCTATGTATTTAAAGGTGACCCCTTTCTCTTGCAGCATCCTATGGAGCCACCCTTGCTGGTGAACCTTGAACCCTTTCCTCCTCCCATGAACTACCTATTAAAGCCATTTATTTGCACTTCCTGTTTGCCAGATCATTGTGCTCTTTCCATGTTGGACAGCTTCTTCTCTGATCGTCTAGTCCATCCTGCCTGGTTTCTGGTGAACCTTGAACCCTTTCCTCCTCCCATGAACTTCCTATTAAAGCCATGTCTTTGCACTTCCTGTTTGCCAGATCATTGTGCTCTTTCCAGCCAATACTGTATCTTGTTCTTTTTTTCTTGCTGCCGTCCGTATCTTCTCTACTATTCGTATCTGACCTTGGCTTGTTCCTCGACTATGCTTCAGTTCGATCCCAACCTGCAACTATTTGTTACCAACCTTTCACTTATTTACTGACTACACTTCTGCTTGATCCCCTGCACACACCTATGTGTTTAAGGGTGGCCCCTTTCTCTTGCAGCATCCTATGGCGCCCCCCTTGCATGCAGGGAACTAGAGTTGTGTCTCCCTACACTGCATGCATCAATAAAAACGCACAGCTCCCATAGCCTAGGATGGCAAGGCATTCCCCTGCTTCTCCCTCCTCCTCTGCTTCCCTCTCCAAGCAAACAGATTGACTGGTTACTGCTGTCATGACCTGGATCTGAACCCTACGACCTCCGCTGCGTCTGGCAGTGGCTCTTCTTGCTGAGTCACCTGAGATGTTGGACAGCTTTTTCGCTGATCCTTTGGTCCACCCTGCCTGGTTTCTGGTGAACCTTAAACCCTTTCCTCCTCCCATAAACTTCCTATTAAAGCCATGTCTTTGCACTTCCTGTTTGCCAGATTATTGTGCTCTTTCCAGCCAATACTGTATCTTGCTCTTGTCTTTCCTGCTGCCGTCCGTATCTTCTCTACTATTCGTATCTGACCTTGGCTTGTTCCCCGACTATGCTTCAGTTCGATCCCAACCTGCAACTATTTGTTACCAACCTTTCACTTATTTATTGACTACACTTCTGCTTGATCCCCTTCACACACCTATGTGTTTAAGGGTGGCCCCTTTCTCTTGTAGCATCCTATGGAGCCCCCCTTGCATGCAGGGAACTAGAGTTGTGTCTTCCTACACTGCGTGCATCAATAAAAACGCACAGCTTCCGTAGCCTAGGATGGAAAGGCATTCCCCTGCTTCTCCCTCCTCCTCTGCTTCCCTCTCCAAGCAAACAGATTGACTGGATACTGCTGTCAGGACCAGGACCACCCTACGACCTCTGCTGCATCTGGCAGTAGCTCTTCTTGCTGAGCCACCTGAGATGTTGGACAGCAGAAGGTTTTTGGTGAACCTTGAACCCTTTCCTCATCCCATGAACTTCCTATTAAAGCCATTTCTTTGCACTTCCTTTTTGCCAAATCATTGTGCTCTTTCCTTGGACAGCTTCTTCTCTGATCCTTTGGTCGATCCTGCCTGGTTTCTGGTGAACCTTGGACCCTTTCCTCCTCCCATAAACTTCCTATTAAAGCCATGTCTTTGCACTTCCTGTTTGCCAGATCATTGTGCTCTTTCCAGCCAATACTGTATCTTGTTCTTTTTTTCCTGCTGCCGTCTGTATCCTCGCTACTATCCGTATCTGACCTTGGCTTGTTTCTCGACTATGCTTCAGTTCGATCCCAACCTGCAACTATTTGTTACTAACCTTTCACTTATTTACTGACTACACTTCTGCTTGATCCCCTGCACACACCTATGTGTTTAAGGGTGGCCCCTTTCTCTTGCAGCATCCTATGGAGCCCCCCTTGCATGCAGGGAACTAGAGTTGTGTCTTCCTACACTGCGTGCATCAATAAAAACGCACAGCCCCCATAGCCTAGGGTGACAAGGCATTCCCTGCTTCTCCCTCCTCCTCTTCTTCCCTCTCCAAGCAAACATATTGACTGGATACTGCTGTCAGGACCAGGACCACCCTACGACCTCCGCTGCATCTGGCAGTGGCTCTTCTTGCTGATCCACCTGAGATGTTGGACAGCTTCTCCTCCAAAAGAACACCCACACCCTCCTCCCAACCTCCCACAATGCCCTCCAGCCACCTGCAGTGTCCACCCAGCCTACGACAGAGCCTCAAATCCCCCTTGCTGCCCCCAACCTCCAACAGTCACCCACACCCTCCTCCCAAACCCCCATAGTGCCCCCAACCTCAAACAGACACTCACACCGTCCTCCCAACCTCCCACAATGCCCTCCAGCCACCTGCAGTGCCCCCTTAACCTATGGCAAAGCCCCAAGTCCCCCGTAGTGCCCCCAACCTCCAACAGACACCCAAACCCTCCTCTGAACCTCTCACAATGCTCTCCAGCCACCTGCAGTGCCTCCTAGTTTACTGCAGAGCCCCATGCCCCCCCCCCCCCCCCGTAGTGATGCCAATCTCCAACAGTGACCCACACACTACTCCCAACCTTCCACAGTCCCTGAAGCACCCTTTAATGACCCTGCAAAGTCCTGGAGAGATATTCAGCCCTCTCTAGCCTCTCCTAAGACCACATCTTCCCCTAACCCCCTCTGGAAACCTCATGCTCTACAAAGCCACCAAGTCCCCTAACCCCCTTCTGAACCCACAAAACAGTGACACCCAGAACTTTCCAGCATTTCAATATAGATTTTGCATACCATACTGTGTTTTTTTTTTAATACTATTGGGGTGTGTAAGGTTTTGGAAGAATTTTCCGGGCCCTGGTCCCACCAAGGTTTAGTACCCCTTCATTAGTGTGTGTGTGAATGGCCTGTCCCCCCCCCCCATAAAATGTAAACTAATGCGGCGTACACACGATCAGACTTTGTCATCCTCCGGGACTGTGACCTCATAGGGGGGCGGGGTCACCATGTGACATAAGCATGTGACCCTGTCCCCTTGTCCCTATACAAGTCCCAGAACAGCGCGGCTCTGGCATTCCGGCCAGAGAGAGCGAAGAGTCAACATCGGAAGAAGAAGAAGAAGAAGAGGAAGAAGAAGAAGAAGGCGGCGGTGCAGAAAGCGACGACAGCGGCAAGAACAGAAGAGACCCCGGAAGACCCCCGAAGGCGGATCGAGACCCCCAGACGACGGCGGCGACGACGAAGAAGGTAGCTGGGCTCATCTGCTCGGTAAAAGAGCTAGGTAAAATAGCGGAGGAGTCCGGCAAGAAGACCCCCCAAGACGGAAGAAGACCCCCGGAGCAGTGCAATAAAATATTTTTTTAAAAATTGTGTGTTTTTTTTCTTTACATTTTACACCTTAGGTGAATGGGTAGGGGTACATCGTACCCCATACTCATTCACATAGGGTGGGGGGCCGGGATCTGGGGGCCCCCTTATTAAAAGGGGGCTCCCGGATTCCGATAAGCCCCCCGCCCGCAGACCCGACAACCAACGGCCAGGGTTGCCGGGAAGAGGCCCTTGTCCTCATCAACATGGGGACAAGGTGCTTTGGGGTAGGGAGCCGCACGGCCCCCCTTTCCCCAGGGCACCCCCCATGTTGGCCTGGCACGCGGCCTGGTACGGCTCAGGAGGGGGGGAGGGCGCTCGCTCGTCCCCACCCCTTACCTGGCCTGCCGGGCTGCGTGCTCGGATAAGGGTCTGAGATGGATTTGGGGGGAACCCCCACGGCGTGGGGATTCCCTTTAAATCCATGCCAGGTGACGGGGCTAGTGCGGCGGCATACACTGCCTTCGCTAGCCTTGTCTACCTGAAGTCACGTGCTAAATGAACGGACTTTCCGATGATCGGCAAGTCCGTTCATTTCCAAAAGTCCGGCGGACTAGCATACTAACGGCGGGATTGTCCGCCGGACTGCCAAGTTCAGCGGACAATTTTAAAACAAAACTTAAAACCTAGTCCGCCGGACTTTTGGCGCCAAAAAAGTCCGCCGGCGCCCACACACAGGGGGGAAAGTCCGCTCGTGTGTACGCGGCATAAGGTGTACAAAGGTTTGGGGAATGTGGAGATCCTGGTCTAGAAGGTGTGCGCTGAGCGCTCCTTCCATCACAGTAAATAGGTAGCTAGAAGAACGCTTTAATAAAATTCATACAAAGTTATGTTTTCACCTCGGTACGTCACCTAATGGAAATCCCATTTTTCAGATCTATCAAAGATTCAAATTTACGGACGCTGCTGTATTTTAAGCAGCTTGCGGCATAAATTCACATAGATTTATTAGCCCTTTAAAATGATGAGAATTTACCGCTAACCAGAGGTCATTATAAACTATAAAAATTGCGAATATGAAAGTATTTTTTATTTCTAAGGATTGGCAACCACAAATGTAAAATCCTACACTGAGGTGAAGAGGTGTTCCCGTACTACATCCATTCACAAACACTGAAAATAAAGCCGGTTGTTGCTTCTACGGGATAGGAGGATAGACATGAACACATCACTGTATTTACTAAGCTAGGTGTACAAGTCAGGTCCCCTGAGACCAGGTGACAGGTGCACTCAGTAGGAGTCGGAAGTGCACCGCTAGGTAGTGGACCTTAGGACTGACTGCTGCGGATTGTACCCAGGGAGATACAGGACACAGGTCTACTAGCACAGATCCCAGTGGGAGCTAGAGCATAGATTCCCCAGGGCGCGGAGTCTAAGAGCCAGCAGGTGTTCGCCAGAGCCTCTAGTGGTGAGGATGGACTTCGCCGCAGTCTGGCTCCAGGTCGTGGCCCCCAGGGTCTCACAGCTCACGCTCACAGTAGACTACAGGAGAAGGAAGCAGCAGGCTGCAGCGACAAGGATAGTAAGGGGATAAGGCAGAGGTCAGGGCAACTAGCAGACAGGAACAACAGAGCACACGCCAAAGGTTCAGGGTCACAGGCAAACAGGGATGGTCGGGGACATGCCAAAAGGTCAGGGTCACAAGCAGACAGGAATCGTTGAGAACACGCCAAGGTCGGTAACAGAGACAAACACGGCAAGCAGGAACCAGGAAGCCGAACACACCACGGATACACAATGGTTGATCAGCACCACTGGCTTGCAGTGCACAGGTTAATATAGGGTTCCCTGATAGGGCCTGGGGTGGAGCCATGCTTAGAGGAGAGGGTATAAAAACCACCAGGTGAGAGTGGCTGGCCTCTTAGTCTGAACACATGGAGGAGAGGTAAGCAAACAGGGGAAGATGACTGCATAACCATGACAGTACACTAACTTTATAAAGTGGACATATGCTACGGACACGCTTTACTCAACGAGGTGATCTGACTATAAAGTGGGAGCGGGTACCTGTCAAAACCAGGTTCCCGATCAACCCCGTCTCCCAAAAAGTGCCAAATGGTAAAGAGGAGGGGGGATGCTAAAAGCAGAACTTCCCCTTTTTGGGTGAAGTTACGCTTTGAGCAGGGGCGGCCCGTCTATTAAGGGTGCACGGGCCCACCTCCCCCTTTCCATCGCCGCCTCCCCTATCTATGCGTCCGGCCCCTTTCAAGACACCGGCGCATAAATTTCAACGGGGAGGGTTTTTTTTTTATTTTTTTATTGGAGAACCGATTAGAGGCTCTCATAGGCTTTAATATAGGGCGGGCTCGGGTCGTAGAGAGTGCGCTCTCAGCCCACCCAGATATGTTAGAACAGCGAATGAATATTCGCTGTTGTAACACTGATCCTCCTTCCGGCCAATCAGAAAGCAGGTTTTGACACCCTCGATTGGCTGAAAGGACAGGCAATCCTATTGGACGCTTTGGAGGAGTAGGGGAGGAGCTGGAAGCCACCATGGAGGAGAGGACTTGGAGCCGAGCCGCTGCACCACGTTGCCTGCCACCCACCATGATGGGCTAAGTGCCAGACCAACCAGCAAACAGTGGGGAAGGGGGGAAGCCAGTCGACACTGACTTTGAGAGTATCAGGGCTGGGCTCCTGCTGCTTAAAGAGGAAGAAAACACTGCCTCTTTTTTTTCCTTTTGCTGACCTGCAAAGTAAAGGCATAATGTTGCATAATGTTGGATGACAGGTTTTAAAATTTCCCAGGACAAATGTGTGTTCAGAGGCGGCTCTTTAATTAGGCAAATTAGGCGGTCGCCTAAGGCCTCGCAGTCACAGGGGCCTCGCGGCCACCTAATTTACCTGTGGTCAATCACCAGGGTGGCGTTCCACTTTTTCCGGTGCTGCCCTATGCTTTCTGATCATCGCTGTCACTTCTGAATACAGAAGCCCGGCTTCTGCAGAAGTGACAGCACAACTCTCCTGGCGGCCGCACTGAACTCTCGGGAGGCGGGGAGGGGTCTGACATCCCTAGTGCCAGGCATCCATCCAGACACTTTAGTTGCAAGTTGCTGGCGCCTGCAGCATCTCCCACGCCACGTTGTTGCAGTTGTTGCCTGCCAGCCCAGAGTAACAGAGCCGAGGGCGCTTTTCCCAGGCGCCTCCTCGGCTCTGACGTGTCTAATGACAGACCACATGAGGAGGAACCTGGGAGAAAGAACATCGTCCCTGCTGACCCTCCTCTCCTATTCATCCCATGTGATTGGCGCAGTACACATCCCTGACCCACACAAGTAACAGCAGTAATAACATGCTCCGTTTCGGGGTTCTTCTTTAACCCCTGCAAAGGGGGCGTGAGTGGGGCCTCATGTTTACATTTGGCCTGAGGCCTCACAAAGCCTAGAGCCGCCTCTGTGTGTGTTGCCGGATTTTCCGAGCGTGTGTACCCAAGTCCGTCGGACAAAAGTCCAAAGTACAAACACGCATGCTCGGAAGCAAGGACGAGCCCGGAAGCGGTCGGGTCTTGTAAACTCGCGCTCGTAATGGAGAATTAGCATTCGTGACGGGGCAAATTATGAGATCTGGAAAAGTGCGAAATGTAAAGTGCAAATCAACACCAGTGATGTAAGTAACTGAGTTAAAATAAACTGAGTTACCTAACGCAGTTACTTTAGAGGGTAACGAGTAATCTAACTGATTACTTTTCCCCTCATGGTAACTCAGTTCCCATTACTTTGGCTTAGTTACCCCAATTACATCTACCGCCACTAGATGGCAGTAGTGTAATTCCGGTGTCCTGCCGAAAAAGTTCCCCCGCCAGATAAGGACCCCCCTGTACTACTCAGGGCTTGCGCAGTACGAAGGACTACGGAGCTTCCGAAAATTGCCGAACCTAAACAGCTCTGAGTGAACTCTACACCGCGCAGGCGCAGTTAACATGTAATTGTACGAGGCGATGCCGCACGCTCCCGATGCTCGTGCTACTCTGCAAGGGGCGTCTATCGTGTAACTAAGGGGCGGGTCTAGTATTACTGTAACCAAGGGGCGCATTTATTATTATTATTGTTATATATCGATCTCTGCCCATTAATTTAACATTCGCCCTCTTCTGTAGCCATCCGCCCCCTTACACGATATAATAATAATAGACCCGCCCCTTACACGATATAATAATAATAGACCCGCCCCTTACACGATATAATAATAATAGACCCGCCCCTTACACGATATAATAATAATAGACCCGCCCCTTACACCATATAATTATAATAGACCCGCCCCTTGCTTACACGCTACAACAGATCTGCCCCTTGGTTAGAGTAATAATAGAGCAGTCCCTTGGTTTATGATATATAACAATAATAATAAATGCGCCCCTTGGTTACAGTAATACTAGACCCGCCCCTTAGTTACACGTATAAAATATTAAAAAAAAAAGTCAGTTACTTTGCTGAGTAACTAATTACTTTTCTAATGTAGTAACTCAGTTACTAACGCAATTACTTTTTGGGAGAAGTAATTTGTAACTTAAAGCGGTTCGGCACACATTTCATTTAGTAAATCTCTTTGCCTTCCAAATCAGGCAAAGAGTACTAAATGAAATGTGTTTTTTTTTTTTTTTTTTTCACTTACCTTGTAATCGATGACTTCCTGTCTTCTGTCTCTTCGGGGGTGGGCGGGGTCTGTGCGGGGATCCTCGTCACGCCGCACTGTCTCCTGGGATCTGGGGTCATTGATCCCAGGAGTCAGTGCGGACATCTTCCGAAATCTGGCGAGATTTCGGCCACATCTTCCGAAATCTCGCGAGATTTCGGACACATCTTCCGAAATCTGGCGAGATTTCGGACACATCTTCCGAAATCTCGTGAGATGTCGGCAGATGTGCCGTTACTGCGCACGCGCGAGTAACGGCGGTGCATGCTGGGCCATCTAAAGTGCCTGTGGGGTTTCACATGCCCACAGGCAAGATGGACCCCAGCACAAAAGAAGAAGATGAAGAATTTTATCGGAGGAAAACCGGCTGCGATCGAGATGGAAGACGGAACAGGTAAGTCCCCCAAATTAGCTAGATGGCCTTAGCATATCCCCCCCCCCCCCCCCAAAAAAAAAAGTGCAGTGCACAACCGCTTTAACTAATTACTTTTTTAAAGTAAGATGACCAACACTGATCAACACTCACCAAATTTCGACTTACATGAAATTAGCAGAAGGAGCCCAAAGGGTGGCGCTAAAGAGCTGAAAAACAACGTAGTACGTCACTACGTTCGTAATTGTTGGCCAACAATTTGCGTGGCCCGGCCGTGTGTATGCAAGACAAGTTTGGGCCAACGCCCTTCGGGACAAAATTCCACGGTTTTGTTTGGCGAACAATCCGATCGTGCGTACGAGGCTCAATACTTTTTTTTTCTCATTTTCTTTTCGTACTTCTCTTTTAGCTTCTGTAAAATACGGATATAAGGAGTCGATTTAGACCACTTCTTGGAGTTTCACTCGGAGGGTTTAGCGGCGGCATGTTGGAGCCATTTAATCCCATAACGTGGTGTAATTGCATCTTGTTATAAGAGATTACCTGAAGCTCCCCGGAACAGCCCAAACCAAAAGGTAGTTCTCCTCTCGTTTCTCATCTGCAGAAAAAGGGAATTTGAAAACGCCTGAAGGATATTAATAAGTAAGCGGGGCGAAAAAAGCATTTTTCAGAGTAATAGATGTGCCAAAACGAGATCCAGGCTTCAAACGAAGACGGAAATGCCGGCTGTCCGGGTTCACGGCGGACGGGTCAAGCTCAGGAAAGTACCTTAAGATGCCGCTGGTATCTCGACAAACCAGCAGAAGGACTCAGGAAATTGAAAATCATATCGGGAGATCGCACGGAGTGACAAGAACCCGCGAGCGCGGGTAACGTGGGAGGACGGCGTGGGCGAGGAACGCATTTCCTGGATGGAAGAAGGTTGGATGGCCGGACTTTGTTTTAGTCAAAGAATTGTCTCTTCTTTCTGGTTTTGTCATATTGAAGGAAATGTAGTTAAATGGACAGCTCTTTGGACTATTTAACCCAGGGGAACCCAAACGTTCTAAACAACGGGCCGGTTTACTGTCCTTCAGACTTGATGGGGGACCGATTGTGGCCAGTGGGAGTAAACAATGCCCCATCATTGGTTTTGGTGGAAGGAATAGTGCCCTATTAATATTGGTGGGAGGAATAGAAGCCCAACATTGGTGTCAGTGGGAGAAATAGCACCCCATCCTTGGTGTCAGTGAGAGGAAAAGCACCCCATCCTTGGTGTCAGTGGGAGGAATAGTGCCCCATCATTGGTGTCAGTGTGAGGAACAGTGCCCCATCATTGGTGTCAGTAGGAGGAATAGTGCTCCATCCTTGGTGTAAGCGGAAGGAATAGTGCCCCATCCTTGGTGTAAGTGGAAAGAATAGTGCCCCATCCTTGGTGTAAGCGGAAAGGAATAGTGCCCCATCCTTGCTGCAAGCAGAAGGAATAGTGCCCCATCCTTGGTGTAAGCGGAAGGAATAGTGCCCCATCCTTGGTGTAAGCGGAAGGAATAGTGCCCCATCCTTGGTGTCAGTTGTGGATGGAATAGTGTCCCATCCTTGGTGTCAGTTGTGGATGGAATAGTGCCCCATCATTGGTGTCAGTGAGAGAAATAGTGCCCCATCGTTGGTGTAAGTGGAAGGAATAGTGCCCCATCCTTGGTTTCAGTAGTAGGAATAGTGCCCCATTGTCGGTGTCAGTGGGAGGAATAGTGCCCCATCATTGGTGTCAGTGGGAGGAATAGTGCCCCATTATTGGTGTCAGTGAGAGGAATAGTGCCCCATCCTTGGTGTCAGTTTTGGATGGAATAGTGCCCCATCATTGGTGTCAGTTGTGGATGGAATAGTGCCCCATCATTGGTGTAAGTGGAAGGAATAGTGCCCCATCCTTTGTGCAAGCGGAAGTAATAGTGCCCCATCCTTGGAGTAAGTGGAAGGAATAGTGCCCCATCCTTGGTGTCAGTTGTGGATGGAATAGTGCCCCAGGGGCCAGATAGAGGCAAGCAAAAGGCCACATCCGGCAAGTTCCTCCACCACAAACTCACTCATCCATGTCTTTATAGGCCTTGCTTTGTGTACTGGTGGGCAGTCATGTTGGAACAGGAAGGGGCCGTCCCCAAACTGTTCCCACAAAGTTGGGAGCATGAAATTGTCCAAAATGTCTTGGAATGCTGACGCCTTAAGAGTTACCTTGGGCCAAGCCCAACCCCTGAAAAACAACCCCATACTATGCTTTGTGCACTGGCAGAAATCAGGGGTCTCCAAACTGCGGCCCGAGGGCCAGATGTGGCACTTTGCTAGCCTTTATCTGGCCCTTGGAGCACTATTCCTCCCACTGATATGAGGCAAATATTCCTCCTACTGACACCAACAATGGGGCACTATATCTTCCAACGATACCTATAATGAGATACTCCTCCTCCTTCTATTGACCACCAACCCTGGGGCCATATTTATTTTCACTAATGCTGGGCCCATGACATCTATTGCCTCTGCTGGCCACAATCCGGCCCTCCTAAAGTCTAAAAGACAATAAGCTGGCCCTTGAAAATTTTGGAGACCCCTGCTCTAGATGCCCACTGCCGATCTAAATTCATCTGTCTGTGTGTATCGATATCTAGCCTTTCTCAAACTTTTTGCCCCAAAGGAACTCCTGAAATAATTTTCAGGTCTCAAGGAACTTTTGCTAAGGTGAGTCCATTGGTGGTCATTGGCAGAATGTCCCTTCCATTGGTGGTGGTCAGTGGAAAAAATACCCACCCCCTACAGTGGTGGCCAGAATGCCACTCTTTCTGTGGTGTTGGGCCTGGAACTATGTCGGCACCATCACCTACACGCAAACCAAAATTCCCAAACCAAGACCCCTTGGACACCACCTACCATCTTTGAACAGACCATCTCTCCAAGGACCAAGGCCAAGAGTCTCGGAGTGATCTTTGACTCAGAAATGTCAATGAATAGGATCAGTAGTCAGCGGCTCTCACCATCTCCTCCGCCTGCTATGCAGACTCCTCCTCTTCATTCCAAAAGAAGACAACGCAGCGGTAGTTGGAACGGTCATTAATTCACGACTCGACTACGCAAACTCCCTCTACATAGGGTTACCCCAATATCAACTTGCGCGCTTACAACTTATCCAAAACACTGCGGCAAGACTGATAACAGGAAAAAAAAACTGGGAATCCATCTCCCCTTCCCTGAGGAGCCTACATTGGCTAACCGTAAAGAATCGGATTACATTCAAGACACTCTGCCTCACCCACAAATGCATACACGGAGACGCTCCTCAATACCTACTCGAGAAAATAAAACACTATACACCCAATCCCAGCCTTCGATCGTCCAACCAAAACCTCCTCCTCATTCCCAAATCCCATTACAAATCAAAGGGGGAACGGAGATTCGCAGTCCAAGGACCACGGCTATGGAACGCTCTACTGACTTACATGGAAGAAAACCAGCAGGCCTTGAGGAAAAAACTCAAGAGCCACCTCTTCTAGAAGCTTGACAACACAGGTCGGATCCAGCGCCTTGAGGCGATTCAGTTCGCATTTGCAGCGCTATACAAATTATTCATTCATTCACATGGAAGGTCAGTTAGCTCACAGCTTAATGAATCCCTGGCCACCTCTAGAGGAACTCTGGGAATCCATGGAACCATGGTTGGGAATGGCTGATCTACAGTATCTATCATTTTTAGATTGTAATTGTACAGAGAGTCCCGGAGCAGAAGGAGAGAAAAGGATTAGCGCAGGGACTGCATGACAGGTGTGGACTACACAGTCATGCTATTGAAAAATAAAAATTTGCCCCCTTTAAGAATAGGGGAGTGGCTGGAGCAGGGGAGGCGCTTGGGTTAGGAAGCTAGGAGAAAGGAAGGGAAGTGACATCAGTAGTGAGCGACGGTGGAAAAGATTCCCACCCACCCTGCCGTGTATGGTTAATTATAATAGAGGCGGTAAGGATAGCCCGTGGCAGTGGTTGGGTCTTTGGAGGAGGAGAATATGGATGTTATATGCATATATAACATGGTTGGTACCCATCTGTGGTATGGGGTTAACATGGTTGGTACCCATCTGTGGTATGGGGTTAACATGGCTGGTACCCATCTGTGGTATGGGGTTAACATGGCTGGTACCCATCTGTGGTATGGGGTTAACATGGCTGGTACCCATCTTGTAGTATGGGGTTAACATGGTTGGTACCCATCTTGTAATATAGGGTTAACATGGTTGGTACCCATCTTGTAGTATGTGGTTAACATGGTTGGTACCCATCTTGTAGTATGGGGTTAACATGGTTGGTACCCATCTTGTAGTATAGGGTTAACATGGTTGGTACCCATCTTGTAGTATGGGGTTAACATGGTTGGTACCCATCTTGTAGTATGGGGTTAACATGGTTGGTACCCATCTTGTAGTATGGGGTTAACATGGTTGGTACCCATCTGTGATATGGGGTTAACATGGTTGGTACCCATCTGTGATATGGGGTTAACATGGTTGGTACCCATCTGTGATATGGGGTTAACATGGTTGGTACCCATCTGCGGATGGGGTTATCAGGTACCTTCTGGTTAACGAGGGGTTAACCTGGAAGGGGTAAAAGGTAGGTCACTGCGAAATTGAGTACCGTCTCCGGGTCTGGGGGCTTGCGACTGGAGGCCTAAAGTTAAAAGAAGTTTGTCGCAGTGACCAGTGGTTTGTGTTACCCTCGAAGACCCCAATAGGAAATAAAAGTTGGGTTAAGAGTTATTTAAATGTTACTTGTTTAATTGAAAGTAATTGTTAATAAAAGGCCGTCAAGGCCATTTACTCCAAGATCTTGTCTTGGCATCATTCAGATATCCTTGTTTTCAGCCGGCGATTCTGTGCACCATAAGAATGATCATAGCGGCAGTTCCGCCGCTTGATCGTTCTTACAGGCGACAAGAGGGGACATCCTCCCGCCATCCGGTGCTTCTTTGGGCTCTCCCGTGCCATCGAAAAAATCGACCGCCACCGAATGGCGAAAATAGAGATTTCCGGTGACCAAATGGTCACCAGTCATCTCTATGACCGTCGGAGGCCCCGGCGCAACGTTATGACGTCACGTCCGGGCCGCCGATGTAAAAGCTGCGATTACGGCTGTCGAGCATAAGATCTTGGATTTTTTTTCTCGATATGATGCTTTCCTGCCTGGAGGAGAGATGCGGGGTCTTATTGACCCGCATCTCTCAATAAAGAGGACCTGTCACAAATGATTCAAAATATTGCATTTTTTTCAAAATTGTCGCTCTATTTTTGTTTATAGCGCAAAAAAAATAAAAACCGCAGGGGCGATCAAATACCACCAAAAGACAGCTCTATTTGTGGGAAAAAAAGGACGGCAAGTTTGCCTCACGACCGCGCAATCGCCAGTTAAAGCGACGCAGTGCCGAATCGCAAAAAGGGGCCTGGTCCTTTGGCTGCAAATTGGTCCGGGGCTGAAGTGGTTGCCACCATTTTGCTGTCCCCCTCGTTACAACATCTTTTTATCAGTTCTATATGCTTGAAATATAAAAATAAATGTATTCTACGTGTGGTAACATTCCCAGGGTCCTGCATACAGAACATATGTACGCACAGTCTATGGTGGTATCTTGCACCCTTCTACTCAAGAAGTCCAAGTCCAACTCTGCACCACCCCAGGACTGGGCGAAGCCCACAACACACTTCCCCAGTCACTTCATCCTGAAGGGCCACGCCGTCTCGAAAGGGTGCCATCCGCTGCCTGAAGATAAATCATTGAATAATTTATGTTAAGTGCTAATTTAACCGTATTTCCATCTCCATTGATGATCTTCCTGACAGCAGAAGCTTTTAAGTACCAAAAAATCAGGAAGATTTGCAGGTCCTGGACCAGAAAATGACATTTTAATGGAAAAACACGGCCTTCAATGAACGAGGCGCCATTTGTCAATTAATCCACCGATGGCTTAAAGTCACAGGGGAAAATAATAGCAAGCCTGGCAAAGTTTGGGGAGCTTTAGGAGCATGCGAGCGAGAGAACCTGGGATAGCGTTGGAGATCAATGAAAACTGGGCAAGGAGAAGGAAATGGTCTTTAAAAGAGATATTCGTTTCTTTGCCCCTTTAGGGTTGAGTGACAAGGTCTCCTTAAACCCAACCTTCCAGGCCACCTATTCGCACCCCTCTCGCTGCTCTCTGTGGCTCTGTAGAAGCTGCCACTAAATAGCACGAGTTGTAGATGCCTCTGGGGTATGGGGGAGCACAGGACCTCCTCCGCCTGGTGGCCAATTGCCATGGCCTTGTGAGAAGAACGACAGGTCGTTAAGCTTGTGTCAAATCCAACAGCATGGAGCTTACATGGTGGTGAAGGTACAGATATAAATGGGTCAAGGGATGGGTTATAAAGTGAACCTATGGCCTGGCTATCAACATTCAACACATTCTTAAATGCTAACTCTACCTTTTGCACAATGTATTTAGGGTGTAACATGGTGCATATGGGAGCTCCCACCCAAAAATGCTTCTTCCCGGTGACAATGGGGGGGGGGGGGGGGGGGGGTTCTACATGGTGCAGATGGGAGCTGCCACCCAAAAATGCCTCTTCCATGTGACAATGGGTGGGGGGGTAATTAACAAATTAAATGAACTGCAGCAGATGGACTTGTAGTTCGCAATGGAATAGGAGAGTGGTCATCACCACACTCACAGTCCATAGTCATTCCTCCAGTTATCCAACTGAAAGCCCACACCTGGGTACAGACACTGTGTTGGAGGAAGAGTCTGCAGGAGCCAGACATTGCACCGGTTATGGACAGGGAGCTTGAGGACGAGTCTGCAGGAGCCAGGCATTGCACCCATTACGGACAGGGAGCTGGAGGAAGAGCCTGCAGCAGCCAGGTATTGCACTCATTATGGACAGGGAGCCGGAGGAAGAGCCTGCAGGAGCCAGGCATTGCACCCATTACGGACTGGGAGCTGGAAGAAGAGCCTGCAGGAGCCAGGAATTTCACCCATTACGGACAGGGAGCTGGAGGAAGAGCCTGCAGAAGCCAGGCATTGCACCCATTATGGACAGGGAGCTGGAGGAAGAGCAATGCCTGCAGAAGCCAGGCATTGCACCCATTATGGACAGGGAGCTGGGGGAAGAGCCTGCAGGAGCCCGGTATTGCACTCATTATTGACAGGGAGCTGGAGGAAGAGCCTGCAGGAGCCAGGAATTGCACCCATTACAGACAGGGAGCTGGAGGAAGAGCCTGCAGGAGCCAGGCATTGCACCCATTACGGACAGGGAGCTGGAGGAAGAGCCTGCAGAAGCCAGGTATTGCACTCATTATGGACAGGGAGCCGGAGGAAGAGCCTGCAGGAGCCAAGAATTGCACCCAATACGGACAGGGAGCTGGAGGAAGAGCCTGCAGGAGCCAGGTATTGCACTCATTATGGACAGGGAGCTGGAGGAAGAGCCTGCAGGAGCCAGGAATTGCACCCATTACAGACAAGGAACTGTAAGAAGAGCCTGCAGAATCCAGGCATTGCACCCATTATGTACAGGGAGCTAGGAAGAAGAGCCTGCAGGAGCCAGGTATTGCACTCGTTACGGACATGGAGCTGGAGAAGGAGCCTGCAGGAGCCAGGAATTGCACATATTACGGACAGGGAACTGTAAGAGGAGCCTGCAGAATCAAGGCATTGCACCCATTACGGACAGGGAGCTGGAGGAAGAGCCTGCAGGAGCCAAGAATTGCACCCATTATGGACAGGAAGCTGGAAGAAAAGCCTGTAGGAGCCAGGCATTGCACCCATTATGGACATGGAGTTGGAGGAAGAGCCTGCAGGAGCCAAGAATTGCACCCATTACGGACAGGGAGCTGGAGGAAGAGCCTGCAGGAGCCAGGCATTGCACCCATTATGGACATGGAGTTGGAGGAAGAGCCTGCAGGAGCCAAGAATTGCACCCATTACGGACAGGGAGCTGGAGGAAGAGCCTACAGGAGCCAGGTATTGCACCCATTATGGACAGGGAGCTGCAGGAGCCAGGTATTGCACCCATTATGGACAGGGAGCTGGAGGAAGAGCCTGCAGGAGCCAGGTATTGCACTCATTACGGACAGGGAACTGTAAGAAGAGCCTGCAGAATCCAGGCATTGTACCCATTATGTACAGGGAGCTGGAAGAAGAGCCTGCAGGAGCCAGGTATTGCACTCGTTACGGACATGAGCTGGAGGAAGAGCATGCAGGAGCCAGGAATTGCACCCATTACAGACAAGGAACTGTAAGAAGAGCCTGCAGAATCCAGGCATTGCACCCATTATGTACAGGGAGCTAGGAAGAAGAGCCTGCAGGAGCCAGGTATTGCACTCGTTACGGACATGGAGCTGGAGAAGAAGCCTGCAGGAGCCAGGAATTGCACATATTACGGACAGGGAACTGTAAGAGGAGCCTGCAGAATCAAGGCATTGCACCCATTACGGACAGGGAGCTGGAGGAAGAGCCTGCAGGAGCCAAGAATTGCACCCATTATGGACAGGAAGCTGGAAGAAGAGCCTGTAGGAGCCAGGCATTGCACCCATTATGGACATGGAGTTGGAGGAAGAGCCTGCAGGAGCCAAGAATTGCACCCATTACGGACAGGGAGCTGGAGGAAGAGCCTGCAGGAGCCAGGCATTGCACCCATTATGGACATGGAGTTGGAGGAAGAGCCTGCAGGAGCCAAGAATTGCACCCATTACGGACAGGGAGCTGGAGGAAGAGCCTACAGGAGCCAAGTATTGCACCCATTATGGACAGGGAGCTGCAGGAGCCAGGTATTGCACCCATTATGGACAGGGAGCTGGAGGAAGAGCCTGCAGGAGCCAGGTATTGCACTCATTACGGACAGGGAACTGTAAGAAGAGCCTGCAGAATCCAGGCATTGTACCCATTATGTACAGGGAGCTGGAAGAAGAGCCTGCAGGAGCCAGGTATTGCACTCGTTACGGACATGAGCTGGAGGAAGAGCCTGCAGGAGCCAGGAATTGCACCCATTACGGACAGGGAACTGTGAGTAGAGCCTGCAGGAGCCAGGAATTGCACCCATTACGGACAGGGAACTGTAAGAAGAGCCTGCAGAATCCAGGCATTGTACCCATTATGGACAGGGAGCTGGAAGAAGAGCCTGCAGGAGCCAGGCATTGCACCCATTACGGACTGGGAGCTGGAGGAAGAGCCTGCAGGAGCCAGGCATTGCACCCATTACGGACTGGGAGCTGGAGGAAGAGCCTGCAGGAGCCAGGTATTGCACTCATTACGGACAGGGAGCTGGAGGAAGAGCCTGCAGGAGCCAGGTATTGCACCCATTATCATCTGGAACCAGTCTGCCTGTTCTCCTCTGACCTCAACAAGGCATTTTCCTCCACGCAACTGCCGCTCACTGGATATTTTCTCTTTTTTCGGACCATTCTCTGTAAACCTGAGAGATGGTTGTGTGTGAAAATCCCAGAAATACTCAGGCCAGCCTGTCTGGCACCAACAACCATGCCACATTCAAAGTCACTTAAATCCCCTTTCTTCCCCACTCTGATGCTCAGTTTTAACTTCAGCAAGTCGTCTTTACCGTGTCCAGATACCTAAATGCATTGAGTAGCTGCCATGTGATTGACTAATTAGCAATTTATGTTACCCGGCAATTGAACAGGTATACCTAATAAAATATCCGGTGAGTGTATTTTTTTTATGTGTTGTGCTGGTGTCCGTGAGCACCCGAGATCGTCATGTGCAGATCTTAAATTCATTTTTTCCATTTTCTGGTTGACATTTGGCCAAAAAAACATCAGCTTGGCCGTACATTTCCGCCTCCCCCTCAGGTGATTAATAAAGCCAAGTTGTAAAAGTCTTCCAAAAAAAGACAAAAAGTTGGCTTTCGGACTAATCAAAGTGCATTATAAGTTGCGCTGGGGGGGGTTTGGACGCGAAAAAGGCCCGCTTCGTTCTGGCGGCCGCCGGTGAAATATTGCTCCCCGTCCAGCCTAAAAGCAGTGTCCTCTCTTTTGTACAACCTGCAACTCCTTCCATAATGAATTGGTCTGGCGTCCGTCTTCCCTCCTATTAGCGGCAATTCATCTCAGGCCCCCCTGCTGGTGGGATCTCCGCGTGTTTACCGGAGACGAAGACCTTGACTTCGTCCCAAAAGCCGTGAAAAATGCGAGGCTGTAATGGCTCCGGGAGAACTGAGGGTACCATTAAAACAATATTATTACAAAGCTGCACCGGGGGTTACAGCTTCCCGGGCTGATTGAAAGAAATTATCAACACATTTGCTTGGAAGAAGACATTAAACATTAGGAAATCCTTCGACGAAGCCGGGGAAGAAGAACGAGGAACGGCAAACATCCTACTGCGCCAAAGACACAAAGCGAGGAGCTAATTACAGCAGCTCCCTCTAATTGAACGTTCCTAATGACCCTTAAACTCTCTGTATAGTGGGATTAAAGCTTCTGCAATTGGTTTTTGTGGCTGGTTATTAAGGTCAATGAGAACAGGTAATTAACAAAGCACTCAAACCAGGAATGGATTGTCAGGTTTGGGGGGTAAGAGAGGAGTGGAGGGGAAGGTGGTGGGTGGAGGTTACGGAATGCTCTTCAGAACAGCTGAGCTTTGGAAAACGTCGAAAATCTTTTGCTTGTTCTGCACAGAAGCATCCTTCTAAAGGCATGGCCGTTTAGGGGGCCCTCAAGTACCTGCAGAAAAACACATGGGCGTGCTTTTCTAATGCCGCGTACACGCAGTCGGAATTCTCGTCGGAAAAAGCTCCGATGGTTTTCCCGGCGGAATTCCGACGGAATTTCGCTCAAACTGTCTTGCCTACATACGGTCACATCAAATTCCGTCGGTCAGTAACACAGCAGCATAAAACACGTTCGGCAGCACTATAAAAAGGGAAGTTTAATGCTTCCGAGCATGCGTCGGAATTTTGCGTGTTGGAATTGCATACACACGATCGGAAAATCCGAGAGAAAGGTTTTCCGTCGGAAAAGTCCGTCGGAAATTCCGACAGAAAAAGGCCGATGGGCGTACACACGGTCGGAAAATCCGTTGAACAGCACCCATCAGACTGTTTCCATCGGAAATTCCGACCGTGTGTACGCGGCATTAGACATGAACATGACCTGAAAGAAAAAAAAAAAAAAACGAACGTCCCCGTAATGTGAACTGGCTGTTCTCTCTCTGGGAGTCTCAACTCTGCCTCCTGACACCTAGGTGAACTCTGTGTGTGGTGGGTGCATCTTGCAAGTCCGCAGCTGTCTCACCCCCCCCCCCCCGGCTTTTAATGTTGATTGAGGGGCATCAGGTCCCACTCTGGTGACAACACCCTATGTGCTCCTCATTGGCCAGTGGGGGATTCCCTTTGGCTGTATACTTATTTGATAAGCAGTGGGTCTGCCTACCGTCTTCTGCTCCCGTTGGCCAGCAGTGATTTGGTGCTTTATCTAAACTCTAGTAATGATATTATCTATGCTGGCTATGTACTTTAACTCTCAACTCCCACTTCTGACCCCATTTAGCCTGCCATGACCTCAGCCTGTTCCTGGGTTAGTCCCTTGTCGGCTCCCAGCCCTGACACCCCCGCTCCTGTATTACCTTTACTGTCTGCTGCCTGCCCATACTTCTGCCTGTCCCTGGATTATGATTACTGTCTGCTGCCTGCCTTGACCTCTGCCTGTCCCTGGATTACCTTCACTGTCTGCCACCTGCCTGTCCCTAGATTATGTTTGCTGCTTGCCATGACCTCATCCGGTCCTGAATTACATTTGTCTGCTGCCTGCCCTTACTCCTACTGTCTGCTGCCTGCCTTGATCTCTGCCTGTCCTTGGATTACCTTTACTGTCTGCTGCCTGCCCATGCCTTTGCTTGTCCCGGAATTATGATTATGGTTTGCCACCTGCCTTGACTTATGCTTGTCCCTGAATTGTGTTTGCTGTCTGCTGCCTGCTCTGACCTCCTCCTGTCCTGGATTAAGTTTGTCTGCTGCCCGCCCTGGTCTTTGCCTGCTCCTCGATTAGTCCTGTTGGCCATCTGCCCTGACCTCTGCCTGTCTCGCGATTTTGTTTATTGTCTTCTGCTTGCCCTGACCTCCTCCTGTCCTGGATTAAGTTTGTCTGCTGCCTGCCCTGATCTCTGCTTGCACCTCGATTACTCCTATTGTCTGCCGCCTGCCCTGACTGCCTGTCCCTGGATTGCATTTATTGTCCGTTGCCTGCCCTGACCTCTGCCTGTTCCTGGATTATGCTTACTGTCTGCCCGACCTCTGCCTGTCCCTGGATTATGTTTACTGTCTGCCCTGAACTCTGCCTACTCCTGAATTACACGTATTGTCTGTTGCCTGCCCTGACCTCTGCCTGTTCCTGGATTATGCTTACTGTCTGCCCGATCTCTGCCTGTCCCTGGATTATGTTAACTGTCTGCCCTGAACTCTGCCTACTCCTGGATTACACTTATTGTCTGTTGCCTGCCCTGACCTCTGCCTGTTCCTGGATTATGCTTACTGTCTGCCCTGAACTCTGCCTACTCCTGGATTACACTTATTGTCTGCAGCCTGCCCTCACCTCTGCCTGTTCCATGCTTACTGTCTGCCCTGACCTCTGTCCATGAATTATGCTTATGGTCTGCTGCCTGTACATAACTAAACTCTGCCTGGATTAGAAATCAAAAGGAAGAACTCCGGACAGCCGCACACTGGGAAAATAAAATCCAAAAGGTTTATTTAAAAGCAAAAAGGCACCACAATCCAAACACGGCAAAAAGGGGGGTACAGAGCTGACGCGTTTCGCACTGTATTTCAGTGCTTACTCATATAAACTCTGCCTGGAGTAGGCTTCCTTTCTGCAGTCTCCCTTGACCTCTGCCTGCCATGAGACTTCACTAGTGGCTACTCAACTGCTTGAACATCAGTCCATGCCTGACTCTTTCAAGGACCACAGGTACTCCCTTACAATATCTTTACTCCCTCTCTACTACCACGTGGCCACCAACTATAGAATTGTGTATTAAGTCCTGAGGGCAACCAAGTACCGGTAAGCCTGCTTGCCTTAAAGAAGCTGGGGATGCCGCCAGTGAAACTACATTAACCAGCTAGACTTTGACCAGTGAAGACGTGGTGAGCCTTACAGTGCTAGATACCTGTGCATGAAACGTGGCACTTCTGTAGACAGGAGAGTCTGCAGGGGTCATTTTGTGGCCCGTCGCCCCCTGCTCTTTCCTTTCCATCTCCTCCTAAAACAGCTGCTGCCTATGAGCAGGTAAGATTGCCTGCCACACCATACGGAAATCCTCCAGACAGTTATATAACTGTAACTGTCACTATATTGGCGTTAAGAGTCACATAACCATTGCTATAAACCCGTAAGAATAATCCATTTCAATTTACAACATTGGAGTGCCATTTAATAAGCCTCCCTTTATCTACATAGAAGAAGTGGAGGATTTATGCTTGGCTGATTGTTACTCTGTTTTATTGGTGTACGCGATATTAATTAGTTCACAAAGACCAATTACAAAACACTTTATCACCTCCTGCATGTGCTTTTATGCCTACGTGAGGTCCTTGGCTGCCAACAAACACAATAACCATATTGTCCACTGAGTAACGAAATGTATTTGATTTTTATTTATTTTCTATCTTTTTTTGGAACATTTTCAATGTTTGCCAAGAAATTCTGTTTTTAATAGCCTAAGCTTAGTCGAAAAAGGTTTTAAAAGAAAATCAGCACAAGGGACATGACTTAAGGTCAATGCAATGTGCTGATGGCTAGAGATTTATTTGAAATATTCAGTCCTCTACCACCACCACACATTTTAATAAAGCCACAGGACCAGTCGATATGCACTCACAAGAGTTGAAATCTTCCTCCTCCCACCCCCCATACCATGCCGCCATAATCCTCAGGCGTCAGTTAATAGAGGGACTCATCAAGAGTGCCAAATATACCCATTCTTTCTGCACCCCTTTGCCATTTTTAGAAGCGGTACTGCAGCTTCCACAATATGAATGGAAGACAGGCCAATTGAATTAAAGGTCCCCTTTTCCATTCATAGGGCACTTTTCATTTACGGAAACAATACTACTTTTTCTATAAATAGAGGAGGGGGCAAAAAGGACGGGCATAATCGGCACTCTTGATGAGTTCATGTGACAGGTCCCTCAGCTCTGTTAACATGCACTGGAAGATCAGGGTGGCAGGGAGGAATTGGAGTAGGAAGATTTCAACTAAATCTACAGCCATCAGCACAAGGGACACATTGCATTGACTCTTAAGTAATGTTCCATGTGCTGATTTTTTTTTTTTCAAACCTTTATTGCCTAATATTAGGCTGGAACTCCAGTATTTTCTGAAAAAAGTGTTTGCATTCCCCCAGTTTCTACCTACCTACCCTACACTCCAGGTCTGTCCCCAACTTCCTCCTTGGATCAGTACCGGCAGTCCTTTCAGAGCAGGACATTTTGCCCTTCTGCCCATTTCCAGTGAGCCTAAGCTGCTATTTACACCCACTTTGGTGATCATGGAGGTTGGGCTTGCAGTACTTCAGGAAACGAGCGGTGCCCCCAAGTCATGCATGAGCATTACTTAGTCCTAAGAAGATTGTCCAGGAAGAAGCTGTGGTGATGCCAAGAACATACATGTATAGGCATTACAACAAAAATACCAGAGGGTGCTTCGAGAGTCAGGGTAATGCAGTTAGTCTCCCTTACCCCCAGTCATGCACCCCAAGATGTCCACCATTTTTTTTTAAATCTGAAGCCTAATCCTAACTCTTTTCTGTTTTGTCCTCTGATCCTTTTTCACTTTGTTTATAAGGGCTAAAGCATGGGTGCTCAACCTGTGGCCCTCCAGCTGTTGCAAAACTACAAGTGCCATCATGCCTCTGCCTTTGTAAGTCATGCTTGTAACTGTGAGCCTTGCAATGCCTCATGGGTAATTTTGCAACAGCAACAGCTGGCGGGCCAGAGGTTGAGCACCCATGAGCTAAAGTCTTTAAAGCCGAGCCCTGACCCTAGAGCCAAGAGTCCTCCTCCAAAGACAAGGACTCCAAATCTGAAGCCTAATCTTAAGCCTATTCTGTTTTGTCTGCCTTTGGGATTTAAGCTTGTAACTTTCAGCTTTGCAATGCCTCATGGGTAATTTTGCAACACCTGGAGGGCCAGAGGTTGAGCACCGGTGGGCTAAAGTCTTTAAAGCCAAGCCAAGCCCCGACCCTAGAGCCAAGAGTCCATCTCCAAAGACAAGGACTCCAAATGTGAAGCCGATTCTGTTTCGTCTGTCGTTGGGAGTCATGCTTGTAATTGTCAGCCTTCCAATGCCTCATGGGTAGTTTCACAACAGCTGGAGGGCCAGAGGTTGATCACCCATGGGCTAAAGTCTTTAAAGCCAAGCCCTGACCCTAGAGCCAAGAGTCCTTCTCCAAAGACAAGGACTCCAAATCTGAAGCCGATTCTGTTTCGTCTGTCTTTGGGAGTCATGCTTGTAACTGTCAGCCTTCCAATGCCTCATGGGTAGTTTCACAACAGCTGGAGGGCCAAAGGTTGAGCACCCATGGGCTAAAGTCTTTAAAGCCAAGCCCTGACCCTAGAGCCAAGAGTCCTTCTCCAAAGACAAGGACTCCAAATCTGAAGCCTAATCTTAAGCCGATTCTGTTACGTCTGTCTTTGCGAGTCATGCTTGTAACCGTCAGCCTTCCAATGCCTCATGGGTAGTTTCGCAAACAGCTGGAGGGCCAGAGGTTGAGCACCCATGGGCTAAAGTCTTTAAAGCCAAGCCCCGACCCTAGAGCCAATAGTCCTTCTCCAAAGACAAGGACTCCAAATCTGAAGCCGATTCTGTTTCGTCTGTCTTTGGGAGTCATGCTTGTAACTGTCAGCCTTCCAATGCCTCATGGGTAGTTTCACAACAGCTGGAGGGCCGGAGGTTGAGCACCCATGGGCTAAAGTCTTTAAAGCCAAGCCCTGACCCTAGAGCCAAGAGTCCTCCTCCAAAGACAAGGACTCCAAATCTGAAGCCTAATCTTAAGCCTATTCCGTTTTGTCTGCCTTTGGGATTCAAGTTTCTAAAAGTCAGCCTTGCAATGCCTCATGGGTAATTTTGCAACAGCAACAGCTGGCGGGCCAAAGGTTGAGCATCCATGGGCTAAAGTCTTTAAAGCCAAGCCCCGACCCTAGAGCCAAGAGTCCATCTCCAAAGACAAGGACTCCAAATCTGAAGCCGATTCTGTTTCGTCTGTCTTTGGGAGTCGTGCTTGTAATTGTCAGCCTTCCAATGCCTCGTGGGTAGTTTCAAAACAGCTGAAGGGCCAGAGGTTGAGCACCCATGGGCTAAAGTCTTTAAAGCCAAGCCCCGACCCTAGAGCCAAGAGTCCTTCTCCAAAGACAAGGACTCCAAATCTGAAGCCTAATCTTAAGCCTATTCCGTTTTGTCTGACTTTGGGATTCAAGCTTCTAAAAGTCAGCCTTGCAATGTCTCATGGGTAATTTTGCAAAACCTGGAGGGCCAAAGGTTGAGCACCCATGGGCTAAACTCTTTAAAGCCAAGCCCTGACCCTAGAGCCAAGAGTCCTTCTCCAAAGACAAGGACTCCAAATCTGAAGCCTAATCTTAAGCCGATTCTGTTACGTCTGTCTTTGCGAGTCATGCTTGTAACCGTCAGCCTTCCAATGCCTCATGGGTAGTTTCACAACAGCTGGAGGGCCGGAGGTTGAGCACCCATGGGCTAAAGTCTTTAAAGCCAAGCCCTGACCCTAGAGCCATGAGTTCTTCTCCAAAGACAGTAGCTCATTGCCAGTAAGCCCATTCCCAATGGACAGGGAGATGGTTGGTTTCCAAGGCTTAGCTTTAAACCTTGCAAAATCTAGATTTTTGTAGCCAACCAAGGTCAGAGGAACTAACAGCACGTATCCTGTGGTGTCTGCTCTTAGGCAGAACCTTTTTCTTTAAAATAGCTGAGGTTGGAAGCTGACAGGTTCACTTCAAGCCTAGTCTTTGAACACCTTCCTGTGCTAACTTATCTACATCATATTCAGTGACTCTAAATTTGTTTCATGAAAACAAGCCACGGCACGCACTTGTGATTAAACTTGGCGGCATCAATCCCAGAAACTTTCCCTACAAAAATGAGAACAGTCCGTACACGGCACAACCAGAAAACATAAAAAATGTCACAAGTACTTTATCAGGAATAAATGCTGCACCAACAACAAGGTACGGTCTTCCCAATATTGTTGTTTACCCCGTATTTTCCTTCTTTTTTTCTTCTTCTGCTGACCCTTTTGTGTTCTTGTCTGCAACTCATGAGGTCATCTGTGATTCTTTTATTCTTTATTTAGTGCAAACATGATTTCCCACCAATGGGTTTTCCCCGCTGGAGTGTAATCACTGAATATTCCACCCCCCTATTGCTTTTTTAATATCTAATACAACCGAAAAAAAGGAAACTAACAATAGGGAAAAAAGTATTTGCTCCCCTGCTGATGTACGTTTTCCCACCGACAAAGAAACGATCAGTCTATAATTTTAATGGTCGGTTTAGTATAACAGTGAGATATAGGTTGTATCATTATTTTGATTTTAAAAGCTATATGTTATATTTTCAGACAGTGAGATCCGTTCTCTTTATTTGCTATCTGTAGAACCTTGTTTGTGTCCTGACAAAGCCTAACGGTGAAACACGTTGATACACAAGGGCTCACTGTATATTATGTATTAGTATACATGGTTTTTAACTCTTTTTGAATGTTCTATTCATGCTATGTATTTTTTTAATGAACATTGTCATTTTTCATACTTCTTTGTTGTTTCCCATGCCTCTAAAGTCCGACCTAGGTTTACTGGTTTAGTACTCCTTCCCCTTTTTGCATAACAGTGAGACACAGAATACCAACAAAAATATCCAGAAAAATGCATTTCAAAAAAGTTATAAATTGATTTGCATTTTAATGAGTGATATAAGTATTTGATCCCCTATCAATCAGCAAGATGTCTGGCTCCCAGGTATCTTCTATACGAGCAACGAGCTGAGATTAGGAGCACTCCCTTAAAGGGAGTGCTCCCAATCTCAGCTTGTTACCCGTTTAAAAGACACCTGTCCACAGAAGCAATCAGTCAGATTCCAATCTCTCCACCATGGCCAAGACCAAAGAGCTGTCCAAGGATGTCGGGGAGAAGATTGTAGACCTACACAAGGCTGGAATGGGCTACAAGACCATCGCCAAGCAGCTTGGTGAGAGGGTGACCACAGTTGGGGTGATTATTCGCAAATGTAAGAAACACAAAATAACTGTCAAACTCCCTCAGTCTGGGGCTCCATGCAAGTTCTCACCTCATGGAGTTTCAATGATCATGAGAACGGTGAGGAATCTGCCCAGAACTACACGGGAGAATCTTGTCAATGATCTCAGCTGGGACCATAGTCACCAAGAGAACAATCGGTAACACACTGCACCATGAAGAACTGAAGTCCTGCAGCGCCCGCAAGGTCCCCCTGCTTAAGAAAGCACATGTACAGGCCTATCTGAAGTTTGCTAATGAACATCTGAATGATTCAGAGGAGAACTGGGTGAAAGTGTTGTGGTCAGATGAGACCAAAATCGAGCTCTTTGGCATCAACTCAACTCGCCATGTTTGGAGGAGGAGGAATGCTGCCTATGACCCCAAGAACACCACCCCCCACCATCAAACATGGAGGTCCTATGACCCCAAGAACACCATCCCCCACCGTCATACATGGAGGTGGAAACATTATGTTTTGGGGGTGCTTTTCTGCTAAGGGGAGAGGACAACTTCACTGCATCAAATGGACGACGGACGGGGTCATGTACCATCAAAATCCTGGGTGAGAACCTCCTTCCCTCAGCCAGGACATTGAAAATAGGTCATGAATGGGTCTTCCAGCATGACAACGACCCAAAACACACGACCAAATAAAAAAAAATATTGTTTTTTTTTTTCAATATTGTTTTTTCTTTTGTTTATAGCGCAAAAAGTAAAAAACGGCAGAGGTGATCAAATACCACCAAAAGAAGGCTCCATTTATGGAAAAAAAAAGGACACAAATGTTATTTGGGTATAACGACCGTGCAATTGTCAGTTAAAATAGCGCAAAAAATGGCCTGGTCATGAAGCGGGGGGAAATCTTCCGGAGCTGAAGCAGTTAAGAGTACAAAGATATACTGTATTTCATAAAATCAAATAATTTATTTCATTATTCATCCAGTTAATATCATCCACAAAAAAACAACAGACAACATATTGCTTGGCTCAAGGGATGACTTTCAATACATTGGAGCTCTGCTACGCACGAAGCCCTGACCCAGAATCAGTCATCCCCGGAGTCGAACATATTGGTGTCATTTTCTACTTAGTGGGGGTGTGATTGAGCCTGAGGCCCCTTTGGGTCTCGGCCCGATTCAACCCCTTGGCTATATATAAAGAATATCTTCTGATACATTGTATTAGCATCATTATCCTCAATTTACTGAATAGGATCTCCTAGGACAGTGATGGCGAACCTGTGGCACACAAGAGGGTCCAAGACAGAGCTGGAGGTCTCTCTCTCCTCTCAGCCCCCCTCCCTCTCTCTCAGCCCCCCATCTCTCTGTACCCCCCTCAGCATCTCTCTCGCATCCCTCTCTCTGTCCCTCTTCTCACTCTCTGTCCCCCTTCTTTTTCTCTGTTCCCCCCTCTCGCACCCCTCTCTCTCTGTCCCCATCTCTCTCTCTCTGCCCCCTCCCTCTCTCTGTTCCCCCTCTCTCTCAGCTCACCTCTCACACCCCTCTCTCTCTGTCCCCCCCATCCCTCTCTCTCAGCCCACTACTCTCTCTCTGTTCCCCCTCTCTCTCAGCATATCTCTCGCACCGCTCGCTCTCTCTGTACCCCCCCCTCTCTCTCTGTACCCCCTCTCTCTCTCAGCCCCTCTCCCTCTCTCTTTCCCCCTCTCTCTCAGCATCTCTCACACCCCTCTCTCTGTCCCCCCCTCCCTCTCTCTCAGCCCACCACTCTCTCTCTGTTCCCCCTCTCTCTCAGCATATCTCTCGCACCCCTCTCTCTCTCTCTCTGTACCCCCCCCTCTCTCTCTCTGTACCCCCTCTCTCTCTCTGTACCCCCTCTCTCTCTCAGCCCCTCTCCCTCTCTCTTTTCCCCCTCTCTCTCAGAATCTCTCACACCCCTCTCTCTCTGTCCCCCCTCCCTCTCTCTCAGCCCACCACTCTCTCTCTGTTCCCTCTCTCTCACAGCATAGCTCTCGCACCCCTCTCTCTCTCTGTACCCCCCCCCTCTCTCTCTGTACCCCCTCTCTCTCTCAGCCCCTCTCCCTCTCTCTTTTCCCCCTCCTTCTCAGCATCTCTCTCACACCCCTTACTCTCTCTGCCCCCCCCCCTCTCTCTCTCTCTCTCACACAACCCCTCTCTTTTGCTCAGCCCCCCTCTCTCACAAATTGCCATGTTGGCACTTTGCAACACAAAACCAACGTATTTATTTTAATTCGGGCACTCAAGCTCAAAAAGGTTCGCCATCACTGTCCTAGGAGAATGTAGGAGCAGCATATGGGAAACATAAACTAATACAAATTAACTCCATATCCCAATTATACAAACATAACGGCCATCTGTGGGAGAATAAACCCTCCACTTGAGGTAAAGGCCCAACTATGAACTGCAACTAATTCCAGGGACAGAGCAGTCCCATCCAGAACCAATCCCATCGAGAATGGTCCAGTAAGAAATATTACAACTTCCCATGGCAGCTCACCTAGCATGCTGCCTTGGGATGTCGTAATATTTTGTTTTAGACCATAGTTGAACCTTTACCTCAAGTGGAGGGTTTATTCTCCCACAGATGGCTGTCTACACCTCAACCAATTAAGTTTAGGTCTTGAACCCATCGAAAGAGGCTCCATTTAGCCATCCACAATTCTTTCCATTATTCTCCCAGTTTATGGATTATCCTTGGGCAACATCAGATTTCTTCTTTCCTCTCTCCCCCTGAATGTGATGCCCCACGCACATTCAGTTACATTTCTGTGTAAGATCTCCTGAGGAAGCTCCAAAATGTGAAATGCGTTGGAACTTATGCCCTGTCTTTACTAAACATGCCGAAAAATTAATTAATTTTCATTTGTTTTGTTTTTTTTAGTTTTCAGGTAATTCGTTATGATTGCAATTCGTTAATTCGTAAATTTGAAAATAAGAAAGAAAGAAATCTGAAAATTCAAACTCGGAAATATTCGAATTAACGAAAACCCGTTAAACAGCTGCAGTTTCTCCCGTCAAAAGAGGAGCGGCACAAGCGGCCAAATTGCCAGTGCACCCCCCCCCACCAACCCAACGCTCAGTCCTATACCCCCTGTCTTGGCCCTGATCATGGGGCCCCCCATGCACCTGGGGCCCCTGGGAAGCGCTCAGGTGTACCCAGCATTAAGACAGTCCTTGTTGCGCTTGCAGCCAGTGAGACCCAGAAGAGCCACAAATAATCACACACCACTCTAATGATTACAGAGAAGCCCAAAAAAAATAGATTTACCGCATTTATCGGCGTATAACACGCACTTTTTTCCCCCTTAAAATCGGGGAAAGTCGTGGGTGCGTGTTATACGCCGATCCCCCCCAAAAAAAGTGACAAAAAAAATCGAGTGCCGCCAAAAAAAACCGAGCGCCCGAAAAAGAACGAGCGCCACCGAAAAAGACAGAGGCGACTGTTCGGCTTCGCTCGCAGTCCCGCCTCCCTAAACAGCAGGGAGGCGTGACTGCAAGCGTAGCCGAACAGTCGGCTCTGTCTTTTTCAGCGGCGCTCTGTCTTTTTCGGCAGCGGGAAATTTAAACGTGGCAAGCTGCAAATGACGCTGGGCAAGGCTGCAAATGACACTGGGCAAGGCTGCAAATGGCGCTGGGCAAGGCTGCAAATGGCGCTGGGCAAGGCTGCAAATGGCGCTGGGCAAGGCTGCAAATGGCGCTGGGCAAGCTGAAAATGACACTTGGCAAGGCTTCAAATGACACTGGGCAAGGCTGCAAATGGCGCTGGGCAAGCTGCAAATGGCGCTGGGCAAGGCTGCAAATGGCGCTGGGCAAGGCTGCAAATGGCGCTGGGCAAGGCTGCAAATGGCGCTTAAATGTAAGTTTTTTTTTCCCCTAACCTTCCCTCCTAAAACTTTTTTTCCTTAAAATGCCCTCCTAAACTTGGGGTGCGTGTTATACGCCGATAAATACGATACCTGAGCCTCGCTAGCAACCTATTCTTATAGGGTGCTACACCCATTTCCTGTTGGGTTTCACCAGGGCTTTTTTTTCTCAGAGAATAGGTGCAGGAACTCCCTCTTTCTGAGTCACCCCTTTTCTCTGTCCCTGCCCACCCCCGAGCACCGTTCCTTGGTTCCACCCCCTACCCCACCCCACAGCATCAATAGACTATGCAGCACACCCCAGCACCCCTTACCATTATACATGGTCAGTGCTGGAGGTTTCGGAACAGTATTACCCCGCGTTACCGCTGAAAAAAAGCCCTGGATTTCCTTAAGCCAGTGTCGATCATCCTGACCCATGAACCGGGTGGCACGAACAATATAATTGATGAGGATATTACTAGTATGGGGACTGCCATTCGGCATACCTCCACCTCGTTCCAAGCCAAGAAGTAAATAATTGCTGCATAATTCAATTTAGACAATCTAAACCCCCCCCCCCCCCCCCTTCATCTCAACCTGTACACAGATTATCATTCAGCCCAGAGCTCCTCTCATATAATGAAGTGACTAGGTACAGTAAATAAAATAATTCCTTTCTCTGTGCCCCAGGAACCCGTCTCTACATCATGGCATTCAGGCACTGATGAGCTCTATAAAGGACGGGTCGTATTTCTCAAGCAGCGAAAACTGTTGCAAAACAGGTTTAATGCTATTAATATATCAGACAGAAGAATAGATGAGGCGGCGAGGAGGAGACCTCCTCCAGAGTTTTAATAAGACGACTTGAGAGAAAACGCACATCATTCAGGAGGACAAATGAACCTTGGCGTAAAAAAATCACACAACCAGGATGATGTCACGGCGTCCCCTGCAATCCGATCAAGCCGTATTACTTTTTTTTTTGTTACAATAAGAGACAAGTTCGGAGCTTTGAGTAACGGTTCTTAGAGCGTAATTTGGGTTATTAATCTTCTCGAGTGGTAGGATGGAGAGCAAGGAATTGGGTTACCATGAATACTTTTTGCTATAGTCCTTGCAAAACAGGTCATTAATGAGCTAATTATATCTGAATACTGGAGCACATGAAATAATGCATTCAGCCAGACTGACTTAATAGCAAAATATTACTGATGGGGATTGGCAGCCAATTCAAATGGAAGCTGAATCGAAGATGGCCAAGTTGCAACATGGCTCCACAATAAGGGCCCAGCTGGCTGTTTTATAGGACAGCAAAGGAAATGGTATAGAAATACCAGACTAAGAACTATTTACATTTAAACTAAAGAACAAAGACCAAGGACAAGTAAAAAAAAAAATAAATAAAAAAGGACATCAAATAAATTTTATACGAGATATTTAAAAGAGGTACATGTCTATGCACTGTATGACCAAGCAGGACCATCTTAAGAGCATTATAGGCCCCCCGGGCAATACAGTGCACTGGGGCCCTGTCTACAAATTATCAATAAGGCTATATTTATTGGTACTTCCAACAAAATCAGTGTTTAAACATTAACACAACGTTTGGACAATATAACATGCGTTTGATGGGCACAGTTGCAGCGTTTGATGGGCACAGTGGCAACGTTTGATGGGCACAGTGGCAACGTTTGATGGGCACAGTGGCTGCGTTTGATGGGCACAGTGGCAACGTTTGATGGGCACAGTGGCTGCATTTAATGGGCACAGTGGCAGCTTTTGATGGGCACAGTGGCAGCTTTTGATGGGCACACTGGCTGATTTTGATGGGCACAGTGGCAGCTTTTGAGGGCACAGACAGTGGCTGTGTTTGATGCACAACTTGAACTTACTTAAGTAGACATTGTTAAGGCCCGTACACACGACCGGACTTTTTGACAACCAACATGCAAATTAGCTGGTTTGGACCAACATCCGACCGTGTGTACGCTCCATCGGACCAACTTTTTCCAGGTTTCATCTGACTTTTGTTGGCTGTGCGAACGGACCAACTTTCTGCCAACAAAAGTCTGATGGACCAAAGTCCGACCGTGTGTACACAAAACCAACAGACTTTTGTACAAACCAATGCAGAACCAATGCAAAAGATCAGACAACAATACAGAAGTTGACCAAAGGTGGCGGTAAAGAGCAGAAAAAAACAAGTGATTTGGTGAAAGTTGGCTGAAAAAGTCCTGCCGTGTGTATGCAATACCAACTTGGGGCCAACGCCCTTTGGACAAAAATCCACGGGGAAGTTGGTCCACGGTCCGATCGTGTGTATGAGGCTTTAGACTTAAGCCCCATACACACGGTCGGACTTTTTCATGGATTCTGTCCGATCGGACAATGTTGTTGAAAAATCAGACCGTGTGTATGCACCATCGGACAGTGTACGTCGGTTTGTCCGACGGACAAAGTCTTATCTCCTGCTGGAAAGATTTGCCGTCAACACGGTCCGATCACACCAAATCCGATCGTGTGTACGGTTGTCCGACCGGACAAAGTGCCACGCATGCTCAGATCACATTACAAGACCAAAGCTATTGGCTACTAGCCTCTACGTAGTCCCGTCGTAGGCAACAAACGTCACCACGTTCAGAATGATCGGATTTTCCGACAACTTTGTCCGACCGTGTGTACGCAAAACCAACATCGGACAAAGTATGACGGACATGGTCCGACGGACCTGGTCCGCGGATTGTCCGACCGTGTGTATGGGGCTTTACTTGAGGCCGCCGGCCTGGTGCAGTATAGTGTGTTACTCACAGCAGCAAGGCAGCACCAGCTATCAAGGGCCGTCTTTCCGCTCCGCTCCCTCTCCATGCTGTCTAAATAAACATGGCAGAGGTGGGCGAAGCCTGTTCACTAGCCACTGGGGCAGCTGCGGTGCGCTATGAATGCTGGGGCGGCCGCAGCCTCTGATTGACGTCACTGGTTGCTATCTAGATGCCGGCCGGCAAAGTGAGCAACCAGTGCAGTCAGTCAATTTAAGCAGCAGATTGCAGCGCTGAGGATCAGCCCTGGATGGGGCCCTCCAGACAAGTGGGGCCCCCGGGCAACTGCCCAGCATGCCCAGTGGAAAAAACGGCCCTGTGACCAAGTGAATGTGGGCAATTGACCAATACACCTACCCTATGTGGCCAAATATTTGTAACGCTCCCTCCAGATGACGAGTTCAGGTGTCTCTAGTGAAAGGCAAGTCTTAGATTTTATCATGTGAGCCATTAAAAGTATATTTCAATGTCCATGGTGTTCTCTCAGTAAACCATCGTTACTTCACCGCTTTTGGCTCTGCCCAAGGATCACCACCACTTATTGGTCCTCAATTCTCACATTCATCTACGAAGTGACTAACTGGCAACCCGAGAAAGACCCTATGCTCCTCCTGTTTGGATATCTCCCTTCAAAACCAGAAGCCCCATACACTGCTAATCTGCCACCCCAAGGAAACCGTCAATGGATTCTTCTAACACTGCTCATAGGCCGCAGAAATATCCTTAACCATTGGATTGTTTCCACTCCTCCGACAGTGTCAGGAACAATAAGTCCCCTCAAATCCCTGCTCTTCCTAGAAAAATTGGATGCCATGATCCAACATACTTGGCCCAACATCAAATTCACAAGAAAATGGTCATCTTTTATCGACTATTGTCTGACACCTCCGGAAAAAAAAAATCACCTGTACTCTACTTCATTCCCGCACATCGATCAAAATTATACTCCGCCTTCCAACCCTACTCATCCTCATCCTCTTCATAAGTCTCGACACCAAAAAACTTTCTTCCTGCGAAAACAATTTAGCCATTCTTGGCCATGGACGATTACATTGTGTTAACTTGCTGTCTGTTAGGATCTACAGAATAGATATTCTTGAGAATGAAACGTTATTTCTGTCCACATGTGTACATTTTTCTGGGTTTGTAACTAGGGCCGCCGAAGGGGGATGGCATTCGCTATCCCTAGTCGGCGTCTCCTTCCGCCTTCATCCCACAACCTTCCCTCCCTTCTCACTCCCACCACTAACTGCTCCTTTCTTCTTTCCTCTTCTCCCGTCCCTCCTCCTGGTAGCAATGTCTATTATTCACCTGGCATAGTTTGTATAGGTTATCCAGTAACCTTGGTTGTATGTTACTCCAACTGTTAAAATTACAAAAAAAACTAATAAAATTTCTTTGAAAAAAACAAAAAAAAAAGTATATTTCATGGAAGACCATGGCCAAGTTGCCGGCTTTTCCACCGTTGGAAAGAGGAAGACTGTTGTAGAGGAAAGTATATTTCATGGAACATCTTTCCGAGTTGCCGGTTTTTCCACAGTTGGAAAACGAAAGACAATTGTGGAGGAAAGTGGCTGCATTAATGGTCCACCATGGCTCTCAATCCATACCCGTCGTCATATTATGCGAAAGAAATATTTTTTTTCTCATTAACCCATACAACGGCACCTCTCCAACTGTAGAAAAGCCGTCAACTCAGCATGGTCATTATAAAATTTACTTTTATTGGCTCTCATGTTCCAAGACGTATGAAAATTTAATGAAGTTCATACCTGAGTTGCTGTTTTTTTCACAGCTGGAACACCTTGTGAATGTCCCTCAAACTGACCACATTAATGGTCCACCATGAGTCTCAATCCATACCTGTCATCATATTAAGAGTAATAATTTTCCTCTCATTTTCTTGTGTTTTATCATCTGAGCCAATGAAAGTACCGTATATTTCATGGAACATCTTACCGAGTTACCGGTTTTTCCACAGTTGGAAAAGGAAAGACAATTGCGGAAGGAAAGCGTCTACATTAATGGTCCACCATGGCTCTCAATCCATACCCGTCATCACATTAAGGGAAATAATTTTCCTCTCATTGTCTTGGGTTTTATCATCTGAACCAATGAAAGTGTATTTCATGGAACATCTTACCGAGTTGCCGGTTTTTCCACAGTTGGAAAAAGAAAGACAATTGTGGAGGAAAGCGTCTACATTCATGGTCCACCATGGCTCTCAATCCATACCCGTCATCATATTAAGCGAAATAAATACTTTTTTTCTCATTAACCCATACAACAGCAACTCTCCAACTGTAGAAAATCCGGCAACTCAGCACAGTCATCTATAAAATTTACTTTTTTTTGGCTCACATGATCCAAGACGTACGAAAATTGAATGAAGTTTATTCCTGAGTTGCTGTTTTTTTCACAGCTGGAACACCTTGTGAATGTTCCTCAAACTGACCACCATTAATGGTCCACCATGAGTCTCAATCCATACCTTTCATCATATTAAGGGAGAGTAATAATTTTCCTCTCATTTTCTTGTGTTTTATCATCTGAACCAATGAAAGTGTATTTCATGGAACATCTTACCGAGTTGCCGGTTTTTCCACAGTTGGAAAAAGAAAGTCAATTGCGGAAGGAAAGCGTCTTCATTAATGGTCCACCATGGCTCTCAATCCATACCCGTCATCATATTAAGGGAAATAATTTTCCTCTCATTGTCTTGGGTTTTATCATCTGAACCAATGAAAGTATATTTTATGGAACATCTTACCGAGTTGCCGGTTTTTCCAAAGTTGGAAAAAGAAAGACAATTGCGGAGGAAATTGTCTACATTAATGGTCCACCATGACTCTCAATCCATACCCGTCATCATATTAAGGGAAATAATTTTCCTCTCATTGTCTTGGGTTTTATCATTTGAACCAATGAAAGTATATTTCATGGAACATCTTACCGAGTTGCTGCTTTTTCCAAAGTTACGAAAATTTTATGAAGTTCATACCTGAGTTGCAGTTTTTTTCACAGCTGGAACACCTTGTGAATGTTCCTCAAACTGACCACCATTAATGGTCCACCATGAGTCTCAATCCATACCCGTCATCATATTAAGCAAAATAAATACTTTTTTTCTCATTAACCCATACCACGGCAACTCTCCAACTGTAGAAAAGCTGTCAACTCAGCATGGTCATCTATAAAATTTACTTTTATTGGCTCTCTTGATCAAAGACGTATGAAAATGTAATGAAGTTCAAAGCGGAGTTGCAGTTTTTTTCACAGCTGGAACACCTTGTGAATGTTCCTCAATCTGACCACATTAATGGTCCACCATGAGTCTCAATCCATACCTGTCATCATATTAAGGGAGAGTAATCATTTTCCTCTCATTGTCTTGTGTTTTATCATCTGAACCAATGAAAGTATATTTCATGGAACATCTTACCGAGTTTTGCCGGTTTTTCCACAGTTGGAAAAAGAAAGACAATTGCGGAAGGAAAGCGTCTTCATTAATGGTCCACCATGGCTCTCAATCCATACCCGTCATCATATTAAGGGAAATAATTTTCCTCTCATTGTCTTGGGTTTTATCATCTGAACCAATGAAAGTATATTTTATGGAACATCTTACCGAGTTGCTGCTTTTTCCAAAGTTACGAAAATTTTATGAAGTTCATACCTGAGTTGCAGTTTTTTTCACAGCTGGAACACCTTGTGAATGTTCCTCAAACTGACCACCATTAATGGTCCACCATGAGTCTCAATCCATACCCGTCATCATATTAAGCAAAATAAATACTTTTTTTCTCATTAACCCATACAAGGGCAACTCTCCAACTGTAAAAAATCCGGCAACTCAGCATGGTCATCTATAAAACTTACTTTTTTTGGCTCACATGAACCAAGACGTATGAAAATTTAATGAAGTTCATACCGGAGTTGCAGTTTTGTTCACAGCTGGAACACCTTGTGAATGTTCCTCAAACTGACCACCATTAATGGTCCACCATGAGTCTCAATCCATACCTGTCATCATATTAAGGGAGAGTAATAATTTTCCTCTCATTGTCTTGGGTTTTATCATCTGAACCAATGAAAGTATATTTCATGGAACATCTTACCGAGTTGCCGGTTTTTCCACAGTTGGAAAAAGAAAGAAAATTTGCGGAGGAAAGTGTCTACATTAATGGTCCACCATGGATCTCAATCCATACCCGTCATCATATTAAGGGAAATAATTTTCCTCTCATTGTCGTGGGTTTTATCATTTGAAACAATGAATGTATATTTCATGGAACATCTTACCGAGTTGCTGGTTTTTCCAAAGTTGGAAAAAGAAAGACAATTGCGGAAGGAAAGCGTCTACATTAATGGCCCACCGTGGATCTCAATCCATACCCGTCATCATATTAAGCGAAATAAATACTTTTTTTCTCACTAACACATACAACGGCAACTCTCCAACTGTATAAAAAATGGCAACTCAGCATGGTCATCTATAATATTTACTTTTTTTTGGCTCATATGATCCAAGACGTATGAAAATTTAATGAAGTTCATTCCTGAGTTGCTGTTTTTTTCACAGCTGGAACATCTTGTGAATGTTCCTCAAACTGACCACCATTAATGGTCCACCATGAGTCTCAATCCATACCGGTCATCATATTAAGGGAGAGTAATAATTTTCCTCTCATTGTCTTGTGTTTTATCATCTGAACTAATGAAAGTGTATTTCATGGAACATCTTACCGAGTTTTGCCGGTTTTTCCACAGTTGGAAAAAGAAAGACAATTGCGGAAGGAAAGCATCTACATTAATGGTCCACCATGGCTCTCAATCCATACCCGTCATCATATTAAGGGAAATAATTTTCCTCTCATTGTCTTGGGTTTTATCATTTGAACCAATGAAAGTATATTTCATGGAACATCTTACCGAGTTGCTGCTTTTTCCAAAGTTACGAAAATTTTATGAAGTTCATACCCGAGTTGCAGTTTTTTTCACAGCTGGAACACCTTGTGAATGTTCCTCAAACTGACCACCATTTATGGTCCACCATGAGTCTCAATCCATCCATACCCGTCATCATATTAAGCGAAATAAATACTTTTTTTCTCATTAACCCATACAACGGCAACTCTCCAACTGTAAAAAAAGCCGGCAACTCAGCATGGTCATCTATAAAATTTACTTTTATTGGCTCACATGATCCAAGACGTATGAAAATTTCATGAAGTTCCTACCGGAGTTGCCGGTTTTTTCACAGCCGAAAAAAAAGAAGACATCATGGAGGAAAGTGGGTTAGAGAGGTCCGAGACAAAAAATTGTCTAATAAAACAAAATGTTCATTGGGGGCTGTAGGAACATCCTACCTTGTGAATGTTCCTCACTTGTAATATGATGGGTATGGGTTGAGACTCGTGGTGGTGGACCATTAATGTTCCGCCACGAGTCTCAATCCATACCCATCATTTTACAAATGAGATATAATTTTCTTCTCATCTATTAACAGAGATGAATGCACTTTTTTTTTTTTATGGTTTTAGGAGACGCAATAAAGCCTCCTAATACAGATGATCAAGTCAGGGTTTGATAAATGTGCTCCGTAGAAATACATTTTCCACAGAGAACGCGGGAGAGCGCTCCCTCCCCTGCAGGCCACACCTATCATTCCACGGCTGTGTCACCGGCGGCGTGATTGAGTGCTCCTCCCGGACGCATGTGTAACTGAATATGCATTTTGCATAAATAAATATGGAAAGCAGATTTACTGCCACGTGGATCATCTATTTTCTTTCTGGTAGGCAAAGAGTCGAACGATATTCATCATTTATCAAAAAGAGGCCCCTTTGTGACCCAGAAAGGCGAGATCTCGGTGGCTAGATTTACAGGCTATATTTAGCCGCGTTCACGGAAAAGAGAACATTCACCGCGAGGTAGAATGCGATTGAAGATTCCTATGAAACAACGAGCTGTAAAATCACAAAATACAACCAGTTAAAGCACAACCGAACTTTCCAGTTTAAACCTGCTAAAGGCATTTCCAGTGCAGCAAAAATGGTGTACAAAGACTTGCCTGTCCCCCTGCCAGTATTGCTGCCGAGAACGGGGCCTTGCTTTCTCTATGGAGGCCGTGGTCTCCCAGCAGAGGTCCAACACACCCCCTGAATCAGAGATAGAACTCCCCAATCAGCAAATATAATGCTCTCTGTGTAGAAGCAGTGGTCTCTCTGCAGAGGTCCAACACCCTTCCTTATGAGTCAAAGATAAAGCCCTCCAATCAGAGTGGCAGTGGGCACTGATGAGGCTGCATTTGATGGGCACTGATAGGGCTGCATTTGATGGACACTGATGAGGCTGCATTTGATGGGCACTGATGAGGCTGCATTTGATGGGCACTGATGAGGCTGCATTTGATGGGCACTGATGAGGCTGCATTTGATGGGCACACTGGTGAGGCTGCATTTGATGAGCACTGATAGGGCAGCATTTGATGGGTACTGGTGAGGCTGAATTTGATGGGCACTGATGACCAGTGATGTAAGTAACTGAGTTAAAATAAACTGAGTTACGTAACGCAGTTACTTTAGAGGGTAACTAGTAATCTAACTGATTACTTTTCCCCTCATGGTAACTCAGTTCCCATTACTTTGGCTTAGTTACCTCAATTACATCTGCCGCCACTAGATGGCAGTAGTGTAATTCCAGTGTCCTGCCAAAAAAGTTCCCCCGCTGGATAAGGACCCCCTGTACTGCGCAGGCGCAGGGCTTGCGCAGTACGAAGGACTACGGAGCTTCCGAAAATTGCCGAACCTAAACAGCTCTGAGTGAACTCTACACCGCGCAGGCGCAGTTAACATGTGATTGTACGAGGCGATGCCGCACGATCCTGATGCTCGTGCTACTCTGCAAGGGGCGTCTATCGTGTAAGTAAGGGGCGGGTCTAGTATTACTGTAACCAAGGGGCGCATTTATTATTATTGTTATATATCATTAATTTAACATTCGCCCTCTTCTGTAGAAATCCGCCCCTTACACGATATAATAATAATAGACCCGCCCCTTACACAATATAATAATAATAGACCCGCCCCTTACACGATATAATAATAATAGACCCGCCCCTTGCTTACACGATATAACAGAACTGCCCCTTGGTTAGAGTAATAATAGAGCAGCCCCTTGGTTACACGATTTATAACAATAATAAATGCGCCCCTTGGTTACAGTAATACTAGACCCGCCCCTTAGTTACTCGTATAGAATATAAAAAAAAAAAGTCAGTTACTTTGCTGAGTAACTAATTACTTTTCCAATGTAGTAACTGAGTTACTAACGCAATTACTTTTTGGGAGACGTAATTTGTAACTTAACTAAATTACTTTTTTAAAGTAAGATGACCAACACTGCTGATGAGGCTGAATTTGATGGGCACTGGTGAGGTTGCATTTGATGGGCACTGATAGGACTGAATTTGATGGGCACTGATAGGGCTGCATTTGATGGGCACTGATGAGGCTGCTTTTGATGGGCACTGATGAGGCTGAATTTGATGGACACTGATGAGGCTGCATTTGATGGGCACGGATGAGGCTGCTTTGATGGCACTGATGAGGCTGCATTTGATGGGCACGGATGAGGCTGCTTTTGATGGGCACTGACGAGGCTGCATATGATGGGCACTGATAAGGCTGCATTTGATGGGCACTGATGAGGCTGCATTTGATGGGCACTGGTGAGGCTGCATATGATGGGCACTGATAGGACTGAATTTGATGGGCACTGATGAGGCTGCTTTTGATGGGCACTGATGAGGCTGAATTTGATGGACACTGATGAGGCTGCATTTGATGGGCACGGATGAGGCTGCTTTGATGGGCACTGATGAGGCTGCATTTGATGGGCACGGATGAGGCTGCTTTTGATGGGCACTGACGAGGCTGCATTTGATGGAGACTGGTGAGGCTGCATTTGATGGGCACTGATAAGATGACCACGCCCATGTGGGGGTGCCAGGCGTCTGTGACCCTAGGATCTGCCCTGCCGACACCAACCCATCAAGGCATTTTTTTTTTATATTTGCATAACTCTGCCCAAGACACAGCCCACTGCTTGCATGAGAACTGAGGGCTCTTGTAGGGAGCACTGAAGCCGGGTGCTGTGATGATTTCAGGAAGCCAAGTACAGCACCCCGCCGGCCCTTCCCACCAGCCATGATCTGCCTGCATTGCATAGAGAACCTCAGAGATCCAGTGATGACATCACTTGGTCCAAAATAAGGTTCGCATTAAAAACAGAAAAAGCTTTATTTAAAAATGTCATGCTGATGAGAAAGCAAAAGGAGGAACAAGGGAAGGTAAAACGAATTTCAGCTTTAATCTCCTTTGAAGCACCTGTGTGAGCAGGCACTGATGGAAGCGCCAGACTCCGGTGCCACATATCAGTTCTGCGACTGTATTCATGGAGGTTGCAGCCATGCAGCGTTCATGTGGCCCACGAGCCGGATACCGGCAGCTTCCGTCGGTGCCTTTGGCCTGGTGACCTGGTCGGTGGCGGTGCGTCCTCTACGATGCCGGAGATGTGATCCTCGGCAAAGGAGGACGGATCTGCCTGACACTTCCCCGGGTTCAGATTTCAATTTTCTCCGACCGCAGGGAGCTGCGTGACAACTGGAGGGGGGAGCGGTGACAGCTGTCTCTCCACGAGCCTCAATCTGTTCTGATATTTCATTAATGGTAACAATTACCACAAAGTCCAATGAGGAATCGCGCTGCTCGAGTCTGGAGTGCCGGAGCGACCCCTCACAGGAGCACTCCGCCTCCACCTCTACTGCTCCCCCCTCACAAGAGCACTCCGCCTCCACCTCTACTGCTCCCCCCTCACAAGAGCACTCCGCCTCCACCTCTACTGCTCCCCCCTCACAAGAGCACTCCGCCTCCACCTCTACTGCTCCCCCCTCACAAGAGCACTCCGCCTCCACCTCTACTGCTCCCCCCTCACAAGAGCACTCCGCCTCCATCCCTACTGCTCCCCCCCTCACAAGAGCACTCCGCCTCCATCTCTACTGCTCCCCCCCTCACAAGAGCACTCCGCCTCCATCTCTACTGCTCCCCCCCTCACAAGAGCACTCCGCCTCCATCTCTACTGCTCCCCCCTCACAAGAGCACTCCGCCTCCATCTCTACTGCTCCCCCCTCACAAGAGCACTCCGCCTCCATCTCTACTGCTCCCCCCTCACAAGAGCACTCCGCCTCCATCTCTACTGCTCCCCCCTCACAAGAGCACTCCGCCTCCATCTCTACTGCTCCCCCCTCACAAGAGCACTCCGCCTCCATCTCTACTGCTCCCCCCTCACAAGAGCACTCCGCCTCCACCTCTACTGCTCCCCCCTCACAAGAGCACTCCGCCTCCACCTCTACTGCTCCCCCCTCACAAGAGCACTCCGCCTCCACCTCTACTGCTCCCCCCTCACAAGAGCACTCCGCCTCCATCTCTACTGCTCCCCCCTCACAAGAGCACTCCGCCTCCATCTCTACTGCTCCCCCCTCACAAGAGCACTCCGCCTCCATCTCTACTGCTCCCCCCTCACAAGAGCACTCCGCCTCCATCTCTACTGCTCCGCCCTCACAAGAGCACTCCGCCTCCAGCTCTACTGCTCCCCCCTCACAAGAGCACTCCGCCTCCATCTCTACTGCTCCCCCCTCACAAGAGCACTCCGCCTCCATCTCTACTGCTCCCCCCTCACAAGAGCACTCCGCCTCCATCTCTACTGCTCCCCCCTCACAAGAGCACTCCGCCTCCATCTCTACTGCTCCCCCCTCACAAGAGCACTCCGCCTCCATCTCTACTGCTCCCCCCTCACAAGAGCACTCCGCCTCCATCTCTACTGCTCCCCCCTCACAAGAGCACTCCGCCTCCATCTCTACTGCTCCCCCCTCACAAGAGCACTCCGCCTCCATCTCTACTGCTCCCCCCTCACAAGAGCACTCCGCCTCCGTCTCTACTGCTCCCCCCTCACAAGAGCACTCCGCCTCCACCCCTACTGCTCCCCCCTCACAAGAGCACTCCGCCTCCATCTCTACTGCTCCCCCCTCACAAGAGCACTCCGCCTCCATCTCTACTGCTCCCCCCTCACAAGAGCACTCCGCCTCCATCTCTACTGCTCCCCCCTCACAAGAGCACTCCGCCTCCATCTCTACTGCTCCCCCCTCACAAGAGCACTCCGCCTCCATCTCTACTGCTCCCCCCTCACAAGAGCACTCCGCCTCCATCTCTACTGCTCCCCCCTCACAAGAGCACTCCGCCTCCATCTCTACTGCTCCCCCCTCACAAGAGCACTCCGCCTCCGTCTCTACTGCTCCCCCCTCACAAGAGCACTCCGCCTCCATCTCTACTGCTCCCCCCTCACAAGAGCACTCCGCCTCCATCTCTACTGCTCCCCCCTCACAAGAGCACTCCGCCTCCATCTCTACTGCTCCCCCCTCACAAGAGCACTCCGCCTCCATCTCTACTGCTCCCCCCTCACAAGAGCACTCCGCCTCCATCTCTACTGCTCCCCCCTCACAAGAGCACTCCGCCTCCATCTCTACTGCTCCCCCCTCACAAGAGCACTCCGCCTCCATCTCTACTGCTCCCACCTCACAAGAGCACTCCGCCTCCATCTCTACTGCTCCCCCCTCACAAGAGCACTCCGCCTCCATCTCTACTGCTCCCCCCTCACAAGAGCACTCCGCCTCCATCTCTACTGCTACCCCCTCACAAGAGCACTCCGCCTCCATCCCTACTGCTCCCCCCTCACAAGAGCACTCCGCCTCCATCCCTACTGCTCCCCCCTCACAAGAGCACTCCGCCTCCATCCCTACTGCTCCCCCCTCACAAGAGCACTCCGCCTCCATCTCTACTGCTCCCCCCTCACAAGAGCACTCCGCCTCCATCTCTACTGCTCCCCCCTCACAAGAGCACTCCGCCTCCATCTCTACTGCTCCCCCCTCACAAGAGCACTCCGCCTCCATCTCTACTGCTCCCCCCTCACAAGAGCACTCCGCCGCCATCTCTACTGCTCCCCCCTCACAAGAGCACTCCGCCTCCATCTCTACTGCTCCCCCCTCACAAGAGCACTCCGCCTCCATCTCTACTGCTCCCCCCTCACAAGAGCACTCCGCCTCCATCTCTACTGCTCCCCCCTCACAAGAGCACTCCGCCTCCATCTCTACTGCTCCCCCCTCACAAGAGCACTCCGCCTCCATCTCTACTGCTCCCCCTCACAAGAGCACTCCGCCTCCATCTCTACTGCTCCCCCCTCACAAGAGCACTCCGCCTCCATCTCTACTGCTCCCCCCTCACAAGAGCACTCCGCCTCCCTCTCTACTGCTCCCCCCTCACAAGAGCACTCCGCCTCCATCACTACTGCTCCCCCCTCACAAGAGCACTCCGCCTCCATCTCTACTGCTCCCCCCTCACAAGAGCACTCCGCCTCCATCTCTACTGCTCCCCCCTCACAAGAGCACTCCGCCTCCATCTCTACTGCTCCCCCCTCACAAGAGCACTCCGCCTCCATCTCTACTGCTCCCCCCTCACAAGAGCACTCCGCCTCCATCTCTACTGCTCCCCCCTCACAAGAGCACTCCGCCTCCATCTCTACTGCTCCCCCCTCACAAGAGCACTCCGCCTCCATCTCTACTGCTCCCCCCTCACAAGAGCACTCCGCCTCCATCTCTACTGCTCCCCCCTCACGAGCACTCCGCCTCCATCTCTACTGCTCCCCCCTCACAAGAGCACTCCGCCTCCATCTCTACTGCTCCCCCCTCACAAGAGCACTCCGCCTCCATCTCTACTGCTCCCCCCTCACAAGAGCACTCCGCCTCCATCTCTACTGCTCCCCCCTCACAAGAGCACTCCGCCTCCATCTCTACTGCTCCCCCCTCACAAGAGCACTCCGCCTCCATCTCTACTGCTCCCCCCTCACAAGAGCACTCCGCCTCCGTCTCTACTGCTCCCCCCTCACAAGAGCACTCCGCCTCCGTCTCTACTGCTCCCCCCTCACAAGAGCACTCCGCCTCCGTCTCTACTGCTCCCCCCCTCACAAGAGCACTCCGCCTCCGTCTCTACTGCTCCCCCCTCACAAGAGCACTCCGCCTCCATCTCTACTGCCCCCCCTCACAAGAGCACTCCGCCTCCGTCTCTACTGCTCCCCCCTCACAAGAGCACTCCGCCTCCGTCTCTACTGCTCCCCCCTCACAAGAGCACTCCGCCTCCGTCTCTACTGCTCCCCCCCTCACAAGAGCACTCCGCCTCCGTCTCTACTGCTCCCCCCTCACAAGAGCACTCCGCCTCCGTCTCTACTGCTCCCCCCTCACAAGAGCACTCCGCCTCCATCTCTACTGCTCCCCCCTCACAAGAGCACTCCGCCTCCGTCTCTACTGCTCCCCCCTCACAAGAGCACTCCGCCTCCGTCTCTACTGCTCCCCCCTCACAAGAGCACTCCGCCTCCGTCTCTACTGCTCCCCCCTCACAAGAGCACTCCGCCTCCGTCTCTACTGCTCCCCCCTCACAAGAGCACTCCGCCTCCGTCTCTACTGCTCCCCCCTCACAAGAGCACTCCGCCTCCGTCTCTACTGCTCCCCCCTCACAAGAGCACTCCGCCTCCGTCTCTACTGCTCCCCCCTCACAAGAGCACTCCGCCTCCGTCTCTACTGCTCCCCCCTCACAAGAGCACTCCGCCTCCGTCTCTACTGCTCCCCCCTCACAAGAGCACTCCGCCTCCGTCTCTACTGCTCCCCCCTCACAAGAGCACTCCGCCTCCGTCTCTACTGCTCCCCCCTCACAAGAGCACTCCGCCTCCGTCTCTACTGCTCCCCCCTCACAAGAGCACTCCGCCTCCGTCTCTACTGCTCCCCCCTCACAAGAGCACTCCGCCTCCATCTCTACTGCTCCCCCCTCACAAGAGCACTCCGCCTCCATCTCTACTGCTCCCCCCTCACAAGAGCACTCCGCCTCCATCTCTACTGCTCCCCCCCTCACAAGAGCACTCCGCCTCCATCTCTACTGCTCCCCCCTCACAAGAGCACTCCGCCTCCATCTCTACTGCTCCCCCCTCACAAGAGCACTCCGCCTCCTTCTCTACTGCTCCCCCCTCACAAGAGCACTCCGCCTCCATCTCTACTGCTCCCCCTCACAAGAGCACTCCGCCTCAGTCTCTACTGCTCCCCCCTCACTAGAGCACTCCGCCTCCATCTCTACTGCTCCCCCCTCACAGGAGCACTCCGCCTCCATCTCTACTGCTCCCCCCTCACAAGAGCACTCCGCCTCCATCTCTACGGCTCCCCCCTCACAAGAGCACTCCGCCTCCATCTCTACTGCTCCCCCCTCACAAGAGCACTCCGCCTCCATCTCTACTGCTCCCCCCTCACAAGAGCACTCCGCCTCCATCTCTACTGCTCCCCCCCTCACAAGAGCACTCCGCCTCCATCTCTACTGCCCCCCCTCACAAGAGCACTCCGCCTCCGTCTCTACTGCTCCCCCCTCACAAGAGCACTCCGCCTCCATCCCTACTGCTCCCCCCTCACAAGAGCACTCCGCCTCCGTCTCTACTGCTCCCCCCTCACAAGAGCACTCCGCCTCCATCTCTACTGCTCCCCCCCTCACAAGAGCACTCCGCCTCCATCTCTACGGCTCCCCCCTCACAAGAGCACTCCGCCTCCATCTCTACTGCTCCCCCCTCACAAGAGCACTCCGCCTCCATCTCTACTGCTCCCCCCTCACAAGAGCACTCCGCCTCCATCTCTACTGCTCCCCCTCACAAGAGCACTCCGCCTCCATCTCTACTGCTCCCCCCTCACAAGAGCACTCCGCCTCCATCTCTACTGCCCCCCCCTCACAAGAGCACTCCGCCTCCATCTCTACTGCTCCCCCCTCACAAGAGCACTCCGCCTCCATCTCTACTGCTCCCCCCTCACAAGAGCACTCCGCCTCCATCTCTACTGCTCCTCCCTCACAAGAGCACTCCGCCTCCATCTCTACTGCTCCCCCCTCACAAGAGCACTCCGCCTCCATCTCTACTGCTCCCCCCTCACAAGAGCACTCCGCCTCCATCTCTACGGCTCCCCCCTCACAAGAGCACTCCGCCTCCATCTCTACTGCTCCCCCCCTCACAAGAGCACTCCGCCTCCATCTCTACGGCTCCCCCCTCACAAGAGCACTCCGCCTCCATCTCTACTGCTCCCCCCCTCACAAGAGCACTCCGCCTCCATCTCTACTGCTCCCCCCTCACAAGAGCACTCCGCCTCCGTCTCTACTGCTCCCCCCTCACAAGAGCACTCCGCCTCCATCTCTACTGCTCCCCCCTCACAAGAGCACTCCGCCTCCATCTCTACTGCTCCCCCCCTCACAAGAGCACTCCGCCTCCATCTCTACTGCTCCTCCCTCACAAGAACACTCCGCCTCCATCTCTACTGCTCCTCCCTCACAAGAGCACTCCGCCTCCACCACTACTGCTCACCCCTCACAAGAGCACTCCGCCTCCATCTCTACTGCTCCCCCCTCACAAGAGCACTCCGACTCCATCTCTTAGGCTCCCCCCTCACAAGAGCACTCCGCCTCCATCTCTACTGCTCCCCCTCACAAGAGCGCTCCGCCTCCATCCCTACTGCTCCCCCCTCACAAGAGCACTCCGCCTCCATCTCTACGGCCCCTTAAAGATCAGGCGGAATCCGCTTAATCTCAACCTCTTAACCACTTTCAGCCCCGGACCGATTTGCAGCCAAAGGACCAGGCCCCCTTTTTGCGATTCGGCACTGCGTCACTTTAACTGACAATTGCGTGGTCGTGTGACGCGGCTCCCAAACAAATTAGACGTCCTTTTTTTCCCACAAATAGAGCTTTCTTCTGGTGGTATTTGATCTCCCCTGCGGTTTTTATTTTTTGCGCTATAAACAAAAAAGAGCGACAATTTTGAAAAAAAAAAAAAACACATTCTTTTTTATTTTTTGCTATAATAAAACCCCCCCAAAAATATATAAAAAAACATTTTTTTTTCCTCAGTTTAGGCCGATACGTATTCTTCTACATATTTTTGGTAAAAAAAAAAAAAATCGCAATAAGCGATTATTGATTGGTTTGCGCAGAAGTTATAGCGTTTACAAGATAGGGGATAGTTTTATAGCATTTTTTATTAATAATTTTTTTTATTAGTAATGGCGGCGATCTGCGATTTTTATTGTGACTGCGACATTATGGCGGACACATCGGACATTTTTGGGACCATTGTCATTCATACAGCAATCAATGCTATTTAATAATTTAATTTTTATAACGCGTTTCTGGTGGGAGGGGCCTGTACATGGAGCTTCCTGAAAACATCACAGCCCCCGACCTCAGTACTTCTCTGAAGAGTCCTGATGCAAGCAGTGGGAGGAGTTACGTAAATATCAAAATGTTAATGGGTGGGTATCAGTCTGGAGGAAGCAGGCTGTATTTTTAATAGTGCCCCATCATTGGTGTCAGTGGGAGGAATAGTGCCCCATCATTGGTGTCAGTGGGAGGAATAGTGCCCCATCATTGGTGTCAGTGGGAGGAATAGTGTCCCATCATTGGTGTCAGTGGGGGAATAGTGCCCCATCATTGGTGTCAGTGGGAGGAATAGTGCCCCATCATTGGTGTCAGTGGGAGGAATAGTGTCCCATCATTGGTGTCAGTGGGAGAAATAGTGTCCCATCGGTGTCAGTGGGAGGAATAGTGCCCCATTATTGGTGACAGTGTAAGGAATAGAGCCCCATCATTGGTGTCAGTGGGAGGAATAGCGCCCCATCATTGGTGTCAGTGGGAGGAATAGCGCCCCATCATTGGTGTCAGTGGGAGGAATAGCGCCCCATCATGGTGTCAGTGGAGGAATAGCGCCCCATCATTGGTGTCAGTGGGAGGAATAGCGCCCCATCATTGGTGTCAGTGGGAGGAATAGCGCCCCATCATTGGTGTCAGTGGGAGGAATAGCGCCCCATCATTGGTGTCAGTGGGAGGAATAGCGCCCCATCATTGGTGTCAGTGGGAGGAATAGTGCCCCATCATTGGTGTCAGTGGGAGGAATAGTGCCCCATCATTGGTGTCAGTGGGAGGAATAGCACCCCATGCTTGGTGTCAGTGGGAGGAATAGTGCCCCATCATTGGTATCAGTGGGAGGAATTGTGTCCCACCATTGGTATCAGTGGGAGAAATAGTGTCCCATCATTGGTGTCAGTGGGAGGAATAGTGTCCCATCATTGGTGTCAGTGGGAGGAATAGTGCCCCATCATTGGTGTCAGTGGGAGGAACAGTGTCCCATCATTGGTGTCAGTGGGAGGAATAGTACCCCATGCTTGGTGTCAGTGGGAAGAATAGTGCCCCATGATTGGTGTCAGTGGGAGGAATAGTGCCCCACCATTGGTGTCAGTAGGAGGAATAGTGCCCCATCATTGGTGTAAATGGGAGAAAAAGAGTGTCTCCTTAACAGTTGGAGGAAGAGTGCCCCCAAAAAATAGATTATGGCAAACAAAGGGCAGCATCCGGCCCCTGGGCTGCACTTTGGAGACCATTGTTATAGAGTCATAAAACTCTGTGCCACCAATATATGTGAGCAGAAGATGAATAGAAGTCTTGAAGGGAGGTAAATAATTCATATTTTGCCCCGGTCGGAAGGATTCTGAATCCGAGTTCCCCTGTGACCAGCGGAGGGATCCCGGCTCCGGCTGGATCCGGCGCGGCACACAAAGTGTAAATTGTAGGTTTCACCTTGAGGCTTCCCCGGCGCGCTTTCCTTGGTCATTGACTTGACATTAAACACACGCCGGGTTATGTGCCATCACGTCGCACGATCCTCACACTCCGTTCACCGTTACTATAACAACAGGAAACGGGACCCCAGGAGGCCATTGACATCTCCACTGCCACAATCAGACTCCGTTTGGACCTTATTTTTAATCAGAAAGAAGGTTCCAGGTGGAGGACTATAAGCCTGGAGGAATACATTGAGTGCAATAAGCCATAGTGCAGCAAGCAGAGACCATTATACTCCCCCTCATCCCAAACTATTCATATTTAAATCATTAGCAAGGTTGGAGAGCGAGATCGAAATCTACGAGAAGCCAAGGCCAGCCAAAGTATTGTTCTAGGCTTAAGTGGATGCAGGTGGGATGTACGCCATATGGCTGAACATTTCTGAACACCTGACCACCAAATATGAGAATGTTGGGCATTCTGTTCCAAAACCATGGCCATTAATATAGAGTCCCCCCCCCCCCCGCCTCCTCCCTCCTTGGCCATTAATATAGAGTCCCCCCCCTCCCGCCTCCTCCCTTCATGGCTATTAATAATGACTCAGAGATGTTCTCTCTCCCCAAGGCCATTGCTCCTTTCCCCCATGATCATTATATGGAGTCCCCCACCAAACCATGGCCATTAATATGGAGTTACCCCCCCCCCCCCCCTCTTTCCTCCATGGCTATTAATAAGGACTCACAGATGTTCTCTCCCCCCAAGGCCATTGCCCTTTTCCTCCATGGCCATCATATGGAGTCCCCCCCCCCAAACCATGGCCATTAATATGGAGTTACACCCCCCTCTCCTTCCTCCAACGCGGAGATGTTCTCTCTCCCCAAGGCCATTAATATAGAGCTGCTCCTTTCCCCCATGGCCATTATATGGAGTCACCCCTCCCCCCTAAAACCATGGCCATTAATATGGAGTTGCCCCCCACCCCTTCCATCCATGGCCATTATTATAGAGCTGCTCCCCTTCCTCCATGGCCATTAATATGGAATTGCTCTTATCCCTCCACAACTATTAATATGGAGTTGCCCCCCACCCCTTCCATCCATGGCCATTAATATGGAGTTTCTCCTCCTCTCCATGGCCATTAATATGGAGTTTCTCCTCCTCTCCATGGCCATTAATATGGAGTTTCTCCTCCTCTCCATGGCCATTAATATGGAGTTTCTCCTCCTCTCCATGGCCATTAATATGGAGTTGCCTCTCTTCTCCCATTGACATTACATAGAGTTGTTCCCCCTTCCCATTAATATGGAGTTGGCCCCCTTTGTGGTCATAATAGCCTACAGTCTTCCTGGAAGGCTTTCCACTAGATTGTGTAGGGTGTCTATTGGAATTCAGGTTTTTGGTGTTTTCATATTGTCCACTCTCCACCATGGCCATTAATATGGAGTTGCCTCTCTTCCCCTAGGGACATTTTATAGAGTTGCCCCCTGCTTCCCCCAAGGTAATTAATATAGTGTCGCCCCTCTACAACCATGGCCATTAATATGGAGTGGCCCTCCTCCAACCATGGCAGTAAATTGGGAGTTGGCTGGGTCTGGGTATCACTTGGCCTGGTGGAAGGCTGGATGGCACTGGGCGTCATTTGGCCTGGAAGTAGGCTAGGTGGCACTGGGCGTCATTTGGCCTGGAAGTAGGCTAGGTGGCACTTGTCGTTTGGGCTGGAAGTATCATTTGGCCTGAAGGTAGGCTAGATGACTCTGGGTATGGTTGGTAGGGTGTCATTCAACCTGGAAGTAGGTTAGATTTCACTGGGAGACATTTGGCCTGGAAGTAGGTTGGATAGCACTGGATAGCTTTGGACCTGAAAGTAGGCCGGATGGCACTTTGTGTCATTTGGCCTGGAAGTAGGCTGGATTGCACTGGGTGTACTTTGGCCTGGAAGTAGGTTGGATGTCTCTGGGTGTCATTTGGCCTGGAAGTAGGTTGGATGTCTCTGGGTGTCATTTGGCCTGGAAGTAGGTTGGATGTCTCTGGGTGTCATTTGGCCTGGATTGCACTGGGTGTACTTTGGCCTGGAAGTAGGTTGGATGTCTCTGGGTGTCATTTAAACTGGAAGAAGTCCTCAGATTTGGGAGGGGGAGGAATTATGCAGCAAAATTTGGTTGTTAATTTTTAAACCACTGATTTCCAAATTTTACTTACAGTTGGGTTTAGTGTACAAATAAAGATCTGAATGAATTCATAGCTGGACTAAAGTCAAGGTTTTCTATTTGCCTGGAGTTTCTCTCTTACAGCAGAGAGGACAGCCAACGGCGCTGATTAATACTGTCAGCCGCCCAATCCTCCCCCCCCTCTAATGACAAATTTTATTCCATATAACCTCTAGTTTCCTCCGCACTACATATTGCATAAACACAGACACATTTAGTCCCACGGCCTGGCGTTGGGCTCATTTTTTCTGGAATTGGCGTTGTGACACATTTCTAAAGCCGTTCCCGCAGCCAAGGAGACGGTCGCGGGTCTCATTCATCTCGTCGCTCATGAATAACATGATTGTGGCGTTTGCATTGCGGGGAAACGCGTGTCACAATTCTGTCACTTCCACGCTGAGAAATAGAAAGGCGTATTTACCGAGGGAAAGAAAACTTTATTTTGCCGGCATAATTTGTTCAGAAGGAAGGTGATGGCCGGCGTCTCCTTCTATCCATTAAGGCCGTTCCAGTAACGATGAGAGAATCGTGGAAGGAAGAAGGCCCAAGGTCAGCCGTGACTCACCACCGTTGATGCACGGTCTCACGCTCCGGCGATGGGAGGCATTTCAGATGTATGGGCTTTCAGGGAAAATAAAATTCGACAACTTCTTTTACTGTGGATGACACCGACATGCTTTATACTTCACCGCATAGGAATATGGTTTGTCAAAAGAATCTTAGAATAGATGACTGCATCTGACAACAGGAAGGACCACGGTGACCCCGAACAAGCACAGCTGAAAGCGTGGCTGTCAAAGGACACATTTAACCCTACTTTACATAATTCCCCATTATGCCTCCCGAAATCATTTACTGTAAGACGCTGTGCTCATCTGCATTTCTGATCTTTTCTCTGGTGTCGTGTCACGGGCCAATCTGCCTCCGCCTAGTTCCAAATATGCAGATCTTATAGTGAGAAACCCAACCACAAAATCTCCTATAGGCTTTAACATTTTATTATTGTATCACCCTGTAGTTTAGGCAGGGTCACTCCTCACAAATTTACTCACCAGGAGTAGTTATCCTGGTTGATTGATAGAGATCTATTGATTTCTCCCTAAGTTTGGTCTTGTTGCACTTTTCTCTTCTACCACTAGGTGGCCGGGTACTTGGTGGTACTAAATATGAGAAGGGCAACCCGAGGTCAGGTTATGGGTATATGGGGGTGTCTCAGCCAATGGGCAGGGGTTTTCTTGAATCCCTTGGCCTGCTGGGAGAACCTATATATTCGGGTGGAGTCCGATGATCTGTGTTGTGTGCCGTCTGAGTGGATGTGTGTCGTATTGCCCGGGCTGCTATCCCGGGGACATCGGGCTGCTAGGCTGTCTGAGGGCCTATCCAGAAGCAAGAGAGCAGCGCAGGGTTGGGACTGCGGCTTACAGTCCAACCAAAAGTGACGGTTCTGTTGGCCGGAGAGCCTGTCATCGTTGGAGGTAGAGGGGAAGCTGTCGCCAGAAAGGGACTGTCCGCCCTATTACCAGGGACCACAGTGAGTAACTGAAGCAAGTACCGGAGCCAGGGGCGGACTGACAATTCATGGGGCCCCCAGGCAATAGGAGATTATGGGGCCCCCAGGCAATCAGAGATTATGGGGCCACACAGTATACAATCACACAGTATACACATACATGTTTCTATTGGCTGAGAAGCTACTGGAGAGGTGGGGCAGCTATAATCTCTGGATTTTTAGACCAAAAGGATGTCGGTAAGGGACATTTCAGAAACAGATGTAAAAAAAAACACAGATTTTTACATACTGTCCCTAGTTTTAATGAGGCTGGCAACCCTGATGGGGCCCCCTAGTGGTCGGGCCCCTGACCGGAGCAGTATTCTCACAAATCGGGGGACGGTGAAGAATCGGGAAACTTCAGTGGGAATCAAGCCAGGGACTCAGCCAGCGGAGGTGACACTTGCAGAGCAGCCTTGTGTGTCAAGCTAGGGACTGAGCGGGCCAGCGTGGGTGAAGCTTGAGAGGTATCTAGAGTGCCAAGCTAGGGACCAAGCAGAGAAGCGGGGGTTAAGCTTGAGAGGTATCTAGAGTGCCAAGCTAGGGGCCCAGTAGAGAAGCGGGGGTGAAGCTTGAGAGGTATCTAGAGTGCCAAGCTAGGGACCAAGCAGAGAAGCGGGGGTGAAGCTTGAGAGGTATCTAGAGTGCCAAGCTAGGGACCAAGCAGAGAAGCGGGGGTGAAGCTTGAGAGGTATCTAGAGTGCCAAGCTAGGGGCCCAGTAGAGAAGCGGGGGTGAAGCTTGAGAGGTATCTAGAGTGCCAAGCTAGGGACCAAGCAGAGAAGCGGGGGTGAAGCTTGAGAGGTATCTAGAGTGCCAAGCTAGGGACCCAGTAGAGAAGTGGAGGTGAAGCTTTAGGGGTATCTAGAGTGCCAATCTAGGGACCAAGCAGAGAAGCGGGGGTGAAGCTTGAGAGGTATCTAGAGTGGCAAGCTAGGGACCCAGCAGAGAGGCAGGGGTGACGCTTGAGGAAGATACCACCATGAAGATTCAAGGAGCCTAAGGGATTCAGTGGCAGTGAATCAGAGGGTCTAGTGAGAGACCGGGAGCTCAGTGTATAGAAGAACTACAAGGAGAAGTTGTAGTGAAGCTGAGAGAACTGTTACGATTTGTGTTAGGAACTGTTAAAGACCGTTTCCATATGAGACAGCATTCCTGCACGTGCAGATGTGGCTTCTTGCTGGAGGCCTTTCCCCGCACGGTTGTCCTCCTATTGAAGTCTCGGAGTCTGCTAATAGAATTTGCAACTATCTAAGGGTGTCCTGGCCCTAACCCTCTTTCCCCCAAAAATACAAAAGGACTGTTAAGAGAAATAAAACCTTTTTACATCCAAAAAGTGTCTGACGCCCAATGACGTTCACCATCTTTGCACCCACTATGTCTCACAACCCACTACATACTGAAGGGTGTCAGCTATCTTTGGCCTTGAAAGTCCTCTTTAGACTGGAGGAGGGATACTGTTTGCGGCCCCCCCCCCCCCCCCCCAACAAAAATTTTTCCACCGGCCACCACTGCATCTGGGCTTTGGATGGAGACTACAAGGGGCCATTTCAAGGTGACGATAACTTTGACCCTTTTTATCAGTAGGTCTCCTACATTGTCAACTGGACTTTGGATGGAGACTACAAGGGGCCCTTTCAAGGTGACAACACCTTTGACACTCTTCCTCAGTATGTCTCCTACATTGTCAACTGGACTTTGGATGGAGACTACAAGGAGCCCTTTCAAGGTGACAACACCTTTTGACCCTCTTTCTCAGCATGCCTCCTATATTGTCAACTGGACTTTGGATGAGACTGGCCAGAGTGGCCATTTCAGGTTTACAACACCTTTGACCCTCTTTCTCAGTATGCCTCCTACATTGTAAACTGGATTTTGGATGGAGACTACAAGGGGCCCTTTCAAGGTGACAACACCTTTGACCCTCTTTCTCAGTATGCCTCTTACATTGTCAACTGGACTTTGGATGGAGACTATAAGGGGCCCTTTCAAGGCGACAACACCTTTGAAACTCTTCCTCAGTATGCCTCCTACATTGTCAACTGGGGTTTAGATGGAGACTACAAGGGACCCTTTCAAGGTGACAACACCTTTGTCACTCTTCCTCAGTAGGCCTCCTACATTGTCAACTGGCGCATACAAGTGGCTATTTCAGGATGACAACACCTTTGACCCTCTTAGTCAGTAAGCCTCCTACTAGGCTTCGAATGGAGACTAGAAGTGGCCATTTCTACCCACATGCAGGCGTGTTCAAAAGTTCTCACTATTTATATGGAGCAACAAGGCAACTTCGAGGTTTCTACCACCTTTCAAACTTCTTGGGATTTCCACAGGGGTCAAGTCCTGGGGAAAAAAGTGTGGGAACTCCCACCCAAGATCCACTCGCCCACCAAAAAAATAAAAATGATACGCTCATATGCACGAACGCTTCAAAAGTGGTATTTTTCATCCAATTTTCGTATTGTGTGTATGAAGCCTAACTGTTAGTACATAAAAAAAACAATCCTCAATAAACATAAATCCGGTAATTCTCTGAAAAATCATCATTCATTCAATTGTGCTTCCATGCGAATGTGAACATCATGTTCTGATCTTTATTGGGGAATGTTATTTTGTATATAGAGTGTTTATGTGGTGAGTTTACACTTTTCATTGAACAGAGTTTGGATAACACAGGGTTAAACATAAAGGTCATAAATTAAGTGCACATTATCTGGACAGAATGCTTGGGGAGATAGTGATGTGTTCCTGCTTAGGAGATGTATGTTAGCTTGGGGGGCTGCAAACTCTGCAGGGCTCCAACACACACTCGCTGCTATTCCAACCCTTCACATATTTCCACATAAACTTCCCTCCTGGCATTAAAACTTTGCCAGGTATTGTGCTCAGCTTACCACCCCAAACTGATGTTCCTCCCTCAGCTCACCTCTCTCCCTGCATGTCCTGTGAGCAGAATATCTGTGCTCCTCCTCTGGGTTCTCTCATCATATGGCACTGAAGATAGAGGAGGGGGGATTCAGTGGGACACACAGAGCAAGTATGCAGGAGACTGGGGGAGGAGGGGAGACAGAAAATCAGGAGGGGCCGGCAAGGAGGAGCGCATCACGAGAGGTCTGACTAAATACAATCTCTTAGCAGCAGGGACCTGATCTACCTGTCAGCTAGCTGTAATTGACCGATAGTTCAAAGCGGAAGCTGTGATGGGGCCCCCTACTGGCAATGCCTGAATGGTCAGGTGTGCGGCACTTACTATTAGCAGCTGTGTCAGCGGCTGCTGGTGTAGCACCTGCCACACAGCTCGCATACTTCAAAGTCTTGCAGGACACGGCTGCTAATGGGAACTGAGTTCCTGTTGTGGAAAAAGTACAGGAACTCCGTTCCCATGCGTTCCCGCAGGACTTGAGCCCTAGATTTCCAAGACCAACTGAGCACTGATCCTGAGAAATCACTAACACGGTCTGTTTTCCTGAGATTGCAAAAAAAATAGATTTAAAAAAATGAAGCCACGGCCCTTCCAGTGGTTACACCGCAGTCATAGGAGAAGCCTTGCACCCGACGAAGCTGCAGTTGGAAAACCACTTTAAGATTCCACTGGCAGTAAAATGTGCATAGAAGAGACATTTTTTTTTTGCTTTACATCTATGACAAAGTGACACGGGAAGATGGCTCAACAAGAACCCCTGGAATACCAATACGAGTGTTAAGTCAGCGGAACAACAAGTCAGCCATCTCCCTCCGCCAGGGCCGCAGCCAGAGAAAACCCATTCATCAATTTCACGTATGAAAAATGAAGGAGAGGGGGGGGGTAGATTGAAAGAGTTCAAGGTGACAACACCTTTGACACTCTTCCTCAGTATGTCTCCTACATTGTCAACTGGACTTTGGATGGAGACTACAAGGGGCCCTTTCAAGGTGACAACACCTTTGTCACTCTTCCTCAGTAGGCTTCCTACATTGTCAACTGGACTTTGGATGGAGACTACAAGGGACCCTTTCAAGGTGACAACACATTTGACACTCTTCCTCAGTAGGCCTCCTACATTGTCAACTGGATGTTGGATGGAGACTACAAGGGGCCCTTTCAAGGTGACAACACCTTTTGACCCTCTTTCTCAGTATGCCTCCTACATTGTCAACTGGAATTTGGATGGAGACTACAAGGGGCCCTTTCAAGGTGACAACACCTTTGACACTCTTCCTCAGTAGGCCTCCTACATTGTCAACTGGATGTTGGATGGAGACTACAAGGGGCCCTTTCAAGGTGACAACACCTTTGTCACTCTTCCTCAGTATGCCTCCTACATTGTCAACTGGACTTTGGATGGTGACTACAAGTGGCCATTTCAGGATGACAACACCTTTTGACCCTCTTTCTCAGTAAGCCTTCTACTAGGCTTCGAATGGAGACTAGAAGTGGCCATCTCTACCCACATGCAGGCGTGTTCAAAAGTTCTCACCATTTATATGGAGCAAAAGGCAACTCCGAGGTTTCTACCACCTTGCAAACTTCTTGGGATTTCCAAGACCAACTGAACACTGATCACGCAAAATCACTAACATCTGTTTTCCTGAGATTGCAAAAAATATATATTTAAAAAATGAAGCCACGGCCCTTCCAGTGGTTACACCGCAGTCATAGGAGAAGCCTTGCACCCGACGAAGCTGCAGTTGGAAAACCACTTTAAGATTCCACTGGCAGTAAAATGTGCATAGAAGAGACATTTTTTTTTTTGCTTTACATCTATAACAAAGTGACACGGGAAGATGGCTCAACAAGAACCCCTGGAATACCAATACGAGTGTTAAGTCAGCGGAACAACAAGTCAGCCATCTCCCTCCGCCAGGGCCGCAGCCAGAGAAAACCCATTCATCAATTTCACGTATGAAAAATGAAGGAGAGGGGGGGGAAAGATTGAAAGAGTTATTATCTCCGGAGATCTAGACTTCGATACCCTTCATGAAAAGCCGGCAACAACAAGCAGCGGAGGAGAGCCCAAGAATCTGTAAGTAACGTGACTTTGTGCCGCAGGGCACTCTGGCAGAGCGCAGGGGGCGAACAGATGCTCGGATAAAGACCCTCTTCGCAACAGGGCCGGGGAAATGGAGACATTCGAGTTCCATTAAACCCTCGCTGCTTTGGCTCCGTATGAAATGCATCAATCGGGATGTTCAATTCTCCCCCCCTTTACGTGCCTGGATTACCTGCATTGCAGTTGTGCAGGCACGAATCGGGCCTCTTGTTGGAATAGGTCTGACAATCTTCCCCTCCACCTGACTGCAAGTCGCAGAACGCCGGGGGGACGAGAGAGGAGGAAATCCTTCTCAGAAATTTGCAGAAACTACTGCAGCGCTGTGAACATCTGCTCGCTCGAGGAAGAGGACACATCCCGAAAAGCTTTTTCTAATTAATCGCCTGAAAAATGATTGCCAGTGACGTGAAGGAGCTCGACGTAGCCGAGTATCGCCACTAAAGAAGCCAGGAAAGAATAACTGTCAACGGTAAACCAAAGGGGACCTCGTCAGCGCGGCTGTTCGCTGGTATAGCCGAGGCTTCTTATTTCAAGCTGGAAGCTGGGCTAGTTCCTGGGCCGAACACAGAAGCAGCACCATGCACAGCGATGGGCTCTACCCTGGGTAGGGTTGCCACCTGTCCGGTTTTGACCCGGACAGTTCGGGTTTTGGACACATGCGTCCGGGGGTTCAGTCCACCTGAAACCTGGACACACATACATCCAGTCCAACTGATCTAACGGGGGCCTCTATGGGGAGCTCTGGTATTATGGTGGGGATGACAGTGACCCCTGTATCACAAGTGGGGGGGCACTAACCCCTTTACTATGAGGGGGGGTGACACTATCCTCCGTATTATGAGGGGGGGGGGGGGGTGACACTGACCTCTGTATTATGAAGAAGGGGGTGACACTGACCTCTGTATTATGAAGAAGGGGGTGACACTGACCTCTGTATCACAAGGGGGGGGCACTGACCCCTTTACTATGAGGGGGGGTGACACTATCCTCTGTATTATGAGGGGGGGTGGGTGGGGGGGGGTGACACTGACCTCTGTATTATGAAGAAGGGGTGACACTGACCCCTGTTTCACAAGGCGGGGGCACTGACCCATGTACTATGAAGGGGGGGGCGGGGTGACATTATCCTCTATTATGAGGGGGGTGACACTGACCTCTGTATTATGAAGAGGGAGTGACACTGACCCCTGTATTATGAAGAAGGGGGTGACACTGACCTCTAAATTATGAAGAAGGGGGTGACACTGACCTCTGTATTACGGGGGGGGGGGCACTCACCCCTGTACTATGAAGGGGGGTGACTATATCATCTGTATTATGAGGGGGGGTGACACTGACCTCTGTATTATGGGGGGTGACACTGACCTCTGTATTATGAAGAAGGGGTGACACTGACCCCTGTTTCACAAGGCGGGGGCACTGACCCCTGTACTATGAAGGGGGGGGGGGGGGGGGGGTGACACTATCCTCTATTATGAGGGGGGTGACACCGACCTCTGTATTATGAAGAGGGAGTAACACTGACCTCTGTTTTAGGAAGAAGGGGGTGATACTGACCCCTGTTTCACAAGGCGGGGGCACTGACCCCTGCACTATGAAGGGGGGTGACACTATCCTCTGTATTATGAGGGGGGGTGACACTATCCTCTGTATTATGAGGGGGGAGACACTATCCTCTGTATTATGAGGGGGGGGGGGGGGGGGGGGGTGACACTGACCTCTGTATTGTGAAGAAGGGGGTGACACCGACCCCTGTACTATGAAGAGGAGGTGACACTGACCAATATATTATGAGGAGGGGGGGGGGGGTGACACCTAGGGTTTCCACCTGACCTGGATTCACCTGGACAGTCCGGGTTTTGAGTCATATTCTCGGGTCTTAGGCTGCCTGAAACCCGGACACCTTATTCAGACCAGACTGTGGCACCCCAAGTAACGGATCTGTTGCCATCTGTTAACGCAGTTTGGCCACACCCACCGTTTGCCGTATTGCTACTCTCCATGGTGCACCCAAAAGGTGTCCCAGGTCTGTTACAATTCTACTACAACAAAAATGTTGCCATGCGCCGCTTAAATGTTCGGGTTTGGCCTGAAGAAAAGGTGGCCTAACCCTAACCCTGGGACTAGCATTGCTGCGGGGAGGCGGGCAGGCACCGACGATGGATAGGAGCCATGCCAATACCCCACTGAATCCCATATGCTTAAAATGCCACTAAACCCACATCATTAAAACTATGAATAAATTGTGTATTCTATTCTGTTCATACTCAGTCACTATGAGATTCGTTTTCTGTATTCTGCAAAAGACCTGGTTGATCCTGCTGCTCTACATCTCCCCCTTCAGTCCATGCCCCCAGTTGCAGTTGGGAATTTTTGCAGAGCGGTGTTGGCAGCTCTGCACATGCTCAGTTTTCAGTGAGTTTCTATGCTGAGCATTTCCTCCCCATCACATCTGAGCAGCCCATGTGACTATAGAGTTACCCATGTCCGCATGTACACAGTGGTAGATGACAGCCCACTCCCTCCTCCCCTCCTCCTCCTCCATGCTCACTAACCAGCTAAACACAAAGGGGGCGGTATATTACAGATTAATGGAGGCTTCACCTCCCTCTTGTTCTAAGACACAGGCTGGAGGGGGTGTGACTCAGCCTGTGACTGGCAGAAATCTGCCCACAGCTTGTTATTGCCAAAAAATAATAAAGATTTGATTTCAAATATCCATTTGTATGAACATTTAAAACAGTTTATTGTATTCCGGAGGCTGTTTTTTTATTTTGAACATGTGACCGGCAGCAGAGGACTACAAGTTCCTCCTGCTTATGTTTCCCTGTAGGCAGGCTGAGAGAGAGCCGGGTCATGTGACAGCTGGATATCGATTAGCAGACTTCGATAGGGTTTTTTTTTATTAACTCCTTGGCGCGGATGGGCCTTGGCGATCAGCGGCCACACATTTGTGTGAATTGGGGCAAATCGAGCTGTGCCGAGAGTACTGCCCTATGCTCTTCCGACTGGGGGACTTTTCAGCAGACTTGTTGGCACTGTAGGGGATTCTTGAGGAAAGCTGGGGGCAACTGTCTGGAATAGATTCTCTGTAGGGGGCTGTGGGTATCTTCGGGAGGCTGAGGGCTTTCCGGGAGCACTGTGGTAGACTGGAGTGCACTGCAGGGACTGTTGGAAGTTAGGGACACTATGGAGAAGCTTAAGGCTCCGCAGCAAGCTGGGGGACACTGTGGGAGCTAAGGGGTTTTAAGGGGTCTAGGTGAAGTGTTGAAGGTTAAGCATCACAATGGACCACTATGGAAGGTTGAGTGGTACTATGGGAGTCGGGAGGCACTGGAGGAGGTTAGGGGATCTACAGAGGGCTGGAAGCCTGACAATTGCCCAATGGTTAAGAACCATTGTTAGGGCACAGAGAGAAGTTCCAGTGCAATAAATGCAACACTGGTTTAGTTGCAGATAGTAGAGAATGTTATTACGGCAATCTCCCCCTGTTCTCCCATTTTAGCAGCCACTGGGGGCACTTCTGGTGCAAGCCCTATATAAAACATTCCAGGTACAGGATTTACATAAAACAATGCTTAAGACAAGAGTCTCCAATCTTTCCTCACAAAGGGTTAGTTTATGTTCAGACTTTTGGGATGGGGAGGGGCTAGTAAGAGAAAATGCCCCAGCATCAGTCGGAAGAATAGTGCCCCGTCATTGGTGTCAGCGGGAGGAAGACTGCCCCATTGTTGGTGTAAGTAGGAGAAATAGTACCCCATCATTGGTGTCAGTGGTAGGAATGGTGCCTCTTTGTTGGCATCAGTGGGAGGAATAGTGCCCCATCATTTGTTGGTGTCAGTGGGGGAAATTTATGCTCCATCATTTGTATCAGTGGTAGGAACAAGTCAAGCAAAAAAGGCAAGCAAAGGTTCTTCAGACTTTAGGGGGGCTGGACTGTGGCTAGTGGGAGTAGATAATGCCCTTAAGTCCGTGGGAGAAATGGTGGAGCCAAGGGCCACATCTGGCCCCTGGGCTGCAGTTCGGATACTGCTGCTCTACAACCTCACACTCCTTTACTCTGCAGTCCGAGTCATTTCTGCACTTTGCACAGAGTTTCCCTTAAGTGAACTTTTCTGATTTCTAAATTGCATGTGATTTGCAAGTTGTATTTGCAAACGTTCCTCTATTTTATGTGTTGGATAATGACTTAAATTTGTACATTTCACATTGCATTTAAAACTGCCAGGTTTTCAGCTTGCTTGGATTTTTATAAATGTCTCCCAATATAAACTAATATTATGAGTGTATGAACCCGCTCAGCACTTCGTCTGTAGATGGAATTTAAAGAACATTGGTTAAGAAAAAATCAACAGTAAACTCACATAAAGTTTAAGGTCCATTTGGTGCAATTTTTAGCTCTTTACAAGCCCCCCCCACCCCCCCCCCACCCCACCCCATGTGCGCAATGTCATTCTCGCCTAGGCCCTCCAACACAAATAAAAAAAAAAATCTATATCTATATATCATATATCATATATATATATATATATATCTATATCTATATCTATATCTATATATCTATATCTATATCTATATATATATATATATATATATATATATATATATATATATATATATATATCTATATATATATCCAATTGTGGGAGAGGGAGGGGGCTGGAGCCAGGTGCAAACAATCTGTTTCTTGGGGTGAATGTTCTCTTTAAGAGGGGATTTCCCTCAGTTTGGAAAGATGACGGATCTCCATTTTTGCAGCCCTTACATATTTAAGGATTTAAATTAAAATCCCAAGTCTAGCTTCTACTTTAGGAGTTTCCAGACCACTTTACTGTCCTCCAGATTTTACAGTCAGTCAGTGAGAAAAATAAACATGGCCTGTAGACAGTGGGTGGAGGAACTGTGCTCCATCATTGATATAAGTGGGAAGAATGGTGCCCCACCCTTGGCGTCGGTGGGAGGAACGGTGCCCCACCCTTGGCGTCAGTGGGAGGAAAAGGTGCCCCGTCCTTGGCGTCAGTGGGAGGAACGGTTCCCCCGTCCTTGGCGTCAGTGGGAGGAACGGTTCCCCCGTCCTTGGCGTCAGTGGGAGGAACGGTTCCCCCGTCCTTGGCGTCAGTGGGAGGAACGGTTCCCCCGTCCTTGGCGTCAGTGGGAGGAACGGTTCCCCCGTCCTTGGCGTCAGTGGGAGGAACGGTGCCCCGTCCTTGGCGTCAGTGGGAGGAAACAGTGCCCCGTCCTTGGCGTCAGTGGGAGGAAACAGTGCCCCGTCCTTGGCGTCAGTTGGAGGAACGGTGCCCCGACGTTGGCGTCAGTGGGAGGAACGGTGCCCCGTCCTTGGCGTCAGTGGGAGGAAACGGTGCCCCGTCCTTGGCGTCAGTGGGAGGAAACGGTGCCCCGTCCTTGGCGTCAGTTGGAGGAAACGGTGCCCCGTCCTTGGCGTCAGTGGGAGGAACGGTGCCCCGTCCTTGGCGTCAGTGGGAGGAAACGGTGCCCCGTCCTTGGCGTCAGTGGGAGGAACGGTGCCCCGTCCTTGGCGTCAGTGGGAGGAAACGGTGCCCCGTCCTTGGCGTCAGTGGGAGGAATGGTGCTAGACATGTGCAATTTGTTTCGTTTTTTTTTTTTCGTTTTCCGTTAAAATTCGTTATATTCGTTATCGTACGAATGAACGAATGATTCGCTAAAAATTTTAACGAATGTTCGAATCGAACGAATATGAAAAACAACGAAAATCCGAAATAACCAAATTAAAAACAACGAAACTACGATAGTGAAAATCCGAAAAACGAAAACAGGAACAACGAAAATCAAAATGAACTAAAAAATTCGTACATTCGTAACTTTTTTTTTTTTGTTGAATTGGTAATTTTCCGTGTCTTACAATGGCGCTGCTTAACGTGCCTCGAATGGATTAAACGAAAAAATTCGTACATTCGTAACTTTTTTTTTTTTTTTTTTTTATGATTCGTAATTTTCCGTGTCTCTTACAATGGCTCTGCTTAACGTGCTTCGAATGGATTGAACGGAAAAATTCGTACATTCGTAACTTTTTTTTTCGATTCGTAATTTTCCGTGTCTCTTACAATGTAATAATAGCATACACATTACATAACATTATGAATTATGCTCCGATTACGAATCTACGAAAACAATGTTACGAAAGTACGAATAAATCAATCTAACGAAAGTACGAATGTAACTAAATCTACGAAAATACGAATGCGTCCGAATTTCGAATAAACGAAAATTAAACTAACGGAAAAAACGAATCAACGAAAAAATAACTCTTACGAAAATACGAATCGTTACGAATCAACGGAAACGAAAGAAACGAAATGAAAATAAACAAAATGTTTTATTGTGCACATGTCTAAACGGTGCCCCGTCCTTGGCGTCAGTGGGAGGAACGGTGCCCCGACGTTGGCGTCAGTGGGAGGAACGGTGCCCCGTCCTTGGCGTCAGTGGGAGGAACGGTGCCCCGTCCTTGGCGTCAGTGGGAGGAAACGGTGCCCCGTCCTTGGCGTCAGTGGGAGGAAACGGTGCCCCGTCCTTGGCGTCAGTGGGAGGAACGGTGCCCCGTCCTTGGCGTCAGTGGGAGGAACGGTGCCCCGTCCTTGGCGTCAGTGGGAGGAACGGTGCCCCGTCCTTGGCGTCAGTGGGAGGAACGGTGCCCCGTCCTTGGCGTCAGTGGGAGGAATGGTGCTAGACATGTGCAATTTGTTTCGTTTTTTTTTAGTTTTCCGTTAAAATTCGTTATATTCGTTATCGTACGAATGAACGAATGATTCGCAAAAAATTTTAACGAATGTTCGAATCGAACGAATATGAAAAAAAACAACGAAAATCCGAAATAACCAAATTAAAAACAACGAAACTACGATAGTGAAAATCCGAAAACCGAAAACAGGAACAACGAAAATCAAAATGAACTAAAAAATTCGTACAATCGTAACTTTTTTTTTTTGTTGAATTGGTAATTTTCTGTGTCTCTTACAATGGCGCTGCTTAACGTGCTTCAAATGGATTAAACAAAAAAATTTGTACATTCGTAACTTTTTTTTTTTTCGACTCGTAATTTTCCGTCTCTTACAATGGCGCTGCTTAACGTGCTTCGAATGGATTGAACGAAAAAATTAGTACATTCGTAACTTTTTTTTTTTGCGATTCGTAATTTTCCGTGTCTCTTACAATGGCGCTGCTTAACGTGCTTCGAATGGATTGAGCGAAAAAATTCGTACATTCGTAACTTTTTTTTTCGACTCGTAATTTTCCGTGTCTCTTACAATGTAATAATAGCATACACATTACATAAAATTATGAATTATGCTCCGATTACGAATCTACGAATGTTACGAATGTACGAATAAATCAATCTCACGAAAGTGCAAATGTAACTAAATCTACGAAAATACGAATGCGTCCGAATTTCGAATAAACGAAAATTAAACTAACGGAAAAACGAATCAACGAAAAAATAACTCTTACGAGAATACGAATCGTTACGAATACGAACACCGACGACTTACGAAATTACGAATCATTACGAATCAACGGAAACAAAAGAAACGTAACGAAAATAAACGAAATTTTTTATTGTGCACATGTCTAAACGGTGCCCCGTCCTTGGCGTCAGTGGGAGGAACGGTGCCCCGACATTGGCGTCAGTGGGAGGAACGGTGCCCCGTCGTTGGCGTCAGTGGGAGGAACGGTGCCCTGTCCTTGGCGTCAGTGGGAGGAACGGTTCCCCCGTCCTTGGCGTCAGTGGGAGGAACGGTGCCCTGTCCTTGGCGTCAGTGGGAGGAACGGTTCCCCCGTCCTTGGCGTCAGTGGGAGGAACGGTGCCCTGTCCTTGGCGTCAGTGGGAGGAACGGTGCCCTGTCCTTGGCGTCAGTGGGAGGAAGTGTGCCCCCAGGAAGTGTGCCACCAGGAATGGTGCTAGACATGTGCAATTCGTTTCGTTTTTTTTTTCGTTTCCCGTTAAAATTCGTTATATTCGTTAGCTAAAAATTTTAACGAATGTTCGAATCGAACGAATATGAAAAACAACGAAAATCCGAAATAATCAAATTAACAAACAACGAAACTACGAAAGAAGAAAATCCAAAAAATGAAAACAGGAACAACGAAAATCAAAATGAACGAAAAAATTTGTACATTCGTAACTTTTTTTTTCGATTCGTAATTTTCCGTGTCTCTTACAATGTAATAATAGCATACACATTACATAACATTATGAATTATGCTCCGATTACGAATCTACGAAAACAATGTTACGAAAGTACGAATAAATCAATCTAACGAAAGTACGAATGTAACTAAATCTACGAAAATACGAATGCGTCCGAATTTCGAATAAACGAAAATTAAACTAACGGTAAAACGAATCAACGAAAAAATAACTCTTACGAAAATACGAATCGTTACGACTACGAACACCGACGACTTACGAATTTACGAATCAACGGAAACGAAAGAAACGAAACGAAAATAAATAAAAAATGTTATTGTGCACATGTCTAAATAGTGCCCTATCATTGCTGTCAGTGGAGGAATGATGTCCCATCGTTGGTGTCAGTGGAGGAATGATGTCCCCTCATTGCTCAGTGGGAGGAAAGGTGCCTCATTGTTGATGTCATTGGAGGAATAGTGCCCCATTGTCTGTGTCAGTGGCACTAATTGTGCCCCACTGTTGGTATCAGTGAAAGAAAGCGTCTCATACCAACTTGAGCCAGATAAGGGCCGGCAAAGGGCGGCAGTTTGGAGACTTCTGCTCTAGTTGATTAAGACTACATTGTTTTACATTATTTGCAGCTGAATAGCACATAAAATGTTTTATGGTCCCTTCCTCTGGGGTGAAATGACGAAAATAAATTAAAACAATTCTTGACAAAAAACAAAAAAAAACAGTTGAATGTCTTTATAATCTATATATATATATATATATAAAGATGATCTATGACAATAACGAGGGGAGGCGTCGCCCAGAGCCGCTCTATAAAGGAGGTGACGTGGTTTTGCATCGAGCGTTGCGGCTAAATATCGAGTCGGAACTTTCAGAAACCGTCCACTTAGCGTTCTACTCACGTGCGCCGACAATTTTTGGAAAAGCCTGGTTTATTCGCCCTCCTTGTAATTGGACTAGCAAGCCGCTAGCGACGCAAGAAGAAAAAAATAATAATAAAATAAAACAAGCAAACAAGATTAATTTTGTGGAAAAGGGAGGTGGGGTGAAGAGAGAGGACGCAACCGGCGGGGCAGAGAAGGGAGGGGGGGGGGTTGTTTGGCTAATGAGCGGAAGATGGCTCTGCATCACCCCCGAGATGATATTATTAATAAACGGGATTAAGTTGACCTTGTTTTATCTGCTTACACTTCCAAAACATCGGTCTCGTGGCACCCATTGCAATCAGGGAAGGGCTTTGCTTTACAGGCTTATTAAATCAGCTGCTTCCCTGCGGAGCTCAGGTGCCTATTAGGAGTCTATGGCAGATGACAGCCGACAGCATACAATGGAAAAGGCCCATTAAGGTTGGACCCAAATTTACCATGGCGCCATAACTCCTTCAACCCGAACAGCAATTTAGCCCGGAAAATCAATTACACACCTCTATTATATAATAAAATTTACAGTGCCTTGAAAAAGTATTCACACCCCTTGAAATTTTCCACATTTTGTCATTTTACAACCAAAAACTTAAATTTTTATTTTATTGGGATTTTACGTGATGGACCAACACAAAGTGGCACATAATTGTGAAGTGGAAGGAAAATGATACAAATAAATATGTGAAAAGTGTGGGGGGGGGGGCATTTGTATGGTGCCCCCCAGAGTCAATGCTTTGTAGAACCCCCTTTCTCTACAAGTCTTTTTGGGGGTGTCTCTACCAGCTTTGCCCATCTAGAGAGGGACATTTCTGCCCATTCTTCTTCTTTGTAGAATATCTAAAGCTCTGTCAGATTGGATGGAGAGCATCTGTGAACAGCAATTTTCAAGTCTTGCCACAGATTCTCAATGGGATTTAGGTCTGGACTGTGACTGGGCCATTCTAACACATGAATATGCTTTGATCTAATCCATTCCATTGTAGCTCTGGCTGTATGTTTCGGGTCGTTGTCCTGCTGGAAGGGGAACCTCCACCCCAGTCTCAAGTCTTTTGCAGACTCTTAGCAGGTTTTCTTCTAAGATTTTCCTGTATTTGGCTCCATCCATCTTCCCATCAACTCTGACCAGCTTCCCTGTCCCTGCTGAAGAAAACCATCCCCACCACATGATGCTGCCACCACCATGTCTCACGGTTAGGGATGGTGTGTTCAGGGGGATGGGCAGTGTTAGTTTTCCCCACACATAGCGTTTTGCTTTTAGGCCAACAAGTAGAATTTTGGTCTCATCTGAGCAGATCACCTTCTTCCACATGTTTGCTCCCCTCCCCCACATGGCTTCTCACAAACTACAAACAGGACTTCTTATGACTTTCTTTCTCCAATGTCTTTCTTCTTGTCACTCTTCCACAAAGGGCAGATTTGTGGAGAACACGACTAATAGTTGTCCTGTGGACAGATTCTCCCCCCTGAGCTGTGGATCTCTGCAGCTCCTCCAGAGTTCCCATGGGCCTCTTGGCTCTTCTCTGATGAACGCTCTCCTTGCCCGGCCCGGTCAGTTTAGGTGGATGGCCATGTCTTGGTAGGTTTGCAGTTGGGCCATACTGGTTCTGATGGACTGAACAGTGTTCCGTGAAATGATCAAAGCTTGGGATATTTATATATATCCTAACCCTGCTTTAAAACTTCTCCACAACTTTTTTCTTGACCTGTCTGGTGTGTTCCTTGGTCTTCATGATGTTGTTTGTTCACTAAGGTTCTCTAACAAAAGCTTTCTGAGGGCTTCACAGAACAGCTGTATTTATACAGAGAGTAAATGACACACAGGTGGACTCTATTTACTAATTAGGTGACTTCTGAAGGCAATTGGTTCCACTAGATGTTAGTAAGGGGTATCAGAGTAAAGGAGGCTGAATACAAATGCCCCCCCCCCCCCACACTTTTCACATATTTATTTGTATCATTTTCCTTCCACTTCACAATTATGTCCCACTTTGTGTTGGTCCATCACATAAAATCCCAATAAAATACATTTACGTTTTCGGTTGTAACATGAAGATGTGGAAAATTTCAAGGGGTAGAAATACTTCAAGGCACTGTATGGCACGGGAGGATTTGCCCAAACAAGCTTACAAAGATGGGGATACAACATGATACATAATACAACATATTATGCCTATTCCGTAATGGATGTGTAGCGCTGGCTCCTGACGAGCAGGCGCTATTGTTTTTTCAAAATTAAGTTGACTGAAGCCACAGTTGGGCTAATTATTCTAAAGTTCTGGTTTCTGTACCAGTTCAGCTGGGTTGCACTGGTTTCTCCTTGACCATAGGTGTCGCTCTAACCACCGGTAAGTGTAGAAGCGCAGTTCAGCTGGATGTACTGAATGCCACTTATTGCTCGGAACCAGCCCAGTGGGAGTGTTTCTCCCGCTGTGCTTCTGGGAGGTGGTATTTAAGGTACCGACGCCATTTTTTTGGGTGTTTTTGGGGTGGACTGACCATTCAGGCATTGCCAGTAGGGGGCCCCATCACAGCTTCCGCTTTGAACTATCGGTCAATCACAGCTAGCTGACGGGTAGATCAGGTGCCTGCTGCTAAGAGATTGTATTTAGTCAGACCTGTCGTGATGCGCTCCTCCCCGCCGGCCCCTCCTGATGTTCTGTTTCCTCACCCCCCCCCCCCCCAGTCTCCTGCATACTTGCTCTGTGTGTCCCGCTGAATCCCCCCCTCCTCTATCTTCAGTGCCATATGATGAGAGAACCCAGAGGAGGAGCACAGCTATTCTTCTCACAGGACATGCAGGGAGAGAGGTGAGCTGAGGGAGGAACATCAGTTTGGGGTGGTAAGCTGGGCACAATACCTGGCAAAGTTTAATGCCAGGAGGGAAGTTTATGTGGAAATATGTGAAGGGTTGGAATAGCAGCGAGTGTGTGTTGGAGCCCCTGCAGAGTTTGCAGCCCCCCCAAGCTAACATACATCTCCTAAGCAGGAACACATCACTATCTCCCCAAACATTCTGTCCACATAATGTGCAGTTCATTTATGACCTTTCCGTATAACCCTGTGTTATCCAAACTCTGTTCAATGAAAAGCGTAAACTCACCACATAAACACTCTATATACAAAATAACATTCCCCAATAAAGATCAGAACATGATGTTCACATTAGCATGGAAGCACAATTGTATGAATGCCGATTATTCAGAGAATTACCGGATTTATGTTTATTAAGGATTGTTTTTTTATGTACTAACAATTAAGCTTCATCCACACAATATGAAAATTGGATGAAAAATACCACTTTTGAAGCGTTCGTGCATATGAGCGTATCATTTTTGGTTGGCGAGTGGATCTTGGATGGGAGTTCCCACACTTTTTTCCCCAGGACTTGACCCCCTGGATACGGGATGTATTTCTATACGAGGCCAGACGCACAGGTGGGAGATAAGTGATCTAAATGGCTAAGCATAGTACTTAGACTTGGATTTCTTCCCACTCAATTTGGCGCATTGGGCAGTAAGTGCTTTCCATCGAATTCCATCAGCTGCAGCAGGTACAGCCTCCCCCCCCGTGGGACCTCCTCGGTGGCTTTCAGGTCTGTTTTAAAGTGGATCAATTTTATTCTCAGATTGACTTTTGAGGTGAAACATTTTCAAGACTTGGACACTTTTATAGTTTTTCAGGAGCTTGGAAGGTTTGTGTTGTGGGGCTTCTGTTCTGGTCGAAATGTTCTAGACGAAGAGGGCTTCAAAAGGTGACGCCAAGGCCACAGGCTTGTAAAGTAGGATCAGCGGCATCGCTATGGGGGGTGAAGACCGCACCCGGGTGACACCAGTCATGTAGGAAGCGATATCCGGTGTCATCCCCATCAGAACCAGATTAATGTAGGGCTTATTTGAGCTGCAGCTCCAGGCCCCTACCTTAACTACCTGAGATCCGCGCTATAGCCGAATGACGGCTACAGCGCGGATCTAAGATGCCGGGACGACGTCTATTGACATTGTCCCGGCCACGAGCTGCCTGCGCGCCCCCTGAAGGGCGCGGGCGGCGCGCTCTGTGAGACTTACTGGATCACAGATCCGAGTAAGGGGTCGATCTGTCAGTGCCCACAGTGCCATCTGTCAGTGCCCACAGTGCCAGTGCTGCACATCAGTGTTACCTACCAGTGCTCATCAGTGTCACCTACCAGTGCTCATCAGTGTCACCTACCAGTGCCCATCAGTGCCCATCAGTGCCACCTATCAGTGCCCATCAGTGCCCCCCATCAGTGCCATCCATCAGTGCCACCCATCAGTGCCATCTATCAGTGCCCATCAGTGTCATCCATCCATGCCACCCATCCGTGCCACCCATCTGTGCCCATCAGTGCCATCTTTGCTGTCCCCATCAGTACCGACTTATCTGTCCCCCACCAGTGCAGCCTATCAGTGCCCACCAGTGCAGCCTATCAGTGCCCACCAGTGCAGCCTATCAGTGCCCACCAGTGCAGCCTATCAGTGCCCACCAGTGCAGCCTATCAGTGCCCACCAGTGCAGCCTATCAGTACCCACCAGTGCAGCCTATCAGTACCCACCAGTGCCGCCTCATCAGCGCATATCAATGAAGCAGAAAAATTTCCTGTTTGCAAAATTTTATAACAAACTATTAAACATGATTTTTTTTTTTTTTTTAATTTTCCATCTTTTTTTGTTTGTTTAGCAATAAATAAAAACCCAGCTGTGATTAAATACCACCAAGAGAAAGCTCTATTTGTGCAATTGTCATTCAAAGTACGTCAGCGCCAAAAGCTGAAAATTGGTCTGGTCACGAGGGGGGTTTAAGTGCCCTGTAATCAGGTGGATAATATAGGCCCAGCCACCTAAAAACTGCCTGTCCTGTGTTTGTCTGATACACTTGTGACAATAAAGGTACATCAAGCAAGTTTTTTGGAAATCCAGAGAGCGACCATTTCTTTATTTTATTCGCATTGGACGGTGATGAGCCCCGGGGTCTGCAACTGTTATCCATTTGCGCCTGAAGATTTGCCTGGAGCGGTGTGCGCTCTTCTTTGGTTCCTACCTAAAAAAACTTCCCCTGGCATCACAGCTGCCCACCCCTGCCCAATGTTCACTGCAGAGAAAATGATTGGTTGCTAGGACCACCTAGCATCTTGGCAACCAATCAATTGCAAGCACATGCCCCAGCAGAGGAGGAGGCTGCAACTTCCTCCTCCCTGCTCCGTCCCCAAGCGCCTGCCTCTCAGCTTCTGCCCTGCAGACAATGGAACCAACTAAGGCGAGGGCACCCGCCAGGAATCGGGACTGAGAACAGGTCAGTGTCTGGTAAGGAGAGAGTGGCAGAGGAGGGGCACAGACTGGCAGTGGCAGTGTGTGCAGCACTGCAGCAGCCAGGGGGAGAGGGTGTCTTCCCTTGCAATGCAGTCATGCTCAATCTAATGCCCCGTACGTATTTGTGGGGAAAAAAGGACGTCAATTTTGTTTGGGAGCCACGTCGCACGAGCGCACAATTGTCAGTTAAAGCGACGCATCGCCGAATCGCAAAAAGTGGTCTGGTCTTGAGCCAGCAAAATAGTCCGGGGTCTGAAAGTGGTTGAAGTAAAACCAAGCTATTGACATCTTGTAAAGTCATAATGGTGGCCAATCGGACTGGTGATGATGATGGATCTTCCAACCTGGAGAAGGAGGTATGGCGGATACTGGGGAACCCATTGGGGGGGGATCTGCAACCGGAAAACAAGAAGTTGAAGGACTCACAGGTTAGAGCATGAAAGCCAACACCAAAGGGTTGCTAATGGTGACACATTTTCCGCCTCACCTTCCGATGAAGGAAAACGGCGGATGTAGAGCTTCGCGTATAACGATGCAGAAAGTTCATTAGTCTTCATTATCGGTGGAGTGTGAATGTTTAGCAGACCTGCCTGACCTCATCTCTTTCTTGAGGAAGATTCTCCTTCTGCTACAAAAACACGGCACAGGTAATTACACCTTGTGTCCGCGGCAAAATGGGTTTTTATCAAAATACAGATGTCGGCTTGATCAGCAGATGGTATGGGAGCCGAGAACACTTTACAGCTGACCTCGGACCTGTCGGGATTTTAATTACGCTGCTCTTGCTTCAACCGATTGCTGGCTAAGAGGGGGGATCGCTTCTTTGTACATCGCCAAGGAAAATCGTCTTTCCTGCAGCTTTCATTCTACCTGCCTAGACCTGTCTCTGAGACATGCGGGCTTATTCACACCGCAGCACAAAGAGCCATGGGGAAAAAAAACTGCAACGGCAATCATTTGCCTTTGTTCCACTGATTGAAGGTTGAGTTTGGTTGCCATTGGTTATGCCACTTGACATATTATTTCCCTTCGCTAAAATAAAACGCGATTCTTTAGAGCAGCCTTTCGCAACCTCTTCAACAACAGAGGAACCCTTGAAATAGTTCTCCGGTCTCGGGGAACCCCTGCTAAAAATTTGAAATCTACAACGGGTCACCCTGTTCGGATTGGCACGGAGCGGTGGCCATCTTGGTGCACCCGTTGGCCATTTACAATGTGATCGCTCCGTCAAATGACGGAGCGATCACTTGTAAACAAACCTGCCAATACCCTGCCAATACTCTGCAATACCCTGCCAATACCCTGCCAATAGCCTGCCAATAGCCTGCCAATAGCCTGCCAATAGCCTGCCAATAGCCTGCCATAGCCTGCCAATACTCTGCAATAGCCTGCCAATACTCTGCAATAGCCTGCCAATACTCTGCAATAGCCTGCCAATACTCTGCAATAGCCTGCCAATACTCTGCAATAGCCTGCCAATACTCTGCCATAGCCTGCCAATACTCTGCCATAGCCTGCCAATACCATGCCAATACTCTGCAATAGCCTGCCAATACTCTGCAATAGCCTACCAATAGCCTGCCATACCCTGCCAATAACCTGCCAATACTCTGCCAATACTCTGCAATAGCCTGCCAATACTCTGCAATAGCCTGCCAATACTCTGCAATAGCCTGCCAATACTCTGCAATAGCCTGCCAATACTCTGCAATAGCCTGCCAATACTCTGCAATAGCCTGCCAATACTCTGCAATAGCCTGCCAATACTCTGCAATAGCCTGCCAATACTCTGCAATAGCCTGCCAATACTCTGCAATAGCCTGCCAATACTCTGCAATAGCCTGCCAATACTCTGCAATAGCCTGCCAATACTCTGCAATAGCCTGCCAATACCCTGCCAATACTCTGCCAATACCCTGCCAATACTCTGTCAATACTCTGCCAATACTCTGCCAATACTCTGCCAATACTCTGCCAATACTCTGCCAATACTCTGCCAATACTCTGCCAATACTCTGCCAATACTCTGCCATGCTCAGCCAATATTACAGTGGGGGAGAGGACGTTGATATTACAGTGGGGGAGATGTATATTACAGTGGGGGAGATGGTGGATATTACGATGGGGACTATATGGTGGTGGAATTTTCACAGGTTTTTGCAAATTCAATTATTATTTGTTGATCCAAAAAATGATCCGATCCGTGACTCTGATCCGAGGATCAATCCGATCCCTGAGTTTTTTGATCCATTGCACCCCTATCTACAACTCATGATACATTAGTGTGATGGTCAGTGGGAAGAATGGTCCTCACACTTGTGGCCATTGGGAAGAATTACCCTCTTACAGATGGCTAAAAAGATCAATAGTGTCGGTGGGAACTTATCCGAGAGGCATAAATTGCCCAATGCTGAAGGAACCCCAGCAACCTCTGGAGGAACCCTGGTTGAGAATCGCTGCTTTAGAGTCTTTGTAGTCGGTAAGATTGTCTCTAAACTGCTGGTGCAGAGGCCTCATGCAAACATGGAGAGAACTGGATGATAGAAGGTTAATGCCCCGTACACACGGTCGGAAAATCCGACCACAAAATCCATAGGATTTTTTCAGACGGATTTTGTCCGACACTGGTGTTGCATACACACGGTCGGACAAAGTTGTCGGAAAATCCGATCATTCTGAACGTGGTGACGTTTGTTGCCTATGACGGGACTACGCAGAGGCTAGTAGCCAATAGATTTGGTCTTGTAATGTGATCTGAGCATGCGTGGCACTTTGTCCGTCGGAATTCGCTACACACGATCGGAAAAAGTCCGATGGGACTTTGTTGTCGGAAAATTTGAGAGCAGGAGATAAAACTTTGTCCGTCGGAAAAAGTCAGATGGAGCCCACACACGGTCGGAATCTCCGACAACATTGTCAGATAGGACCTTTTTCCGTCGGAAAATCCGACCGTGTGTACGGGGGCATTAGAGTTAATAAAAAAACGTTTCTGGAGGTAACATTTGTGAAGATGGAGTTACGGACTACTTTTTAAAGCAAGAATCAAGTCAAGACTGAACTGCGCGTAATAAGGATTTTTCTCAAAGAAATATGACGCTGTCCAGGGTGCTGAAAGAACTTCCGTGCACAATATATAAACTAGGAAGAATAATTCAGCAATACACCATTATAGCCAAATGTGTGAACTCCCCCCCTTCAAAGGAAGGAGTTGAGGTGTCTCCAGTGAAGGTTCCTTATAATACTCCATCATACAAAAAGGTTGTAGACAATTGTGCTCTTCCAAAGTTTGGTGAAGACCCATTTCTGTTCCAGCATGACCTTGCCCTGTGTACAAAGCCATCTCCATAAAGACATGGTGGGACCATTGCAGTGTGGAGGAACTTGAGATCTCAACCTCAAGTCTTCAAGTACCCACAACAGGTCATGCTTTTAGGATTTCCTTCACCTTGCACAGGTGCTTTAACCACTTGCCGACCAAGGACGTCATATGACGTCTTTGACTTTAAGTGGTGATATCTGAATGATGGGTGCAGCTATTGGCATCATTCAGATATCATTTTTACCGGCCGGCGATTCTGTGCACCATAAGAATGATCATAGCGGCAGTTCCGCCGCCTGATCGTTCTTATAGGCAGCGGGAGGGGACGTCCCCCCCCCTCCCGCCGCCATCCGGTGCTTCTCCGGGCTCTCCCGTGCCATCGGGGGCCCGGAGAAAGAATCGCTCGCCGCCGGATGACGAGCATAGAGATTTCCGGTGACCAGATGGTCACCAGTCATCTCTATGACCGGCGGAGGCCCGGGCGCGACGTTATGACGTCACGCCCGGTACCCCGGAAGTAAACAAAGCCGCGATCGCGGCTGTCAGCATGAGATCGGTAAAAAATGTTTTACCGATCTCATGCTTTCCAGCCTGGAGGAGAGATGTGGGGTCTTATTGACCCCACATCTCTCCAAAAAGAGGACCTGTCACATACATTCCTATTACAAGGGATGTTTACATTCCTTGTAATAGGAATAAAAGTGATCCAAAATTTTAAAAAAGTGTAAAAATAAAAAAAATTAAGTAAAATAAAAATAAATAAATAAAAAAAAAAAAATTAAAACGCCCCTGTCCCCTGTAGCTCGCGATCAGAAGCTAACGCACACGCAAGTCCCGCCCGCATATGTAAACGCCGCTCAAACCACACATGTGAGGTATCGCCGCGTGCGTTAGAGCGCGTGAAACAATTCTAGCACTAGACCTCCTCCGTAACTCTAAACTGGTAACCAGTAAAAAATATTAAAGCGTCGCGTATGGAGATTATTAAGTACCGAAGTTTGGCGCCATTCCACTGTTGTGCGCAATTTTAAAGCGTGACATGTTTGGTATCTATTTACTCGGCGTAACATCATCTTTCATATTATATAAAAAAATTGGGCTAACTTTACTGTTTTCTTATTTTTTAATTCATGAAACCGTTTTTTTTTTCCCCAAAAAAAGGCGTTTGAAAAATTATTGCGCAAATACCGTGTGAGATAAAAAGTTGCAATGACCGCCATTTTATTCCCTAGGGTGTCTGCTAAAAAAAACTTACTCAATGTTTGGGGGTTCTGAGTAATTTTCTAGCAAAAAAATGATGATGTTTACATGAAGGAAAATAGGCCAAAATAGGCCCGGTAAGCAAGTGGTTAAATCAATGTCTCGATATTCAGGACAGCTATTTTATCTAATTTCCTCATACACACGATCGGAAATTCCGCCAGCAAAAGTCCGATGTGAGCTTTTGGTTCGGAAATTCCGACCGTGTGTATGCCCCATCAGAAAAATTGAGAACCTGCTCTCAATCTTTTCCTGGCGGGAATCCCGCCAGGAAAAGATTGAGAGCAGTTTCTCAATTTTTTCGGTCGGAAAAAGCTCCAACTGGAAATTCCGATCGTCTGTACCAATTCCGACGTGCAAAATTCCTACGTATGCTCAGAAACAATTTGACGCACGCTCGGAAGCATTGAACTTCATTTTCCCGGCTCGTCGTAGTGTTGTACGTCACCGCGTTCTTGACGGTTGAAAGTTCAGAGAACTTTTGTGTGACCGTGTGTATGCGAGCCAAGCTTGGAGTGGAATTCCGTCGGAAAAACCATCCAAGATTTTTCCAATGGAAATTCCACTCGTGTGTACGGGCATAAGGGAAATTCCAAAATCAAGGCCTGTTGGGGGTACTTGAGGACTGAGGTTGGGAACCACGGTTTTAGACAAATGCGCTCTTCCAACCTTCTGGTGAAGACCCTTTTCTGTTCTAGCATGACTGTGCCCCCTGTGTACAAAGCCAGCTCCATAAAGACACGGTCTGACCAGTTTGGTGTGGAGGAACTCGAGTTCCCAATGTCAGTCCTTAAATACCCCCATTGGTTCATGTTATTAATCCATGTCAATGGCTCAGTATTTATGACAGCTAATTTTATCTCATGGAAATTCCCAAAACAAAGTCTATTGAGAGTACTTGAGGACTGAGGCTGGGATCCACGTTTGTAGACAATTGTGCTTTTCCAACCTTCTGGTAACAGTTTGGTGAAGACCCTTTTCTGTTCCAGCATGACCGTGCCCCCTGTGTACAAAGCCATCCCCATAAAGACATGGGGGTTGATTTACTAAACCGGGAGGGTGCAAAATCTGGCGCAGCTGTGCTCAGTAGTAACCCCCAGCTCTACTGATGTCCCACTCAGTAGTAACCCCAGCTTGGCTGATCCCATGGTCAGTAGTACCCCCAGCTTTGCTGATCCCCTGCTCAGTAGTACCCTCAGCTTTGCTGATCCACCGCTCAGTAGTACCCTCAGCTTTGCTGATCCCCTGCTCAGTAGTACCCCAAGCTTTGCTGATCCCCCGCTCAGTAGTACCCCAAGCTTTGCTGATCCCCCGCTCAGTAGTACCCCCAGCTTTGCTGATCCCCCGCTCAGTAGTACCCCCAGCTTTGCTGATCCCCCACTCAGTAGTACCCCTAGCTTTGCTGATCCCCTGCTCAGTAGTACCCCCAGCTTTGCTGATCCCCCGCTCAGTAGTACCCTCAGCTTTGCTGATCCCCCGCTCAGTAGTACCCCCAGCTTTTCTGATCCCCCGCTCAGCAGTAACCCCTAGCTCTGTTGATCCCCTGCTCAGTAGTACCCCCAGCTTTTCTGATCCCACGCTCAGCAATAACCCCTAGCTCTGCTGATCCCCACTCAGTAGTAACCCCAGCTTTGCTAATGCCCCGCTCAGTTGTAACCCCTAATTCTGCTGATCCCAGCTTAGTAGTATCCCCCAGCTCTGCTGATACCCTCCTCAGTAGTAACCCCCAGATATCTCATACCTGAAATACCCCCAACACAAAGTGAAGCTGAATTAAAGCCTCTCTAAAGCTGTAGGTGCTGTTAGCAAGCGTTGTCCTAGACTTCTATGGAGGCTTTAGAGACACTTTGAAGCATCAAGAAAGTGACACAGGGTATAATTTTGAAGCAAAGCAAAAAAGAGGAACAAGACTGTAAGGAAACCATTTTATTTAGTGACAGGAGATTTGATTGGCATTCAGAGCGCTATAAAAAAAAGCGTGTCCTAAGCCACATTTTGAAGCAAGACCTAGAGGACAATCTGATTATGGAGTATTGATCGTAGGGGTGGTTGGGCTGTAGATTCCTTTCTGTAAGAGCACTCGCATGCTTTGTTGATTCTCTACTGTAACCAGTGGAGTCTCCGGCTTTCATATTTAGGGGGGGGGGGGGGCACATGGGGGGACAGGGACAAAAGTAGGGGGGCAACTATAAAATGCAAATATATATATATATATATATATATATATATATATATATATATATATCCTGGGGCCCTTTACTACGATCCCACGGGCCCTTTCCCATGTTCTGCAGTGAGCTCCCTTCCTACAGTATTGGGGCCCCCCAGGGTGGCAGAAAACAAGAGATATATGTCACCAACATACCAAGAAAATATAAGGGTCCAAAGCAGTGGGAGAACCATCAGGGTTGCAAAGGTTGTCTTGCCCCGGTGCCCTGGTGTTCTGCCACTGTGGGGTTCCCCAGCCTCCTCTTGCTGTCCTGCCCCCTGCTATTGACAGCGCTGGTCTGGCATCTCTTGGAATTTACAGGCTGGTTCTCCTGTCCTAAGGACGGGAGAAATCAGTCTGTTTGTAGACATGCAGGTAGGTTAATTGGCTTCTGTCCAAAAATTGGCCCTAGTATATGAATGGGGACCTCGGATTGTGGGCTCCTTGAGGGTAGGGACCGATGTGAGTGTGCAATGTGTAGGGACAATTGTACACACTCACTCAGGTTGAACTGAATGGACTGATGTCTTTATTCAACCTTACTAACTATGAAACAGTAACTGAGAGTCCTGGTGAAGTCCTTCCTGCAACTCGCTCTTCTCCCTGCCAATGAGGATCCAGGGGGGAGGAGCGGATCGAGCGGCCGTGGTTGTGTGAGCGCTCGCATTATGCAGTGTCAGCGAGCAGAGGGAGGGGGGAGGAATCACCCGCAGGAGCTGACTGGGGACGCTCTCCCTCTCAATAGAGAGTGTTACTCCAGCGGCGCCCCGAGTAAGACGTGGCACATGCGCTATGAATGCAAACTAAACGACATTACCTTTTTTAATTTTTTTTTATTGGGGGGCACATGGTGGGGCACAGCATAATGTTGGGGGGGGTCAGGGTCCCCTCTGGTCCCCCCCTAGTGACGCCATTGACTGTAACTGGCTTTAGCTCTAGAATACTTACTGTAATTGAAGTCAGATTTGATTCTTTACAACGCGGTAAAACCATTGTTATTCTCTGCCAAGGAAGCCGGTGATGTGCATTAGCTAAATTTAACAATGGCCTCCTTCTCCTTACAAGTGGCGAGACCTTCACTTATAATTATTAGCATCTCTCCGGGTATTATTGATCCAAGAAAGTGATCCGACTGTCATCAAATGAAGCAGGAATATCGCGAGGATCATTTGGTTTTCCTTTCACTTAAAAAATTTTTTTTTATCTTTTTTTGTTTAGAACGAATAAAGAAATGCTGAACTTCTATTGTCTTCTCCGGCCCGAGTCCCGCTGATATATGTTAATGGTAAATGAATCTGCTTTTCATAAATCATAAATAGATGTTTTTTCTTGTGGATAAATCTTCTGTAATTACAATAGAGCCCAGAAAAGACCCAGTCAGTGTGACCCGGGTGACCCCCCCCCCCCCCCCCGCTATCCTCCGGCTTGCCGGTTTAATGAGAGAATTACCGATACAATTGCGGTGGAAGTACGGTAATTAACAAGTGCAAGCTCCTGAGGTCAAAAGCGCCTGCGGTCCACGCTGGTGTAATTAATAACGCCGGCGTCTTCCGCAGCCTTTTCCAGGAGATAGATGATGACTTTTCAAGAGGGATTTAGAGGCACTCGAGCAAAACGGCGCTGATGGCAGAAGAGGGGCGAGGTGGGCGTGAGGAGGAGGCACACGATCTTATGGCTTTTATAATGGGGGGTTCAACACAGAAAAGGATCTCCGACAGAGACGACCACCGGTGTGCCGAAATAAAGAGAGGCGGCTGTTCTGCTGGTCTAAAAATGGCGGCGAACGTTCCAAAACAAGGGCCACCCGGGGGGGGGGGCGAAAATAATCAGTTTAATAAATGAATAAATATGTTCCAAGAATTAACTTTATATCGGAGAACCCCCCCCATCACATCAGAGTGTCACCGTCTCACCAGAACCCCCCTTTCACATCAGTCTACTCTTCTAATCAGAGCCCCCTTTTCATCACAAACCCCCGCTTTCAATTCAGAGCCCCCCCCTCTCCACAGCAGAGCCCCCCTTTTCACATCAGAGTCCCCCCCCCCCCCCAATCACAGCCCTTCCTTCTCACCAGAACCCCCCTTTCACATCAGTCTCCTTCTAATCAGAGCCCCCTTTTCATCTCAAACCCCCGCTTTCAATTCAGAGCCCCCCCTCTCCACAGCAGAGCCCCCCCTTCAAGCCAGAGTTCCCCTCATCAGAGCCCGCTTTTCACATCAGCCCCCCCCCCCCCAATCACAGTGCTCTCTTCTCATGAGAATCCCCCCTTTCACATCAACAGTCTCCCTTTTTTACATCAGGGCCCCCATCACAGTCCTCCCTTCTCATCAGAACCCCCCTTTTACATCAATAGTCTCGTCTTCTAATCAGAGCCCCCTTTTTATTTTGAAGCCCCTCTTTCCAATCAGAGACCCCCCCCCCCCACCTCTCCACAGCAGACCACCCCCCTTAAATCAGATTTCCACCTTCTCATCAGAACCCGCTTGTCACATCAAGAGCCCCCCCTTCCACATCAGAGCCCCCCTCTTCCACATCAGAGCCCCCCTCTTCCACATCAGAGCCCCCCCCCCTTTCACATCAGAGCCCCCCTCTTTCACATCAGAGCCCCCCCTTCCACATCAGAGCCCCCCTCTTCCACATCAGAGCCCCCCTCTTCCACATCAGAGCCCCCCCCTTTCACATCAGAGCCCCCCTCTTTCACATCAGAGCCCCCCCTTTCATATAAGAGGCCTCCATTTCATATAAGAGCCTCCCTTTTACATCAGGGCCCCATCTTTCACATCAAAGCCTCCCCCTTTCACATCAGAGTCCTCGGTTCCCCCTGTCCTAGCTTATAATCTTCTCCGAGAAAAAGTAGTTTAAGAACCTGATGGTGAGGAGGGACAACACTGCAGACGCACGACCCGGCGGCGGTGCGGTGACTGTGCACACCCGGGGGGTGGGGGGGGGCGGATAGAACGCGCTGTTCGCACGCTGACAATCCGGGAACATTTATAGAGCAGATTGCGGCTCTGACCTGGAAATCATTTTGTGGCTCCAGGGCTAACCGCACTCTCCTCTTCTGCTCCCTCTTCCCTCTCCCTCCTTACGCCACTCCTTTTTCTCCTGACCCGCCCTTCTCTCTCTCTTTCCTTCCTCTTTCCTCTTTCCTCGCGCTCCTCTCCGCCTCGCCTTCCCCTCGCCTCTCCGCTCTTTGCTTTCCTTCTTCCACCTCTTCCTCTCTTCTTTGCCTCCTCCTCTCCTTTCCTCTTCTCCCCTCCCTCTCCTCTCCCCTTGCATGCCCCGCACCGGCCATATCTCGCACTCTTCTCTATCCTCTCTCTCCATTTTCCGTTTCTACCCTCCCCCCGCTCTCCTTCCTCAGCCCCTTCCCATCTCCCTCTCCTCTCCCACCTCTCCCTTCCTCTTCTCCTCCTCCCATATATCATGCTTGTCCTCGCCCGCCTCTTTCTGCTCTTCTCTCTCTCCTCCCCTTTCCTTTCCCCTTCCCTCCCCCCCTCCCTCTGCTCCACCTCCTTTCCCCCCTCCTCCTCCCTCTCTTTCTTCTCATTCTCTCTTCCTCTCTCGTTCTCCTCACCGCTCTCTCCTCGCTTCTCGCTCTCCCCCCCTCTTCAGACCTCCCCTTCCTTTCTCCTTCTCTTCTCTCTCGGCCTACAGTCCCCCTCCCCGCCCTCTCTACCCTCCTCTCTCCTCCACTCCGCTCCTCACCTCTTCTCCTCTCTCCCCATCTCTCCTCCTTCGCTCTCCTCGCCACCCTCCCCTAGTAGGCGTATTCGTCTCCCGGCCTCTTTCTGCTCTCGCCTCTATCCACTACGCTTCTTCTTTCGTCCTCCTCTCTTCCGCTGCTGACTCGCCTCTTACCTGCGCTGTCGCGTCCTCTCTCGTCCTCGCTCTCTCCCCCTTCGCTTTCCCTCTTCTCTCTCCACTAAGGCCTCCCTCTCCCCCCCGTCCGCCCGGTCTCCCCCTTTCCTCTGCCTTCCTCCCCCCTCCCTCTACCCCTCTCCCCCTGCCGCATACTCTTCATCTCGTCTTGTGCTCACCTGGAAATCATTTTGTGGCTCCAGGGACTGAAGGAACTGACTTCTGATCTGCAGAGGTTCCCTCCCATTCCCAGTGGAAGCCATCATATCATTTACACAACACAACTACAATCTGTTTAATGAAGACGCTCGTTATATCAGGTCTGTACTGTGGGGGGGATCCAGCAGAGCGTGGGGGGGGGGGGCACACCTGAGTTCAGCGAGGGAAGGCTGAGCTCCAGGCAAACCGCAAAATAAGGAGAGGAAATATATATTAGACTCCATCCAGGGCATTTGTATTCAGCCCCCTTTACTCTGATACCCCTAGCTAAAATCTAGAGGAACCAATTGCCCTCAGAAGTCACCTAATTATTAAATAGAGTCCACCTGTGTGTAATTTAATCTCTGTATAAATCCAGCTGTTCTGTGAGGCCCTCAGAGGTTTGTTAGAGAACCTTAGTGAACAAACAGCATCATGAAGGCCAAGGAGCACACCAGACAGGTCAGGGATAAAGTTGTGGAGAAGTATAAAGCAGGGTTGGGTTATAAAAAAAATCTCCCAAGCTTTGACCATCTCACGGAGCTCTGTTCAATCCATCATCGGAAAATGGGAAGAGTATGGGCACAACTGCAAACCTACCAAGACATGGCCGTCCACCTAAACTGACCGGGCCGGGCAAGGAGAGCATTCATCAGAGAAGAAGCCAAGAGGTCCATGGGAACTCTGGAGGGGCTGCAGAGATCCACAGCTCAGGGGGGAGAGTCTGTCCACAGGACAACTATTAGTCGTGTTCTCCACAAATCTGCCCTTTATGGAAGAGTGACAAGAAGAAAGACATTGGAGAAAGAAAGTCATAAGAAGTCCAGTTTGTAGTTTGTGAGAAGCCATGTGGGGGAGGGGAGCAAACATGTGGAAGAAGGTGATCTGGTCACATGACACCAAAATTCAACTTTTTGGCCTAAAAGCAAAACGCTATGTGTGGGGAAACTAACACTGCCCATCCCCCTGAACACACCATCCCAACTGTGAAACATGGTGGTGGCAGCATCACGTGGTGGGGATGGTTTTCTTCAGCAGGGACAGGGAAGCTGCTCAGAGTTGATGGGAAGATGGATGGAGACAAATACAGGACAACCTTAGAAGAAAACCTGTTAGAGTCTGCAGAAGACTTGAGACTGGGGGAGGGGGGGTCACCTTCCAGCAGGACAACGACCCGAAACATACAGCCAGAGCTACAATGGAATGGTTTACATCAAAGCATATTCATGGGTTAGAATGGCCCAGTCAAAGTCCAGACCTAAATCCCATTGAGAATCTGTGGCGAGACTTGAAAATTGCTGATCACAGACGCTCTCCATCCAATCTGACAGAGCTTGAGATATTTTACAAAGAAGAAGAATGGGCAGAAATGTCCTCTCTAGATGTGCAAAGCTGGTAGAGACATCCCCAAAAAGACTTGTAGAGAAAGGGGGTTCTACAAAGTATTGACTCCGGGGGGCGCCATACAAATGCCCCCCCCCCCCCCCACACTTTTCACAGATTTATTTGTATCATTTTCCTTACACTTCACAATTATGTGACACGTTGTGTTGGTCCATCACAAAAAATCCCAATAAAATACATTTACGTTTTTGGTTGTAACAAAATGTGGGCAATGCCAAGGGGTATGAATACTTTTTCAAGGCACTGCACACAGAGAGAGGATGGGAATTCTGAATATTTGGCTATTTACAGAAAAAAACATCATAACAAAGGGATCTCTGGCTCATACAATGTCCGTGGATTCCGGAGCCGCTTACGTTAGAAGCAAATCGCTGTCGCGGCATTCACTTATCCCTAACTGCTTCTCCGGAGTGCTCCTTTAGCAGCAGGGCTCAATAAAAGGTGACATATTGATTCTGTCCTTTTGTGTTGTCGGCCCCCGGAGTGAGCGGCTGATATGGAGAGGCGGCGCACACCTGCGCACGCTCCCGGAGCACACGGCTACAATAAGCTCTGAAGACATCCAATCTCCGGGGCCCCTGTGGATTCCGCGGCTTTAGACCCGCAGCACTCCCGGCCAGGACCTGTGACAGATAACAAGGCGCTGAGCCTGGAATGGAATACGCGGCGGAGGCTGATTATCCCTCGCCTTTCCAGAGCGGGGAGAGGCTGACAGCGGCGGTGGCGGCAATAAACGGACGGCTATTGTTTTGTCCTTGCTGGAAGGTTAAAGTTACTACCAGGAAAGTATTCACAGCGCTTCACTTTTTCCACATTTTGTTATCCAACAGCCTTATTCCAAAAATGGATTAAATTCATTATTTTCCTCAAAATTCCACAAATATCCCATAATGATAATGTGAAAGACGTTTGTTTGAAATCTTTGCAAATTTATTAAAAAAGGAAAAAAATCCCATGTACATAAATATCACAGGCTCCTCCCATGTACATAACTATCACAGGCTCCTCCCATGTACATAATTATCACAGGCTCCTCCCATGTACATAATTATCACAGGCTCCTCCCAAGTACATAATTATCACAGGCTCCATGTACACAAGTATCACAGGCTCCTCCCATGTACACAAGTATCACAGGCTCCTCCCATGTACATAATTATCACAGGTTCCTCCCATGTACATAACTATCACAGGCTCCTCCCATGTACATAACTATCACAGGCTCCTCCCATGTACATAACTATCACAGACTCCTCCCATGTACATAACTATCACAGGCCCCTCCCATGTACACAAGTATCACAGGCTCCTCCCATGTACATAAGTATAACAGACTCCTCCCATGTACATAACTATCACAGACTCCTCCCATGTACATAAGTATCACAGGCCCCTCCCATGTACATAACTATCACAGGCTCCTCCCATGTACACAAGTATCACAGGCTCCTCCCATGTACATAACTATCACAGGCTCCTCCCATGTGCATAAGTATTACACGCTCCTCCCATGTACATAAGTATCACAGGCTCCTCCCATGTACATAAGTATCACAGACTCCTCCCATGTACACAAGTATAACCGACTCCTCCCATGTACATAACTATCACAGACTCCTCCCATGTACATAAGTATAACCGACTCCTCCCATGTACATAACTATCACAGACTCCTCCCATGTACATAACTATCACAGGCTCCTCCCATGTACACAAGTATCACAGGCTCCTCCCATGTACACAAGTATTACAGGCTCCTCCCATGTACACAAGAATTACAGGCTCCTCCCATGTACATAACTATCAGAGGCTCCTCCCATGTACATACGTATCACAGGCTCCTCCCATGTACATAACTATCACAGGCTCCTCCCATGTACATAAGTATCACAGGCCCCTCCCATGTACATAAGTATCACAGGCTCCTCCCATGTACATAAGTATCACAGGCTCCTCCCATGTACATAAGTATCACAGGCTCCTCCCATGTACATAAGTATCACAGGCCCCTCCCATGTACATAAGTATCACAGGCTCCTCTCATGTACATAAGTATCACAGGCTCCTCCCATGTACACAAGTATCATAGGCTCCTCCCATGTACATAAGTATCACAGGCTCCTCCCATGTACATAAGTATCACAGGCTCCTCCCATGTACATAAGTATCACAGGCTCCTCCCATGTACATAAGTATCACAGGCTCCTCCCATGTACACAAGTATCACAGGCTCCTCCCATGTACATAAGTATCACAGGCTCCTCCCGCGCATTGTTTGGCGCCAACCGGCATGTAGTCTGGCTGAACCCATTGCCCGGTGCTGCCTGATCAACAGCCTCCCGTGACCTTGTTCCTGTACCCGTGCTTCTGCTTGATTACCTGTGACTCGGCTTGCCCTTCGGACTTCCTGGATTTCTGCCTGCATCTGACCCCGGCCTGTTTTGACCTCGCTCCTGCCTTCTCCTCTTGTACTTAGTTGCCCGCATGTTGCCGAACCCAGCCTGTACCCGGACTTGCCTATCCCGCTCCTGCTCAGCACCTGTTGCATGTATTCCTGTCCGCCATCTTCCTGCCATCTCTCCCCTTCCAGCATCAGGATCTACATTACCAGGCTCTCGTACTCCTCCGTACTCCCGCGCTTCCTGTCTTCTCTATCAGGGGCCACGTGTCGGATACGTAAGGGAGACCACCCTCTGCCCAAGCGGACTCGCCGGTCGGGTACGTTGGGGTCTGATAGCAAAGTAGCCAGAGTAATTGGGCGCCAGACACTTCTTGAACGCAAAAGAGATTTTATTTCTCTCAACAGAACTTTGGGAGAGAGGGTTAGGGGCCAGGACACCCTTAGGTAGTTGCAAGGTTAAGCGGAGAGCTGCGCGGGGGGCAAGGTTTACCTTACCAAGCTGACCTGACCAATTGTTGGATAGGCTGCAGACATGACAACCCAACCAATCACCAGCACCCCCAACATCCAATTCAATCTCATCTCCTGAGTGATAGCCAAATCCACTTATCAACCTATATGCGGGCAAGTATGGGCTCAAGGGGCAGCTCAGCTGCTTTGGGCCCCACAACAATGACTGGGCCCGGGACAGCTGCCACGTTAAAGATGGCCCTGCATCAAAAGCTGGCATTTCCAAAATGGTGATCGCCGGTAGCCAGTGGCGGTGCGTGCATAGAGGGCGCAGGAGCGCCGCCCCCTCTCTCCTGCACCGCTCTATCACCAATAGATAGATTCATGCATTGCATGAATCCATCTATTGTCACCGCTGCCGCCCCCTATTCAGGTGTCCGGCCCCTTGTCGGGCGCCGGGCATATCTGAATTACCGCGGGGGGGGGGGGGTGTTTTTGGAAGCGCCCCTATTAGAGCTGTAAGCTCTAATAGGGGACCTGATTAGAGCGGTGGGCTCTAATAGGCTTCCATAAGTGTAAACAGCGGGCGCAATGCTCTGCGTTCGCTGATTACACAGTATTGTGTTAGAGAAGCGAATACGTCGCTTCCCTAACACAGACCCGCCTCTCAGCCAATCAGGTTGCCGGGTCTGTTACCTGTCACCTGATTGGCTGAAGTCACAGGCGCTGTGATTGGACGCTAGGCGTCCAATCATAGCAGAAGACAGGAGGAGCGCTGGAGAAGACATCAGACGATGAGGGGACACCGCTCGCCGCCTGACGCCGTCACCAGCTGCACACCGAGACAAGGTAAGTGTAGAGGGCAGGCAGGGGGCACAGTGGCAGCACTTGAGGGGCACAGTGGCAGCACTTGAAGGGCACAGTGGCAGCACTTGAAGGGCACAGTGGCAGCACTTGAAGGGCACAGTGGCAGCACTTGAGGGGCACAGTGGCAGCGTTTGGGGGGCACAGTGGCAGAACTTGGGGCACAGTGGCAGCGTTTGGGGCACAGTGGCAGCGTTTGGGGCACAGTGGCAGCGTTTGGGGCACAGTGGCAGCGTTTGGGGCACAGTGGCAGCACTTGGGGCACAGTGGCAGCACTTGGGGCACAGTGGCAGCGTTTAATGGGCACAGTGGCAGCGTTTGATGGGCACAGTGGCAGCGTTTGATGGGCACAGTGGCAGCATTTAATGGGCACAGTGGCAGCGTTTGATGGCACAGTGAGGCTGTTTGTTTGCGCCCCCCCAAAAAATTTTGAACACCAGCCGCCACTGCCGGTAGCCTAAAAACACCTACTAACATCTCTCTTGCCCATTTTGGTCAACCCATAGATCTGGGCACAAGATAAAAGGATCGGTAAGTAGTTGTTGGAAGAGAATCTCAGAGTCTTCACCAATGCAGTAAACATAAGAGAAGCTCAGCAAACATATAAAAGGCCACCATGGCCAAAAAAAACCCTCAACATTTCCTGTCCTCACAAAAACAGAAAACTGCCCAATCTCCGGGAAATGGTGAACCACAATCAGGGCTGGTGCAAGGATTTTTGACACCCTAGGCAAAACCTCATTTTGCCGCCCCCCCCCCCTCTTGGCTCCACCCCTGACTCCACCCCATTTACCCTGCTCATGTATACCCCACCTTTTTAATGAAGCGCTCATCAAATGCTGCCTCACCAGCACCAAACAAATGCATCCTCACTAGTGCACATCAATGCAGCCTACCAGCGCCCATCAATGCAGCCTACCAGCGCCCATCTAATGCAGCCTACCAGCGCCCATCTAATGCAGCCTCACCAGCGCCCATCTAATGCAGCCTCACCAGCGCCCATCTAATGCAGCCTCACCAGCGCCCATCTAATGCAGCCTCACCAGCGCCCATCTAATGCAGCCTCACCAGCGCCCATCAATGCAGCCTCACCAGCGCCCATCAATGCAGCCTCACCAGCGCCCATCAATGCAGCCTCACCAGCGCCCATCAAATGCAGTTTCACCAGCGCCCATCAAATGCAGTTTCACCAGCGCCCATCAAATGCAGCCTCACCAGCGCCCCTCAAATGCAGCCTCACCAGCACCCATCAAATGCAGCCTCACCAGCGCCCATCTAATACAGCCTCACCAGCGCCCATCTAATGCAGCCTCACCAGCGCCCATCAATGCAGCCTCACCAGTGCCCATCAATGCAGCCTCACCAGCGCCCATCAATGCAGCCTCACCAGCGCCCATCAAATGCAGTTTCACCAGCGCCCATCAAATGCAGTTTCACCAGCGCCCATCAAATGCAGCCTCACCAGCGCCCCTCAAATGCAGCCTCACCAGCACCCATCAAATGCAGCCTCACCAGCGCCCATCTAATACAGCCTCACCAGCGCCCATCTAATGCAGCCTCACCAGCGCCCATCAATGCAGCCTCACCAGTGCCCATCAATGCAGCCTCACCAGCGCCCATCAAATGCAGTTTCACCAGCGCCCATCAAATGCAGTTTCACCAGCGCCCATCAAATGCAGCCTCACCAGCGCCCCTCAAATGCAGCCTCACCAGCGCCCCTCAAATGCAGCCTCACCAGTGCCCATCAAATGCAGCCTCACCAGTGCCCATCAAATGCAGCCTCACTAGCGCCCCTAAAATGCAGCCTCACAAGCACCCATCAATGCAGCTGCAGCCTACCAGTGCCCATCAAATTCAGCATCACCAGCACCCATTAAATTCAGGCTTACCAGCGCCCATCAAATGCAGCCTCACCAGCGCCCATCAAATGCAGCCTCACCAGAGCCCATCAAATGCAGCCTCACCAGCCCCCATGAAATGCAGCCTCACCAGCCCCCATCAAATGCAGCCTCACCAGCGCCCATCAATGAATGTTTGCTTGCTTCCATTCATTCGGGAATTGGGACACAGACACAGTCCTCCGCCGCCACTGCGCCTCTGACACTATGTGTGAATGGAGCTGCGTCTGCCTGCTGATGCTGAGACTTAGTTGCTTGCTTCAGAGAGAAGAGAGTAGGAACACCAGTGGCCCGGGCACCCTAGGCAGCAGGGCGCCCTAGGCGGCTGCCTAGTTTGCCTAGTGGTAGCACCGGCCCTGACCACAATCGTCCACATTAGAATGTCTCAATTCTCAGCAGATTACAGAGAAAACGTTCAGCTGAATAAAAAAAAAAGAACGCCTCCGTTCTCCAGATTCGCAAATCGATTTGCTCGTCCCGATTGGTGGCAGCTCCCCCCCCCCCCCTTTAAAATAAAAATCTCCTCCTAGCCCGGGGTTATCGGTTCAATCAGAAAATGATGATTGCCTATCAGGTAATGGATTTCCCATCAGGGATAAAACAACTCACTGGAAACAAGTAGATTAAACCGGGAAGAAGATTCTATCTGTATCCTCGCGCCACCAATCCTATTTTAACACGGTGATTGGGTTCATCTTCCCCCAGATCAGAGGGAAAGGCCCCCGCGGGACGCATAGAGGATGGATAGGGACCGTCGGCCTGTGGAGGGCGCTGAATCTCGGCCCATCGCTACCCGGAGAATCAGAGAATGTAAAAAAAATATATTTAATGCTTATAAAAAATCTGTGTACAGGGAGTTTGATAATTAGAGGCAGAAAACATAAAATCTTCTAATGACCCGACGGATCAAATAATCTCAAATAATGTTTTGTGTCTATAGATAACATAACTATGTAGAGAGCCCCTACAGTACACCCGCTGTGCCCATTATGAGGGGTTCCCACCATCCCTATGCTGAGTTCCCGGGTCTGTACACCCGCTGTGCCCATTATGAGGGGTTCCCACCATCCCTGTGCTGAGTTCCCGGGTCTGTACACCCGCTGTGCCGATTATGAGGGGTTCCCACCATCCCTGTGCTGAGTTCCCGGGTCTGTACGCCCGCTGTGCCCATTATGAGGGGTTCCCGCCATCCCTGTGCTGAGTTCCTGGGTCTGTACACCCGCTGTGCCCATTATGAGGGGTTCCCACCATCCCTGTGCTGAGTTCCCGGGTCTGTACACCCGCTGTGTCCATTATGAGGGGTTCCCACCATCCCTGTGCTGAGTTTCCGGGTCTGTACACCCGCTGTGCCCATTATGAGGGGTTCCCACCATCCCTGTGCTGAGTTCCCGGGTCTGTACACCCGCTGTGCCCATTATGAGGGATTCCCACCATCCCTGTGCTGAGTTCCCGGGTCTGTACACCCGCTGTGCCCATTATGAGGGGTTCCCACCATCCCTGTGCTGAGTTCCCGGGTCTGTACACCCGCTGTGCCGATTATGAGGGGTTCCCACCATCCCTGTGCTGAGTTCCCGGGTCTGTACACCCGCTGTGCCCATTATGAGGAGTTCCCACCATCCCTGTGCTGAGTTCCCGGGTCTGTACACCCGCTGTGCCCATTATGAGAGGTTCCCACCATCCCTGTGCCGAGTTCCCGGGTCTGTACACCCGCTGTGCCGATTATGAGGGGTTCCCACCATCCCTGTGCTGAGTTCCCGGGTCTGTACACCCGCTGTGCCCATTATGAGGGGTTCCCACCATCCCTGTGCTGAGTTCCTGGGTCTGTACACCCGCTGTGCCGATTATGAGGGGTTCCCACCATCCCTGTGCTGAGTTCTCAGGTCTGTACACCCGCTGTGCCCATTATGTTGGATTTTTATTTATTTTATTTTGTGGAAAATGCAAAAGGAGGAATGGAAGCCCCACAGAGTGGATGGGAAAACCTCAAGGTTGAATAGGAAGAAACCAGAAATGGCAGAAGATCTCACCACAGTGGACCCCAGGCAGCAAAAGATCCACCCCAGCCAGAAACAAAATCCACCCCAGCCAGAAACAGATCCACCCCAGCCAGAAACAGATCCACCCCGGCCAGAAACAGATCCACCCCAGCCAGAAACAAATCCACCCCAGCCAGAAACAGAGCCACCCCAGCCAGAAACAGAGCCACCCCAGCCAGAAACAGAGCCACCCCAGCCAGAAACAAATCCACCCCAGCCAGAAACAGATCCACCCCAGCCAGAAACAGATCCACCCCAGCCAGAAACAGAGCCACCCCGGCCAGAAACAAATCCGCCCCAGCCAGAAACAAATCCGCCCCAGCCAGAAACAGAGCCGCCCCAGCCAGAAACAAATCCGCCCCAGCCAGAAACAAATCCGCCCCAGCCAGAAACAGATCCGCCTCAGCCAGAAACAGAGCCACCCCAGCCAGAAACAGAGCCACCCCAGCCAGAAACAGATCCACCCCGGCCAGAAACAAATCCACCCCAGCCAGAAACAGAGCCACCCCAGCCAGAAACAGAGCCACCCCAGCCAGAAACAGAGCCACCCCAGCCAGAAACAGATCCAGCCCAGCCAGAAACAGAGCCACCCCGGCCAGAAACAGAGCCACCCCGGCCAGAAACAGAGCCACCCCGGCCAGAAACAGATCCACCCCGGCCAGAAACAAATACACCCCAGCCAGAAACAGAGCCACCCCAGCCAGAAACAGAGCCACCCCAGCCAGAAACAGATCCACCCCAGCCAGAAACAGAGCCACCCCAGCCAGAAACAGATCCAGCCCAGCCAGAAACAGATCCAGCCCGGCCAGAAACAGAGCCACCCCGGCCAGAAACAGATCCACCCCAGCCAGAAACAGATCCACCCCGGCCAGAAACAGATCCACCCCGGCCAGAAACAGATCCACCCCAGCCAGAAACAGAACCAACCCAGCCAGAAACAGAGCCACCCCAGCCAGAAACAGAGCCAGCCCAGCCAGAAACAGATCCAGCCCAGCCAGAAACAGATCCAGCCCAGCCAGAAACAGAGCCACCCCGGCCAGAAACAGATCCACCCCGGCCAGAAACAGATCCACCCCGGCCAGAAACAGATCCACCCCGGCCAGAAACAGATTCACCCCGGCCAGAAACAGATTCACCCCGGCCAGAAACAGATTCACCCCGGCCAGAAACAGATTCACCCCGGCCAGAAACAGATCCACCCCGGCCAGAAACAGATCCACCCCGGCCAGAAACAGATTCACCCCGGCCAGAAACAGATTCACCCCGGCCAGAAACAGATTCACCCCGGCCAGAAACAGATTCACCCCGGCCAGAAACAGATTCACCCCGGCCAGAAACAGATTCACCCCGGCCAGAAACAGATCCACCCCAACCAGAAACAGAACCACCCCAGGCAGCAATTGATCCACCCCAGCCAGTAATAGTTCCATTACAGGCATCAATTGATCCACTTCAGCAGCAAAAGATCCACCCCAGTAGCAATAGATCCATCCCAGCAACAACAGACCCCTTCAGCAACAATAGATCCCCCCCAGGCAGCAACAGATCCCCCCAGCAGCAACAGATCCCCCCAGCAGCAACAGATCCCCCCAGCAGCAACAGATCCCCCCAGCAACAACAGATCCACCCAGTAGCAACAGATCTCCCCAGAACACCCCATTTAGTGCTGGAGGTGTTCCCACAAAGAACATAAAAAAGCCCTGCTCATTACATATCCAGTCCAGAAATACAGAACTGTAACTTTTTAAGGGTTAATAATAAAAATGGGAAAAAAATAAGATGCAGAATAAATGATGAAACAAGAATATTACATGAATATTCATCTTGGTGACAACCACTATGTCATCACAGAGACGGGGGAAGGGTCAGGAGGTCACAGACTTGGCCGTCACTGCCTCGTTCTTCAGTCCACGACAGGACAACGCTGGCCTCCCATCATTCAGCGGAACCCTTCCAGGAGCCTCCACGCGTGTCATGTGCTTTGTAAAGCGTATACGACTTGGCAGGAGTCTCACGTGTGGCTGAACGATCACCTGAAACGCGGCGAGATTTGACAAGTGAGCTGTCTGTAACCTAAAAATTTGGTGCTGTGCGATGAAAAAAAAAAAAAAAAAGATCTACAAAGCTCCTTGAAGTCAGAGGATTGTGAAGAGCTTCCATCAGATATAGTGTTGGTGGAACTGGATGGACTAGTTTCTTTTTTTCAACCAGATTTACTATTCAACTATACAATAAGTAATATTTAACTGTTACTAGTAACAATGTTTCAGCTGGACTATAGGAGATAGATAACATATATTTGATATTTATCATGGGTGGATATGGGCTTAGACCCTATATTGATGTAATTGAATTGTTTCGTTCAACCTCTGAACTCCTGATGAAGCTCTCAGTGAAACGCGTTGCAACCACTTCCTGTCTGCATGCACTCCGGTGATAGCATTTCTCAGGGCGGGTTTCCTGATGGTGACAACAGTGGACCATGTCTGTGTAATGTGTGTTGAATCAGCCACTTGTATTCTCCATCAGAAGCTCGCGTGACAACACAGGAGTCCAATTTGGGGACAGGGATAGAGCGTTGTCACCCTAAAACAGGAAGTGCCTAAGCAAGGACCTCCATGGCAGGATGCCTAGCTATTTCTTCATGAAACATGTAAAGACTGAAAGTGACTTTTGAAATGACATTGAGGTGTTAAAGCTTATAGGAGATGTTGGTGATTGGGGATTACATCTACTTTATACATTACAGCGATATTAAACCACAAACCAAAAATGTAATCGTTTGCAGTTTACCAATCTTCAGAAGTGGTGGCTGCAGTCGTGTTTTTTTTTTTAAGCTTTCTCCCTCTGTTTTCACCCAGTGATCTGGTCAATAACACACATCATGTATTAGAGCACCCCTATTCTGGATGAAGGAGCACAGGAGGCACATTTGGACAATGTCAGTCTGGCGGGGGGGGGGGGGGGTGTTAGATGGACTAGAAGATTTAGATACACTTAGAACTCCAGCTCACACTTTATAATCAGTAAACTGTTTTTAGTTTGACTTACTGGCTGGATCATCAGGTGGAAATAGAAGAAAGAAAGCCTAGAAGAAAACTAATGCAGCCATCAAATCTAAGAGGAAGGAAGAGGGTGGATGAAAGAAGAAAAAAAGGACAATGGAAGAAAGAAGGGAGGAAGACTGAGGAAGAAGGAGGAAGAAAGAAGAAAAAAAGTAAAACGAGGAAAGAAGAGGAAGAAAAAGGAAGAAAGAAGAAAAAAAAAGAAGAAAAAAGGAAGGAAGAAGAAGAAGGAGGAGGAGGGAAGAAGGAGGAGGAGAAAGGAAGAAGGAGAAGAAAGGAAAATAAGTAAGAAAGGGAAGACTAAAGTAGAAAGAAAGGGAAGACGAAAGAAGGAAGAAAAAGGAAGAGAAGAAGGAAGAAAGGGAAGACGGGGAAGAAGGAAGAAAAGGAAGGAGGAAGAGACGGAAGAAGAAAGAAGGAAGAATAAAAAGAAGGAAGAAGAAAAAGAAGGAACAAAGGGAAGAGAGGAAAAAGGAAGGAAGAAAGGGAAAAGGAAAAAAAGGAAGAGACGGAAGAAGAAAGAAGAAAGGAGGAAGAAAAAGAAGGAAGAAGGAAGAATGAAGAAGGAAGAAGAAAGAAGGAAGAAGAAAGAAAAGGAAGAAGGAACAAAGGGAAGAAGGAACAAAGGGAAGAAGGAAGAAAAGGAAGAAGGGGAAGAAGGAAAAAAATGAAGAAGGATGAGAAGGAAGGAGAAGAAGGAAGGAAGAAGAAAACGAAGAAGGAAGAAAGAAGGAAGAAAGGGAAGAAGGGACAGAAGGAAGAAGAAAGAAAAGGAAGACGGAAGAGAAAGAAGACCAAAGAAAGAAGGAAGAAGGAAGGTAGAAGGAAGGAGAAATAAAAAGGAAGAAAGAATTAAGAAGAAGGAAGAAAAGGAAGAAGAAAGAAAAAGGAGGAAGAGAAGAAGGAAGGAAAGGAAGAAGGAAGGAAAGGAAGAAGGAAGAAGGAAGGAAAGGAAGAAGGAAGAAAAGGAAGGAAGAAGGAAGGAAGAAGAAAGAAGAAAAAGGAAGAAGGAAGAAGAAAGAAGGAAGGAGGAAGAAAAAGAAGGAAGAAGATAGAAGAAAAGGAAGAAGGGGAAGAAGGAACAGAAGTCAGAAGGAAGAAAAGGAAGGAGGAACAGAAAGAAGACTAAAATAGGAAGGAAGAAGGAATAATGAAGAAGGAGGAAGGAAGAAGAGAAAGAAAGAAGGAAGGACAAGGAAGGAGAAAGGAAGAAGAAGGAGGAAGAAGAGGAAGAAGAGGAAGAAGAGAAAGGAAGAAAAAACAAGGGAGGAAAAAGAAAGGAGGAGGAGGAGGAAAGAGGAAGAGGAGAAAGAAGGAGGGGTAAAGAGGATTGGGGTGTAAACTCTCAGAAGTAGCGGAGGTTTCCCCCTTTTATACCCCTTTTGCCCCTCACCTTCCCTGCGCTATCAGTTGGAATATATTAAAGAACGGCCTCTTTAACTGGGACGCCGGCCATTTGCAGTGAATCGCCTCATCTCCGTTACCTTCACATTTAATGTGAAATTCGATCAGTCTGCCTTTCGCTGATGGTTTCAAACGGAAGGGACGCGCGCCAGATGCATCCAGCGCCAAATGGACATATGTTCAGACGACGTTAACTGTTTAGAGCGCACCGGGTAATTTTATCATGTGAATTACAGCCGCTTCTGTTCTCCAGGTGGAGGATAATTTAGCAAGTCATTTAGACGCCATCTTGGCCATGCGGCCAATGACGGAATGTACAGAAAGGAGGGAGCGCCAAGGGTGACTGCAGACATTCAAGGGGCGTCGGACGGCCGGGGCATAGAAAGAGCACAAATATAACAATATGACTCTCTACTAGAACATCCAATAAAAGAAGCTACAAGGTCAATACAATCACTTTCTGTTCTTCTTTGGATACGCTTTAAATCTATTAAAGTGAAAACAAGCTTGGCAGAATCTGCAAGTTGACTTTCAAAGCTGCAACCTCCCCCATCATGCTTCAAAGAAGATGATTTACTAAAAGCAAATAAAACGATCACTTTGCAAGGGAATTTTCTCCAGAGCTTAGTGAATGCGGTGGAATTTACCTTGCAAAGTGCAACGTCCCTTGCCAAGTTGATTTGCCTTTAGTATATCAACCCCAATGTGAGAGGTAGAGAATGCAGTAGACATGTGCACAACAAAAAAAAATTTGTTTATTTTCGTTTCGTTTTTTTCGTTTCCGAATTTTTTTTATTTTTTCGTTTTTTTCATTTCCGTTGATTCGTAACGATTCGTACATTCGTAAGTCATCGTTGTTCGTACTCGTAACGATTCGTACATTTGTAAGAGTTATTTTTCGTTCATTCTTTTATTCGAAATTCGGACGCATTCTTAGTTATTCGTACATTCTTAACATTCGCAACATTCGTAACATTCGTAATCGGAGCATAATTCATAATTTTATGTAATGTGTATGCTATTATTACATTTTAATAATTTACGAATCAAAAAAAAAAATAGAAAAAAAAAAAAGTTACAAAATAAAAAAAAAAAAAAAAAAAAAAAATACAAATCGAAAAAAAAAAGTTACGAATCGAAAAAAAAGTTCCGAATGTACGAATTTTTTTGTTCAATCCATTCATTACGAATCGAAAAAAAAAAAAGTTACAAATCGAAAAAAAAAAAGTTACGAATCGAAAAAAAAGTTACGAATGTACGAATTTTTTTGTTCAATCCATTCATTACGAATCGAAAAAAAAAAAAAAAAAAGTTACAAATCGAAAAAAAAAAGTTACGAATCGAAAAAAAAGTACGAATGTACGAATTTTTTTGTTCAATCCATTCATTACGAATCGAAAAAAAAAAAAGTTACAAATCAAAAAAAAAAAAAGTTTCGAATCGAAAAAAAAGTTACGAATGTACAAATTTTTTTGTTCAATCCATTCATTACGAATCGAAAAAAAAAAAAAAAAAAAAATTACAAATCGAAAAAAAAAAGTTACGAATCGAAAAAAAAAGTTACTAATGTACGAATTTTTTTGTTCAATCCATTCATTACAAATCGAAAAAAAAGTCACGAATCGAAAAAAAAAAAGGTTTTTGTTCAATCCATTCGAAGCACGTTAAGCACACCATTGTAAGGGACACGGAAAATTACCAATACAACAAAAAAAAAAAGTTACGAATGTACGAATTTTTTTTGTTCAATCCATTCATTACGAATCGAAAAAAAAAAAAGTTACAAATCAAAAAAAAAAAAAGTTTCGAATCGAAAAAAAAGTTACGAATGTACAAATTTTTTTGTTCAATCCATTCATTACGAATCGAAAAAATAAAAATAAAATTACAAATCGAAAAAAAAAAGTTACGAATCGAAAAAAAAGTTACGAATGTACGAATTTTTTGTTCAATCCATTCATTACGGATCGAAAAAAAAAAAAAATACAAATCGAAAAAAAAAAAAAAAAAAGTTACTAATGTACGAATTTTTTTGTTCAATCCATTCAATACGAATCGAAAAAAAAAAAAAAATGTTACAAATCGAAAAAAAAACGTTTTTGTTCAATCTATTCGAAGCACGTTAAGCAGCACCATTGTAAGGGACACGGAAAATTACCAATACAACAACAAAAAAAAAGTTACGAATGTACGAATTTTTTCGTTCATTTTCGTTGTTCCTTTTTTCGTTTTTCGTATTTTCGTTGTTTGGTTTTTCGGATTTTCTTTGCTTTTCGGATTCGTTCGATTCAAACGATTCGTTATTCGGATTCGTACAATTCGAACGATTCGTTAATCGGATTCGTTCGATTCGAGCGATTCGTTCATTCGTACGAAAACGAACGAACGAAAAAAAAACGAAAAAAATACGAAAAACCCAAAAAAAAAACGAAACGAATTGCACATGTCTAGAATGCAGTCAGATTAGGGAAAAGCACGGAGGGGGGTGCACTCCAGTGAACTCCTGATGAAGCTCTCTGCGAAACGTGTTGCAGCTACTTCCTGTCTACATGCACTCCAGGGATTGGAATTTCTCAGGGTGGATTTCCTGGTGACAACAACGTCTGTGTTAGTGTGTTTTGAATGGCTACTTGAAATCTTCATCGGAAGCCAGTGTGACAACGCAGGAGAGCAACAGAGACAGGGCGTGGTCACCCTATACCAGGAAGTGCCTGAGCAAGGACCTCTATGGCAGCATTTTAATGAAAGCTGCAGATTTAAAAAAATAAAAATTTCACCAAAAATAACAAAAATTACTTTGGAAATGACATGAACGTGGCAATACCATATTGAAGTGTTCGTGATCGGTCACGTGGCACAGAGTGCCCCCCTCCCCCGAGCCAACTTCAATGAGCACCGTCCAGGTTTGCCTAGCTAGTACCTCGGAAAGCAGAGCCGCCTTTGCAGTGAAGTGTTGAAGGAGGACGGGAAGAGTCATCTCAAGTGATACAGGTGCGGCCAACAACACTCCGTGAAAGGTTAAGATGGCGCCGAGTGAAGGAGTATGTTTTCGCGCCGTTTTCCGTCTGCCTCTCAAGGCGCACTTTACTTCTTTTTTTTTTTTTGGGCGATTTATTCCCTGTGCAACCTTGTCATTTTCTCAGAAGCTTTTTTTTTTATCTTCAAGGAGTTCGTCGTGTTTTATGATCTTCGCTTGGCAAAAAAAAATGCCATTAATGCCTCTTAAACCCCCCCCCCCCCCCCCCCCCCCCAGGAGCTGGAAGACCCCCCGTTGCGCCAAAGTCACACAAATTGTGGAGAGGAGCCGCTGCATTCTGTAATCAGCCGTACACCGGGTACGTCCTCCGCCATTAACCAGCGCTAAGTGGTTGCCGGGACACGGGATGAATATTCAGCAATAGATCACTGTGCTCCAAAAGAGTCAAACTCCTCTCCACCTTTCAGCAAGTTCGAAAGTGTGCAAAAAAAAAGAAATAAATACAAATATATATTGTGGCGCCCCGTCCAATTAGGGGTACAGGGGGTGCCGCCCTCCCCTAATCTACATGCAGGGCGTCGGACGCATAGATTCCAATGGGGTTTTTTTGTTTTGTTTAAGCACATGATTGGAGCCTGAGGCTCTAATTGGCTTTGTTAAGGAGCCTAGGGGTACTGTGAGAGGTTGAGGAGCCCTGTGTGGACTGAGGGCGCTTAGGGAGGCTGAATGTACTATTGGAGGTTGAGGAGCACTGTGGGGACTAAAGGCTGTTAGGAGGCCTGGAAGCACTATGGGTGTTTGAGGGACACTCTGGGGCTGAGGGCTGTTAGGGAGCCTGAGGGTACTTTGAGAGGTTGAGCAGCACTGTGGGGACTAAGGGCTCTTAGGGGGCCTGGGGGTACTGTGAGAGGCTGAGGAGTACTGTGGGGACTCGGGTCTGTTAGGGGGCCTGGGGGTACTACGTGAGGTTGAGGAGCACTGTGGGAACAGAGGGCTCTTAGGGGGCCTGGAGGAACTCTGGGTGGTTAAAGGGCACTCTGGGGCTGAGGGCTGTTAGGGGGCCTGAGGGTACTGTGAAAGGTTGAGGAGCATTGTGGGGGCTGTTAAGGGGCCCAGGGGTATAGTAAGAGGTTGAGAACTGTGGGGATTAGGGGCATTAGGGTGCCTGGGGGTGCTGTGAGAGGTTAAGCAGCCCTGTGTGGACTGAGGGCTCTTAGGGAGGCTGAAGGTACTATTGGAGGTTGAGGAGCACTGTGGGGACTAAGGGCTATTAGGAGGCCTGGAGGGACTATGGATGGTTGAGGGGCACTCTGGGGCTGAGGGCTGTTAGGGAGCCTGAGGGTACTTTGACAGGTTGAGCAGCACTGTGGGAACTAAGGGCTGTTAGGGGGCCTGGGGGTACTATGTGAGGTTGAGAACTGTGGGGAATAAGGGGCATTAGGGTGCCTAAGGGGGGTTTGAGAGGTTAGGCAACCCTGTGTGGACTGAGGGCTCTTAGGGAGGCTGAAGGTACTATTGGAGGTTGAGGAGCACTGTGGGGACTGAGGGCTATTAGGAGGCCTGGAGGGACTATGGATGGTTGAGGGGCACTCTGGGGCTGAGGGCTGTTAGGGAGCCTGAGGGTACTTTGAGGTTGTTCAGAGGTTGAGCAGCACCATGGGGACTAAGGGTTGTTAGGGGGCCTGGGGGTACTGTGAGAGGTTGAGGAGCCCTGTGTGGACTGAGGGCTCTTATTGAGGCTGAATGTACTATTGGCGGTTGAGGAGCACTGTGGGGACTAAGGGCTCTTAGGGGGTCTGGAAGCACTCTAGGTGGTTGAAGGGCACTCTGGGGCTGAAGGCTGTTAGGGAGCCTGAGGGTACTTTGAGAGGTTGAGCAGCACTGTGGGGATTAAGGGCTGTTAGGGGGCCTGGGGGTACTGTGAGAGGTTGACGAGCACTGTATTAACTGAGGGCTCTTAGGGGGCCTGGAGGCACTCTGGGTGGTTGAAGGGCACTCTGGGGCTGAGGGTTGTTAGGGGGGCCTGAGGGTACTGTGAAAGGTTGAGGAGCACTGTGGGGGATGAGAGCTGTTAAGGGGCCCAGGGGTACCGTAAGAGGTTGAGAACTGTGGGGATTAAGGAGCATTAGGGGGCCTGGGGGTGCTGTGAGAGGTTAAGCAGCCCTGTGTGGGCTCTTATTGAGGCTGAAGGTACTATTGGAGGTTGAGGAGCACTGTGGGAACTGAGGGCTGTTAGGAGGCCTGGGAGCACCATGGGTGGCTGAGGGGCACTCTGGGGCTGAGGGCTGTTAGGGAGCCTGAGGGTACTTTGAGAGGTTGAGCAGCACTGTGTGGACTGAGGGCTCTTAGGGAGGCGGAAGGTACTATTGGAGGTTGAGGAGCATTGTGGGGACTGAGGGCTCTTAGGGAGGCGGAAGGTACTATTGGAGGTTGAGGAGCACTGTGGGGACTGAGGGCTCTTAGGGAGGCTGAAGGTACTATTGGAGGTTGAGGAGCACTGTGGGGACTGAGGGCTCTTAGGGAGGCTGAAGGTACTATTGGAGGTTGAGGAGCACTGTGGGGACTGAGGGCTCTTAGGGAGGCAGAAGGTACTATTGGAGGTTGAGGAGCACCGTGGGGACTGAGGGCTCTTAGGGAGGCGGAAGGTACTATTGGAGGTTGAGGAGCACTGTGGGGACTGAGGGCTCTTAGGGAGGCGGAAGGTACTATTGGAGGTTGAGGAGCATTGTGGGGACTGAGGGCTCTTAGGGAGGCTGAAGGTACTATTGGAGGTTGAGGAGCACTGTGGGGACTGAGGGCTCTTAGGGAGGCAGAAGGTACTATTGGAGGTTGAGGAGCACCGTGGGGACTGAGGGCTCTTAGGGAGGCTGAAGGTACTATTGGAGGTTGAGGAGCACTGTGGGGACTGAGGGCTCTTAGGGAGGCGGAAGGTACTATTGGAGGTTGAGGAGCATTGTGGGGACTGAGGGCTCTTAGGGAGGCGGAAGGTACTCTTGGAGGATGAGGAGCACTGTGGGGATTGAGGGCTCTTAGGGAGGCTGAAGGTACTATTGGAGGTTGAGGAGCATTGTGGGGACTGAGGGCTGTTAGGGAGCCTGAGGGTACTTTGAGAGGTTGAGCAGCACTGTGGGAACTAAGGGCTGTTAGGGGGCCTGGGGGTACTATGTGAGGTTGAGGAGCACTGTGGGAACTGAGGGCTCTTAGGGGGCCTGGAGGCACTCTGGGTGGTTGAAGGGCACTCTGGGGCTGAGGGTTGTTAGGGGGGCCTGAGGGTACTGTGAAAGGTTGAGGAGCACTGTGGGGACTGAGAGCCGTTAAGGGGCCCAGGGGTACCGTAAGAGGTTGAGAACTGTGGGGATTAAGGGGCATTAGGGGGCCTGGGGGTTCTGTGAGAGGTTAAGCAGCCCTGTGTGGGCTCTTATTGAGGCTGAAGGTACTATTGGAGGTTGAGGAGCACTGTGGGAACTGAGGGCTGTTAGGAGGCCTGGGAGCACCATGGGTGGCTGAGGGACACTCTGGGGCTGAGGGCTGTTAGGGAGCCTGAGGGTACTTTGAGAGGTTGAGCAGCACTGTGTGGACTGAGGGCTCTTAGGGAGGCGGAAGGTACTATTGGAGGTTGAGGAGCACTGTGGGGACTGAGGGCTCTTAGGGAGGCGGAAGGTACTCTTGGAGGTTGAGGAGCACTGTGGGGACTGAGGGCTCTTAGGGAGGCGGAAGGTACTATTGGAGGTTGAGGAGCACTGTGGGGACTGAGGGCTCTTAGGGAGGCTGAACATACTATTGGAGGTTGAGGAGCACTGTGTGGACTGAGGGCTCTTAGGGAGGCTGAAGGTACTATTGGAGGTTGAGGAGCACTGTGGGGACTGAGGGCTCTTAGGGAGGCGGAAGGTACTATTGGAGGTTGAGGAGCCCTGTGGGGACTGAGGGCTCTTAGGGAGGCGTAAGGTACTATTGGAGGTTGAGGAGCACTGTGGGGACTGAGGGCTCTTAGGGAGGCGGAAGGTACTCTTGGAGGTTGAGGAACACTGTGGGGACTGAGGGCTCTTAGGAAGGCGGAAGGTACTATTGGAGGTTGAGGAGCACTGTGGGGACTGAGGGCTCTTAGGGAGGCTGAAGGTACTATTGGAGGTTGAGGAGCCCTGTGGGGACTGAGGGCTCTTAGGGAGGCTGAAGGTACTATTGGAGGTTGAGGAGCACTGTGGGGACTAAGGGCTCTTAGGAGGCCTGGAGGCACTATGGATGGTTTGTAGGCCCTGTGGGTCATTGATGGGCACTCTAGGGACTGAGGGTACTTAGGGGGGCTGAGGGTACTGTAAGACTGCACTGTCAATGGTTACCAATGAAGACCGGTATAAGATACGGTGACTATTGCAGCAAGCTTTTCTTTTTTTAACCCTTTAGCCATAATAAAAGAAACATCTACAAAAACACAAGAGAGTCAGGAAGATCCTGCAGCTTGCGAAGGCTCCGGGAGAAATATGGACCCCCAGAGCCGCCATGACAGGCTGTGAAATGATTTTCACGTCTCGTTTCCTCTGATGACGAGCGGCTCGTCCTCCATCTCTCAGCCCGATAACAGATCAGGTAATGTGAAATCTGACATCACCCGACAGCTGACATTCCCGATGATTTCTTGGAGCCAACAATGTGGCCCCCGTCATCAGATATTAGCATTCGGAGTCTTTCCGGGGGGCCCCCAGAGTGACTTCCTGCTTGATCTGTCCGATGGTCGGCTCTCGGAATGAGGGAGAGATGGAGTCTTGGAGGAGAGGAATAGATCCTTCTAGAGGAAAACAATACATTACGGTGAGGGTCTGTCGGTGATGATGGATTGCTCCGCATTCCCCACAATTGTAATCACATTCCTTAACAATGTTGTTCGCAAACTGGAACAAACAAGCTAAACTTTAATCAAACAGCATCATTTGTTCCTTTGCGCGCCCCTATTATCAACTGCCAATCAGCAGCAGTTAGAAGACGTGTGGAAAAGCTGCTGTTGGAAGTGGGAGGAATAGTGCCCCATCGTTGGTGTCAGTGGAGGAATAGTGCCCCATCATTGGTGTCAGTGGGAGGAATAATGCCCCATCGTTGGTGTCAGTTGGAGGAATAGTGCCCCATCATTGGTGTCAGTGGGAGGAATAGTGCCCCATCATTGGTGTCAGTGGGAGGAATAGTGCCCCATCATTGGTGTCAGTGGGAGGAATCGTTGCCCATCGTTGGTGTCAGTGGGAGGAATAGTGCCCATCATTGGTGTCAGTGGGAGGAATAGTTGCCCAATGTTGGTGTCAGTGGGAGGAATCGTTGCCCCATGTTGGTGTCAGTGGGAGGAATCGTTGCCCCTTGTTGGTGTCAGTGGGAGGAATCGTTGTCCCATCGTTGGTGTCAGTGGGAGGAATCGTGTGCCATCGTTGGTGTCAGTGGAAGGAATCGTGCCCATTGTTGGTGTCAGTGGGAGGAATCGTGTGCCATCGTTGGTGTCAGTGGGAGGAATCGTGTCCCATTGTTGGTGTCAGTGGAAGGAATCGTGCCCATTGTTGGTGTCAGTGGAAGGAATCGTTGCCCATTGTTGGTGTCAGTGGGAAGGATCGTTGCCCATTGTTGGTGTCAGTGGGAGGAATCGTTGCCCATTGCTGGTGTCAGTGGGAGGAATCGTTGCCCATCGTTGGTGTCAGTGGGAGGAATCGTTGCCCATTGTTGGTGTCAGTGGGAGGAATGTTGCCCCATCATTGGTGTCAGTGGGAGGAATCGTGCCCCATCATTGGTGTCAGTGGGAGGAATGGTGCCCCCATCATTGGTGTCAGTGGAAGGAATGGTGCCCATTGTTGGTTTCAGTGGGAGGAATCGTTGGTGTCAGTGGAAGGAATAGTGTCCCATCGTTGGTGTCAGTGGAAGGAATAGTGTCCCATCGTTGGTGTCAGTGGAAGGAATAGTGCCCCATCATTGGTGTCAGTGGAAGGAATGGTGCGCCATCCATAGGCGTGCGCACAGGGTGTGCCGGATGTGCCCTAATCACCCTGTTCAGTACTCATTTCCCCTGCTTCCTGGCACCCCCCCCCCCCCCCCGGACACAATATTCTCCTGCCTTCAAGCAAGTGAGTATACTAAGGTAAGGGGGACTCAGATGTAAGGGGTGCCCTGTGGACTCTGACGTAAAGGGGGCTTTAAGGGCCCTAATTTAATGGGGAATGCTGGGAACTCCTTTATATCAGAGTCCCCCTTAACAGAGTCCACAAAGTCCCCCCTTAAAAATAAAATGGCCGTGCGCGGCTGAAGTGTTGGGGTTTGGCTTGAAGAAAAGGTGGCGACCCCAAGTGTTCTCTGTGCTGTTACTTTGTCTTCAAGTTTAAAAAAAAAATAAAAAATAAAAAACTGCAAATATTAATAAAATAACAAAATCAGCAGATAGAAGAAATAAAGCGTTTGGCTAATTGATTTTCTTCTTTAATTATCAAAACAATTAAAGAAAAACACGGCTATGCCACCCGCTCCGGTGAAGCGCCCCGTAAGCTTTGCCGCCGGCCGACCTTTACCTGCGTCACAAGTTGTATAAAATTCCGCAACCTTCATAAAATACCCTTTAAAACATCGCGCTTCGCCGGTAATCATGTCCGTGGATTTCCAGCGCCGCGCCGGCTCTTCGGAGCTGCGGTTATTCTCAGCGAGATGTTAACGAGCCGCATGAGCTGCACCGCGTTAATCAAGCACTTTGGTGTCAAATAAAACGCATTAATTGGAAATCTGCTGTACAATAGGAATTAGAAACGTAAAAAAAAAAAAAAATTATAATAGCAAGGATGCAACGCAGAGTTATAAAATGGTCACATACATTATATATTCAAGAAACAAGGTCACGAGGTGCTTTGCTTAGTGGTAGATGATTGAGGGGGGGGGGGGGGGCTGCTGCCCCCCTGGGTGCCAGTAATGGAAATAAGGAGGAACATGAAAGCTTATCGCAACACGGAAATGTTATATATTGCAGATTAGTCGTCTTTAGAAGTGATGGCTGCATTCGTTTTCTTTATTTTTAGCTATATATAAGTCAATATATTTGTAGTGCCCGTCTACCTACCCATGCCTAGAGACAGGTCCCTTTAACTCCTTTTACCCTGGGTTTCCACCACCCCTCTCTGCCAATCCCTCCACTGGCTTCAGTGTCCTCCACCCCTCTCTGCCAATCCCTCCACTGGCTTCAGTGTCCTCCACCCCTCTCTGCCAATCCCTCCACTGGCTTCCATTCAGTGTCCTCCACCCCTCACTGCCAATCCCTCCACTGGCCTCCATTCAGTGTCCTCCACCCCTCTCTGACAATCCCTCCACTGGCTTCTATTCAGTGTCCTCCACCCCTCACTACCAATCCATCCACTGGCTTCTATTCAGTGTCCTCCACCCCTCTCTGCCAATCCCTCCACTGGCTTCTATTCAGTGTCCTCCACACTTCACTGCCAACCCCCCCACTGGCTTCCATTCAGTGTCCTCCACCCCTCATTACCAATCCCTCCACTGGCTTCTATTCAGTGTCCTCCACCCCTCACTACCAATCCATTCACTGGCTTCCATTCAGTGTCCTCCACCCCTCTCTGCCAATCCCTCCACTGGCTTCCATTCAGTGTCCTCCACCCCTCACTGCCAATCCCTCAACTTGCTTCAACTCAGTGACCTCCACCCCTCTCTGCCAATTCTTCCACTGGCTTCCGTTCAATGTCCTCCACCCCTCACTGCCAATCCCTCCACTGGCTTCCATTCAGTGTCCTCCACCCCTCACTGCCAATCCCTCCACTGGCCTCCATTCAGTGTCCTCCACCCCTCTCTGCCAATCCCTCCACTGGCTTCTATTCAGTGTCCTCCACCCCTCACTACCAATCCATCCACTGGCTTCTATTCAGTGTCCTCCACCCCTCTCTGCCAATCCCTCCACTGGCTTCTATTCAGTGTCCTCCACACTTCACTGCCAACCCCCCCACTGGCTTCCATTCAGTGTCCTCCACCCCTCACTGCCAATCCCTCCACTGGCTTCTATTCAGTGTCCTCCACCCCTCACTACCAATCCATTCACTGGCTTCCATTCAGTGTCCTCCACCCCTCTCTGCCAATCCCTCCACTGGCTTCCATTCAGTGTCCTCCACCCCTCACTGCCAATCCCTCAACTTGCTTCAACTCAGTGACCTCCACCCCTCTCTGCCAATTCTTCCACTGGCTTCCGTTCAATGTCCTCCACCCCTCACTGCCAATCCCTCCACTGGCCTCCATTCAGTGTCCTCCACCCCTCTCTGCCAATCCCTCCACTGGCTTCCATTCAGTGTCCTCCACCCCTCACTACCAATCCCTCCACTGGCTTCTATTCAGTGTCCTCCACACTTCACTGCCAACCCCCCCACTGGCTTTCATTCAGTGTCCTCCACACTTCACTGCCAACCCCCCCACTGGCTTCCATTCAGTGTCCTCCACCCCTCTCTGCCAATCCCTCCACTGGCTTCTATTCAGTGTCCTCCACCCCTCACTACCAATCCATTCACTGGCTTCCATTCAGTGTCCTCCACCCCTCTCTGCCAATCCCTCCACTGGCTTCCATTCAGTGTCCTCCACCCCTCCCTGCCAATCCCTCAACTTGCTTCAACTCAGTGACCTCCACCCCTCTCTGCCAATTCTTCCACTGGCTTCCGTTCAATGTCCTCCACCCCTCACTGCCAATCCCTCCACTGGCTTCCATTCAGTGTCCTCCACCCCTCTCTGCCAATCCCTCCACTGTCTTCTATTCAGTGTCCTCCACCCCTCTCTGCCAATCCCTCCACTGGCTTCCATTCAGTGACCTCCACCCCTCTCTGCCAATCCCTCCACTGGCTTCTATTCAGTGTCCTCCACCCCTCACTACCAATCCCTCCACTGGCTTCTATTCAGTGTCCTCCACCCCTCACTGCAAATCCCTCCACTGGCCTCCATTCAGTATCCTCCACCCCTTACTGCCAATCCCTCCACTGGCCTCCATTCAGTATCCTCCACCCCTTACTGCCAATCCCTCCACTGGCCTCCATTCAGTATCCTCCACCCCTTACTGCCAATCCCTCAACTGGCTTCCACTCAGTGTCCTCCACCCCTCACTGCCAATCCCTCCACTGGCCTCCATTCAGTATCCTCCACCCCTTACTGCCAATCCCTCCACTGGCCTCCATTCAGTATCCTCCACCCCTTACTGCCAATCCCTCCACTGGCCTCCATTCAGTATCCTCCACCCCTTACTGCCAATCCCTCAACTGGCTTCCACTCAGTGTCCTCCACCCCTCACTGCCAATCCCTCCACTGGCCTCCATTCAGTATCCTCCACCCCTCACTGCCAATCCCTCCACTGGCCTCCATTCAGTATCCTCCACCCCTCACTGCCAATCCCTCCACTGGCCTCCATTCAGTATCCTCCACCCCTTACTGCCAATCCCTCCACTGACCTCCATTCAGTGTCCTCCACCCCTCACTGCCAATCCCTCCACTGGCTTCTATTCAGTGTCCTCCACCCCTCACTACCAATCCCTCCACTGGCTTCAGTGTCCTCCACCCCTCACTGCCAATCCCTCAACTGGCTTTCATTCAGTATCCTCCACCCCTCACTGCCAATCCCTCCACTGGCCTCCATTCAGTGTCCTCCACCCTTACTGCCAATCCCTCCACTGGCTTCCATTCAGTGTCCTCCACCCCTCACTGCCAATTCTTCCACTGGCTTCCATTCAGTGTCCTCCACACTTCACTGCCAATCCCTGTACTGGCTTCCATTCAGTGTCCTCCACCCCTCACTGGTAATCCCTCCACTGGCCTCCATTCAGTATCCTCCACCCCTTACTGCCAATCCTTCAACTGGCTTCCATTCAGTGTCCTCCACCCCTTACTGCCAATCCCTCCACTGGCTTCCATTCAGTGTCCTTCACCCCTCACTGGCAATCCCTCCACTGGCCTCCATTCAGTATCCTCCACCCCTTACTGCCAATCCTTCAACTGGCTTCCATTCAGTGTCCTCCACCCCTCCCTGCCAATTCTTCCACTGCCTTCCATTCAGTGTCCTCCACACTTCACTGCCAACCCCCCACTGGCTTCCATTCAGTGTCCTCCACCCCTCTCTGCCAATCCCTCCACTGGCCTCCATTCAGTGTCCTCCATCCCTTCACTTGCTTCCACTAAGTATGCTCTACCCATCTCTGTCAATCACTCCACTGGTTTGCATTCATTATCCTCCACCCCTCTCTCCCAATCCCGCCACTGGCATCTATTTAGTGTCCTTCACCCCTTGTTATCAATCCCTCCACTGGCTTCCATTCAGGGTCCTCCACACCTCACTGCCAATCCCTTCATTGGGTTCTACTCAGTATGCTCTACCCATCTTTGCCAATCCCTCCAGCGGTTTGCATTCAGTGTTCTCCACCCCTCTCTCCCAAACCCACCACTGACATCCATTCAGTGTCCTCCACCCCTCTCTACTAATCCCTCCACTGGCTTCCATGCAGTGTCCTCTGCCCCTCACTGCCAATCCCTCAACTGGCTTCCATTCAGTGTCCTCCACACCTCTCTGCCAATCCTTCCAATGGCTTCTACTCAGTATGCTCTACCCATCTTTGCCAATCCCTCCAGGGGTTTGCATTCAGTGTCCTCCACCCCTCTCTCCCAAACCCACCACTGGCTTCCATGCAGTGTCCTCCACCCCTCTCTACTAATCCCTCCACTGGCTTCCATTCAGTGTCCTCCACACCTCTCTGCCAATCCTTCCAATGGCTTCTACTCAGTATGCTCTACCCATCTTTGCCAATCCCTCCAGGGGTTTGCATTCAGTGTCCTCCACCCCTCTCTCCCAAACCCACCACTGGCTTCCATGCAGTGTCCTCCACCCCTCTCTACTAATCCCTCCACTGGCATCCATTCAGTGTCCTCCACCCCTCTCTACTAATCCCTCCACTGGCATCCACCCCTCACTGCCAATCCCTCCACTGGCATCCATTCAGTGTCCTCCACCCCTCTCTACCAATCCCTCAACTGGCTTCCATGCAGTGTCCTCCACCCCTCTCTACTAATCCCTCCACTGGCATCCATTCAGTGTCCTCCACCCCTCTCTACTAATCCCTCCACTGGCATCCATTTAGTGTCCTGCACCACTCACTGCCAATCCCTCCACTGGCATCCATTCAGTGTCCTCCACCCCTCTCTACCAATCCCTCAACTGGCTTCCACTCAGTGTCCTCCACCCCTCACTGCCAATCCCTCCACTGGCTTTCATTAAGTGCATTCAGTGATGGATTTATTTCAAAAGGTAAAAAAAAACTGAATAAAATGTGTTCTCTGTAAAATGCCAAAAAAAAATTCAGTTTTTAAATGTTTTTATCCATAGGTTTAATAAAAAAAATAAAATAAATAAAACTGTAGGAGGAAATCCATGCACATTGATTCAGGTAAATGGCATCTTGGCATCAATTACCTCAGCTTATGAATGGGTCATATTTCCAGCACTGGAAAGGAAACTTTAGCACCTACTTACCCCCCCCCCCCCCCCACCCCTCACCTCCGGGCACCAATGTTCTCTGCCATATCACCACCGCCTCTCTCTCACCCCCGCCCCTCACCTCCGGCCACCAATGTTGTCTGCCATATCACCACCGCCTCTCTCTCACCCCCCCCCCCCCCCCGCCCCTCACCCCCGGGCACCAATGTTCTCTGCCATATCACCACCGCCTCTCTCTCCCCCCCCCCCCGCCCCTCACCTCCGGCCACCAATGTTCTCTGCCATATCACCACCCGCCTCTCTCTCACCCCCCCCCCGCCCCTCACCCCCGGGCACCAATGTTCTCTGCCATATCACCACCGCCTCTCTCTCACCCCCTCCCCCCCCTCACCCCTCTGGCTATCAGGCCCATCCATGTGTCAGCTCCACGGTCTCGGTCCTCCCAGCATCAAAGCCGAGGTGTAAAAATAATCCCAGCATCTGCTCCTCTCCCCCGACTGGGTGCAGCTGATCCGACACCTTGGCACCGGTACCTGTGGGGGTGGATTCTGATTTCCATAACCTTGAAAGGAAAAAGGACACGTTTCCCCTTCACATGCTCCTCACTGGAAGCTGGCACCATGCTGACTGGTACGGATAATGGTACAGACACGCCACAAATTTCTCCTTTTGATGTTTTATAAGCTACTAACATCAGAACTCGAAGCGTCGAGAACCGGAACATCTACCGACGACCTAAACATTTCGCCGGCATCCAGCAAGTAACACGTGACATGGTTGTCTACTTGTAAGCCTGGGGGACCTCCTGCTGGGGTGGCACTACAAGTTTCAGCAAAAAAAAAAAGGATGAATGGGCATGCTGGCGCTTGTAGATGTGTGATGCCTGGAGAGATAAGGGTAGCAAATAGGGGGCTGTGCAATGTTAGGGTAGCCACATACAGACAGATGACTACAGGAGTTACACGAGATTACCAAAAGTATTGGGACGCCTGCCTTTACACGCACATGAACTTTATATTAGAGTAAATATGATGTTGAGTCTGAAGGAAGAAATATTATGAATCTTGCAGATCAATATTGAACCACTTATCAACCCTCCCCCCAAAACGGGTTGGTATTGTACTTAGCATTTGGAATAAACTTTATTTCAGACTCAAATTTTGGGTGTGCCATTTCATTCTGCAGCTCAAAATGTATAAAGCCATGGAGAGGGCTGCTTTGACCCCTTTGTATGTGGAAGCTGAAACCATACCCCCCCCCCCCCCCCCGCCCCCAAAAGTGCCACTCAGGCACTTCCTGAGGGCCCCGGGCCACTAGGGGGCCCCATCAGGGTTGCCAGCCTCAGTAAAACCAGGGACAGTATGTCAAAATCAGTTTTTTTTTTACATCTATTTCTGAAATGTCCCTTACCGACATCCTTTTGGTCTAAAAATCCCGAGATTATAGCTGCCCCACCTCTCCAGTACCTTCTCAGCCAATAGAAACATGTCTGTGTATACTGTGTGTACATGTATGTGTATACTGTGTGATTGTATACTGTCTGTGTGTATACTGTGTGGCCCCATAATCTCTGATTGCCTGGGGGCCCCATAATCTCCCATTGCCCGGGGGCCCCATGAGTGGTCAGTCCGCCCCTGGTTTCAGTCCAAAATGAAGTTCCGAAGGGCACAATAGCCAACGTGTTTTGGGGGCCTAACTCCGGATTGGTAGGTGGGCAGCTCCCACACGCCTAGGGGTCAAAACGCAGGCCCTGGCTTATAAAGACGAAGATCTGAACTGGGTATGATGTTTCAATCTCCAGTTCAGATCTTCGTCTTTATATAACCCAGGGGCAGCGTTTTTTTTTTTGTTTTCAAAACGTTTTATTAGTAGAAAAACAGAATATACAAGAACAGAAAGTAACATCATCAAACCGTATCACGGTTATAGCACGAGGTTCATCGTAGGGCATTAAACCAACAGTTTCAGTATATTGTAACACATTTCATTTTAAAACAAGTATAAGAAACCACCGTTGACAGAGGATCAGTGGAGAACCACTAGTAATAGGATGTGTTCTAGGTGAGATTAATATCCAAATAATAAAAAGAAAAAAAGAGAGAGGGAAAAAGAAATAAAAAAAATTAAAATAAACCAAAACTAGCAACTCAGGGTAATGCCCCGTACACACGGTCGGATTTTCCGACGGAAAATGTCCTATCGGACAATGTTGTCGGAAATTCCGACCGTGTGTGGGCTCCATCTGACTTTTTCCGTTGGATTTTCCGACGGACAAAGTTTTATCTCCTGCTCTCAAATTTTCCGACAACAAAGTCCTATCGGACTTTTTCCGATCGTGTGTAGCGAATTCCGACGGACAAAGTGCCACGCATGCTCAGATCACATTACAAGACCAAAGCTATTGGCTACTGGCCTCTACGTAGTCCCGTCGTACGCAACAAACGTCACCACGTTCAGAATGATCGGATTTTCCGACAACTTTGTCCGACCGTGTGTATGGATCCGATGGATTTTGTGGTCGGATTTTCCGACCTTGTGTACGGGGCATAAGGGTATGGTCAGTCTTGAAGTCTAAGAACAATCCAGGGGATCCATTTTGCATCAAAGGATGGCATTGTATCGTCTAGGGCAGTGATGGCGAACCTTTTTGAGCCCGAGTGCCCAAACTGAAATAAATACATTGGTTTTGTGTTGCAAAGTGCCAACACGGCAATTTGCGAAAGAGAAGGGTTGTGTGAGAGAGAGAGGGGTGTGAGAGAGAGAAAGAGAGAGAGAGAGAGAGAGAGGGGCGTGTGAGAGCGAGAGAGAGGGGACAGCGAGAGTGAGGGGTGTGAGAGATGCTGAGAGGGAGGGGGGGGCTGAGAGAGAGAGAGAGGGGTGTGAGAGATATGCTGAGAGAGAGGGGGAACAGAGAGAGGGAGAGGGGCTGAGAGAGAGGGAGAGGGGCAGAGAGAGAGAGGGGTGTGAGAGATAGAGAGAGGGGAACAGAGAGAGGGAGAGGGGCTGAGAGAGAGGAGAGAGGGGCAGAGAGAGAGAGGGGTGGGAGATATGCTGAGAGAGGGGGAACAGAGAGAGGAGGGGGGCTGAGAGAGAGAGGGGGGGCGCTGAGAGAGAGGGGACAGAGAGAGAGTGGTGTGAGAGAGATGCTGAGAGAGAGGGGCAACAGAGAGAGGGAGAGGGGCTGAGAGAGAGAAGTGTAAGAGAAATGCTGAGAGAGGTGAGCTGAGAGAGAGGAGGAACAGAGAGAGGGAGGGGGACAGAGAGAGGGAGGGGTGTGAGAGAGGGGGGACATAAAAAGAGAAGGGGGAGAGAGAAGAGGGACAGAGAGAGAGGGGTGTAAGAGATGCTGAAAGAGGGGTGAGCTGAGAGAGTGGGAGCACAAAGAGGGGGGGATGGAAAAAGAGGGGGGGGCTGAGAGGGAGGGGGGCTGAGAGGGAGAGAGACCTCTAGCTCTGTCCTGGACCCTCTCGTGTGCCCACAGAGACGGCTCTGCGTGCCAGCTGTGGCACGTGTGCCATAGGTTCGCCATCACTGGTCTAGGGTATGAAAAATCTTTTCGGCCAGCATTGTGTGGTCAATACGTGCTATAACTTGTGCCAAGGGGACCACTGGAGTTTTCCAGTGAACAGGGGCGGCGTTTTGACCCCTAGGCACGTGGGAGCCGTCTTCCTACCAACCAGGAGTTAGGCCCCCAAAACACTTTGGCTATTGCGCCCAATTAGCACTTGGAACTTCTGTTCCCATAGATATCCCAATTCCGAAAGTAGTCTCTCACAATTCTGATCTGCTCACAGTTCACATCATCTCCCTGGAACCAACTTTGAAGTGGGCTTCAAATGCCAATTTTTGAAAAACTAGAAATATTTTCATGCAAATGTAAAAGAATTTGACATTTTGTTTCCAAATGGAAAAAAAACAAACATGGCGGCAGCTTTGCTTGATATAACTTATAAAAGAAAAAAATTATTATATTTGCTACTCACACATGACATTGAGGAACACGTTGTCCGATGCCAGGACCACTTTCTCCCGGGTGGCCCGGTCGTAGATCCCGACGTGGCACTCGTAGGGTCCGTTGTCTGAAATGCGCACCTCCGGCAGCCTGGCGGAACAAGGCAAATGAAAAAAAAAAAAACGGTTAATGACCTCATCCAAGCGGAGCGATCCTATGTACACAGAACAACCCCAGCCGAGATCCAATAACTATAAAAAGAAGGGTTTTATTAGGAAGACGGTGGGCACTGTAATGGGGAAAGCACCAGGCGGGTTTTATGAAGTGTGAAAATGGTCGTTTTCATCGCCTGGCGCCTGCGCACGTTAACAAACTTTCTTTGAAGTGTAATGAGGTTTAAGGGAAAAGCCGCTACAAAAATATCAGATTATCCCAAAAGCACCAGAAAATTTGAACGAGTATGTTGATGTTCTGCCCAGACAAGCACTGGCGGTCCTGGAATAATGAATCTACCAATTAAAAATAACCTTGACAAAAAGAAATAAAAAAAAAAAAACAGCTTAACATCGAACAAACATGTACCGTATATACTCGAGTATAAGCCGACCCCAATATAAGACGAGGCACCTAATTTTACCACAAACAACTGGGAAAACGTATTGACTCGAGTATAAGCCTAGGGTGAGGAATGCGCAGCTACTGTAAGGCCCCTTTCACACTGGGGCGTTTTTCAGGCGCTACAGCGCTAAAAATAGCGCCCGTACATCGCCTGAAAAAATCCGGCCCCATTCACTCCAGTGTGAAAGACGGCGGGCTTTCACACTGGAGCGGTGCGCTAGCAGGACGGTAAAAAAAAGTCCTGCTAGCAGCATCTTTGGAGCGGTGAAGGAGCCGTGTATTCACCGCTTCTATACCGCTCCTACTAGACATGTGCACAACAAAAAAATTTGTTTATTTTCGTTTCGTTTTTTTCGTTTCCGTCGATTCGTACATTCGTAAGAGTTATTTTTTCGTTGATTCGTTTTTTCGTTAGTTTAATTTTCGGACGCATTCTTATTTATTCGTACATTCGTAACATTCGTAGATTCGTAATCGGAGCATAATTCATAATTTTATGTAATGTGTATGCTATTATTACATTTTAATAATTTACGAATCGAAAAAAAAAAAGTTACGAATCGAAAAAAAAAAAGTTACGAATCAAAAAAAAAAAATTACGAATGTACGAATTTTTTTGTTCAATAGAGACACGGAAAATTACAAATCGAAAAAAAAAAAAAAGTTACGAATCGAAAAAAAAGTTGCGAATCGAAAAAAAAGTTACGAATTACGAATTTTTTTGTTCAATAGAGACACGGAAAATTACAAATCGAAAAAAAATAAAAAGAAAAAAAAAGTTACAAAAAAAAGTTACGAAAAAAAATTAAAATCGAAAAAAATAAAAAAAAAAAGTTACGAATCGAAAAAAAAGTTACGAATCGAAAAAAAAGTTACGAATGTACGAATTTTTTTGTTCAATCCATTCGAAGCACGTTTAGCAGCACCATTGTAAGGGACACGGAAAATTACCAATTCAACAAAAAAAAAAAAAGTTACGAATGTACGAATTTTTTCGTTCGTTTTCGTTTTTCGGATTTTCTTCATTAGTACATTCGTTGTTTCTAATTAGTTTTTTTCGGATTTTCGTTGTTTTTCGCATTCGTTCGATTCGAATGATTCGTTAATCGGATTCATACGATTTGAACGATTCGTTACGATTCGTTATTCGGATTCGTACGATTCGAATGATTCGTTCATTCGTACGAAAACGAACAAACGAAAATAACGAAAAAAAACGAAAAAAAACGAAACGAATTGCACATGTCTAGCTCCTACCCATTGAAATCAATGGGACACCGCGGTAATACCGCAGCAATACCGCTGCAAAGCACCGCCGCAAAGCACCGCTGGGGGTTAAAACCGCACCGCTAGCGGCCGAATACCGCAGCAAAAACGACAGTAAAGCAGCGTTAAATATAGCGCTGCTTTACCGCCGACGCCACTCCCGCCCCAGTGTGAAAGGGGCCTTAGTGGAAAAGAGGGTCAACAATGCCCATTTGCAGCCTCCCAGTGCCCATTTGCAGCCATAGGTCCCCCGAACTTCAAACTTGGTAATTAAGGGTTCCTAGATGCCCCCCTAGCTGCAGCCATTTGGGGTCTCTGGACCCGAAGGGTCCCAAAATTACATTGCTGCAGATGGACACAGTTGACCGACTTTGGGGCCCCGTATCTCGGGGACACTTGGTGCTAGGAACCCCAACCCAGTGGACCTAGCACTACAATATATCCAAAGATGGGGTTCCTAGCACTAAGTGGCCCTGAGATACGGGGCCCCAAAGTCGGTTCGGAAAATGTCATTCTCTGCTGCAGAAAAGTGCTTGACATTTTCCGACCCGAATTTGGGGCCCCATCTTTGGATATATTGTAGCGCTAGTTCCACCGGATTTGAATACCAAATTTGGGCTTCCTAGCACCAAGTGGCCCCCGAGATACGGGGGCCCCAAATTCGGGTCGGAAAATGTCAACCACTTTTCTGCAGCAGAGAATGACATTTTCCGAACCGACTTTGGCGCCCCCGTATCTCGGGGGCCACTTAGTGCTAGGAACCCCATCTTTGGATATGTTGTAGTGCTAGGTCCACTGGGTTGGCATACCCAGTGGCCCCGAGATACAGGGCTCCAAAGTCGGCTCAGAAAATGTAATTTTCTGCAGCAGAAAAGTGCTTGACTCGAGTATAAGCCGAGGGGGGCATTTTCAGCACACAAAAAATGTGCTGAAAAACGCGGCTTATACTCGAGTATATACGGTAATTACTTTTGGATTTCCACTTTCCTGGCACTGCAAACAATAACGGTTTCATTTCCATAATTATTATATATATATTTATTTTTTAATAAATCTTTATTTTATCATCATTTTTCACATTTTATCTTTAACATTTCATTTTCAACAGTACATTATACATCCATTTATATTATTGCATCTTTTAACATTTTCTGTTGTCTTTCTTCTTATACCAATGTATGTTATCCGTATGCTAATTATTATATTTTTAAAGCGTTTCATACACGTCCGTCAACGGGAGCTTCCGCTCAACGGCTTAGAGTGCCACAATCGAAATCTCTACTTAGTGGAATGGTGGGGCTCAAACAAGGTGCACTATAAGGCCGTAGTATGTGATCCCTCCTCCAAAGGATTGGCTTTTGAGGGTTCCAGCGATGGGTCCTGTTAATACTCCATCATACAAAGACAATTTGTGCTCCTCCAACCACCCCAAAAGCTCAAACACCCACTACTGATCAGTCACGATGCTCATTTAGAAAAGGAAGGGGACGGTAAATTACATATTTGCCCACCCCTTCCCCCACTCATTCTAAAACATCAACTCAGCAACAGCAGGTGGGAGCATAGAGGAGGGACGAGGGGGGGCGGGGCAGTAGGGGGAATTGGTGCTGCACAGGGTGTTTAGGGCGTGGCTGGGCACACCTGGCGCCCCCCTGTGCGCATGCCTATGATATACAATGAATGATACGTTTTAAAAAAACGGCTATTTTTTATTTTATTTTTTTAATCCGGTCTTGTCTACAAATCTCACCTCTCTGTAAATAGCTGAGGCACTCACTCAAAGTGGCGGCTATCAAAACGCATTTCCCGGGAGGCTCGGCATCAAATTGCATTCATTTGTTGGGAATAAAAATATCAGATTAGCGCGAAGCGCGCGGTGTAGACGGCGGGGGCCCGGAGCTTAGATTGCTCTGGTAATATTATGTATCGCAGCGCCATCGTACAGCCTCCAGAGGACATTATAGCTGGAGAACATAAAGCTATTTAGATAATAGTCAAAAAATCTCTTTAAAAGATATCAATGCAAAGCGAGAGAGGAAAAGTATCATAATTAAAGCAAACCGAGTCCTATCCCGGCCAACGCCAAGAGCCAATCACCGCCCGACCGCGGTACGCACGCCTCGCAAATACTACATGGGAACTTATTCAGATTTTTACTACATTTTTGCTTTCACTCCTTGTTATATCTCAAGGAGGGTGTCTTTGTTTGCCACCCCCAGTGTGGGTGGAGCCTGCTGGGCCCCTCCCACATCTCTGCTCTCTCCTTGTGCAGGGAGAGTGGACTGGACTCCGCCCCCTTCCTGTACTTTTCTGTAGTGGGGGGAGCCTGCTGGGCCCCTCCCACATCTCTGCTCTCTCTCCTTGTGCAGGGAGAGTGGACTGGACTCCGCCCCCTTCCTGTACTTTTCTGTAGTGGGGGGAGCCTGCTGGGCCCCTCCCACAGCTCTCTCTCCTTGTGCAGGGAGAGTGGTCTGGTCTTCGCCCCCTTCCTGTACTTTTCTGTAGTGGGGGGAGCCTGCTGGGCCCCTCCCACATCTCTGCTCTCTTTCCTTGTGCAGGGAGAGTGGTCTGGTCTCCACCCCCTTCCTGTACTTTTCTGTAGTGGGTGGAGCCTGATGGGCCCCGCCCATCCCTCTCTCCCTGTGCAGGGAGAGTGGTCTGGTCTCCGCCCCCCTTCTGTAGTGGGTGGAGCCTGCTGGGCCCCTCCTCCCTCATTGTGCAGGGAGAGTGGTCTGGTCTCCACCTAGGGTTGTCACCTTTTCTTGGAGCCAAACCTGAACACTTTAGTGGCACGGGGCAATTTTTTTTCCGGGAGGTATGACCCTATCTCTGCCCCCTTCCTGTACTTTTCTGTAGTGGGTGGAGCCTGCAGGGCCCCTCCCACATGTCTGCTCTCTCTCTCCTTGTGCAGGGAGAGTGGACTGGTCTCCGCCCCCTCCTGTACTTTTCTGTAGTGTGTGGAGCCTTATGGGCCCCTCCCACATCTCTGCTCTTTCTCTCCTTGTGCAGGGAGAGTGGTCTGGTCTCCGCCCCCTTCCTGTACTTTTCTGTAGTGGGTGGAGCCTGCAGGGTCCCTCCCACATCTCTGCTCTCTCTCTCCTTGTACAGGGAGAGTGGTCTGGTCTCCGCCCCCTTCCTGTACTTTTCTTTAGTGGGTGGAGCCTGCAGGGTCCCTCCCACATCTCTGCTCTCTCTCTCTCCTTGTGCAGGTAGAGTGGTCTGGTCTCCACCCCCTTCCGGTACTTTTCTGTAGTGGGTGGAGCCTGCTGGGATCCTCCCATAGTTCTGCTCTCTCTCCTTGTGCAGGGAGAGTGGTCTGGTCTCCGCCCTTTTCCTGTACTTTTCTGTAGTGGGTGGAGCCTCCTGGGCCCCTCCTCTCTCATTGCTACCTTTTCTTCAAGCCAAACCCGAACACTTTAGCGTGGACTGAAACCCAGACACATGATTTAAAACCCGGACTGTCCGGTTGAATCCTGGACCAGTAGCAACCCCATCTCTGCCCCCTTCCTGTACTTTTCTGTAGTGGGTGGAGCCTGCAGGGCACCTCCCACTGATTTGCTCTCTCTCTACTACAGGGTGACTGGTCTTGTCTCCGCCCCCAAGTAATTATCTGCTGGCAGCCTGTAGCGGGTGGAGCCTGATGTGGCCCCTCCCACAACTCTGCTCTCTGCACAGGCTATGTACAGCCCAGTGATGATGTCACAGCTACTTTCACAAGGTAATATCTGGGTTTGCACAGCCATTTGGCGCACAAAAAGTATATTTATTTCCTTTGTGGCTGCTGAGGAATAGATCTAAATTAAAATTTTCTGCCTGGTGTTCCCCTTTAAAAAAAAAAAAAAATTCCCAGCTGCTATCCAATCAAATTCTGGCATGCACTGGTCAGGTTGTGGGGGACGCATGCCACGCCCCCAAGGCATGCTGGGACTTGTAGTAGTTGTACCGGGCAGCCTACACCCCCTCCCCCCCTGGTCCGGGATGCCCCTCTTCCCTCGGAGAGACACCAGAGAAATATTTCAGGGCTATAAATAAGTAAACGGGACTGGGAGTTCATTTTTAAGGACTTGCTCCGGGTCCAAGTTTTTCTCTGCACTGAAATATATTCTTATGCGATATATTATTTAGAGGCGACTTAATAATTCACGGCGCCATTTATACATCTGTCAGGCTGGAGGAATGCAGGAGACGTGATTTACCGTCCGCGGCTCCTCGCCGCAAATTTCACGAGGCGGCCTGCCTATGTAACTAGGCTGGTTATCGCTAATGATGCGTAAAAGAACAACCACTGCGCTAATTATAAAGCCGTACGTTGTGCTGAGATGACGAGCTGCTCGAATCATTAGGCACGGAGGAGGAGGAGAACAGCTGACACCCGTACATGATACCCTCACAAACTATGGAGAGGGCCTCCGAGACACCATGCTGGCTGATGGCTCTGCTGCAGACATGCTTAGCTGTGATAGGCTGAGGAGCAATGGCCACACACAGGGATAAAGATTATGAGGGGTTCCCACCATCCCTGTGCTGAGTTCCCGGGTCTGTACACCTGCTGTGCCCGTTATGAGGGGTTCCCACCATCCCTGTACTGAGTTCCCGGGTCTGTACACCTGCTGTGCCCATTCTGAGGGGTTCCCACCATCCCTGTGCTGAGTGCTGAGTTCCCGGGTCTGTACACCGCTGTGCCCATTATGAGGGGCTCCCACCATCCCTGTGCCGAGTTCCCGGGTCTGTACACCCGCTGTGCCCATTATGAGGGGTTCCCACCATCCCTGTGCTGAGTTCCCGGGTCTGTACACCCGCTGTGCCCGTTATGAGGGGTTCCCACCATCCCTGTGCTGAGTTCCCGGGTCTGTACACCTGCTGTGCCCATTCTGAGGGGTTCCCACCATCCCTGTGCTGAGTTCCCGGGTCTGTACACCCGCTGTGCCCATTATGAGGGGTTCTCACCATCCCTGTGCTGAGTTCCCGGGTCTGTACACCCGCTGTGCCCATTATGAGGGGTTCCCACCATCCCTGGACTGAGTTCCCGGGTCTGTACACCCGCTGTGCCCATTATGAGGGGTTCCCACAATCCCTGTGCTGAGTTCCCGGGTCTGTACACCCGCTGTGCCCGTTATGAGGGGTTCCCACCATCCCTGTGCTGAGTTCCCGGGTCTGTACACCTGCTGTGCCCATTCTGAGGGGTTCCCACCATCCCTGTGCTGAGTTCCCGGGTCTGTACACCCGCTGTGCCCATTATGAGGGGTTCCCACCATCCCTGTGCTGAGTTCCCGGGTCTGTACACCCGCTGTGCCCATTATGAGGGGTTCCCACCATCCCTGGACTGAGTTCCCGGGTCTGTACACCCGCTGTGCCCATTATGAGGGGTTCCCACAATCCCTGTGCTGAGTTCCCGGGTCTGTACACCCGCTGTGCCCATTATGAGGGGTTCCCACCATCCCTGTGCTGAGTTCCCGGGTCTGAGGTGGACCAAAATATCCAGATACAAATGTAATTGGGGACTCTCATGGGGACCCTGATGTAAGGGGGGACTCTCATGGGGACCCTGATGTAAGGGGGGACTCTCATGGGGACCCTGATGTGAGGGGGGACTCTCATGGGGACCCTGATGTGAGGGGGGACTCTCATGGGGACCCTGATGTGAGGGACACTCTGATGGGGACCCTGATGTGAGGGACACTCTGATGGGGACCCTGATGTGAGGGACACTCTGATGGGGACCCTGATGTAAGGGCCACTCTGATGGGGACCCTGATGTGAGGGACACTCTGATGGGGACCCTGATGTGAGGGACACTCTGATAAGGACCCATACGTAAGGGCCACTCTGATGGGGACCCTGATGTGAGGGACACTCTGATGGGGACCCTGATGTGAGGGACACTCTGATAAGGACCCTGATGTGAGGGACACTCTGATGGGGACCCTGATGTGAGGGACACTCTGATGGGGACCCTGATGTAAGGGGGGACTCTGATGTAGGAGTAAATCTGACATTTACCTTGATGTAAGGGGCAACTCTGATGTAAGACTGCACTCTAATGGGGACCCTGATGTAAGGTGGGACTCCGCTAGGGACACCAAAGGGGATTCTGATGTAAGGGCCCGGGGGCACTCTGCTGGGGACACTGATGGGGACTCTGATAGAAGGGTCGATGTATTCATTTATAACGATGAGTCAGTCTGATTGGGACAGTTGATGTAAGGGGGACTCTAATGGGGGCATTCAATATAAAGGGGGACTCTGACAGGGAGACCTGATGTAAGGAAGCTCTGGTTCTTTTTACTTATCCTAATCTAAGGACAGCCCAATACTAGTGCTCCCCTTTCACCCCTGCTTTGCCCTTTGCACTACCTGTCAAACATGACTTCCCGGTCGGGACCCTTGGTACAGAAACGCGTCGAGTCAACGTGGGAATACCGATTCCCCGTATCCGTGACAGATTACTTTTTTACTGCCCCTCTAGGCCAGATCCAGCCCCGCTCAGACGTCCGCCATTCCTTTCCATCCATCTGTTGAGCTCCAGGCTCTCCGAGATGAAGTTGTGCTCGCTCTGCCCCCCCCCCCCCCGCCGCCGGTGTCAGGGCCCCCCCTTCTAGAGTGGATTAAGAGCGCCGGGCCGCGCGTTCTCTTCAGCAATGGAGGAGTATTGATCAGGACGCGGCGAGCCGTCACCAGTCAGGGATTCGGATAACAGCGGCGCGGGATGGAGACACCTTTCAGCAGCAATAGGGCAAAATCAATAAACTATTAATAACTTCACGGGATCAAGCGGATTGCCGGGTAATGCAGTTTAGCCGCTTGAGTTTACCAACACTGACAGCTCCTCAGAAGGGTAAGTAATTGTGTTACAGCGCCGGAGCGGACATCATGATCACAACTGCCGTGCCGGGAGAAGATAATGTAAGTATTAAATTCCCCAGCCCCCCCTCCCCCCCCCCATCCTAATCCGGCCCCGCATCGGACAACGGGGGCCAAGGACACCCAATAATATGCAAAAACATCAACTTCAATGTCCGCTATATATACTATATACTGTAACCCTATATATATATATATATATATATATATATATATATATATACACACACACACAATATCTCACAAAAGTAAGTACACCCCCACATCTTTGTAAATCTTTTCTTCTATCTTTTCACGTGACAACACTGAAGAAATGACACTTGTCTACAATGTAAAGTAGTGAGTGTACAGCTTGTATAACAGTGTAAATTTGCCGTCCCCTCAAAATAACTCAACACACAGCCATTAATGTCTAAACCGCTGGCAACAAAAGTCAGTACACCCCCTAAGTGAAAATCTCCAAATTGGGCCCAATTAGCCATTTTCCCTCCCCCGGTGTCATACGACTCGTTACTGTTACAAGGTCTCAGGTGTAAATGGGGAGCAGGTGTGTTAAATTTGGTGTTATCGCTCTCACTCTCTCATACTGGTCACTGGAAGTTCAACATGGCACCTCATGGCAAAGAACTCTCAGAGGATCTGAAAAAAAGAATTGTTGCTCTACATAAAGACGGACTAGTCCAGTGATGGCGAACCTTGGCACCCCAGATGTTTTGGAACGACATTTCCCATGATGCTCCTGCACTCTGCAATGTGGTGGAGCATCATAGGAAATCTAGTTCCAAAACATCTGGGGTGCCAAGGTTCGCCATCACTGGCCTAGGCTATAAGAAGATTGCCAAGACCCTGAAACTGAGCTGCAGCACGGTGGACAAGACCATACAGCGGTATAACAGGACGGGTTCCACTCAGAACGAGGCCTCGCCATGGTCCACCAAAGAAGTTGAGGTCACGTGCTCAGCGTCATATCCAGAGGTTGTCTTTGGGAAATAGACGTATGAGTGCTGCCAGCATTGCTGCAGAGGTTGTAGGGGTGGGGGGGGGGGGTCAGCCTGTCAGTGCTCAGACCATACGCCGCACACTGCATCAAATTGGTCTGCATGGCTGTCATCCCAGAAGGAAGCCTCTTCTAAAGATGATACACAAGAAAGACCGCAAACAGTTTGCTGAAGACAAGCAGACTAAGGACATGGATTACTGGAACCACGTCCTGTGGTCTGATGAGACCAAGATAAACGTATTTGGTGTCAGATGGTGTCAGGCGTGTGTGGGGGCAACCAGGTGAGGAGGACAAAGACAAGTGTGTCTTGTCTACAGTCAGGCATGGTGGGGGGAGTGTCATGGTGGGGGGAGTGTCATGGTGGTGGGAGTGTCTTGGTGGTTGGAGTGTCTTGGTGGTGGGAGTGTCATGGTGGTGGGAGTGTCATGGTGGTGGGAGTGTCATGGTGGTGGGAGTGTCATGGTCTGGGGCTGCATGAGTGCTGCCGGCACTGGGGGGCTACAGATCATTGAGGGAACCATGAATGCCAACATGTACTGTGACATACTGAAGCAGAGCATGACCCCCTCCCTTCAGAGACTGGGCCGCAGGGCAGTATTCCAACATGATAACCACCCCAAACACACCTCCAAGATGACCACTGCCTTGCTAAAGAAGCTGAGGGTAAAGGTGATGGACTGGCCAAGCATGTCTCCAGACCTAAACCCTACTGAGCATCTGTGGGACATCCTCAAACGGAAGGTGGAGGAGCACAAGGTCTCCAACATCCACCAGCTCCGTGATGTCGTCATGGAGGAGGGGAAGAGGACTCCAGTGACAACCTGTGAAGCTCTGGTGACCTCCATGCCCAAGAGGGTTAAGGCAGTGCTGGAAAATAATGGTGGCCACACAAAATATTGGACACTTTGGGCCCAATTTGGAGATTTTCACTTAGGGGTGTACTGACTTTTGTTGCCAGCGGTTTAGACATTAATGGCTGTGTGTTGAGTTATTTTGAGGGGACGGCAAATTTACACTGTTATACAAGCTGTACACTCACTACTTTACATTGTAGACAAGCGTCATTTCCTCAGTGTTGTCACATGAAAATACATAAATGTGAGGGGTGTACTTACTTTTGTGAGATACTGTAATTTGTTCTGACGTTCTCTCCATAGCTCCATGTTTATATGGAAGCACAAGTCTTATAACAGCTTTGACATGGCACTATATTGAAGGCTAGGAAGTCTAGTGTGGTCGGGCCATATTATACACTGCAGTGTTTGACCCTCAAGCATCCCGGAGCTTTAGAAAGAGCGTTGCTCTATCTCGTTCGCTCTAAAGAGCCGGATATTCGGAGCACAGGCTGTTTTTTAAAGCAGACTTGCCCTCCGACACGTCTGTTCGAGGCAGCGCGCTCAGGCGACGTGCAGCCTGCCGGGATCTCAATGGGCGCTCAGTGAAGCAGAATGATCCAGCTTGACAATGGGTCAACAAAGCTCAACGAGAGACGAGAGATACAGTTACGGGGGAAACCAGGCTTTTAAACTTTTTTTTTTTCCTCTTTACTGTTAGTGACAATAAGAAGCTGCCGCTTGGCAAACAAATAAAAGAACGTCTTCGGCTTGGCTCGCCCCACCTTGACGGGAGGCCAGTGACTTCTTTCCAAGGCCTACGGAGCTGCCAAATGTGGCTGGCTTAAGCAGGAAAATTCCATCTATAAGCCTTTTTTTCTGGCACCTTTTGTTGAAACAGTCGGGTTTTTTTTTTGCTGGAAAATTTGTTATAACCCCCAATCATAGAACAATTTTTTTTAATATATATATATATATATATATATATATATATATATATATATATATATATATATATTTTAAAGCAGAGGCCCTAGAGAATAAAATGGTGGGCTTTTGATTTATTTTATGTGACACTGTATGGGCCCAAAGTTTTTTTAGGTGGGGGGAAACACTTTGTCGAATTTTAATGCAAAAAAAACCCACAATAGATAACCCAATTTTTGATAAAATATAAAAGACAATATTACGCCGAATGAATAGATACCAAACATGTCACAATTTAAAAGTGTGCATGCCCGTGCAACGGCGGCAAACGACATCCATTTTTCTATCCATAAAAGTCTTTACAGGTTATCACTTTAGATGTACAGAGGAGGTCTGATGCTAGAATTACTGTCCATGATCCGACATTCGCGGTGATACCTCACATGCGTGGGACGATCGCTGTTGCAGGACCGATGCACACGTTCACCTTTGCGTGCAAGCACAGGGGGGCGGGGCATTTCATTTTTTTGTCTTTTTTACATTGGCTCTTTACGTTTAAATTTTTTAAATTTTATTATCACTTTTATTGCTGTCACAAGGAATGTAACATCCCTTGTGACAGCAATAGGCAGTGAAAGGTAGAGCTGCACAATTAATCTTTAAAAAATCGTGATCTCGATTCATTCAACCCCCTGACGATCTCTATTGCAGAGTTTGCTGATTCTTTCATATAACAAGTGGAGAGACTTATCTGCTCACTCAGCTGTGAAAAGAAAACATCCGGGCAGTCTGCCAAGTTTTTAAAATGAAACATTGTAACAAACTCTTCCTTCTTAGATCAAAGGGATAAACTTCTGTGTGTATAAAGAAAAAATCCAGGCAGTCTGCCAAGCTTTCAACATGAAACATCGTTAAAAAATCGTGATCTCGATTCAACCCCCCCAACGATCTCTATTGCAGAGTTTGCTGATTATTTCATATAACAAGTGGAGAGACTTATCTGCTCACTCAGCTGTCAAAAGAAAACATCCGGGCAGTCTGCCAAGTTTTTAAAATGAAACATTGTAACTAACTCTTCCTTCTAAGATCAAAGGGATAAACTTCTGTGTGTGTAAAGAAAACATCCGGGCAGTCTGCCAAGTTTTTAAAATGAAACATCGTAATTAACGCTTCCTTCTTAAATCAAAGGGTTAACTTTCTGTGTGTGTAAAGACAAAATCCAGGCAGTCTGCCAAGTATTCAACATGAAACATTGTAACCAACTCTTCCTTCTAAGATTAAAGGGAAACTTCTGTGTGTAAAGAAAAAAATCCAGGCAGTCTGCCAAGTTTTCAACGTGAAACATTGTAACTAACTCTTCCTTCTTAGATCAAAAGGAAACTTCTGTGTGTAAAGAAAAATCCAGGCAGTCTGCCAAGTTTTCAACATGAAACATTGTAACTTATGCTGGCCATACACTATACGAAAATTAGATCCTCTTCATTTGGGCTGGATAGAGCCCCACTTCATCCTCTTCGTTTGGGCCGGACAGAGCCCCGCTTCATCCTCTTCGTTTGGGCCGGACACAGCCCCGCTTCATCCTCTTCGTTTGGGCCGGACACAGCCCCGCTTCATCCTCTTCGTTTGGGCCGGACACAGCCCCGCTTCATCCTCTTCGTTTGGGCCGGACACAGCCCCGCTTCATCCTCTTCGTTTGGGCCGGACACAGCCCCGCTTCATCCTCTTCGTTTGGGCCGGACACAGCCCCTCTTCATCCTCTTCGTTTGGGCCGGACACAGCCCCGCTTCATCCTCTTCGTTTGGGCCGGACACAGCCCCGCTTCATCCTCTTCGTTTGGGCCGGACACAGCCCCGCTTCATCCTCTTCGTTTGGGCCGGACACAGCCCCGCTTCATCCTCTTCGTTTGGGCCGGACACAGCCCCGCTTCATCCTCTTCGTTTGGGCCGGACACAGCCCCGCTTCATCCTCTTCGTTTGGGCCGGACACAGCCCCGCTTCATCCTCTTCGTTTGGGCCGGACACAGCCCCGCTTCATCCTCTTCGTTTGGGCCGGACACAGCCCCGCTTCATCCTCTTCGTTTGGGCCGGACACAGCCCCGCTTCATCCTCTTCGTTTGGGCCGGACACAGCCCCGCTTCATCCTCTTCGTTTGGGCCGGACACAGCCCCGCTTCATCCTCTTCGTTTGGGCCGGACACAGCCCCGCTTCATCCTCTTCGTTTGGGCCGGACACAGCCCCGCTTCATCCTCTTCGTTTGGGCCGGACAGAGCCCCGCTTCATCCTCTTCGTTTGGGCCGGACAGAGCCCCGCTTCATCCTCTTCGTTTGGGCCGGACAGAGCCCCGCTTCATCCTCTTCGCTTGGGCCGGACACAGCCCCGCTTCATCCTCTTCGCTTGGGCCGGACACAGCCCCGCTTCATCCTCTTCGCTTGGGCCGGACACAGCCCCGCTTCATCCTCTTCGCTTGGGCCGGACACAGCCCCGCTTCATCCTCTTCGCTTGGGCCGGACACAGCCCCGCTTCATCCTCTTCGCTTGGGCCGGACACAGCCCCGCTTCATCCTCTTCGCTTGGGCCGGACACAGCCCCGCTTCATCCTCTTCGTTTGGGCCGGACACAGCCCCGCTTCATCCTCTTCGTTTGGGCCGGACACAGCCCCGCTTCATCCTCTTCGTTTGGGCCGGACACAGCCCCGCTTCATCCTCTTCGTTTGGGCCGGACACAGCCCCGCTTCATCCTCTTCGTTTGGGCCGGACACAGCCCCGCTTCATCCTCTTCGTTTGGGCCGGACAGAGCCCCGCTTCATCCTCTTCGTTTGGGCCGGACAGAGCCCCGCTTCATCCTCTTCGTTTGGGCCGGACAGAGCCCCGCTTCATCCTCTTCGTTTGGGCCGGACAGAGCCCCGCTTCATCCTCTTCGTTTGGGCCGGACAGAGCCCCGCTTCATCCTCTTCGTTTGGGCCGGACAGAGCCCCGCTTCATCCTCTTCGGTTGGGCCGGACAGAGCCCCGCTTCATCCTCTTCGTTTGGGCCGGACAGAGCCCCGCTTCATCCTCTTCGTTTGGGCCGGACAGAGCCCCGCTTCATCCTCTTCGTTTTGGGCCGGACAGAGCCCCGCTTCATCCTCTTCGTTTGGGCCGGACAGAGCCCCGCTTCATCCTCTTCGTTTGGGCCGGACAGAGCCCCGCTTCATCCTCTTCGTTTGGGCCGGACAGAGCCCCGCTTCATCCTCTTCGTTTGGGCCGGACAGAGCCCCGCTTCATCCTCTTCGTTTGGGCCGGACAGAGCCCCGCTTCATCCTCTTCGTTTGGGCCGGACAGAGCCCCGCTTCATCCTCTTCGTTTGGGCCGGACAGAGCCCCGCTTCATCCTCTTCGTTTGGGCCGGACAGAGCCCCGCTTCATCCTCTTCGTTTGGGCCGGACACAGCCCCGCTTCATCCTCTTCGTTTGGGCCGGACACAGCCCCGCTTCATCCTCTTCGTTTGGGCCGGACACAGCCCCGCTTCATCCTCTTCGTTTGGGCCGGACACAGCCCCGCTTCATCCTCTTCGTTTGGGCCGGACACAGCCCCGCTTCATCCTCTTCGTTTGGGCCGGACACAGCCCCGCTTCATCCTCTTCGTTTGGGCCGGACACAGCCCCGCTTCATCCTCTTCGTTTGGGCCGGACACAGCCCCGCTTCATCCTCTTCGTTTGGGCCGGACACAGCCCCGCTTCATCCTCTTCGTTTGGGCCGGACACAGCCCCGCTTCATCCTCTTCGTTTGGGCCGGACACAGCCCCGCTTCATCCTCTTCGTTTGGGCCGGACACAGCCCCGCTTCATCCTCTTCGTTTGGGCCGGACACAGCCCCGCTTCATCCTCTTCGTTTGGGCCGGACACAGCCCCGCTTCATCCTCTTCGTTTGGGCCGGACACAGCCCCGCTTCATCCTCTTCGTTTGGGCCGGACACAGCCCCGCTTCATCCTCTTCGTTTGGGCCGGACACAGCCCCGCTTCATCCTCTTCGTTTGGGCCGGACACAGCCCCGCTTCATCCTCTTCGTTTGGGCCGGACAGAGCCCCGCTTCATCCTCTTCGTTTGGGCCGGACAGAGCCCCGCTTCATCCTCTTCGTTTGGGCCGGACAGAGCCCCGCTTCATCCTCTTCGTTTGGGCCGGACAGAGCCCCGCTTCATCCTCTTCGTTTGGGCCGGACAGAGCCCCGCTTCATCCTCTTCGTTTGGGCCGGACAGAGCCCCGCTTCATCCTCTTCGTTTGGGCCGGACAGAGCCCCGCTTCATCCTCTTCGCTTGGGCCGGACAGAGCCCCACTTCATCCTCTTAGTTTGGGCCAGACAGAGCCCCGCTTCATCCTCTTCGTTTGGGCCGGACAGAGCCCCACTTCATCCTCTTCGTTTGGGCCGGACAGAGCCCCCACTTCCTCATCTTTGTTTGGGCCAATGAACGTTTCACCACCATCTCGCCACCAGACCTACAGAGTGTTCCCATCAGCATAACGCAACTCACTGCAAGTAAACCTGAACTGCATAAACTTTGTACTTCTGAACTGCTAATGCCTTGCTGACCCTCCTGATACCCAAGTTATGGCTGTATATAAACTCTCTAAATAAACCCCAACTAATCCTTCAACATACCTTCGTTCATAGTATGTATATAAGTCCGAAGCTGTGATCCTCTACAAAAACACTACTAGCTCACTGCCTGAGACATTACAGTAGTGCACCCAATAGTAAGAGGAATAGTATCCCATCATTTGTATAGGTGAGAAATATTGCCCCATTGTTGGTGTCAAGTAATAGTGCCCCAGGGGCCGGATAACGGTTAGCAAAGGGCCACATCTGGCCCTCGGGCCGCAGTTTGGTGTCCCACTTTAGAATTCTGATGACCTCCATGCTGCCTATTTCTATTATTACAGGTTGTTGAGTGGAAAGAGAGGACCGGAATGAGAATGGACTGCAGGGTAATGGTAGTGTAGGGCCGGACATGACAGTGTGTCTAGTGACACACAGGGAGGAAAAAGGGGTGTGGCCAGGCAGGGCTGGCCCTGCAAGCAGCAGGGGGAGCGGCCGTATAAAAGGAGGGGGCGGGACTAAAGGCCTCAGTCGGGAAGGTGGCAGCACACGAGGAGGCAGTTTTATACACTGATCCTCGTTTTTATTCCCTTGCAAGATGGCGGCCGGGACCTCGTGGAGAGACTATGGACGGCAGTGTCCACCGCAGGAGGGGCGGACGGACTACAGGACCGGGCAGCGGCCCGCAACCGACGCAGGGGGACAGCAGGAGGATCGTGGGGACCGGATGTCGGTTGGAGGAACACACGCGGCCGGATCGCTAGGCCGGCGTGCAGTGAGGCTTTAAGGTCAGTCGAGGCCCCTTGTCAGGCTAACCGGGAGCCCACAGGGGGGAACACTGGCCCCCCTCCTCAGGAAAAGAGCCCAGACAGAGCCATCCAGGGGGCCCAGGGGACACACGCGGCCGGATCGCTAGGCCGCCGTGCAGGGATGCTTCAAGGTCAGGCGAGCCCCCCCCCCCTTTTCGGGGTAACCGGGAGCCCACATTGGGGAACACTCGCCCCCCCCCCCCTCAGCAAAAAGGAACCCAGACAGAGCCTTCCAGGGGGCCCAGGCGGAACGCACGCCGTGGGCTCCATGCGGGAGGCGGGGCCACACGCCTACACGGCGCCGCATCCCCAGGCTCTAGTAGGGGAGACTCCCAGGACATGAATCCCCTGCAGCTCTGAACGAGCGGGGGGGACAGCAGGTGAGGGACGAACACGGATGGATGCACCTAGCAGGGATGGGGCGGATGGATGGAGCAGCAGGCTGGTGCCCCCCCCCCCCGCAACAGCAAGGTACGAGGGGTGGAAAGTCGACAGAAATACAGGTACAGCCAGAAGGGGGGGTTTTTCTACACCCAGGAGTTTTTTCCGGCTAAAACCCCCCCCCCCCCCCCAGCAGCTCTGCACGAGCCGAGGGGAGGACGGACAGGGGAACGGGTCGACGGCTGCAGCGAGACTGACCGGCAGCGTGGCAAGCACCGCAGCGGGTGAGCAGACACCACCTGGCGGTAACAGACGGGTCACGGGGCAGGAGTGGTGCTGGGACCGGCCCATCTGCCTAGGATGTAGTGGGGCGCATGACATCCAGGGGTCCCTCCACAGAGGGTCTGCCGTTTTTATCTCAGCAGGAGGAAGTGAGCAGGTCAGAAGGTGAACTGTCGGAGGATGAGGAGGAGCCCAGTCGCCAGCTCGCATCGGTGGAGATCAGTACATCGGCTGTGGGGAGGGACTCCCAGACAGGCCGGTAAGTCTAGTCATATTAATGCGTTTACTGTTGCCTTTTACGAAGCTTATTAGGGGGTTGTGTGTGGTGGGGAGGGCAGGGCTGCGCCTCCAGCGCCGCCGAAGGCGGCTACTGGCCGACCAGTAATCAGGGTGGTGTAGTGGTTAGCACTCTGGTCTAGAAATAATGTGGGTCACTGGTTCAGAACCCCACCAGGACATTGACAGTCCAATTCATGGGCTGGGAATGTGGTAGGCGGGAGCGGGAACACAGGGGGTCTGGGGGTTTATGAGTGGAGTTGTTAAGGGGCCTGCGGGCATTTAGTGGTCTGTCTCGGGTATGGACAATCGCCCTCCAGGAAGGAGTGGGGGAGAAGGTGAGGACCACGGGAAAACGGGGTCCGCGGATCCGTCTGTTGGAGCCGTCGTCGGGCGGATGGCGAGGTATGTCTGGGTTGGGGGACCATGAGGTGCCCACATGAAACAGTAGGGAAGGAGAAAAGCGGAAAGGGGAATGGGGGGAGAATTTCTCCTTATGGCCCTCAGAGAAGTTCATTCATGGACAGAGGAAAAGCCAGATGATACGAATTAAGACGTCGAGGAGAAGAGGAGGTTCCGTTTGATTTCAGGGACTGTTGAGAATTGGGTACCAGTGTTCGCCATGGTGGCAGAGGTAAGTGGAAAAAAGAACCCCGAGCAACGTTCGGTATGGGTCTTTTACATGGACGCCGTGGGAAAACTAATCGGATACAAGGGCTGACGCAGGGCAGTTCGTCCCGTGGCGGGAGCACGAGGACAGTAGTCCTTGATGTAAGCGGATGGCGTTGCAAAGACGCCAGCGCAGGCATTTTCAGGGGGGGGGGGGGGTTGTAGGGGGCCACTCCTCGGGATCACCGGCCGGCAGAAAATGGGGAGTGTGCTGGCAGTGCAACGTGGGATCCTACAAGTTTGGAGGGACCGGTAAGTTAGCACGAAGGCCCAAGGTGGAGGAACGCATACAATCGCTGGGTGAGTCATAAGAGGAAAACGTACCGGGAAGCCCGGTAAACAGAGGGACGAGTCAGGGGGCCGGATGTACCCCGGACAGGGTTGGTCCAGTACTGGTGGCGGTACTGTTTAATGCAGTTTTCCGAGGGGGTTGGTGGGAATTCAATTACCCGCTAATAGTTGTTTCCCCTTTTGGCCAACAACTTGCGGTTGGCGTGACAGCACCCGGAGGTGGTGTCTGGAAAATTGGCCATCAAGGTGCGTTGGGTCCCAGGGCAGGGCCTTGTAAGGGTCATACCATTGTTTGCTTTAGTGGTGTCCCCGCTAGGGGTGGGGGTTTCACAAAACGATTTGGATAAGTTCAGTTTGCTACGCCATTTAACTTTCCCCAAAAGGGGTAGGTCAACGTTTGCATTGATCCTGAGGTTGGGACGGTATATTACACGTCCTTTGAAGCCGCTGTTGAGCGATACGGTCAAGGGGCACTAATGGCTAAATCAGAGGTGGAGCCTATTTTGGCGACGGTCGGTTCGTCCATACAGCGTTAGGGCGGGGGTGTTGGTGGCAAGAGCAATCTTAGGTTGGGCGGTGGTTGCCCAGGGGTTGCGCTATCCCGGTCGTCTGGTTGAAGCAGCTAGTTTAATTTAGAAGGGGTGGTTAGGGATATGACAGGCACGAATCCGTCATCCATTCGTGGGATGATTTTCTCTGCGCTTGGTTCCAAGGGGGTGCAATACTGTGGGCCACGTTTCAGCTGTTACAATCACGGTTAGGGAAATTGAACTTCGCGGGCGGGATCATTACCATGGGGGAGAATTTTGTTGGTGGATGTCGCCTGCCACGGCGGGGGGAAGGCTCCCGCGCATTTCATCGGGTTGGAAGAGGAACACAGGAATGACCCCAGGTATGGTATCAATTTCAGGCTGAGTTTCACGATAGGTGGTTTGGAGGTCGGGCCTGGTGAGCAACTTCAAGGTGGAGTTGGTTACAGACGCCGCAGGATCTATTGGATACGGGGCGTACTTCCAGGGTAATGTGAGCCGGGGGTGGTGCATGTTTTTTTTTTTCGGTATTTGGTGCTACTGGGACTGTTTTTCCGGTGGTACTTGCGGGGTAATTGTGGGCAGCACTGCCGCAACTTTGAAATTAAGATGTAACTGTGATAACACGGGGTGGTGCAGGTCAGCAATGGCGTGTCTGCGTTTTTCACAACATGGCATTCGGTTAATGCGACGGCGGGGGTGGAGCTGATTGTAATTGAACGGGTTCCTCTATACGGTGCAGGTTCCGGGGGTAGAGAATACAATGGTGTTGTTTATGGGGGCAGAGGTTGGTTGAGAGAGTCGTCAGCTCGGCTCTTGGTGGTAATCTGTATTCAGGAACATGGAAGGCAAGCAGTCGGCATCGTCCATAACAATAAAGTTAGCAGGGTTGGCCTTTTGTGGTTTCAAAAAAAAAAAAAAAGGGGGGGGGGGTTTGGTAAAAGGTGTGTTGGGGTAAAACAGGCCATTAAAGAATACCGTAAGGATCATAGGACGAGGGACAGGAGGCGGACAATTACGTGGAGAATTGAGTAGTTTTAGTGGGACAGTTGGGTTCGGTTGTACCAACAGGTTTGAGAGATGGTCGTTGGCAATGGTTTTTCCCACTGGCAGTTTGGGGCACTTCGCTGTGGGTAGTTGTGTAGCCTGGGAAAAGCGGGGGCAGGATGCTGATGGGTAGAAGATGTTGTAGAAAAAATAAAAAAAAAATAAATAAAGATAAAAAAAAAAATAAAAAAAAAAAAAAAAAAAAAAAAAATACTAAAAAAAAAAAAAAGTTGTTATACGATGGCAGGTTGTTGGTGTTTTGTGATGATGGCTAAAAGGGACACGGTTCTTCGGAAATGTTTGGGGGAAGTTGGGGATGGGGAGTTCCGCCTACGCCTCACACTCCTTCCGGATGGGGGCGGCTTACTGAGGCCGCCAGGTTCGGGTCGGATGAGGTGGATGTGCGACGGATGGGAAAAGGGGAATCTAAGCGATTCCGGGCCTAGAGGGGGCTTCAGTTGGTCTATATAAAAAAAAAAAAAAAAAAAAAGTTATAATACATTTGGATATATATATATATATATATATATATATAGGTGTGTATATAGGAGGAGGAGTGCATTTGTTGTTACGGATATCTGCCTGTTTTAGTACCTGGTACCTGCTAAGGGGAGTTAGAGTTGGTGCATGTCAATGACACTATGTTTGTCTATTCAGAGGGATGGCTACTACGCCTCATCTGGAAGTTCTGACACTCAGGTGTGTGTTGGGAGGCACGGAAGGGGGACGCGGGACCAGGTATTTCTGGGAAGGATGAAATGGTTAAGTGTGGCGCTGTGAAACTATGTATCTGGTCAATAGCTACAAGGAAGAATGTAATCCTCATTATATTGCTATCATCCAGATTTTAGTGATTAATCACCATCTGTGAAGGATGGTAGGAAAAAAGTGAATATAAACAGTCCACGTCAGAACTGTTTATAAATAAACAATACACACAAATATTGCTGAAAATAAAAGTGAACACCCAACTCAAGTCTATGTGAGTGAACTGGTTATGGTATAAAAAATAAGGAAGTGTTGCAATATGTGGTGAAAACACTAGGTTATCTATCTCTGAAAGGCAGGAAACCATATAATGCAATGCAATTCATTTGTTTAACCACCTATAATCAGAGTTATAGTATGTATGGACTAAATGTAATCATAATCCAAAGACAGTGACATTCATGAAAATAGGTAAACACAATAAAAACATATATGTAAAGTGAACCCAAATAGGTGCTATATTAACAAGTATTCAGGTGGTGTATATGGATACAGGTGTCCCAGATGAAATATCACATATGCAATGATATATCAATATTCTGATATTCCTCAGATGTTAAATAGTGTTCATCAACGTGTCATCCTCATGTATTTTGGACGGCGTCAAGAACTTTGAGATGTGGAAATAAAGATGGGTACTCTTACCGTCAAAGATGGACCCACTGACCTTTGGTGAGGGGTCAAACAGAGCTTGGATGTGCCGATGGATGGCACAGGCAGAGTTGTAGGCCGGACTCAGGAGCTTGGAAAGGCAAGACTGGGCCGGTCCCACAGTCTGTACTCACCGAATCTCAGGTAACGGTATGGGGACTAAACTTTAAACGGCTGTGCAGGAACTCAATGGTTGACCCCAGGGCAGCTCAATAGGTCAAAATCATGGAAAAGAGATAAAACAGAGGGCCTCCTCATAGGGTAAATCAATCCGAAACCGGAATGGATTTATTTATAAAATTCTTGTTTGTCAGAGATAAAAACGATCAGTAAAAACAAGGACAAATCAAGAAATACAAAAAGCAAACGCAGTGGTGATGGGTATAGCGTATCCGCCCTACGCGTTTCGTCTTACAAGACTTCTACAGGGGCATAAGCTAATGCACCCCCTCTGCGTTATATATATACCACTATGAACAAATTAACACCTGAGCTAGTTGGGGGCAGTCACACTTCCGGTTATGCCTCCCATGTAATCTAAAGATCTGACTGGTTGTCAACCAGCCTATCACACTATTGACTCACCATAGAGGGGAGGTCCATGATGGTCATGCCGGAGAGTATTGGACTGTCAAGATGTCATCTCAAATGATGTAAGTGTCATTGGTTTTTCAGCATCAGAAGTGGACATGACCATACATAATGTGTATGTCCGATTGGCAATTGTTTGGGCGCGAAAAACGCGCACGTTTGGGCGCCAAAAGGCGTGGACGTTTGGGCGCCAAAAAACGCGGATATTGTATGGCCAGGCCGTGTCACGGGACTCCTAGGTCCCCGCTCGTGGTATGTAAAAAAACGTTCTACGTGCAACGTTGGACACATCCCGCATGCGCAGCCCTCGGGGACGAGTAAGGACGCAACAGCGTCCCGCCGCCGCCAATCAACGTTCACAACGTGACCGACGGCATACGTACCCGTCCGCGGAAGGCACGCGCCGGAGTAGTGACCACAAAGGACGCAACGTAGAACCCACGTGGCGGGACAGGGAAAACATTGTGATCACATGACAAACCCATGTGTAGCCACACGTGACGGGGGTATGAAAGCATAACCGTCACAAGACTTTATCACATAGAAGTGGGCGGGGCTTGTATCTTCGTTCACAAACCACATGATATGTTATAAAAATTTATTTTATGAGAAAAAAAACAGAAAATGAAATTAAAATATTACTAGTATGAAACGAGCAGACTAACAAAAACTCATTGTTAGGTACATGAATATATTTTCTATATAGAAACCGGAGTCTGACTGCCCCCAAAGCACTCGACTCCACAAATTACAGGTATCTATGACTTTAAAGGGGAGAAGACACCGGGTACATATCATGTTCACAACCAAACAAAATTAATTGATAGACAATCATTTGATAAAACAATAACTGGTAAGCAATCATTTATCGTAATAGTAATTAATCCTCCAGATAGTTGAAAGGAGGAAAAAGACAGGGCTCGACTATAATAAGGATGTTACAAGAGCTATGAAGAACATCCATATATATGTGATCCATACAAAAATAGGCATGCATAGCATACTGTCATGTGTGTGGGTCTCTAAATCCAGAATGAGTGTATAGAATATGAAGTGCCCATAATGAATGGAAGGGAACAGGTGTCCTCAAAGCAGTGCCAAGGAAAAGGTACCATGAAAAGATGTGGATAAATAAAAAGGAGAAGTGGGATATATCAAGAACGATTAATAAAAGAATTGATGTCCCACTCTATATTCATCCCATATGGGTGATAACATTTAATCTGGTGTATCCAAAATGTTTCGAGTTTAGATACTCCCCTAATTTTAGATTCGCCCCTCCAGTGGGCTATGAATTTGTCTATAATCTGAAATTTTGAGCCTTCTGGGTTCCTGTTATGACAGGCCAGATAGTGTTTCGGAACACTGTGATTAGTACGTCCTGCCCTTATCGCAGCGATATGTTCGTTTACTCTGATGGCAAAGGTCCTAATAGTGCGTCCGATGTATTGTTTACCGCACGGACAAGTGATGAGATACACAATATATTTTGTGTGGCAGGTTGTGAAGCAATTCATTTCGTAGGTCTTACCCGTCACACTAGACCTAAAAGAGTCACATTTCTTGCGACATGTGTTATTTAGACACACGTTACATTTTCGACATGGATAGAACCCCTTCATATTATGGAAAAATGTAGGTGGGCAAGGAGGGTCAATGACATTAGGGGCAATCTTCCCTCTAAGAGACATGGCACCTCTGTATATCACACCTGCTCTTTCAGGTAATAAGGGTCCTAATATTTGATCATTTTTGAGAATCTTCCAATGTTTGACCATAATTTCTTTAATTTGTCTATGTTGGACTGAGAAATTGGTCATAAAAGACCATTTATGTTTGTTTTCCTTATTCTTTGGGGGATTTTCTACTAGTAAGGTCTCACGATCGATCATGGATACTTGCCGTATTTCATCATCAATCTGAGCTGCCTTATAACCCTTATCTAGAAATCTCTTTTTCAGAATGTCCGCCTGATGGAAAAAATCTGGAAGAAAGGAACAATTGCGCCTAATGCGCATAAACTGGCTTCGTGGTACTGATTTCAACCATGAGGCGTGGTGGCAACTGTCGACCGGAATGTAACCATTCCGGTCTGTGGTTTTGAAAAACGTTTTTGTGGAGATACGACCTTGGTTGGCACTGATTTCTAAGTCTAAGAAATGAATCGTAGAGGCACTAGCTTCGTATGAAAGCTCAATGCCAATGTCGTTGTTGTTTAACGTCGACATAAAGACATCTAATGACTCCCTCGTGCCTTTCCATAGGAGGAGGATGTCGTCGATATATCTGGACCAAAACACAATTTCTGGGAAGGAAATGACCATACAGTGTTTGGGTAGACCAGGAATGAGGTGGGGCAGGGTGGTCCCAGAGGTTGAGCGATTTGCAGGGTGGATAGGCCACCTGAGGTAATGGGCAACTAAGGTGGTGGTGGTGACCTGGTAGAGCGGACAGTCAGGGTCCTGATGGCAGACATAAAAGCTGATATGACCGACCTGTGGGTGACATTCCCAGACACGTTGCTGGTATGGTCAGTCTTGGCAAAGGGGGGTGGTGGTCGTCACAGGGAACTGGAAGACGAACGTGGGCTTTGTACGGGAGAAAAGGTCCACTTAACAGGTGGGCATTGTCCTTTGGTCTTTGGGTTTGCAGGAGGGGGTTCAGTCGGCCCTGCGGGTGTGGAGGTGCCTTCAAGGATGAGGTGTCAACCTTTCTGGCTATGGCGGTGTTTGTTTGTTTGTTTGGTCAGTGACGGTAGCAGTTATGGAGGTGGTAAGTGTGTGGGGGGGCTCATCGTTAGATGGCCCCCTCCGGTGTGTGGGGGGCTCATCATTAGATGGCCCCTCCGGTGTGTGGGGGGGCTCATCATTAGATGGCCCCTCCGGTGTGTGGGGGGCTCATCATTAGATGGCCCCTCCTGTGGGGGGCTCATCATTAGATGGCCCCTCCGGTGTAGTACATCAAATTTATTTGATGATTACTCGTTGTGCACTGCGGGAAAAGGTGTTTGTCTCCGGGCGGTACAGGTGGAGGCCAGTTGGTTACGGTAAAATCCCGCAGTGCCCCCTGGTGGTTTCATATATATACATATACACCGAGAATTATATATATATACGTTTGTAGTACTTAGCTCCGTCACTGACCAACAAACAGGGTGTAACTGATGGTTTATGTGTTTATGTGTGTTTATCGTTATTGGTATTTATATCTGAGTTAATTGGAGTTTACATTTAATAAAAGGCCGTTGCGGCCATTTACTCCACAAGATGGTGTGGCCTCTTATTTTAAGGTTTTAAGTAAGGGGGAGTATATGGTTGTATCTGCCTGTGGGTATTATCTAGGCTACACTGGTCAAGGTCTTGCCTATTGTGCTACTGTGTGTCAGTTAATGTCAAATACACACTGGTTAGGTCACCTTTAGAGGCAAGCGGCGGGGAATCTGAAGGGGAGGTAAAAAAAAAAGTGCGTCAAAACAGCTTCACAAACCACATGGAAAAACCATTAGCGGGCCGGCATGTCTGCAATTAATAGAAATTCTTTCTTTCGACAACAAGCAGCATTTTTGCAGACTAAAATAACGCAGAGAGGGGGGAAAAATAAAATATTCTGCAATTGTAGAAAAAAAAGGACACACATAAAAGATACAAAATAATGGAAATTATGTTTAGAACATGTTGTCCTGTGGCGTTACTCACAGGTAGGTGGTTTTATTTATAGCTGACCTTGCAGGATATAATACAAGCCGAAAAAAAAAAAAATAGGTCCACATCACATGCTTCATCTGCTCAGGTTTAAGAGGCACAGCCATCAATGTGAAGACCTTGGAAAGTGTACCTTAGAAGCAAATACTTTCACGTGCAAAACGTGCCAAAGTTTTCCTATTAGGACTGATTTTACTTCGCTGTTGCAACCTTGGTGGCTGGGTGGTCACCCGCTGGGGTAATAGGCCGTGTCAGTCAACTGCCTTCCTCCAGTCCTGGATGTTTTGATATTTGGATGTCCGAAGCTTTAAGAGCCTTCAGAAGCAGTAAGCCAGAAGTTAGTTGTTCTTGTACAACATCCTTTCTCAACTAGGGTTTTATGGAACAATAGGGGTTCCTCCAAAGGTTGCTAGGGGTTCTTTTCCCAGATAAGCAACCAATGATACCAATTGATCTTCTTAGCTTTCTGTAAAGAGGGCTTTCTTCCCACTGACCACCAATGGAAGGGTTATTCTTCCCACTGACCACCAATGGTAAGGGGTATTCTTACCACGGACCAATGTAAGGAACATTCTTCCCACTGATCACCAATGAAAGGAGCATATTTCCCACTGAATGAAAATGCAAGGGGTATTCTTCCCACTGACCACCAATGGAAGGGGTATTCTTCCCACTGACTACCAATGGAAGGGGTATTCTTCCCACTGACCACTAATGGAAGGGGTATTCTTCCCACTGACCACCAATGGAAGGGGTATTCTTCCCACTGACCACCAATGGAAGGGGTATTCTTCTCACTGACCACCAATGGAAGGGGTATTCTTCCCACTGACCACCAATGGAAGGGGTATTCTTCTCAATGACCACCAATGGAAGGGGTAATCGTCCCACTGACCACCAATGGAAGGAACATTCTTCTCACTGACTGCCAATGGCAGGGCCATTCTTTCCACAGGCCAATGTAAGGAACATTCTTCCCACTGACCACCAATGGAACGGCCATTCTTCCCACTGACCACCAATGGAACGGCCATTCTTCCCACTGACCACCAATGGAAGGGGTATTCTTGCCACTGACCACCAATGGAAGGGGTATTCTTCCCAATTACCACCAATGGAAGGGGTAATCGTCCCACTGACCACCAATGGAAGGGGTATTCTTCCCAATTACCACCAATGGAAGGGGTAATCGTCCCACTGACCACCAATGGAAGGAACATTCTTCTCATTGACTGCCAATGGAAGGAAAATTCTTCCCACTGACCACCAATGGAACGGCCATTCTTCCCACTGACCACCAATGGAACGGCCATTCTTCCCACTGACCACCAATGGAACGGCCATTCTTCCCACTGACCACCAATGGAAGGGGTATTGTTCCCAATTACCACCAATGGAAGGGGTAATCGTCCCACTGACCACCAATGGAAGGGGTATTCTTCCCAATTACCACCAATGGAAGGGGTAATCGTCCCACTGACCACCAATGGAAGGGGTATTCTTCCCACTGACCACCAATGGAAGGAACATTCTTCTCATTGACTGCCAATGGAAGGAACATTCTTCTCACTGACTGCCAATGGAAGGAACATTCTTTCCACAGGCCAATGTAAGGAACATTCTTCCCACTGACCACCAATGGAAGGGGTAATCGTCCCACTGACCACCAATGTAAGGGACATTCTTCCCACTGACTAACAATGTATGGAGTATTCTTCCCGCTATTACACTAATGTGCCATGGGCTGTAGCCCAGGAATTATTAGCAGGGTTTCCCTGAGACAGGAAAGTTATTTCAAGTGTTCCTCCCAGTTAAGAAGGTGCCTGACCAATATAAATACATATAGCAACCTCAGAGTACAGTTCACATAGGGAGTGCAAACCATTTGTAGACTAGTGAATGGTAGTTCATCAAAACCAACTTGATTTGTTGTATAATTTTGAAGAGGTTTCACCACCCATTCAGGTTAAAAATAACTGGACATTAAAACATCTCCAGCATTACAAAACAAGTCCAGTTGAATGGGGCATACAATTATCAAATATACCACGATCTGGGTAACCGAGAGCCTTCACAAAAAAAAAAAAAAAAAAAAAAGGTTAAAATCAATCACAATAATACGGCATATAAAACACAGAATCACAGTATTGTGGGTCTTAAAAATATATATATTTTTTATATTAAAAGTATATTTTATAGTACAATCATGTTTCTTAAAAACAAACATTTTTACCTAAAAAAAAAATGATTTTATTTTTTATTTTTTATATTAACCACTTCATTACCCAGCCATTGTAATATGACGTCCACAAGGTGGATCTCCCATCCTGGGTGGGCGTCATATGACGTCCTCCCATTCCTGGCCGCCTAGGGGGCGCGCACGTGCCTGCGGCGTCGCTCGGTACCTGGTGTGCGTGCCCCGGCGGCCGCGATGTCCGCCGATTGCACGGGAAAACAGCAGGACCGTGGAGCTGTGGGTGTAAAACACACAGCTCCACGTCCTGTCAGTGGAGAGGAGACCGATGATGTGTTCCCAGTACGGAGGAACAACGATCGGTCTCCTCCCCTTGTGAGTCCCCCCCCCCCCACAGTTAGAATCACTCCTATAGGGAACATATTAACCCCTGCACCTCCCCCTAGTGTTAACCCCTTCCCTGCCAGTCACATTTACACAGTAATCACTGCAATTTTATAGCAACGATCGCTGTGTAAATGCGAATGGTCCCAAAAATGTGTCAAAGGTGTCCGAAGTGTCCGCCGCAATGTCGCAGTCACGGAAAAAAAAAAAATCGCAGATCGCCGCCATTACTAGTAAAAAAAAAAAAAAAATGCAATAAATCTATCCCTATTTTGTAAACGCTATAACTTTTGCGCAAACCGATCTATATACGCTTATTGCGATTTTTTTTACCAAAAATATGTAGAAGAATACGTATCGACCTAAACGGAGTAAAAAAATTGTTTTTTTTAACAAAAATGGGATATTTATTATAGCAAAAAGTAAAAGAACACATTTTTTACTTTTTGCTATAATAAATATCCCATTTTAAAAAAAAAAAAAAAAAAATTTTTTACTCAGTTTAGGTCGATAGCTTGTTTATGGCGCAAAAAATAAAAACCGCAGAGGTGATCAAATACCACCGAAAGAAAGCTCTATTTGTGGGAAAAAAAGGACGTAAATTTTGTTTGGGTGTAACGTCACATGACTGCGTAATTGTCAGTTAAAGCGACGCAGTGCCGAATCGGAAAAAGTTCTCTGGTAAGGAAGGGGGTAAAATCGCCCGGTGCTGAAGTGGTTAAAAGCATACCGGTAATTAATTTTTGTACAATATTTGTTCTTATAAGAACTCATTCTCATGTAGGAATAAAAAATAAATAAATAATTTTTTTTGTACATTGGTTTTAGTAGACTATGGGGGGCAAATGACTGCTTGTTGTACCAATACCTCAAAGCACTACCTTATGACCCAGTTTGCATATATTTGAACTAAATATCATTATTTTTTTATTATTAATTTTAGAAGTTAATTTTAATGTATAGGTCGTATATATATATATTTTTTTCAATTCATATGCTATTTAAGTACAATCAGCACTGTATATATGATTGCACAGACGACATACTGTATGTGAACTGGGTCTGAAGTCTGGCGGTAGTGCCTTGAGGTATTGGTACAACCAAAAGTTAATTAGACACAACGGTCTACCGCAATCAATGTACAATTGTTTTTTTTTTTTTTAATGTGAGAATGTCTCATGTTCTTTCAAGAAAAAATTATACGAAAAAATAGAATGCCTTTATTAGAAAAAAAAATAGCTTTTTTTTATTTATTACATTTTTTGCAAATCCATAAAGTCCCGCTGTAATTTTCTGTTTATATTTTTTGATAATACAGGTTTTCTAGGTTGTCTTGTCAAAAGCTTAATTGAACAAGCTGAAAATGGAAGCTGATTGGTTTCTATGCAGAGCTGCAGCAGATTTTGCACTCTCTAGGTTTAGTAAACCAAACCCCGTGGTGTCTGGAGCATAGAAGGGTACAGAAGGGTGGTTGCAGGACCAGAGCGCACCTTGGGCCAATGGCGTAGGTAAAGGGGGGGGATTGGGGGTTCAAGCCCACCCCTCAGAGTGTTCACAGTGCTGTAGTTAGCTCTAATGGTCGCTGTAAAACCAAAGCACTGCAGCTGCAACTCCTGCTACCTGTCGGAGCTCAGAGACAGGCAGCAAGAGTGCCGAGCGAAGGGAGCGCTCATTATCTCCTACTCATCTCCAGTCACATGATAGCCGAGGGAGGACTTCCCTTCACTCGGAAATGCCTGGTCTGGTGAGTGGATTTCATGGACAGAAGTGCTGCAATGGGGAGGGGGGCCTCTACTGGGGGGGGGGGGGGGGGGGGGGGGGGGGGGTCTGTACTAGGGGAAGGGTTTTTTACTAGTGGGAGAAGGGAAGATCTGTACAGGTGGGGGGATCTGTACTATCAGAGGGCTCTGTAGTGGGGGGGGGGGGGTGTCTGTATTGGGGGAAGGGGGATCTTTACTAGTGAGAAAGAAGGGGGAGGTCTGTACTGGGGAGATCTGTACTGAGGGGAGAGCTGTACTGGGGGGGTGGAGATTTTTACTAGTGGAAGGGGGAGGTAGATCTGTAATGGGAGGAGGGGGATCTTTACTAGTAGGGTGGGTGAAGATCTGTACTGGGGGGGGGGGTCTGTACTGAGGGGCGAGCTACACTGGGGGAGGGAATTTTTAGTAGTGGGAGGGGGAGAGATCTGTACTGGGAGGAGGGGATCTTTACTAGTAGGATGGGTAAAGATATGTACTGGGAAGAGGGGATCTTTACTAGTAGGATGGGTAAAGATCTGTACTGGGGGGATCTGTAGGTAGGGAAGAGCTGCATTGGGGGAGGGGATTTGTACTATTGAGGGGAGATCTGTACTAGGAGAGGTCTGTACAGGGAGGAAGATATCTAGTGGGAGGTAGGGGGATCTGTACTAGGAGAGGGATCTGTAGTGTGTGTGTGTGTGTGTTGTGTGTGGGGGGGGGGGGTGGGGGTGTGGTGGGGGGGGGGTCTTTACTATTGGGAGAGGTAAAGATCTGTACTGAGGGGAGAGGGTCTTTACTAATAGGATGGGTGAAGATCTGTGCTGGGGGGGGGGGGGTCTGTACTGGGGGGAGAGCTGCACTGGGGGAGGAGGATTTTAAACAGTGAGAGGGGGAGAGATCTGTACTGGGGGGGGGGGTCTGTACTGTGTGGAGAGCTGCACTGTGGAAGGGGATTTTAAATAGTGGGAGGGGGAGATCTGTACTGGTAGGAGGGGATCTCTTCTTCCTTTATAGTGGGATGGGTAAAGATCTGCACTGGGGGGGGGGGGGGGCTGGGGCTGTACTTAGAGGAGAGCTGCATTGGGGGAGGGGATTTTTACTAGTGAGGGGAGATCTGTACTGGGGAAGAGATTTGTACAGGGAGAAAGGGATCTTTACTAGTGGCGGGGGGTCTGATCTGTACTGAACGAGGCAGGGGTTGCTTGGGGAGGGTGTTATTTTCTATAAGCCCCATTTCTGATCACCGAAAGAAGAAAATCTATCTACAACCTTGCCTTGGTCTCCCATTGGGTGTCCTTAGATATGGGGCTGGAATTGCCATTAGAGGGTCTACCAGCTTAGAATGAAGGGACCCACATTGATGCCAATATCTTGAGTGATCACCGTCCTATGGACCCACATTGATGCCAATATCTTGAGTGATCACCGTCCCATGGACCCACATTGATGCCAATATCTTGAGTGATCACCGTCCCATGGACCCACATTGTTCCCAATATCTTGAGTGATCACCCTCCCATGGACCCACATTGATCCCAATATCTTGAGTGATCACCGTCCCATGGACCCACATTGATCCCGATATCTTGAGTGATCACCAGCCCATGGACCCACATTGATCCCAATATCTTGAGTGATCACCGTCCCATGGACCCACATTGATCCCAATATCTTGAGTGATCACCGTCCCATGGACCCACATTGATCCCAATATCTTGAGTGATCACCGTCCCATGGACCCACATTGATCCCGATATCTTGAGTGATCACCGTCCCATGGACCCACATTGATCCCGATATCTTGAGTGATCACCATCCCATGGACCCACATTGATCCCAATATCTTGAGTGATCACCATCCCATGGACCCACATTGATCCCAATATCTTGAGTGATCACCGTCCCATGGACCCACATTGTTCCCAATATCTTGAGTGATCACCGTCCCATGGACCCACATTGATCCCAATATCTTGAGTGATCACCGTCCCATGGACCCACATTGATCCCGATATCTTGAGTGATCACCGTCCCATGGACCCACATTGATCCCGATATCTTGAGTGATCACAGCCCACAGCCCCATGGACCCACATTGATCCCAATATCTTGAGTGATCACCGTCCCATGGACCCACATTGATCCCAATATCTTGAGTGATCACCGCCCCATGGACCCACATTGATCCCGATATCTTGAGTGATCACCACCCCATGGACCCACATTGATCCCGATATCTTGAGTGATCACCGTCCCATGGACAGTAAGGGAGGGGGCAATTTCCCTAATGAAGCAGACAATAAAAAACATGGAAACGGTTCCATCGCTTAACTAATCTACTAAAAAAAAGTTTTCACAATAAAAATGTGCCAAAAGTTTTGGATGGGGGACAATGAGCCTTCTGTAACGCCACCGCCATGTTGCAGAAATACATTAATTGTCACGTACGCTCCATTGGTCTCCGTCGTCAGCCCCACCAAACAAAAAAAAAAAAACACTGTCCGTTCGCAGACCGCTCCACATCATATCCAAATGAGCATATTAGCGTCACACAGAGCGAATAAAAGAAAGAGACGGCGGCTTCTAATCAGCTCCGCGCTGTGAAAACAGGCGGACTATTTATCCGAGAACGAGGGGGGAAAATAAAGGCAGCCTATGACAAGAAAATTGATACTTATCACAAACATGTGTCACGCTTCTCCCGTCCTGACAGGTCCTATTGATTTCACGTATGACCAGGAGATAAGTCGCTGACGTCCGCTTGAAGCATTCCATTCTCTGAATGAACGCATTTAAAAAGGAAAAAAATATATAAAAATCCAAGAATATGCCTTATTTTCCACCGCCGCCTGCCAGGATGTTACAGGAACACAATGCGGCTTTGCCTCATTAAACTTGACGTGCCTTCCATCTAAATACTTATTATGTATTTATATGTAATATTACTTGCAGGGCTCCAGCTGTTTACAGGCCTGTTTACAAGGCTATATGTTAAATATAAAAGAAAAGGGGGGGGGGGGATTTGGGACCTTGAGTGAGATGCGTGTTAGACAAAAATAAATAATGAGAAAGTTTATTCATATAAACACACATAGGACTTGATGTGCATAAATTAGAAAAATGTGAAAATTCCATTATTGCACATGAGATGAAAAGGGTATAATATAAAACAAAATAATTGAATAAAAAAAACTGCATTTAAAATCTTGACGCGTTTCGCGGATGAAGTTCCACTTCTTCAGAAGAAAGTGCAGAATGCGTATCTAGAGAAGGTGAATCAGCGGCAGGGATGGTCAGATCTGTGTGGCTACACTTATGCCGCGTACACACGATCGGAAAATCTGCCAGCAAAAAAGACCGATGTGAGCTTTTTTGGTTGGAAAATGCGACCGTGTGTAGGCTCCATCGGACTTTTGATGGTCGAAATTTCAGCCAGCAAAAGATTGAGAGCATGGTCTCAATTTTTCAGACGGAAAAAATTTCCGATCGTCTGTGGCAATTCCGACGTGCAAATTTTCTGACGCATGCTCGCAAACAATTCGAAGCATGCTCGGAAGCATTGAACTTCATTTTCGCGGCTCGTCGTAGTGTTGTACGTCACTGAGTTCTTGACGGTCGGAATTTGGTGTGACCGTGTGTAGGCAACACAAGCTTGAGCGGAATTCCGTCGGAAAAACCATCCAAGGCTTTTCCGACGAGAATTCCGATCGTGTGTACGCGGCATTAGAGAACTGGGACCAGACTAATAGGGGAGGACCTAAATACCCTCCCAGCAGCCAGCATCAGGTGGAAACTGATTTCTGGGATCTGTTGGCTCCTGGGAGACACCTGCTGGTGGTCACTGGAATTACAGCCCTCCGCCCAGGGAACCACAGGGCCACCAGCAGGTGATCCATGTCCTGACAAAATATGATATACAGATATATCTATATATGAATCTGGAAGAAGCAGTTTGCGCATTAAGAATTACTTTACATTCCATTTACATTGGGATTACACCTCTTCAAAAATGTAATTCTTCTTTAAAAGAAACTGCAGTGCTGGAACTTTTTTGTTCCTATTTGTGTATTTTTATCCTATATATTTAACATATTATAAAAGGGGGTAATTTTCGGACTATAAATGATACATAAAATCAATGAAAAGGGTATAATATAAACACATGATTGAATAAAAAACTGTATTTAAAATCTTAACGCGTTTCATGGATGAAGCTCCACTTCTTCAGAAGCAAGTGCAGAATGCATATCTATAAAAATTATTCCAATTGACTCCAATAAATTAAATAATGATGTAGGGTGAGGAGAAAACCAAACGCCCCAAAATGACTTCCATATCAGCTTTAAAGTTGGTCATGGATGAAAAACATCCCCACAGCATGCTACTGCCACCACCATGCTTCACTGTAGGGATGGTGTTGGCCAGGTGATGGCCAGGCCAAAGAGTTCAATCTTTGTTTTATCAGACCAGAGAATTTTGTTTCTCTTGGTCTGAGAGTCCTTCAGGTGCCTTTTGGCAAACTCCAGGCAGGCTGTCATGTGCCTTTTACAAAGGAGTGGCATCTGTCTGGCCACTCTACCATACAGGTACGATTGGTGGAGTGCTGCAGAGATGGTTGTTCTTCTGGAAGGTTCTTCTCTCTCCACAGAGAAATGCTGGAGCTCTGTCAGAGTGACCATCGGGTTCTTGGTCACCTCCCTGACTAAGGCCCTTCTCCCCCAATCGCCAAGTTTGGCCTGGCGACCCGCTCGAGGAAGAGTCCTGGTGGTTCCAAACATCTTCCATTTACGGATGATGGAGGCCACTGTACTAATTGCAGCAGAAATTTTCTGTACCCTTCCCCAGATCTGTGCCTCCATACAATCTTGTCTCGGAGGTCTACAGACATTCCATGGACTTCATGGCTTGGTTTGTGCTTTGACATGCACTGTTAACTGTGGGGCCTTCTATAGACAGGTGTGTGCCTTTCCAAATCATGTCCAATCAACTGAATTTACCACAGGTGGACCTCAATCAAGTTGTAGAAACCGCGGCTGCTGGATTTAGGTAGATGTGCATCCATGGGGGGGAGGTTAGGTCAGGGAGGAAAAAAAGTAGACATGTGCAATTAGTTTATTTTTTTTTCGTTTTTCGTTTTTTTTTCGTTTTTTTTCGTTATTTTCTTTCGTTCGTTTTCGTACGAAATGAACGAATCGTTCGAATCGTACGAATCTGAATAACGAATCGTTCGAATCGTACGAATCCGTTTAACGAATCGTTCGAATCAAACGAATCCGAAAAAAAAAAACAACGAAAATCCCAAAAAACTAATTAGAAACAACGAATGTACGAATGAAGAAAATCCGAAAAATGAAAACGAACGAAAGAATTCGTACATTCGTAACTTTTTTTTTTTCTTTGAATTGGTAATTTTCCGTGTCCCTTACAATGGTGCTGCTAAACGTGCTTTGAATGGATTGAACAAAAAAATTCGTACATTCGTAACTTATTTTTTTTTTTTTTCGATTCGTAACTTTTTTTTTTTTCAATTCGTAACTTTTTTTTTCGATTCGTAACTTTTTTTTTTTTTTTTTTTTCGAATCGTAATTTTTCGTGTCTCTATTGAACAAAAAATTCGTACATTCGTAACTTTTTTTCGATTCGTAACTTTTTTTTTTTTCAATTCGTAACTTATTTTTTTTTTTTTTTTTTTCGATTCGTAATTTTTCGTGTCTCTAGTGAACAAAAAAATTCATACATTCGTAACTTTTTTTTTCGATTTTGTAACTTTTTTTTTCAATTCGTAACTTTTTTTTTCGATTCATAAATTGTTAAAATGTAATAATAGCATACACATTACATATAATTATGAATTATGCTCCGAATACGAATCTACGAATGTTACGAATGCGTCCGAAAATGTAACTAACGAAAAAACGAATCAACGAAAAAATAACTCTTACGAATGTACGAATCATTACGAATCAACGGAAAGGAAAAAAAAAAACGCATTTTTTTCGGAAAGGAAAAAAAACGCATTTTTTTCAGGAAAGGAAAAAAACGCATTTTTTTCGGAAAGGAAAAAAAACGCATTTTTTTCGGAAACGAAAAAAACGAAACGAAACTAAACAAGTTTTTTTGTTGTGCACATGTCTAAAAAAAAAGAAAATTAAAACTTTTATTTAAAGGGAACTCGACCTTTAACATCTTCAAGACAGAAACAGGTAGAGGTATATAACAAAAAGTTTGCTTGAAATAAAAAAGGAGGGTTTTTTTTTTTTTTTCCATACAAACCGGAATTTTAGTTTATCTACGCTCCAAGGTGTTTGATGGCTGAACAGCTCCACTCGGCAGAAATTCTGTCAGGAGGGAAGACTCTGCCAAAAAACCTAATGAGCAAACTGATTATTAATTGAATGGCATTTTGGCAGGTGCCATCCATTTTCCCAGAGCCCTAAGGATCATCTGCAAACCATATGGCGTTTTTGCTCTGAGATCACCGTCTTATGTCCGTAAATTGCTCAGTGGTAAGTCTAGATCGCCAAGGGCCGGACCAATGCATTTTTCTAATAGACTGATCAAGTGCACCTGACAAAGATAAGGATGAGGCAGCAGAGGAAGGACCAGAAACACCAAAGAGGTCCGTTCCTCATTAAAGACACAATTTTTGTTGGTTTTTGATGGAGTTAGAACCCTTGTCAGGCGTTTATCGCTGCCTGTGTCGCCACTGGGGTTTGTCCAGTTGACCATCGTCAACAGAAAAGGATAGGAAATCCAAAATTTATGGACGGAGGTAAAATATTCCAATGGGGACATCTCTTCTGGTGACAACTGGTGTTCAACTCAATTCATAAATATTTCCTGTCCCTTCCTTTTTTGCCTCTAGGATAGGAAGCGAAGAGAAATTTAACCTACGGGACAAAAACAAACACATGTGAGCAGAAACAAAAAGAAGAAGGTGCACCAGCCTAGTGCATTATCATAAGACCTTTAATTGGTAAAACAAGTACAAGAGTACTCCCAAAAGTACAGGAAAAAGTGCATGGATCACTATCTAGACAAGACAGGTTCCTTACAGGGCCAGGAAGATGGATTTGGGAATTCCTTAGGGTTGCACGATAGAAGGAACCCCCCAATAATGGTATTAATGAAGTGTTACAGGCCATAAAAAGGTCAGACAAAAGGTGGATGAGAAACTAGACACCAGAAACACATGATATGGAAAACCTCCCATCTCCTCGTAATCTTTGGCCAACCAGCCTACATCCAAACAGGCTCCTTATAGGCCAGGAAACTGGATTGGGAATTTGTGGAAGCTGAACAAAAGAAGGAACCCCCAACAATGGCATTAATGAAGTGTTACTGGTCATGATAAGGTCCCACAAAAGGTGATGAAAATTAAACCACTGGAAACAAAATATGGACAACCTCAAATCACCTTGCTTTTTAAGGCTACATGATCTATGGGGGAGCCCCCAACAGGCGCCTTAAAAGACAAGGAAATGGGCTTGTGAATTCTTGGAAGTCAGACATGAAGGGTTACTGGTCTTGAAAAGGTCCCACAAAAGGTAGCTGGGAAACTAGGAACCAGAAAGACAAGAAACCAGAAAGACAAGATATGGAAAGACCTGCATCACCTTGTATTTTTTGGCCACCCGGCCTACCTCCAAACATACACCTTATAGAGCCAGAAAATTGGATTGGGAATTTGTGGAAGTTGCACAAAAGAAGGAATTCCCATAATGGTAATAAGTCAGTGGCGGTGCGTGCATAGAGGGCGCAGGAGCGCCGCCCCCTCTCTCCTGCACCGCTCTATCACCAATAGATAGATTCATGCATTGCATGAATCTATCTATTGTCACCGCTGCCGCCCCCTACATTACAGCGGGGGGGGGGGGTGTTTTTGGAAGCGCCCTATTAGAGCTGTAAGCTCTAATAGGGGACCTGATTAGAGCGGTGGGCTCTAATAGGCTTCCATAAGTGTAAACAGCGGGCGCAATGCTGTGCGTTCGCTGTTTACACAGTATTGTGTTAGAGAAGCGAATACATCGCTTCCCTAACACAGACCCGCCTCTCAGCCAATCAGGATGCCGGGTCTGTGTTACCGGTCACCTGATTGGCTGAAGTCACAGGCGCTGTGATTGGACGCCTAGGCGTCCAATCATTGCAGAAGACAGGAGGAGCGCGGGAGAAGATGTCGCGTCGATGAGGAGACACTGCTCGCCGCCTGACGCCGTCACCAGCTGCACACCGAGACAAGGTAAGTGCCGGTAGATGGCGGGCAGAGGGCACATTGGCAGAATTTAATGGGCACAGTGACAGCACTTGGGGCATGGTGGCAGCGTTAGATGGGAACAGTGGCATCACTTGGGGCACAGTGGCAGCATTTAATGGGCACAGTGGCAGCATTTGGGCACAATGGCAGCGTTAGATGGGCACAGTGGCAGCACTTGGAGAACAGTGGCAGCATTTGAGGCACAATGACAGCACTTGGGGCACAATGGCAGCGTTAGATGGGCACAGTGGCAGCATTTAATGGGCACAGTGGCAGCATTTAATGGGCACAGTGGCAGTGAGGCTGTTTGTTTGCCCCCCCCCCCCCCAAAAAAAAATTTTGAGCACCAGCCGCCACTGTAATAAGTATTACAGGCCAGTAAAGAAGGGGGTGAACGTTAGACACTGGAAACAAAATATGGACAACCTCAAATGTCCTTGTTTTTTTTTATGGGGAGAGCCCCCCAAACAGACTCATTATAGGGCCAGGAAATTGGATTGGGATTTCTGAAATTTGGACAAAAGAGGGAATCCCCCACTTAGTGGTAACTAAGTGTTACCGGTCATTAAAAGTATCCCACATGAGGTGGACGAAAAACTAGATAACAGAAACACAAGATATGGAAAACCTCTCATTGTACTGTATACCTCGTATTTTTTGGCCACCCAGTCTACCTCCAAACTCCTTTAAGGGCCAGAAAATTGGATTGGGAATTCCTGAAAGTTAGGCAAGTGTTACGGGTCATTAAAAGGTCCTACAAACAGTAAAGAAGAGGATGAAATTTAGACACTGGAAACATAAAATATGGACAACCTCAAATAGCCTTGTTTTTTTCAGGGCCACCTAGCCTATGAGGGAGCCCCCAAGCAGGCTCCTTATAGTGTAATGAAATAGTCCCACATAAGGTGGATGAGAAACTAGACAACAGAAACACAAGATATAGAAAACCCTACATCACCTCGTATTCTTTTGCCCATCCAGCCTACCTCCAAACAAGCTCCTTATAGGGCCTGGAAATTTGATTGGGAATTCCTAAAGTAAAAAAAAAAAAAGAGAGAACCTTCACAATGGTGGCATCTACTTGCCGACCAGCGACGTACCCGTACATCGCCGGACTTCAAGTGGTTATACCAGCTGCCTGCGTTTTTTAGAACCGGCGGTAGGCTCTCATGTAAAAGCTATCCTAGTGGCCAACTACAAGCATCATGTTTGGTATCTATTTACTCGACAAAAGATCCTTTATATTTTATCTCCAAATAGGCTTCTTATAGGGCCAGGAAATTGTATTGGGAATTTCTGGAAGTTGGACAAAAGACGGCGTTCCTGGCAAATTCTTGATGGGAGAGATTTCCTGACAGACCAAGGGGACAAAACCAAAAGGTAGCTTCATACATGGAGGTAAAAAGGCACAGTTATGTATGGCATGGCCCCAGAATTTGAATATTTTATCGAGGAAAAAATAAAAGATTTGGATATTAATAATGTTACGTAGCAGCGTGGTATTTATTTTCTTCACTGGTGCACCTAAAGTCCTTCAACGTTTGTTGGCTTCCACTGATCCATCACTCAATTGGATGATATCTTTGAGGAAGTCACTACAATGTTATCCAGATTCCACTTCCATGTCTTCTTTTTTTTCTTTTTTTAGCATACTGTATAAATGAGAAGCGATAGGGGGAACCTGGGAAGGCAAAACATATGTACATTCTGGCAATCACTGAAGCCAGATCCCTGGGTGGTGGATCCAGTCGAGCCTTTTACAAGCTAAGATCCATATTTCCAGGGGGCCTGTAAGAGTCCAGGGCTTACTATGCATGCACCAATGGCGGGATGCCACAAGAGGAAATCTGTGCCAACTAAGCATGCGCAAAAGACGCCTCAGTACGCCAACCCGCACCTGCGAAAAAGGCAGGAAAATGCCCAGGAGGTGCACAGGAAGTGACCTCAACCTGATGGAAAAAGGTGGGAAAATGCCCAAGAGGTGCACAGGAAGTGACCTCAACCTGATAGAAAAAGGCAGGAAAAATGCCCAGGAGGTGCACAGGAAGTAAACTCAACCAGATGGAAAAAGGCGGGAAAATGCCCAGGAGGTGCACAGGAAGTGACCTCAACCTGATGGAAAAAGGCTGGAAAATGCCCAGGAGGTGCACAGGAAGTGACCTCAAACTTCCCTATATAAGCCCAGCTCAGACCCTGCCGAATTGCTGGATTATCTTCAGCCCCCCTTATTCCTGTGCTAGTATGTGATCTGTCTGAACTTGTTGTGACCTGCAAACCTATTTGACTACTCTTGATTGCTGCTTGCCACTGACCTCAGATTTGTACCTTCACCATTCATATCTTGACCTACTTCTTTGCCCCTTTTGTATGCAGCTACCAGATTGGAACCGACCCCCGGCTTGGATCTCGACCATTCTTCTTCCGATTAACCCTTTTATACTTCATTGCCAAACTGGACTTGAATATGGCTCTATAAACCTATTTGACTACTCTTGATTGCTGCTTGCCACTGACCTCAGATTTGTACCTTGACCATTCTACTTCTTTGCCCCTTTTGTATGCAGCTGCCAGATTGGAACAGACCCCCGGCTCGGATCTCGGCCATTCTTCTTCCGATTGCCAAACTGGACTTGACCTTGGCTCTTGGCTCGGATCTCGGACTAAGGCTTGCACGGTGCTCCGCACCCCTGGCACCCGTGCCCACTCGGTGTCCACCAAGTCTCTGCCTTCATCTCCAGAGGCTTCAAGGACCTGAGGTGCAACTACTTCGGTCTTATCTCAGGTACGTGGCCCACCTGACAGGGCCACATGGGAAGGGTGCCGTGGGGCCAATCTGCTGCAGAGGAAGTAAGGGGAGCTGGGACTCCACGGCATGAGCCTGGTAGTCTGGTTGACACGCCGCCCCCCCACCCCCTGCAGGTCCACTTGACATAGGCTACTGCCTGGTGCTGAGACCGATGCAGTCAGTCCAAACGAATGAAATATTTACAATGTGGTCAAACAGTGGTGGAGGGAAAGAGGCGCACTATCCACCACCCTGTGGTCATCAGCCAGACCATCTAGGAAAAGACGGGAGGAGAATTACAAATTGACGAGGCTTCTTTTAAAAAAAACACAATACTATATATAAAATGGATACAAAAAAAAAAAAAGATATCTTTTTTTTTTTTTTTTTTTACTTGAAAATGTGCTGATTGTGTTCACATTGAGGAAGAGAAGACTTTTTACTTGTTCTATGTATTTTATAAAATTAACGATCCCAATTTCACAGCCAGAGATCAAAGGGGTTATTCCAACAGAAAAGGGAAAACTAATTAAAAGACTAATATATTACATCTAAGATACAAATCCCTTCCTTTCTAAAAAGGAGTCTTGTTCTCTAATACGGGCCAATGGCACAATAAAATTACACACATCCCGGACGACGTAAGCAGTTCTGAGCAGCAATTATTTCATTATTAGGGACGAGTGTTTTATGACGTTCATTAATGGGAAAAAGCAATAAAAAGCGACAATAAATTCTGAGGGTGGCTTCACCAAAAAAAGTGAGATTTCATGCATTTGTCGTACCTGCACCTATTCTATGCGAAGAAATGCCCTGGCTGCATTTAACGAATGTAGCATGATCACAAACTTGCTAAAATGTAGCGATCTTTATATATTTTGTTACTGATATTAGTTATCTTACAGTGGTTTTAAACCTCGGACATGAAATATGAACAAAGCATATCCCTCTATAGCAGCGGTCTCCAAACTGCTGCCCTTTGCTTGATTTTATCCAGCCCATGGGGCATTATTTCATCCCCTGATACCAACAATGGGGCTAAATTATTCTCCACTGAGACCAGTGAAGAAGGAATAATTCCTTACAATGACACCAATGATGGGGCACACTTCCTCCCAATGACACCAACAATTGGGCCCAATGACATCAATGATGGGGCACAATTCTTCCCGCTGACACCAACAATTGGGCCCAATGACACCAATGATGGGGCACAATTCCTCCCAATGACACCAATGATGGGGCACAATTCCTTCCAATGACACCAATGATGGGGCACAATTCCTCCCAATGACACCAATGATGGGGGCCCAATTCCTCCCAATGACACCAATGATGGGGCACAATTCCTCCCACTGACACACAATGATGGGGCACAATTCCTCCGAATGACACCAATGATGGGGCACTATTCCTCCCACTGACACCAATGATGGGGCACAATTCCTCCGAATGACACCAATGATGGGGCACAATTCCTCCCAATGACACCAATGATGGGGCACAATTCCTCCCAATGAGGATGGGGGAAGAGGATTTGTGTTGGGAGGGAGGATGGGGGGGGGGTCTTGTTGGGAGGGAGGATGGGGGGAAGAGGATTTGTGCTGGGAAGGGGGATTGGGGGCATTTGTGCTGAGAGGGGGGGATGTGTACTCTGAGGGGAAATTTGAGGGGTAGAAGATTTGTGCTAGGAGAGGTGATGGGGGAAGAGGATTAGGGCAATTGTGCTAGGAGTGGACATTTTTGGGGGGAGGTTTATGTGCTACTAGGGATGACTGGGAGGTATTCATGCTAGGAGCAGGGGTGGTGGGGGTGTATTTAGAGAGGAGATTTGAGGGGTAGAGGATTTGTGAGGGATGATTTTTTTTTTCCGGGGGGGGGGGGGGGCGTTGAGTGGGGGGGGGGATTTGGGGGACGGATGGGGCAAATATTTGTGCTGGCAAGGGGGATTTCAGCAGGGGGGTGGATGTCCTGGGAGGAAAGGGGATATGTGCTTAGGGGGTAACATAATGCTCATACATCTTGGGGGTGGGGGGGGGGGCAAAGTTTGACAACATTTTCATCCTGAGCTCTGGCGGTCCTAATACAGGAGGGATGTTACCAGTGGCGGCCCATCCATATGGGGTACAGGGGCGCCGCCACCCTAATCTACATGCAGGGTGTCGGACACATGGTTTTTAATGTTTTTTTTTTTTTTAAACACATGATTAAAGGCTGAGGCTCCAATTGGCTTAAAACAAGGGTGGGCTTGGGGCGCAGAGCACTGAGCCCTGAGCCCACCCAGTGTGGGCTCAGTGTGACAATAAAGAATTTATATGTGCTATTGTCTTCCTGTTTCTCCTCCCAGCCAATCAGGAGGCAGATTCTGAGACCTGTTTGGCCGGGAGTCCAAAGACCCCATTGGCCGGGAGCCCAAAGACCCCATTGGCCGGGAGTCCAAAGACCCCATTGGCCGGGAGTCCAAAGACCCCATTGGCCGGGAGCCCAAAGACCCCATTGGCCGGGTGTCCAAAGACCCCATTGGCTGGGGAGGAGAAGCAGCGACCGCCGGGACATGGAGGGGGGAAGCCGCTGATGTCTCAGGTTTGTTTGCCGCCTCCCCGACTGATGGAGCACCAGCCACCACTGGGTGTTACTGGCCAGATCACCAGGTGAAAACAGAGGGCATAAAAGCCAAGAAAAAAAAGAATACGAACGCAGCCGCCACATCTAATGATTGGTAAGCTGCAATATATGACATTTTCGGTTTTAATACCTCTTTAAAGTAACCTTCTAATCCTTGCACTGAGCATTATCTGCTCTGGTTCCTGACTGCTGACAGCTATGGAGATTCCTATTCCAGATATAAGGGGTGCAATAGGAAATATTGTCTTCTATAAGACCCTCCATACAATAGGAAGCACATACGGGGGGAATGGACAGGATGGAAATAACAGTTCGGAGATTAAATGCAGAGTCTGGACGGGGGGGAATGTAAAGATAATTCAGCACCAGAGGCCTCTCGTGTTTAATTCATCGGCCTCTGATAGGGTGTAGAAAAGCCACTTAGAGTCCCATTAAACTAATCTCTTTAATTTCATTCATAAGATGAGATATAGCGGGAAGATCCATTTTCCTCCGGCAACAGAAATTGCTTCGCCAAGCATGGAGGAGATATGTCCGGCGCTCCCCCCCTCCCTCCCCCGTCATATTTCATGTGGCTGCGTATTATCGGGGGGGAAGGTCACGTGTCGCTTGGTGGCCACAATGTGGTGACAGCTGTAATAATGCTCTTGGAGAAAAAACATTGGAGACGAGGCATTCCTGACCATATGTGATAATCCTCTCCCAGGAAGATTCCATGACGTTCAGGGTTTGCGTCTTTTAATAGATGTATTGCTGCGAAACGCGGTCATGTGAGGATGTGATCGGTGAAATGGAAGCTGACACATACATGAGACGGGATAGACACTGACAAAGGGGCTTTATCTCTCTCATAGGCATATTATATATATATATATATATATATATATATATATATATATATACACACACACACACACACACACTTTTTTTTATATCTATGCAACGATAGATACAGGAATTTTTAAGTCAGGAACTCAATTGTGTCATGAAGACAGAATCCGTAAATTTTAACAATTTGGCAATTTCCATTTTCTTTAATACCAGAGTAAGGAAAGCCACTGGAAGTGCAGACACTTCTATATCTGAAAAAGAGAAGTCATCAGATGATGATCGGAAGTGAGGACACTTTTCCCACTTTTCAAGGGCAAGAGAAGCCATTAAAAGCACCAACACTTCTGTACCATGAAGGAAGAAGCCATCGGAAGTGCAAACACTTCTACACCAGGGCAAGAGAAGCCATGAGAAGTGTGGACACTTCTATACCAGGGCAAGAGAAGCCATGAGAAGTGTGGACACTTCTATACCAGGGCAAGAGAAGCCATGAGAAGTGTGGACACTTCTACACCGGGGCACGAGAAGCCATGAGAAGTGTGGACACTTCTATACCGGGGCACGAGAAGCCATGAGAAGTGTGGACATTTCTATACCAGGGCAAGAGAAGCCATCAGAAGTGTGGACACTTCTATACCAGGGCAAGAGAAGCCATGAGAAGTGTGGACACTTCTATACCAGGGCAAGAGAAGCCATGAGAAGTGTGGACACTTCTACACCATGGCAAGAGAAGCCATGAGAAGTGTGGACACTTCTATACCAGGGCAAGAGAAGCCATGAGAAGTGTGGACACTTCTATACCAGGGCAAGAGAAGCCATGAGAAGTGTGGACATTTCTATACCAGGGCAAGAGAAGCCATCAGAAGTGTGGACACTTCTATACCAGGGCAAGAGAAGCCATGAGAAGTGTGGACACTTCTATACCAGGGCACGAGAAGCCATGAGAAGTGTGGACATTTCTATACCAGGGCAAGAGAAGCCATCAGAAGTGTGGACACTTCTATACCAGGGCAAGAGAAGCCATCAGAAGTGTGGACACTTCTATACCAGGGCAAGAGAAGCCATGAGAAGTGTGGACACTTCTACACCATGGCAAGAGAAGCCATGAGAAGTGTGGACACTTCTATACCAGGGCAAGAGAAGCCATGAGAAGTGTGGACATTTCTATACCAGGGCAAGAGAAGCCATGAGAAGTGTGGACATTTCTATACCAGGGCAAGAGAAGCCATGAGAAGTGTGGACACTTCTATACCAGGGCACGAGAAGCCATGAGAAGTGTGGACACTTCTATACCAGGGCAAGAGATGCCATTGGAAGTGCAGACACTTGTATACCAGGACAAGAGAAGCCACTGGATGTGTGGACACTTCTATACCAGGGCAAGAGAAGCCATCAGAAGTGTGGACACTTCTATAGCAGGGCAAGAGAAGCCATCAGACGTGTGGACACATCTACACCAGGGCAAGAGAAGCCATCAGACGTGTGGACACTTCTATACCAGGGAAAGAGAAGACATGAGAAGTGTGGACACTTCTATACCAGGGCAAGAGAAGACATCAGACGTGTGGACACTTCTATACCGGGGCACGAGAAGCCATGAGAAGTGTGGACATTTCTATACCAGGGCACGAGAAGCCATGAGAAGTGTGGACACTTCTATACCGGGGCACGAAAAGCCATCAGAAGTGTGGACACTTCTATATCAGGCAAGAGAAGCCATTGGAAGTGTAGACACTTCTATATCAGGCAAGAGAAGCTATTGGAAGTGTAGACACTTCTATACCAGGGCAAGAGAAGCCATCAGAAGTATGGACACTTCTATAGCAGGGCAAGAAAATGCAATGCATGTGTGGACATTTTTATATCAGGGCAAACAATGCCATTGGAAGTGCAGACACTTGTATACCAGGACAAGAGAAGCCACTGGATGTGTGGACACTTCTAAACCAGGGCAAGAGAAGCCATCAGACGTGTGGACACATCTACACCAGGGCAAGAGAAGCCATCAGAAGTGTGGACACTTCTACACCAGGGCAAGAGAAGCCATCAGACGTGTGGACACTTTCATACCAGGGCACGAGAAGCCATCAAAAGTGTGGACATTTCTATATCAGGGCAAGAGAAGCCATCAAAGGTATGGACACTTCTACACCAGGGCAAGAGAAGCCATCAGAAGTGTGGACACTTCTATACCAGGGCAAGAGAAGACATGAGAAGTGTGGACACTTCTATACCAGGGCACGAGAAGCCATGAGAAGTGTGGACACTTCTATACCAGGGCAAGAGAAGACATCAGATGTGTGGACACTTCTATACCAGGGCAAGAGAAGCCATTGGAAGTGCGCACACTTCTATACCAGGGAAAGAGAAGTCAATGGATGGGTGGACACTTGTATACTAGGGCTAAAGAAGCCATTGGAAGAGCAGACACTTGTATACCAGGCCAAGTGAAGCTACTGTAAGCGTGGACACTTCTATACCAGGGCAAGAGAAGCCATTGGAAGTGCGGACACTTCTATACCAGGGCAAGAGAAGCCATCAGAAGTGTGGACACTTCTATACCCGGGCACGAGAAGCCATCAGAAGTGTGGACACTTCTATAGCAGGGCAAGAGAAGCCATCAGACGTGTGGACACATCTACACCAGGGCAAGAGAAGCCATCAGAAGTGTGGACACTTCTATAGCAGGGCAAGAAAATGCAATGCATGTGAGGACATTTTTATATTCAGGGCAAGAGATGCCATTGGAAGTGCAGACTCTTCTATACCAGGCCAAGTGAAGCCATGGGAAGTGTTGACTCGTCTATACCAGGGCAAGAGAAGTCAATGGATGTGTGGACCCCTTGTATACTAGGGCTAAAGAAGCCATTGGAATAGCAGACACTTCTATACCAGGCCAAGTGAAGCTACTGGAAGTGTGGACACTTCTATACCAGGGCAAGAGAAGTCATTGGAAGTACAGACACTTCTATACTAGCGCCCCTGGCAGGCTACAACAAGACACAACAAACCACGTGACCAGGTGTCGCCTCATACAGCAGGCAGCACGCCGTAGCCCAGCGATAACATCTAAACTGCGTCAATGATTGCATATAGCTCACACAGCGGTGTGTACATTTTGAAATGTTTGTTGCTTGTTATGCCACTGCCATGGGGAGGAGGAGGGAGCCCCATCTCTAAGAAGCTTCTTTCTCTCATCCGCAGATTATATATCTGATTTTGCATCCAGACCCGGAGTCTTTAGCTTTACCCGACACTATCTACGCTCGTCTCATTTTTTTTTATATACATCGCCCTCTCCGCTCGCTATCACTTTCATCTCTGGCTCCTGCTATCTCCCTGCCAGGCGCGCAGTACAACTATTGTGCGGTTTAAATGTAATTTATCTAACTTCCCCATGACTGTGCCTACAGAGGGGAATCGCCCACAGCCAAAGGCCAGAGGGGCTAATGACTCAGAGATAGAGGTCTAGGTTGTCGTTTTTGCTCAGAAAATTCTGCCAGCAAAAGTCAGATGTGAGCTTTTGTTCCGAAATTTCCGACCGTGTGTAGGCTCCATCATACTTTTGCTGGCAGAATTTCCCCCAGCAAAAGATTGGGAGCGGGTTCTCTATTTTTCGGTCGGAAAAAGTTCCTGTCCGAAAATGCGTTCGTCTGTATGCATATCGGACACGCAAAAAAATCACGCATGCTCGGGAACAATTCGACGCATGCTCGGAAGCATTGAACTTCATTTTCTCGGCTCGTCGTAGTGTTGTACGTCACCGCGTTCTTGACGGTCAAAACTTCAGCAAACTTTTGTTTGACCGTGTGTATGCAAGCCGAGCTTGAGCGGAATTCCGTCGGAAAAAACATCTCGGGGCCCCAAGCTGAAAAACTCGGCTGATACTCGAGTATATATATATACGGTAGTCAAAACATAGCCAAAGTTCAGTAACCGGAACGGATAGTCAGCCATGCCAGAAGTCAGGGATCAATGTAGTGGAACAGCAAGCAGGATCTGGAGCCAGAAGGGATGTCAGCAAAGCAAGTCTTGAACAGGATCGCAGGAGATCATTTCTGTGATGTTTGACCAAGGCGAAGGCAGAGAACCTCTGTACTGGACGGCTTAAGTAGGCAGGGCTGACGAGCAGGATATCATCAACAGCTGAGTAACTGTGGAGAGAGATAGGAGCTGGCAATTAGCCGACAGCTGAGAGAAGGAAGGGCTGAGTCCAGCCCTGACAGCCAGTAACTCATCACCAGTGTTGGTCATCTTACTTTAAAAAAAGTAAATTAGTTAAGTTACAAATTACTTCTCCCAAAAAGTAAATTGCGTTAGTAACTCAGTTACTACATTGGAAAAGTAATTAGTTACTCAGCAAAGTAACTGACTTTTTTTTAAATATTCTATACGTGTAACTAAGGGGCGGGTCTAGTATTACTGTAACCAATGGGGCGCATTTATTATTATTGTTATATATCGTGTAACCAAGGGGCAGATCTGTTATAGCGTGTAAGCAAGGGGCGGGTCTATTATTTTTATATCGTGTAAGGGGCGGGTCTATTATTATTATATCGTGTAAGGGGCGGATGGCTACAGAGAGGGCGAATGTTAAATTAATGGGCAGAGCTTGATATATAACAATAATAATAAATGCGCCCCTTGGTTACAGTAATACTAGACCCGCCCCTTACTTACACGATAGACGCCCCTTGCAGAGTAGCGCGAGCATCGGGAGCGTGCGGCATCGCCTCGTACAATTACATGGTAACTGCGCCTGCGCGGTGTAGAGTTCACTCAGAGCTGTTTAGATTCGGCAATTTTCGGAAGCTCCGTAGTCCTTCGTACTGCGCAAGCCCTGCGCCTGCGCAGTACAGGGGGGGTCCTTATCCGGCGGGGGAACTTTTTCGGCAGGACACCGGAATTACACTACTGCCATCTAGTGGCGGTAGATGTAATTGGGGTAACTAAGCCAAAGCAATGGGAACTGAGTTACCATGAGGGGAAAAGTAATCAGTTAGATACTCGTTACCCTCTAAAGTAACTGCGTTAGGTAACTCAGTTTATTTTAACTCAGTTACTTACATCACTGCTCATCACTGATTGGACCCAAGATGTCATATACCCTCTCTACTCTGTCCAGGTCAACGTGTGTGCAGCTTCCAACGTAGCACGCAGCCATGGGGCTATATGGAGATGAATAGGAGAACCACCTTCCTAAAGAGGCACCACGAGGGCCAAAAAAAAAAAAAACGTTAATGAGGTTTCAAAAAGCAAAATTTTCTAAAAACTTCACAAGAAATAAGAAAAATAATTCCTTTTTAAACCCTTTCAGAAGCCAGCAGTAGATCTTCTCCAGCACCGAGACGATTTGAATAAGTCTTAATATACAGATTGGATCAAACTATTGTCATGCAAATATTAATCCTCCCTGGAGTCACCGGAGCTGGTGTAATGCATTGTCACCAGCCAGTCCAGCCGATATCGGGTGAGCGCCCCTGGCAGTGGACTCTAATTGCAATACAAGGGACCTCAATTATGGAGCGAATCGGAGGTGTTAGTTACAGACTTGTTCCGCATGACCCGGTCTAACCTCCTCAGTCTATTCTCTGTCCTCGTACGCGGCTTCTCTATGAATGAGTGTAGAGGAAGGAGAACATTGTTCTGCTGCAACCGCTGCTCTCCAGTAAGGCCGAAACCTCAGATCTGTTACAATAACAAGTGAGAATTGATTTAAGTGTTTGCTAACCCTATCTGCATGGTATTTAGTTGGCTTTCTGCGTCAAATAATTACCCTTTTCTCAATAAACCCACCCCCCCCCCCCCTATTCACCTATTTTTCATTTTTTTTTTTACATCTCAGTGCTACTGGTCTCCTGCAGCCTCTTTGCAGCCACTTCCTCACTAAATGCCTTCCAGCGATGACTGCATGGAATATCTCAGGGCGGGTTTCCTGATGGTGGCGACCAGGGGCATTGCTGGGTCTACAAAAGATCTGGGGCTAGAGCCCATAGCAGCGTAGTAAAGAGTCATACACTTAGGCGGGCATACACATGTATATAATATATGCAGTGCCGATCCTGACCTCCCTGGGGCCCTAAGCAAAATTCTGCTAAGGGGCCCTCTACCTGACCCGTGATGCCGCGAGCTATGGAAACCATTTGCCATTGCCACACAGTCACACCCGACACTTCAGTGCTCCCAATACAATCCCTTACACCAGGGTCCCCAGAGAGCCTCGCCCTTACATCAGGATCCCCAGAGAGCCTCCCCCTTACATCAGGATCCCCAGAGAGCACCCCCCTTACATCAGGATCCCCAGAGAGCACCCCCCTTACATCAGGGTGCCCAGAGAGCCCCTCCTTACATCAGGGTCCCCAGAGAGCACCCCACTTACATCAGGGTCCCCAGAGAGCACCCCCCTTACACCAGGGTCCCCAGAGAGCCTCCCCTTACATCAGGGTCCCCAGAGAGCCTCCCCTTACATCAGGGTCCCCAGAGAGCCTCCCCCATACATCAGGGACCCAAAGAGCGCCCCCATACATCAGGGTCCCCAGAGAGCCTCCCCCTTACATCAGGTCCCCAGAGAGCTCCCCCTTACATCAGGGTCCCCAGAGAGCCTCCCCCTTACATCAGGGTCCCCCAGAGAGCACCCCCTTACATCAGGGTCCCCAGAAAGCACCCCTTACATCAGGATCCCCAGAGAGCCTCCCCCTTACATCAGGGTCCCCAGAGAGCCTCCCCCTTACATCAGGGTCCCCAGAAAGCACCTCCTTACATCAGGGTCCCCAGAGAGCCTCCCACTTACATCGGGATCCCCGAGCCCGTCGTGTTACCTGGCACAAAATGCGGATTGCCACATACAGAAGACAGGCTAGGGCAGTGATGGCGAACCTATGGCACGTGTGCCACAGCTGGCACGCAGAGCCATCTCTGTGGGCACACGAGAGGGTCCAGGACAGAGCTAGAGGTCTCTCTCTCTCTCCTCTCAGCCCCCATCCCTCTCTTTCAGCCCCCCTCTTTTTCCGTCCCCCCTTTCTCTTAGCTCACCCCTCTCTCAGCATCTCTCTCTCACCCCTCTCTCTCTCTCTCTGTCCCCATCTCTCTCTCTGTCCCCCCTCCCTCTCTCTGTTCCTCCTCTCTCTCAGCTCACCTCTCTCTCAGAATCTCTCTCACACCCCTCTCAGCCCCTCTCCCTCTCGCTCAGCCCCCCTCTCTCAGCATATCTCTCACACCCCTCTCTATCTCTGCCCCCCCTCCCTCTCTCTCAGCCCCTCTCCCTCTCTCTGTCCCTCTCCCTCTCTCTGTCCCCTCTCTCTTTCAGCATATCTCACACCCCTCTCTCTCAGCCCCCCTGCCTCTCAGCATTTCTCACACCCCTCACTCTTGCGCTCTCTCTCTCTCTCAACCTCCCACTCTCTCAACCCCCCCCCCCCCCCCCCCCGCTCTCACCCTCAACCCCTCTCTCTCTCTCTCTCACTCCACCCCCCCCCCCCCCCCCTCTCTCTCCCTCTCACAACCCCCCCCTCTCTCTCTCTCCCTCTCTCTCCCCTCCCAACACCCCCCCTCTCTCTCTCTCTCACACACACACCCCCCCCCCTCTCTCTCTTTCTCTCTCTCTCTCTCTCACACACAACCCCCTCTCCCTCTCTCTCACACAACCCCCGCTCCCTCTCTCTCACACAACCCTCCCCTCTCTCTCTCTCTCTCTCTCTCACAACCCCCCCTCTCTCTCTCGCTCTCTCTCTCTCTCTCTCACAACCCCCTCTCCCTCTCTCTCACACAAACCCCCCCCCTCTCTCTCTCTCTCACAACTCCCCCCCCCCCCCCTCTCTCTCTCTCACAACCCCCCCTCCTCTCTCTCTCACACAACCCCCCCCCCCTCTCTCTCTCTCTCTCTCTCTCACAACCCCTCTCTCTCTCGCTCAGCCCCCCTCTCTCGCAAATTGCCTGGTTGGCACTTTGCAACACAAAACTATGTATCTATTTCAGTTTGGGCACTCGGGCTCAAAAAGGTTCGCCATCACTGGGCTAGGGTATACAGAAGACAGGCTAGGGTATACAGAAGACAGGCTAGGGTATACAGAAGAAAGGCTAGGGTATACAGAAGAAAGGCTAGGGTAGTTCAGAGTGCCTCTTCCATGGTCTGCACTCACCTGCCGCCTCCCCAGTTTGGGAGATTGTGTGAGAAAGTTCTTCCCGGCGGAGCAAGGGGGGAGACTCTGGGCTATTGGCCCCAGATTCAGGGCTATAGCCCCATTAGCCACCCCCTAAGGACGCCACTGGTGACGACGGTGGACCATGTAGTCCTTGTAGTCTCCATCAGAAGACTGTGTGCATTGCCACATACAGAAGACAGGCTAGGGTAGTTCATAGTTTCCCCCCTCCCCCTCTTCCATGGTCTGCACTCACCTGCCGCCTCCCCAGTTTGGGAGATTGTGTGAGAAAGTTCTTCCCGACTCTATGAGCAAGGAAGGAGACTCGGGGCTATGGGCCCCAGATTCAGGGCTATAGCCCCATTAGCCACCCCCTAACGACGCCACTGGTGGCGACGGTGGACCATGTAAGTCCTTGTAGTCTCCATCAGAAGACCATGTGACAACCGTTGCCACCCTCTAACAGGAAGTACTTACACAAGGACCTTAAAGAAGATAATATTAATGATTTACAGATTTGTTGCCTGAGGAACAAAAGTACATGTAGTTTGTCCCATGCTTTTAAGTTCTTTCGAACTGTAGTTATGAGGTCCGACCTGCCCTCTCTCCCCCGCGCCACAGCCAATCCAACGACAGCTATGAAGATGGCGGCTAACCCATTGTTTCAGCTGAAAGAACTGTCCACAGATAAGTAACGGCAAGAGGAATGCAGAGGGAGGGAGGGAGGACGTGTTCACCTTTGCATTCCGCTTGCCGTGCTAGTCTCAGAAAGGTGCTCACAACTTCATAGCTGCAGCTTGTATCTGTTGTGTGCACTTCCCAAGACAAGCAATGGCAAGAGGGATGCAGAGGCTGACATTTTCCCCCTCACTCTGCATTCCTCTTGCCATTGCTTGGCTCGGGAAAGTGCCCACACAGCTGGAACAAGCTGCAGCTATGAAATTATGAGCACCTTCCTGTAACAAGCAATGGCAAGAGAAATGCAGAGGAAGACATGCCTCTCCTCCCTCTGCATTCCTCTTGCCATTGCTTGTCTGGGGAAGGTGCTCTTAATGCAGGGGCTGAGACGTCCCCTCTCCCTCTGCATTCTTCTTGCCGTGCTAGTCTCAGAAAGGTGCTCATAACTTCATAGCTTCAGCTTGTCTCTGTCGTAAGCACTTTCCCGAGCCAAGCAACGGCAAGAGGGATGCAGAGGCTGACATTTCCCACCTCACTCTGCATTCCTCTTGCCATTGCTTGTCTCGGTAAAGTGCTCACGGCATAGACAAGCTGAAGCTATGAAGTTATGAGCACCTTCCTGAGACAAGAGTTGTTCCCTTTCCCTCTGCATTCTTCTTGCTGTGCTAGTCTCAGAAAGGTGCTCATAACTTCATAGCTGCAGCTTGTCTCTGTTGTGAGCACTTTCCCCAGCCAAGCAATGGCAAGAGGAATGCAGAGGTTAAGAGGATGTGTCAGTCCTTACATTGAAAGCACCTTCCTGAGACGAGCATCAAAAAGAGGACTGCAGATGCAGACACACCTTCCTTCCCTCTACATTCCTTGTGCAAATTGCTTGTCTGTGGAAGGTGCTTCCAATGCAGGGGCTGACACATCACCTCTCCCTCTGCATTCCTCTTGCCATTGTTAGTTTCAGGAAGGTGCTCATAACTTCACAACTGCAGCCTGTCTCTGTTATGAGAACTTTCCTGAGACAAGCAACACCAAGAAAAATGCAGAGGCTGACCCGTCTCCTTTCCATCTGCATTCTTTTTGCCATTGCTTGTCTGTAGAAAATGCTCTCAGACGAAACATGCTGGAGCCATCGATCATCTGTCTCCTTCATAGCTTCAGTTTGTCTCTGTTGTGAGCACTTTCTCGAGCCAAGCAATGGCAAGAGGAATGCAGAGGGAAAGGGGACATGTCAGCACTTGCATTAAAAGCACCTTCCTGAGAGGTGCAAAAAAAAGAGGAATGCAAAGGCAGACGCACCCCCCCTCCCTCTATAATCCTCTTGCTATTGCTTGTCTATGGAAGGTGCCTTCAATGCAGGGGCTGACACATCCCCTCTCTCTCTGCATTCCTCTTGCCATTGCTTGTCTGTGGAAGGTCCTTTTAATGCAGGGGCTGACACATCCCCTCTCCCTCTGCATTTTTCTTGATGTGCTAGTTACAGAAAGGTGCTCATAACTTCATAGATGTAGCTTGTCTCTGTCGTGAGTACTTTCCCGAGCCAAGCAATGGCAAGAGGAATGCAGAGGGAAAGGGGACATGTCAGCCCTTGCATTAAAAGCACCTTCCTGAGAGGTGCAAGGAAAAGAGGAATGCAAAGGCAGACACACCTCTCCTCCCTCTACAATCCTCTTGCCATTGCTGGTCTGTGGCAGGTGCCTTCAATGCATGGGTTGACACATCCCCTCTCCCTCTGCATTCCTCTTGCCATTGCTTGTCTGTGGAAGGTGCCTTTATCAGGGACCGTGTCCGCCGCGCGCCCTAGTGCGCAGGCGCACAGGTCCGGCGCTGCGGCGCATAGTGGGAAACAGAGGGACGTTGTGGCGGCGCACGCACGCTCGCGGCCCAGCTGAGCGGCGCATGCGCACTAGCGCACGCCCCATGTGACCTCCAGCCGGCCTATAAAAGAGAGGCCTCTGCACCCAAACAGACGCTGGTTCGTCTGTCAGCTGTTCCCGTGTCCTTGTGCCTGTGCCTGCTTGATCTACTTACCTACCCGTTGCCGACCCGGATTGTTCTTGACGTCTCTACCTTCTCCAACCTTGACCCTTGGCTTGTTTACCGGATTGTCGTCCATCTCCTGTGTTTGACCCTCGGCCTGCATACCGGACTTCCTCCTCTGTTTACCAGTACCTGACCTGCAGCCTGCCTTGACCTTCCTGCTTACGCCTGACCATTCTACCTGGACTTGCCCACCTGTGTTTGACCCCTTAGTTTGTGCCTGACTAATCTTGTGTTTGATCCTCAGCCTGCTGCCTGTCTATCCATCAGTGTTGGAGCCTCAGCCAGTCTTGCAGCTTCTACTCTACTACACCTGGATCCACGCCTAGCCACCATCCAGCAGGTGGCTTGTGCCTCTTGGTGCCAACCTCCCCCTGTACCACCTTCAGGGGTAGTGGGCGCTGAGTCGCAAGGGCAACCGCTCTCGGCATCTTGGCCTCGGTGAGTACTTTAGTTCCTGATAGCCTTCAATGCAGGTGCTGACACATCCCCTTTCCCTCTGCATTCCTCTTGTCGTTGCTAGCCTCAGCAGGAAGGTGCTCATAACTTCACAGCTGCAGCTTGTCTCTGTTGTGAGCACTTTCCCAAGACAAGCAACACCCATAGAAATGCAGAGGCCGGGACATCTCCTTTTCCTCTGCATTCTTCTTGCCATTGCTCGTCTGTAGAAAATGCTCACAGCCGAAACAAGCGGCAGCTATCTATCATCTGTCTCCTTCATATCGCTTGTCACATCGCCCATGCCAGGCACACTACCATGCATGCATTGCACATGGTTGCGGTGAACTGAATGGGTCACGCTCAGTGGGCAGTACTGCCTGCCAAGCGCAGCAGTAGGGATGAATTTTGTCACGCTGCGATGTGAAGCATTGTGCCCATGGTATAGGTACACCCCACCAGCTGCCTTTGCAGTTAAGGGGGACCTGTTGGAGAAAAAACTGGCTCAGTTGTATGTTTTTACTGCCCCCTCCTCCCCGTTTGTGTAAAAGAAGCCTGAGAAACATGGGACAAAGTACTACATAAACCAAGGGCCACAGTGTTTAAAGACAAGAGTGTTGACTGCTAAGCCCTCAGAGAGTTGGGGAGGTGTATGATGGAGGAGCGTCACCGATACCCCCCCCCCCCCAAAAAGTGAGCCAGACAATGGCAGAGTAAATTTCCTTCTTCCATCGGGAAGAAAACTAAGCGGAAGAATTGGCTGGTTCACAATGTAGGTGTGAAGTGTAGCCGCAGAGTCCATTCTTCTCTCTGATTAGGGAATGGGGGACACAGCGATGTGCACAGTTCTTCACAGCGAGAGACCAGAAATGACTTTCTTTTTTGTCTTTCTTCGGCCATCAGACAGGAGAGAGCCGGGCAGAGTTTTGCAGGAAAGGATCAGTGGCGGCCCTATTGTCCAGCCGTCGCTGGAGCCCTCTGTATCCAGTTGAGCCATTATCTCTTGATGTTGCTGTAATTGGAGTTATTATATTCCTCTCTTTTATTTGGTGCAAATCGGCAGAACTGTAACTTAGCAGCGGGAACTCTTCTTTATAAAACAGGCGCTCGGAAAAGAAAAAAGGGAATCTGGCATTGCTACAGATAGGAATCAGAACTTATGACGTACGTTCTGTTCTATATCTCTTGAAACAGTTCTATGGGTAGTAACCCCTGAAAGTCTACACCTGTTCGGTCTCCAAACTCCTCTACTTCATTGTCACACGCTCCCCTGGAGGAAGTCCCAGGTGGCCATGCTGAAATGCATTGCAGAGTCATGGTCCATCATTGTCACCATCGTGAAGACAACCCTGGGAAACACCATGGATCCATTGATGGAAAATCTGACAATGTCATTGCTACGGACAGGAATCGGAACCTATTACGCAAGTTCTGCTCTATATCCCCTGACACAGTATTATGGGCAGTAACCTCTGAAAGTCTACACCTGTCCCGTCTCCAGTCCAAAATGCTCTCCTATGAAGTCACAAGCTCTCTTGGAGGAGACTATAGGTGGCCATTAACCATTGTCACCATCATGAAGACTACCCTGGGAAATGCCATGGAGTAATCAATGGAAAATCTGACAATGTCAGATGTCAATGCTACAGATAAGAACCTGAACCTATTACAGAGGTTCAGTGCTATTAACTCTGACACAGTACTATGAGTAGTAACCCATGAAGGTCTAACCCTGTCCAGTCTCCAAACTGCTCTTCTAAGTTGACACATATTGCCCTGGAGGGGACTATAGGTGGACATGATGAAACACTTTGTGCAGTCATGGTCCACCATTGTCACCATCATGAAGACTACTCTTCATGGAGCCATCACTGGAGTATATGTAGCGCTTTTTGGCAAAACCAAGCACCATTCAGTGAGGGTTTAATCCCAAGGAATGGAGGGGGAAGGGTGGCTTAGGCTAAAATATTGGATTTTTGTTCTCATTGAAGGAGAAAATCTTTTGAAACCCTTCGAAAGTACTTGCTCATTGCTCATCAGAGGCTTGGATCATCCATGTGACTGGAAATCTACATCTTCCCAGTCTCCAAACTGCTGTACTGCATTGTCAAATGTTCCCCTAGAGGAGACTATAAACAGCCATGATGAAAAACATTGCACAGTCATTGTTCACCATTGTCACCATTATGAAGACTACCCTGGGAAATGCCATGGAGTAATCAATGGAAAATCTGTCAATGTCAATGCTACAGATAAAAACTTGAACCTATTACAGAGGTTCAGCGCTAATAACTCTGACACAGTACTATGAGTAGTAACCCATGAAGGTCTACACCTGTCCAGTCTCCAAACTGCTCTTCTAAGTTGACATGGTCCACCATTGTCACCATCATGAAGACTACTCTGGCAAATACCATGGAGCCATCACTGAAAATCTACATCTGCCCAGTCTCTAAAATGCTCTACTGCATTGTCGAATGTTCCCCTGGAGGAGACTATAAACAGCCAGCCATGATGAAAAACATTGCACAGTCATTGTTCACCATTGTCACAATTATGAAGACTACCCTGGGGAATGCCATGGAACCATCGCTGAAGAATTTGACAATGTCATTGCTACAGACAGGAATTGGAACCTATTGCATACTTTCTGCTCTATATCCCCTGACACAGTATTATGAGTAGTAACCAGAGGCGGCTCTCTAATTAGGCAAATTAGGCAGTCACCTTAGGCCTCGCACTCCCAGGGGCCTCACAGCCGCCTAATTTGTCTGACGTGTGTGGGAGTTGGAGGGGATGTCCCCCCAGTCGGTGTCCCCAGGGACGTCTCTCTGCCCGCTACTACTTTTACCCCTGCCAGGGGCGGACTGTTCAATTCAGCACTGCCAGGGGTGACATCCCAGGGTCAGTGGGTGGCTCCATGTACTCCCCTCTCCCAACTCCTCCTCTTCTGCCAGGCTCTGTGGATCTCCTCTTAATATATGCAATTTGTACAGTTATTTTTTTATCGCTTGAATTATTTTTCCGGTTTTGGGCGTGAGTGGGGCCTCATGTTTAAGATTTGCCTAAGGCCTCACAAAGCCTAGAGCCACCTCTGTTCAGATGAATGTTCAAAAAAAAAACAAAGTTTGGTCTGAACCTAGGTTCAGATCAAACCATTGGCTCAACTCGACATAAATAAAGTGTAAAAAAATAAAAATGCACCTGCCCTGCCTTGCCCAAAAATGTAGTAGGCTTGCTGAAGGCCCATTTACGATGAATAGGCTACCTTAGAGCAATGCAAGTTATTGCACAAGAAGGGTGAATAGGCCCTTGAATGAAGTGAAATCTTTAGTATTCCTTATAGACATTTTTTTTTTTTTGTTCTGTAGCCGTTTTCAGATATTTGGCTTAACTCATTTCAAAGTCCGGTGTTAACCCTTTTCCCAGTGAAACACAAAGTAATTTGCCTTTTTTGAAGTTGCAGAGATAATGAGGAGGTACGCTCGGAGCAGCAATTAACTCTCGGGGACGGTGAGGAGGATTAGAGCGTTTTTAATGGAAAAAATCTGCCCCCCTCGTCTAATGATTTCAATTACTCAGCTCTGAAATAGCCTGCAATATAAAGCGGAGTTAACTCACTTGGTGCGAACGTTACCACCCATAGGACAGATTTCATTCATTGCGTCTCAAACTCATTTCCAAGTTTGCATTGAAGATCCTGGCCTGGAAATCCTTTTTTCTGGTTTTAATGGCACTTTGTGCGACTTGCTCTTAATTTCACCGATGGGGACTCGTGCGGAGTAATGGCTGACCCGTCTGTAGCTGTATTGTGGAGTTAAAGCGGCTCTAAAAGGCACATTTTCTTTCTGATTGGAAAAAGATGGATGCTGGGCCATGGGCAGTAAACCCACTTTTACGCACCTTTTATTATCTTTACTGTATCTGGACCCGTCAAGCAAGTTTATTCTTAACTGTCAAAGGCACTAACAGACTCTTCAACCACTCATGTAGTTGTTATGAACTATCTTAGCCCCTGAGGTTCTGCAAAAATGAGGAACAAGCCAGCATGTCCGAACGGTTTCCAGGGCAAAATCCAGTATTTTAGCCTCAGCCCCCCCCCCCCCCCTCGCCCATTTCCTTGGGATTAAACCCTCACTGAATGACGCTTGGTTTTGCCAGCGTGTGACAACGCAGGATAGCCGTTTGGAGACAGGACAGGTGAAGACTTGCAGAGGTTACTACCAGAGGCGGCTCTAGGCTTTGTGAGGCCTTAGGCAAATCTTAAACATGAGGCCCCACTCACGCCCAAAACCGGAAAAATAATTCAAGCGATAAAAAAATAACTGTACAAATTGCATATATTAAGAGGAGATCCACAGAGCCTGGCAGAAGGGGAGGAGTTGGGAGAGGGGAGTACATGGAGCCACCCACTGACCCTGGGATGTCACCCCTGGCAGTGCTGAATTGAACAGTCCGCCCCTGGCAGGGGTAAAAGTAGTAGCGGGCAGAGAGACGTCCCTGGGGACACCGACTGGGGGACATCCCCTCCAACTCCCACACACGTCAGACAAATTAGGCGGCCGCAAGGCCCCTGGGAGTGCGAGGCCTAAGGCAACCGCCTAATTTGCCTAATTAGAGAGCCGCCTCTGCATCTGAACACCTGAACAGCCAAAGTTTAGTCTGCACCTAGGTTTGGATCGAAATGCCGGCTCATCCCTTCTTTAGTCCGTCCACTCCTTGTTTGGCAGGAGCCAATCATTATACATAGAACGGTTTTGGGACCTCCACACAATTTTTTTTCCCTTTCATATTTGCTGTAGGATGTGCTACAGCAAAAGTGACAAAGAAATAAAAAATGGTCCCCAAGGCACTGCCCACCCCTATGCAATTTTTTGACGCCACCTTGCCTAATAGCCCAGAAAATGGGCATTTTCAAACTGACAGATTCTGCTTCAGCTGATTTCAATGGGGTTCCGTTCAGCATTCAAACTGCTTTGAAGCTTGACAAACTCTGCACGAGCCGAAACCCAGGGCACTTTCGCTCACCCCTATATGTGTGCGTTGGGGGTGCCAACCAAAATGAAGAGTGAAGCACATGTAACGCATGTCATATCTCATGTGTCAGGGCTGGGCTCAGCCCTTCCTTCTCAGAGCTGGCCGCTCAGCTGTTGGCTAATTGCCAGCTCCCATCTCTCCACAGTTACTCAGCTGTTGATGATATCCTGCTCGTCAGTCCTGCCTACTTAAGCTGCCCAGCCCAGTGGATCTCTGCCTTCGCCCTGGTCAACATCACAACAGACTATCTCCTGCGTTCCTGTTTAAAGATCTGCTTCGCTGACATCCCTTCTGGCTCCAGATCCTGCTTGCTGTTCCACTACATTGATCCCTGACTTCTGGCTTGGCTGACTATCTGTTGCAGTTACTGAACTTTGGCTATGTTTTGACTAAGTTTGTTCTTTTTACTTTTTAAAAATTATTTACTTCTGTCTCGGTCTGATTTCATGGTTTCTGACATGGTCATGAACCCCAATGTGTGAATCCAGCCTTGGCTAGCCATAGACAGCGAGCTGACCACATGCACGGTGGGCAGAGAGACATCCGTCTATTGACTGTAATGCTAGAACGTACCACTGTTTCTACTACAACTTACAGTTAGAGATGTAAATCAGACCTTTAAATATACTGCACCGCTTGAGACATGTGGCCAATCTAGTCTCCTTGGTGTTAGGGTGTTTAGTCTCCCTAGGGCAGTGGTTCTCAACCCTGTCCTCAAGTACCACCAACAGGCCACGTTTTGGGAATTTCCCTTAGATAAAATAGCTGTCCAAAATACCAAGCCATTGACTGATTTAAAGCACCTGTCCACAGTCCAAGATAAAGGGAAACCTGCAAACACGGCCTGTTTGGGGTACTTGAAGACAGGGTTGAGAACCACTGTCCTAGGGCATCTAGGGTGCTGGCTCAAAAAGCTACTTCTCCAATTGCTATTCGAAAACATAGATCAGCCATTCTCAACCAGGGTTCTGCAAGAGGTTGATAAGGGTTCCTTGAGATGGTGCTGATTGACCTTCAATCTGATGTGCTTGGATAGTTCCAGGTCCAATACCACTGAAAAGAGGTGGCACTGATGGGCACTTATGGGTACTGATGGGTGGCATTGAAGGGCACTTATAGGTGGCATTGATAGGCAGCACTGATAGGCCGCACTGATGGTCACTGGTAGGTACTGGTAGGTGACACTGATAGGCAGCACTCATGGGCACTGGTTGGCCGTACTGATGGGCACTGATAGGTGGCACTGGTGGGCACCAAGGTGGCACTGAGAGGTAGCACTGATAGGCACTTATGGGTACTGATGGGTGGCACTGAAGGGCACTGATAAGCAGAACTGATAGGCTGCACTGATGGTCAATGGTAGGTGACACAGAGGCAGCACTGATGGTTACTGGTTTGCAGTACTGATGGGCATTGATAGGCAGCACTGGTGGGCACTGGTAGGTGGCATAGATATGCATCTGTAGGTGGCACTGGTGGACACTGGCAGGTGGCACTGGAGGGCACTGTATACAAAAAAAGGGGAAGACTCCCACTGGGTTAGAATGTAGGTTGTGGTGGTCCCATCCCTGCGTGTAGACCAAAAAAGGACCCCCTGGATTGGGAATTTAATCAGACCACCACCAACACAGATGTAAAAAGAATAATTTTTAATTATAAATGCTGAAAAATAGACGACTAGCGTCAAGAGCACAGTAGGCAATGCAATGTACAAAATACAATATACAAAACACAAAATGGTAAGACAAATGGAACATAACCGTATAACAGCAGTGCCTCTCCCTGTTCTGGACCGATGCCCCTCTGTCAGAAGCCGGTGATCAGCTTTTTTTTTTCCCCCCCATACCCTAGCAGCTGAGTCTCATTGACTCGTGATCACAGAGCGCACCGCGTGGCGTGTGCCCCGCATGGCGATCGCAGGCAGCCCATGCACGGGAGGACGTCTATTGACACCCTCCCATCAATTAAGGCGGGAAGTGGTAAGATCACCATTTAGATATATGTATATTGCAATCATATCTCCTCTTCTACAAGGAGAATACGTTTTATTGCTTGTAGTTGTTCCTTATAACTGAGGTCTTCCAGCCCCCTTATTAGCTTTGTTGCCCTTCCCTGGACTCTCTCCAGTTCCAGCACATCCTTTCTGAGGACTGAAGACTAGAAGTGGACGGTATACTCAAGATGCGGCCAAACCAGGTTGCTATTATAAAAAAAAAAAAAAAAACTACAAAAATTGTACCTAGCCCACAGGAAACAAGAGATTTAATGGCACCATTGGTGAAGGCCAGCCTGCAGAAACATTTTAAGGGGACGGTAATCGTATCCTGCGACTGATGGCTACTTAACTATCGTTAGAGAAGGCATTCGTCTCATTGTGGTAACATTAGAAAAAAAATTTAGGTACATAATAGCGCTCAGCCTGTACAAATTGTATTTCCAGGTGCATTAGTGTCAGAGATGTCCTGGCCTCATTCAGTCTCGGAAAATATTGCCGCGCCGGGAAACGTGCATCATGTTTTCAGGCTCCCGGCGGACTCGGCGCTGTCAGCAGGCAAGCTGAAGGAGAGATGGGAGGCACAACAGGATTCCTTCTGAAAATCTATTTCTTGTATCTGTCCTTTGTTTCACCACGGTGTGCCAGTAATTTATGACAAGTTATACTACACTCGGCTGCTCTCAAACATGAGCTATCCAAGCGTGGCGAGCCCAGAGGTCCTGCGAAGAAGAGACGCAATGAATGCCAAGGTAGAGGCACCCCCAAATCCATTTCAATATAACCCGTGGAACAATCCTAGAAAGAAAAATTAACAAGCACCAGGGGCTTTTTTTCTCAGGAGGGTGTGGCTGTAATAGGCGGAGACTATAATAGGCGATGCCCACACGGAACCGTATGTACCTTTTTCTTTCTAGTTTTGGACAAAGCAAGGATGGATTAGAAGAGCTCTTGGGTTTTATCTGCTATCCAAGGCTCTGTTAGGACTCTTTCACATGGGCATCTTGGGGGCAGTAAAAACAGGACACGAATTGAAGGTAAATCTCACTAGAGGAGCCCTGGATAGCAGAAAAAAAGTTGGCTGGGGTTCTGACTAGTGGCGACTGGTGTTCAATTTTTTGGGGAAGACAAACCACCATGCGGGCCCCCCCGTTTGGTGAACAAACCCCCCACCCCCCGTTGCTCGCTCATCCGCCCACTAGCTCTGCACTTACCCCATCCAGGTTCGTTGCCAGCTTCGGCAGCTTCCCTCTGCGTCTCCTTCTTGGCGCTTCCTCCTAGGCGGAGACTATAATAGGTGATGCCCACACGGAACCGTATGTGCCTTTTTCTTTCTAGTTTTGGACAAAGCAAGGATGGATTAGAAGAGCTCTTGGGTTTTATCTGCTATCCAAGGCTCTGTTAGGACTCTTTCACATGGGCATCTTGGGGGCAGTAAAAACAGGACAGGAATTGAGGGTAAATCTCTCTAGAGGAGCCCTGGATAGCAGAAATAAAGTTGGCTGGGGTTCTGACTAGTGGCGGCTGGTGCTCCATTTTTTGGGAAAGACAAACCACCATGCGGGCCCCCCAGTTTGGCGAACAAACCCCCACCCCCCCCCATTGCTCGCTCATCCGCCCACCCGCCCCGTACTTACCCCATCCAGGTTCGCTGCCAGCTTCGCCATGCGTCTCCTTCTTGGCGCTTCCTCCTAGGCGGAGACTATAATGGGTGATGCCCTCACGGAACCATATGTACCCTTTTTCCTTTCTAGTTTAGGACAAAGCAAGGATGGATTAGAAGACATGCGCTTGGGTTTTATCTGCTATCTGTTAGGACTCTTTCACATGGGCAGCTGGGGGGGGGGGGGGGGGGGGGGCAGTAAAAACAGGACATGAATTGAGGGTAAATCTCTCTAGAGGAGCCCTGGATAGCAGAAAAAAAGTTGGCTGGGGTTCTGACTAGTGGCGGCTGGTGCTCCATTTTTTGGGGAAGGCAGAAAACAAACCACCACGCGCCCCCCCCCCCCCCATTTCGTTGTTTAAACCACCAACCCCCTCAGTTGCTCGGTCGATCGGCGAACAACCCCCCCTCGCTCACTCGCTCGTCCGTCCACCAGCCCTGCCCCTATCCCATCCAGGTTCCCTGCCAGCTTCGGCAGCTTCACCCTGCGTCTCCTCAGCACTTCCACCTTGCGTCTCCTCCCGGCCAATGAACCCGCTTCTTGATTGGCCGGGAGGAGAAGCCAGAAGACAATAACGAAAATGTATTTGCTATTGTCAGACAACTGGGTGGGCTCACCCTTTTTGAAGCCAAAATCATGTGTTTAAAGAAAAAAAAAAAGAAGAAACCCATTGAAATTCATGTGTTCGGAACCCCTGCATGTAGATTAGGGGCCAGGCGCCACTGGTTCTAACTCGTCTCTACGTCATTCAAAGCATAGAAAAAAAGTTTTGACTGAACATACACTTTAAGCATTTGGAACGGCTTCTACAGGCTCCCAAAAGGATTTATGAAACATCTGACCCCTGTGGCCCAAGAGAGAACAAGAGAGATAATGAGATAGGTGTTGAGTAAAGGTTAGGAGCCCACAGGGGCGTAGATAAGGAGGGGGATAGGGAGTGCAAACCTCCAGCAGAACATCCCTGGCGCAGCGCAACAGCTAGTGCTGATAGGTGTGCCGGGCATCTGAAACTGAAGCCACCCCATTGCCTGTCAAGTCAGGATGAGGAAGGCTGCTGTTTTAAGTCCCTCCCTCACACAATTTGCTGCTGCATACTACACACACCACCAATTTCGTTCCTCTAGGTCAGTGGTGGCGAACCTTGGCAACCCAGATGTTTTGGAACTAGATTTCCCATGATGCTCACTTACACTGCCGATTGCATGAGCAACATGGGGAATGTAGTTCCAAAACATCTGGGGTGCCAAGGTTCACCGCCACTGCTCTAGGTCCTTAACCGCTTCCCGACCGCCTCCTGCACATATACGTCGGCAGAATGGCACACGGCTAAGCAAAAGCACATATATATATATATACGTCCCTTTAATTGCCTAGCCGTGAGGTCGCGCTTGCGACCCGGTCGGGAGCTCCGTGGCCACGGGACCAGCGGACCCGATCGCCGCTGGTGTCCCGCGATCGGGTCACAGAGCTGAAGAACGGAGAGAGGTCTGTGTAAACAAACCTCTCCCCGCTCTTCCTACACTGCCTGTCACTGATCGACTGTTCCCTGTCATCGGGAACAGCCGATCAGTGACGTCAGACGTCAGCCACGCCCCTTACTGTAAAAAAAAAACACAACACGCCACACTAAGTCCTCCCCGCCCCTAGTGGTTAACTCCTTCACTGTCACTGTCATTTACATAGGAATCAGTGCATTTAAATAGCACTGATTTCTGTATAAATGACAATGGCCCCAAAAATGTGTAAAAAATGTCCGATGTGGTCGCCATAATGTCACAGTCACAATAACAAAATCGGTGATCGCCGCCATTACTAGTAAAAAATAAAAATATTAATAAAAATGCTATAAAACTATCCCCTATTTTGTTAACGCTATAACTTTTGCACAAACCAATCAATAATCGCTAATTGCGATTTTTTTTCACCAAAATATGTAGAAGAATACGTATCGGCCTAAACTGAGGAAAAAAAAATTTTTTTTATATATTTTTTGGGGATATTTATTATAGCAAAAAGTAAAAAAATATTGCATTTTTTTCAAAATTGTCGCTCTATTTTTGTTTATAGCGCAAAAAATAAAAACCGCAGGGGCGATCAAATACCACCAAAAGAAAGCTCTATTTGTGGGAAAAAAAGGACACCAATTTTGTTTGGGAGCCACGTCGCATGACCGCGCAATTGTCAGTTAAAGCGACGCAGTGCCGAATTGCAAAAAGAGGCCTTGTCCTTTGCTGCAAATTGGTCCGGGGCTGAAGTGGTTAAGGATGAACACTCCCCCCTTCCCCCCCCCAAAAAAAATTATATATAGCCCTGGTAGCACATACAGTATAAAGGGCTTTTGACAGAGTCAATAAATCAGGCCGCATGGCACACACCTTTACATGACTCCTGCTTAACGATAGAGCAGCCGAATTTATGCATCCCGCCACCCTAGGCCAATCGCCTTGTGCCTTCCAAAGTCAAAAGCTTAGCCTTAGTATCCAACCGTGATTGGAGTCCTACTAGGCACGCAAAGGCTACAACGGGTGGTTTTCCCAGCTCTGCGTTGGTAGACCTAGGACCAACACTTCCAAGGACTGCGCAAAACTGCTGCTCTACTCCGCTAAGTTCTAAGTGTACAGAGCCAGTAAACTATTTCACCAATGAAAACGCAGCAATTCTGCAGGGAGAGAATAGTCCATTTCCAGAGGAATTGAGGCTTTTTGCCCGAACGAGGATCCTTTGTATATTGGATACAATGTTACACCTGGTGTAGTTATATTCTATGTCTCAGATAACACGGCCAATGCAGAGTTTGCCAATGGGCACTCAATGCGTCGCCTCATTTTGTGACATGTTAACCTTTAAAACCCCCATCCTGTCCTTTTTCTTTTTCGTAGTTGCACTTGTTCAATTACATTGTAACATTGCCGCAAATAGTTTGTGTGAAAACAAAACAAAAAAAAATGGAAGAAATTGGAAACAGCTACCCCCCCCCCCCCCTCTACGATTATACACACTTCTCGGGGTTGCTGTTGATTTTGCTTGTGGTTGGGTTTTTTTTTGTTTTTTTTCATTGACGCGGCTGTTGAGTTGCGGTATTTGGACCCCTTTTGGGAAGGCTGCAGAACTCCCCTATCCTGACATCTTGATTAACTGGATTTGACAATACGGAGATTTCCATTTGTAAGCGTCTGGGTTATGTAAATTTAAGAGAAGCTTTAATGCGGGGCCGTAGTACTTAAAGAGGTGCAGAGGTGGCTCTCTAATTAGGCAAATTAGGCGGTCGCCTTAGGCCTCGCACTCCCAGGGGCCTCGCGGCCGCCTAATTTGTCTGACGTGTGTGGGAGTTGGAGGGGATGTCCCCCAGTCGGTGTCCCCAGGGACGTCTCTCTGCCCGCTACTACTTTTACCCCTGCCAGGGGCAGACTCTTCAATTCAGCACTGCCAGGGGTGACATCCCTGGGTCAGTGGGTGGCTCCATGTACTCCCCTCTCCCAACTCCTCCCCTTCTGCCAGGCTCTGTGGATCTCCTCTTAATATATGCAATTTGTACAGTTATTTTTTCATCGCTTGAATTATTTTTCTGGTTTTGGGCGTGAGTGGGGCCTCATGTTTAAGATTTGCCTAAGGCCTCACAAAGCCTGGAGCCGCCTCTGAAGAGGTGTGCCCATCAAAAAAAAAATTTTTAAAAGTCAGCAGCTACAAATACTGCAGCTGCTGACTTTTAAGAATCGGACACTTACCTGTCCCAGGGTCCAGCGATGCGGGGGAACGATGCCCGCCCTCGTTCCTCCGCTCCGCTCGCGGCGCCGGCATCCTTATTGTGGGCACCCGGCTGTGGCTTCACAGCCGGGCACCACTGCGCATGCACGAGCGGCGCCGCAGATCGTGATACGCCGCACAGTCGTCTGGGACCTTTCACGTGTCCCAGATGACTGACTGCCGAGGGGAAGTGACGATTCTAGCCCGGGCTGAGGAAGAGGCAGATTTCGTGGGACCACCTAGCAACAAGGAGAAATAGGTAAGTGAATTTTTTTTTTTCATCCAATTTTTATTTTTTTGTCGGATTTAATGTCAATTTACATAATGTTGTAATTTTGGTGGAAACACCACTTTAAAGGGTAACTAACTCCACATTCGTGATGGAGCAAAAAAAAAAAAATATATATATATATATATTATATATATATCTATCTATCTATATATATATATCACACGATTGATACAAAAGTCATATTTTAATTTAACCACTTGCCTACTGAGCACTTTTACCCCCTTCCTGCCCAGGCCAATTTTTAGCTGTCACACTGTAAAGGACAATTGCGCAGTCATGCAGCACTGTACACATATAACTTTTTAAAAAGAATTTTTAACATAAATAGAGCTTTTGTTGGTGGTATTTAATCACCTCTGGGTATTATTTTTTGCTAAATAAACAAATAAAGAACGAAAATATTGAAAAAAAAATAAAAAAACATTTATCATAGTTTGTGTAAAAATTTTGCAAACTGGTAATTTTTCTCCTTCACTGATGTACGCTGATGAGGCGGCGTTAGTGGGCACTAATGGGGAGGCACTGGTAAAACTGCACTGATAGGTGGCACTGATGGGCAGCACTAGTGGAGCACAGATTGGCAGCACTGGTGGGCACAAATTGGCAGCACTGGTGGGTACCGATTGGCAGCACTGGTGGGCACAGATTAGGAGCACTGATGGGGACAGATTAGAAGCACTGGTGGGGACAGATTAGAAGCACTGGTGGGGACAGATTAGAAGCACTGGTGGGGACAGATTGGCAGCACTGGTGGGGACAGATTGGCAGCACTGGTGGGCACAGATTAGAAGACCTGGTGGGCACAGATTAGAAGACCTGGTGGGCACAGATTTGAAGACCTGGTGGGCACAGATTAGAAGACCTGGTGGGCACAGATTGGCAGCACTGATGGGGACAGATTACAAGCACTGGTGGGGACAGATTACAAGCACTGGTGGGGACAGATTACAAGCACTGGTGGGGACAGATTACAAGCACTGGTGGGGACAGATTACAAGCACTGGTGGGGACAGATTACAAGCACTGGTGGGGACAGATTGGCAGCACTGGTGGGGACAGATTGGCAGCACTGGTGGGCACAGATTAGAAGACCTGGTGGGCACAGATTAGAAGACCTGGTGGGCACAGATTTGAAGACCTGGTGGGCACAGATTGGCAGCACTGGTGGGTACCGATTGGCAGCACTGGTGGGTACCGATTGGCAGCACTGATGGGGACAGATTACAAGCACTGGTGGGGACAGATTACAAGCACTGGTGGGGACAGATTACAAGCACTGGTGGGGACAGATTGGCAGCACTGATGGGCACAGATTATCAGCACTGGTGGGGACAGATTAGAAGCACTAGTGGGGACAGATTAGAAGCACTGGTGGGGTCAGATTAGAAGCACTGGTGGGGACAGATTACAAGCACTGGTGGGGACAGATTACAAGCACTGGTGGGGACAGATTACAAGCACTGGTGGGGACAGATTACAAGCACTGGTGGGCACAGATTGGCAGCACTGATGGGCACAGATTATCAGCACTGGTGGGGACAGATTAGAAGCACTAGTGGGGACAGATTAGAAGCACTGGTGGGGTCAGATTAGAAGCACTGGTGGGGACAGATTAGAAGCACTGGTGGGCACAGATTGGCAGCACTGGTGGGGATAGATCAGAAGCACTGGTGGGCACAGATTAGAAGCACTGGTGGGCACAGATTAGAAGCACTGGTGGGCACAGATTGGCAAGACTGATGGGGACAGATTAGAAGCACTGGTGGGCACAGATTGGCAGCACTGGTGGGCACAGATTGGCAGCACTGGTGGGCACAGATTGGCCGCACTGGTGGGCACAGATTAGGAGAACTATGTAATTTCTTTGGCGTTAAATAGTGGGGTTAAGGCTGCAGCTAGATGCCTTAACCCTGGTATTTTCTTTTCCCTCAGGTGCCGCACTTTCAGATAAAAGTGGTCCCTGCGGCAGATTCGCTGTGGGATTACTTTTAGCAGCGGTGGGAGAGGTGCCCCGTCGCTTCCCGGAGTTTCCCGGGCTCAGCGATCGGTAATGCAAGCCCGGGAACCAACCAGATCCAGCAGTCTTGCTATAGAGCAAAGCGATGGCAAGATGGCCGCTGCTCATCTTTACGCCCTTGGAGGACTGGCGTGACATCATGACGTCACTTCCTTTTTTTTTTTTTCTCTCTTAAAGCAAAAGAGGACCTGTCATGCTGTATTGTTATTGCAAGGAATGTTTACATTCCTTGCGATAGTAATACAAGTAATCAAAAAATGTTTTTTAAAAAGGGACAGTGTAAAAAAAAATGTAATAAAATAAATGAAAACATTTATTTTAAAAGAGCCCCCATCCCCGCATGCTGGTGCACAGTAGTGAACGCATACGCAAGGTCACATATGTAAATGGTGTTTGCAGCACACATTGCTGTGCACGGTTGAGTGAGAGCAATAATTCTAGCGCCTTTTTTTTAGCATAAGATCAATATAAATATATTTTTGCTTTCAAATGTGGAGGAGAGATTTGGGGTCTTACTGACCCCAGATCTCTCCATAAAGAGGACCTGTCATCCCTTATTTCTATTACAGTGGAGATTTAAATTCTTTATCAGACACGTTTCGTTCCAAAATTCGTTTTTTTTTATGAATTTTCGAAAAATTTGTTCATTCGGAAATATCCGAATTAAAGAAAACCTCGTAAATTCGAATATTAAAAAATGTGTAAATTCATAAATTTCTAAAATTTGTAAATTAGACAATTGTCAGTTAAAGTGACGCGGTGCCAAATCGCGAAAAATTGGCCTGGTCATTAAGGGGGAAATCTTCCGGTCCTTAAGTGGTTAGAATATTATTTAATAGGGTTTTTTTTTTATCAGAAGTTCTGCTTTTCACTTGCTGCATGCTTATTCCGGGTCAGTGACCCCAAAAGCCCATTAGATGAGAAGCACCGACGCTCCCGGTAGTCCTCTCCTCCGGCGTCACAGGAGAGAGATCTGCAGGAGTTCATCTTTCTTTATTAATGGCTGGAAATCAATGCTGACATTGATCAGTGTGAAGTGCGGATTTTTAATGACGCGACTTTTCTCAGCATCTGTCTTGCAATTTTCTTGATATTTCTACTTGAAGTGGGTAATTTCCCACCTCCCCTCCCCCTTTCACAGGTACCCTACCCCCTCCCCCTCCCCTCCACCCCCACCGCACTGCAAAGACTAATGTGGAACTTCACTCAATTAGCATTGACTATTTGTAGTCCTTATGCTGCTAGTATTATATTATATATATATATATATATATATATATATATTTATATATATATATTTATATATATATATATATATATATATATATATATATATATATATATATATATATATATATAGATATAGATAAAGAGGGAGATTATATTTCCTTGTTTTACATTTTAATTTTTTACATTTCTTCAGTTACTTCCTGGTTTCTTGCATCATACATCCCAGGTGCCTTTAGGAGGGGTGGAGGGGCTTCCTCAGCTAAGCCTGCCTCATACCTCCCAACTGTCCCGGATTCCGCGGGACCGTCCTGCGATTTCATGCAAGTTCCGGGTTCCCACGGATCTGGGCTGCAGTCCCCGGACTCTCCCCTCAGCGTATCATCAGTGGGTGGAATGTGTGGTCTCCTTACGGTCAGCAGGGCATCCGGTCGGCAGGGCATCCCTGTGCGCTTCTACCCCTTCCCTCCTCAATCTTCTGTGCTATACCTGCATGCATGAGCTAAGGGCAGATGGATTCCAAGAATTAAGAATCAATTGCTACATGAATCATTTGCCCTTACTCAAGATGGCTGCCACCAGTAATGAAAGGGGGGATTTCTCATCAAAATAAAGCATGGATACATGGAAGGATGGGGGAGCTGGCTTTGGATATTAACCACTCGCCTACCGGGCCAATTATGACACTTCTCTCATATATGTAAAAATCTGTTTGGGAATTTTTTTGCTAGAAAATGACTAAGAACCCCCAAATATTATATATATATATATATATATATTATATATATATATATATTTAGCAGGGGCCCTCGAGCAGGGGTCTCAGGCTGGTGGCCCTCCAGCTGTTGCAAAACTACAAGTCCCATCATGCCTCTTCCTGTGGGAGTCAAGCTTGTAACTGTCAGCCTTGCAAAGCCTCATGGGTAGTTTCGCAAACAGCTGGAGGGCCGGAGGTTGAGCACCCATGGGCTACAGTCTTTAAAGCCAAGCCCTGACCCTAGAGCCAAGAGTCCTTCTCCAAAGACAAGGACTCCAAATCTGAAGCCTAATCTTAAGCCTATTCTGTTTCGTCTGTCTTTGGGCGTCATGCTTGTAACGGGCAGCCTTGCAATGCCTCATGGGTAATTTTGCAACAGATGGAGGGCTGGAGGTTGAGCCCCCATGAGCTAAAGTCTTTAAAGCCAAGCCTCGAGCCAAGAGTCCTTCTCCAAAGACAAGAACTCCAAATCAAAAGCCTAATCTTAAGCCTATTCTGTTTTGTCTGCCTTTGGGATTCATGCTTGTAACGGTCAGCCTTGCAATGCCTCATGGGTAATTTTGCAAAAGCTGGAGGGCCGGAGGTTGAGCACCCATAAGCTAAAGTCTTTAAAGCTAAGCCTCGAGCCAAGAGTCCTTCTCCAAAGACAAGGACTCCAAATCTAAAGCCTAATCTTAAGCCTATTCTGTTTTGTCTGCCTTTGGGCGTCATGCTTGTAACGGTCAGCCTTGCAATGCCTCATGGGTCATTTTGCAACAGATGGAGGGCCGGAGGTTGAGCACCCATGGGCTAAAGTCTTAAAAGCCAAGCCCTGACCCTAGAGCCAAGAGTCCTTCTCCAAAGACAAGGACTCCAAATCTAAAGCCTAATCTTAAGCCTATTCTGTTTTGTCTGCCTTTGGGAGTCATGCTTGTAACTGTCTGCCTTACTAGGGACTTGTAGTTTGGCAACGACTGGAGGGCTGCCAGTTTGGAGACCCCCCCGCCCTAGAGAATAAAATGGTGATCATTGCAATTTTTGCGACCCCTACAGCTGCTTGTAAAAGCGATCCAGCAGCTGATCGGCTGCTCGGATCACTTTTATGAGAAACGGAATTGCTGGCTGATAAAAAAAAATTCCGGGGTTATGGCTGAATGCTTCAGGCCATAACCCCCGGTAAACCACTTCACCGCAACGTATATATACGTTTAACTACATACTAAGTTAAGGATTCCCAGGACTTGTAAGCACCCCCAACTCATAAAAAAGAAAAAAGAATATAAAAAAACTTCAATCATAAGTGAGATATCTGAGATATCAAGCATCATAGGAATTTTTTTCTTTCTTTGATGGACCCCATAAGGTAAGATCTCTACAAGACATCGGCATCGGCCTTGGTGACTAATTTGGGGACGTGGATACAATGTATTAGAGCGTCTCTACAAGCGTTCCCCCGTGTTTGTCGGCGTTGCCAAGCAACTGGAACAACTTTTCCTGCCAGGAGTGAGGGGTCAGAGGTCTTCTCTTAAAGAGAATCGATCGGAGGAGGTTAATTGAAATTTATTTAGCGTGTAACGCGGTGTAAGAAAACAGCTTCTGTTTTCGAGGTTCATAAAAGAGCTCCGGCGGCTCCCGCGCTGCCAATTTGTAGTCCCCGGCTCTTCTATTAGCATTCTGTTCTCTGAATAACAAATCGCCCACGTTGGGTCATTCCTGACCCCGTGAACCGCGGCGCGCCACTCGCGGTCCGCGTGTCAGGGAGAGAGTTTCGTCTCTGCGTCAGGATTTGATACAATTTACATCGCTCCTATAATAACAAAATACTAAAATGTAAAAAAAAATCTGGAAGTGGGCAGCTCTGCTACATCACAATATCTTAAACCTATTGCCTGTCACATGACGCATATGTGAAGTAGACATGTGCGGTTTGTTTCGTTCCGAATAAAAATTTGGGCGAATTTTCGTTATTCGGATGTATCTGAATTTCCGAATTAGAATGGTACTGAATTTGAACGTATCCAAAATAACGAAAAAATTATTTGGACGAAATTTGAAACGTTTTCGAATAGTTTTCCAATTTGAATAGTTTTCCAATTTGAATAGTTTTCCAATTTGAATAGTATTCCAATTTGAATAGTATTCCAATTCGAATAGTTTTACAATTTGAATCGTTTTCCAATTTCCAAAGAGAATAAAATCGTATACAAAATAAAGGAATAGAATAGAAAAAAATTGAATTATTTTTTTTTCTATTCTATTCCTTTATTTTAATTTTTTTATTCTTTTTGGAAATTGGAAAACTATTCGTATTGGAAAACTATTTGAAAACTTTTCGAATTCGAAAAACTATTCAAATTCGAAAAACTATTCAAATTCGAAAAACTATTCAAATTCGAAAAACTATTCAAATTCGAAAAACTATTCAAATTCGAAAAACTATTCAAATTCGAAAAACTATTCAAATTCGAAAAACTATTCAAATTCGAAAAACTATTCAAATTCGAAAAACTATTCAAATTCGAAAAACTATTCAAATTCGAAAAACTATTCAAATTCGAAAAACTATTCAAATTCGAAAAACTATTCAAATTCAAAAAACTATTCAAATTCAGAAAACTATTAAAAAAAACTATTCAAATTCAAAAAACTATTCAAATTCAAAAAACTATTCAAACTATTCAAATTTGATTTGAAATATATTCGAATTTGAGTCGAAAACTTTTCGAATCGATTCGAAAACGAATTGAACGAATTAAACAAATTAATGCAAATAACGAATTGAAACTAAACTAAATACATTTTTTCATTCTGCACATGTCTAATGTGAAGCGGCTTTGATGCCTACATGTTGCATAAATGCGTCTATGCGTGGCAGCCAATCACAGTGGTCGCATTATCGGGCAAGACCTTCCCACCCCTCTCTGCCCTGTTTATGGTATACAGTGCCGTAGCAAACTAAATGCCATCCAGTTAGAAGTTCAATCTACATTCCCAGGGGAGCTGCCCCTTCTGCCCACCCCTTGTCCCGGCCCTGTTTACGATATACAGTGCCATAGCTAATTAAATGCCATCCAGCTAGTAGGTTCAATCTACTTTCCCAGGGGAGCTGCCCCTTCTGCCCACCCCTTGTCCTGGCCCGGTTTACGATACACAGTGGCAGTGCCATAGCTATCTAAATGCCATCCAGTTAGTAGGTTCAATCTACTTTCCCAGGGAAGCTTCCCCTCCTGCCCACCCCTTGTCCGGCACGGTTTATGATACACGGTGCTGTAGCGAGCTGAATACCATCTAGTTAGAAGTTCTGTCTACTCTATCATATGTAGAAATACAACCGAGATTTCCCTGGGGGGTACTACATATATACGATTGTCTACTCTGCCAGGAAAGCTGCCCCTTCTGCCCACCCCTTGTCCCGGCCCAGGTTACGATACACAGTGCCATAGCTAACTAAATGCCATCCAGTTAGTAGGTTTCATCTACTCTCCCAGGCGAGCTGCCCCTTCTGCCCACCCCTTGTCCCGGCCCCGTTTATGATACACAGTGCCATAGCCAACTAAATGCCATCCAGTTAGTAGGTTCAATCTACTCTCCCAGGGGAGCTGCCCCTTCTGCCACCCCTTGTCCTGGCCTTGTTTACGATACACAGTGTCATAGCTAACTAAATGCCATCCAGTTAGTAGGTTTCATCTACTCTCCCAGGCGAGCTGCCCCTTCTGCCCACCCCTTGTCCCGGCCCCGTTTATGATACACAGTGCCATAGCCAACTAAATGCCATCCAGTTAGTAGGTTCAATCTACTCTCCCAGGGGAGCTGCCCCTTCTGCCACCCCTTGTCCTGGCCTTGTTTACGATACACAGTGTCATAGCTAACTAAATGCCATCCAGTTAGTAGGTTCAATCTACTTTCCCAGGGCAGCTGCCCCTTCTGCCCACCCCTTGTCCCGGCCCTGTTTACGATACACAGTGTCATAGCTAACTAAATGCCATCCAGTTAGTAGGTTTAATCTACTCTCCCAGGGCAGCTGCTCCTTCCTGCCCACCCCTTGTCCCGGCCCTGTTTATTATACATGTTGCTGTAGCAAACTATCTACCTAAAAGAGTGGAAAGCACCTCTAAGAGCTGCAGAGCTTTAATGTAAAAATTAAACTGAGAACAACTCAACCAAATATTCTAGAATCTTCACTCCTAACAAGACTGCCAGACTAGACGGCGACTTCCCCGCTGTGAGCGGCCGCCCGCAGAAGGATGAAAGAGACGATATTTATTATTTGCCGGAGTTGTCTTATTTGTTGCTAAAAAAAACGACCAATTTTTGACAAACTCGAGCTTAGCGGTGCAGGTTGGAGAGCGGCTCGGCTGCAGTCGGAACAATCGTAGGCAAATTATATGCGGTGTGGGGATGCGGCGATGGCAGAGGTGATGTCTTACCGGCCATACATTCTCACCCATAAATTAATATGTCATTCACACTGTAAACAAAATCAGATTTATACCCAACGCCTGCCGTGCCGGCAACAATTATTATGTATATGGCACGAAGAAAACTCATTACCGACTGCTATTCCGGAGGGGAGCGCCTTCTCACATCGCTACCGCCGCAAAGTTAGGAAAAAAAAAAAACAGAAGTCGTGGCGAATGAACACGGCGGGGGGGGGGGGAGGTGATGGATTTGGGGACTCGCTGGGACACTAACGTAACCGGGGAGCATACATCACCTGATAAAAATAACGGGCGGAGCGCTGGGAGCACGGGTCCAAAGAAAAGTTTTCACGTCAGGACACGAGGAAGGAACTTTCCAAACCTGCAAGATTTGTATAAATACGTTTGTAGTGCACCCCTGCAAGAGCCGCTGGTGAACTTAGTTCCATCACCCCCCCGGTTAGAGGACTCAAAGCATTTTCCACTGGCTCAAATGTGCGTCTTTTGGAACCAGGGGTTATCCCCTTGAACCTTTGTACTCTTGGGGGTTATCCCCTTGAACCTTTGTACTCTTGGGCGTATCCCCTTGAACCTTTGTACTCTTGGGCGTATCCCCTTGAACCTTTGTACTCTTGGGCGTATCCCCTTGAACCTTTGTACTCTTGGGCGTATCCCCTTGAACCTTTGTACTCTGGGGCGTATCCCCTTGAACCTTTGTACTCTTGGGGGTTACCCCTTGAGTTTTATTGGAACTTAGAACTTGAATGGGGATGAGGGGAGCACGGGATACCCCGAAACGGAAGAAGTGAACAATTTGAGGACTCCATCTTACTGAACTGTGAACAAGGAATGTCCCACAAAATCTCTATGCTGAGGGCGACTAGTACTCCTCCTTGAGGCAAAAGCTACACACAGTCACTGGGGTCATTTACTCACACGGCCACAGGCTCATCAGTTGCCTCCCACCAAGATCCACCAGGCTCTACTCAGTGAAGGAGATGTAGACTCACACCACCATAGGACACCTGGACTCTTTCCCTCCAACTTGCTCCTGGCTCTTTCCAGTGAGCTTCTCCAAACCCAACTTGGTTCTAGGACTTTAAGCTTGCGAATAGACCCCTCAGCTAAGCCTAACTGGGACCTCAATGTCTTCCTGATGGCTCCTTCTAATGTTCTGCTCAGGGCAGTGTTGCCAACCTACCAGATTGAAATTTACTGACACGACACCCATGGGCGTCCACAGGTAGGGGCAAGGGGGGTCAAGTGCCCCCCCTGGAATCAGGGATCGGATCAGCACTGTTAAATTCAGCACAATGGCGTTGGTATATGAGTCCGGGCAGCCTGCACCTGGGTGCCACCTGCCAGTGGGGTGACACCATCAAGGTGCTGTCAAGCCCCCCCATCAGTGTAGTGTAATTGCGGGCTCTTTTCTCTGCTCAGTCTAGCAGAGAACTTGGCAGTGCTGTGACAGGAGAAAGGCGAGCTGCGGGCTGTCAGAGGTTTCCCCCACTTGCTCCCCTCTCTCCTGTCAAGGAGAAGAGACAGCGGCTCTCACTAGGTTCCCCGCCCAGCTTCCTGCCTACTCCGTTCCTTCCCCATTGGCCATAACTGAGGGCCAATCAAAGGAGACTAGGAGAGGAGAGCATCATGGGACATGTAGTCCCAAAGATTGGCGGCCCCATTTTCCACAGGGAGGAGGCTGCATCTCGATCAAGAGAGAGATTGAGAGCCTGGAAAAAAGCTGAGGGAGAGAGCGCTACAGGACAAAGAATGATGAGTTTGCTGTGCGGAAGCCAAAGAGAGAGTCAAGCTGCCCAGCACCACCAGAGAGAGAGCCACGCTGCCCAGAGCCACCAGAGAGAGAGCCACGCTGCCCAGCACCATCAGAGAGACTATGTCTACAGTCTCTGACCATGATAATGTAATAATGACATTGTCAAAAAGGGGCGGCGCATGGGTGACCCTAAAATGATGCCCCCCCCTGAAAAAAGTTCTGCGGACGCCCATGACGACACCCAAAATTTCCTGGCAAGGCCAAGTGTTTACTGGCATTTCCAAAAGTTACTAAATTGCAGTTTTAAGTGCAAATTTTAGTACTTAGGCTACAAACAATTACAATGTGCAATTAGCAATGTGATTTAAGGTAGATCTTAGGAAAAAAAAAAAATTCTCATTTTATTTTCGATATAGTAAGTAAGTAGCTCAGGGACAGGACTCAGGAGGGCAAGAAATTAGAATAGGAAGGCACAGACACACACACGAAGTTGACTCTTGGTCCCTTCAATCTAGACAGTCCCACTCCCGACCTGCTCGGCTCCTGTCCTGCAGACCCGCACACGAAGCTCTGGTTGGCTCCCTTGCACCATGACATCACACGACACGCTCGGGCACCGCCTCCTCCAGAGCTGCCTGAAGACACTGTAGCAGGCACTCGGCTGGTTTTGGTTGGCTCTGGACCGAGCCGAACATCACAGCCATATTTTTTACTGGCAAATTTTTCCTTTTACTGGCTGGAGACCATTTCCTGTTTTTTTACTGGCTGCCAGTAAAATTACTGACGGTTGGAAAGACTGGCTCGGGGGCAGACCCCCCTGAACTGGTTGTTGCTACAGCACCCAAAACTGTGAGCATTTCCAGGAACGTGTGCGATGGGAAAATGAAGTACTACCCCCTGAACTGGGGTCTCCTCCAGCCGGACTGGACCCAGGAACTCTCTCCTCCTGCCTGAGGCCTCAGACTATTTATGGACTCTCCCGTCACCTACCGGGCACGTCTCGCCAGGGACTGGCTGGAGTGCCATAAACATATTTATATGATATATAGTCCCATAAAAATATTCAGGCTGCCCACTCGGTTTTTCCACCCACTAGAACTACAGAGGGAAGCAACAGAGCAGCAGTCTCCATCATGGGGGCCCCCCAATTTCGGGGCAGCGTGGGCTCAAGGACCATCTGCTTTGGGGAAAGTGCAGGGCCCCCCCCCATGCAGCTGGGGCCCCTGGGCAGTGCCCACTCTAGGACAGCCCTGGGCTACCCTCACCTGCAGCATTTATCCTGGTTTCAGCAGTCATTTACTGAGGTCTAGCTGTAGGAGAGCCAGGGGGGCCTGTCCCTCAAGGGTCTCCTCTCCTGGGGACCTGGTCTGGAGAGCTCGCTGAGTGGGTGGATACTGGTTTGACAACTGTTATTATACTACAATGTAGCAAAAAAAATTTATAAATATGCAACAGCAATACTTATTTTGCAGACACTGCTGAGAAGAACACTCATCTCCTTTAGAACCTACTGGAAACGTTGGAAAGTTTTCCCTCATACGGCGACTTCTAACCGAAGCCGTATACATCGGAGTACGTTCACTCATTGAAGTCAAAGACTACGCATTTGGGGCAAATTCGTCCTTAAATGACATTGTGCGACGAGCGACTTGGAGGTGTTTTAGAGAACCGCCGCGGCGCGCGTCACAAGTAAAGACCGTTTAGCTCTCTACAACGTATCCAGCTGCAATATTTATCATTTCAGCTTTGGTTTCCATAGAAGAGTTCTCCTCCAAACCTCTTAGCATAACTCTTTAATGTCAAAATCCCCCGATGACCTCCGCACACACCGCGTCTCCAGAAATACTTTCACAGGATTTTATGCTCCGCTCATAATTTTTTATTTTTTTTTCTCCTCTTAAAAAAAAAAAAATCGAAACAGCCAACTTATTTTGTGACAGTTCAATAATTGAGTGTTTTCCTGCCCAGAAGCGAACGCCGGCAGTTCTTAGAGGAGGGAACAGAAGTACTCAGTATAGAGAGGCTTTGATTTACGCACAGCGGTGGTGCCGGGAGCCCAGGGAGCGCCGGAATAAAGAACGGGCAATGCAGAAGAGGTGAGCCAAACGTAACCACCGCAATGCCGGCAACCAAAGACGGTGCAAAGCTCAGGCCAGAACCATGGACATCCTCAGAGGAGCACCTCATATAGAGGCTCTACTGGAGGACTCTGCTCCTTCCTCTACAACTCTCCTCAAATACTCTGCTGGAGGACTCTGCTCCTTCCTCTATAACTCTCCTCTCCCAAAATACTCTGCTGGAGGACTCTGCTCCTTCCCCTCCAACTGTCCTCTCCTGAAACACTCTGCTAGAGGACTCTGGCTCTGCTCCTTCCTCTCCAACTCTCCTCTCCAAAAATACTCTGCTGGAGGACTCTGCTCCTTCCCCTCCAACTCTCCTCTCCTGAAATACTCTACTGGAGGACTCTTCCTTCCTATATAACTCTCTTCTCCTGTAATACTCTGCTCTGCTGGAGGACTCTGCTCCTCCCTCTATAACTCTCCTCTCCTGAAATACTCTGCACTGCCGGAGGACTCTGCTCCTTCCTCTATAACTCTCCTCTCCTGAAATACTCTGCTCTACTGGAGGACGCTGCTCCTTCCTCTACAACTCCCCTCTCCTGAAATACTCTGCACTACTGGAGGACTCTGCTCCTCCTTCTTTAACTCTCCTCTCCTGAAATACTCTGCACTGCCGGAGGACTCTGCTCCTTCCTCTATAACTCTCCTCTCCTGAAATACTCTGCTGGAGGACTCTGCTCCTTCCTCTAAATAACTCTCCTCTCCTGAAATACTCTGCTCCTTCCTCTACAACTCCCCTCTCCTGAAATACTCTGCACTACTGGAGGACTCTGCTCCTCCTTCTTTAACTCTCCTCTCCTGAAAATACTCTGCACTGCTCCTCTCCTGAAATACTGCTGGAGGACTCTGCTCCTTCCTCTATAACTCTCCTCTCCTGAAATACTCTGCTTTGCTGGAGGACTCTGCTCCTTCAAATACTCTGAAATACTCTGCACTGCTGGAGGACTCTACTCTCCTGAAAATACTTCTGGAGGACTCTGCTCCTTCCTCTATAACTCTTCTCTCCTGAAATACTCTGCACTGCTGGAGGACTCTGCTCCTTCCTCTATAACTCTCCTCTCCTGAAATACTCTGCTGGAGGACTCTGCTCCTTCCTCTATAACTCTCCTCTCCTGAAATACTCTGCACTGCTGGAGGACTCTGCTCTCTTCTCTATAACTCTCCTCTCCTGAAATACTCTGCTCTACTGGAGGACTCTGCTTCTTCCTTCTATAACTCTCCTCTCCTGAAATACTCTGTTCTGCTGGAGGACTCTGCTCCTTCCGCTATAACTCTCCTCTCCTGAAATACTCTGCTGGAGGGCTCTGCTCCTTCCTCTATAACTCTCCTCTCCTGAGTCTGTGTGGGAGAAGAACTCTTCCATTATCTCATGTAAGGAAATTCTCTGCACTTCTCTGTGAGTTGGAAGCACAGGCTGGATGTAGTAAATCAGGGTAATTATCCTCCTTTTTATCCCGCTCTTTCCATGAGAAATATGTAAGCGCCACCTATGAATAGATAAATATAGAGTATGGAATGAAATCAATGTATTCAGCGCCGGCGCCGCCCGGGGAGTCAGACAATTTCCCCGAGCTGTGCTTTCTTGTTACCCACAGCACCGTGCTGCGCCACAGAATGGCTGAATTTCAATGTCAGACACTTTGGAACCATGCGCAGCTCCTCCAACCAATCACAGGGCTCCGCGCACATTCCTTTCATCAGCTGACAATGCGAGACCCTCTGAAGATTTCTTACAAAGTAACAATTTTTTTTTTTTTGCGCTTATAAGAGGCTCAGGAAACATGAAAGGAGTTCGGATCCAAATTATTATAAAATGCAAAATATTCTAGACGCAAATTCCGTATAAGAATTCAGAAAGTAAAACGCGTCACCGATAAGAAATAGATGAACTCCATGGAAAGGAAACTTACAGAGAAAGAACTTCAGTAACTCAAAGCAAAGAAATTCCTAATAAATTGGAGCCAAATCAAACATAAATCCTGCAATTTTGTCAACATAGTCCCCCCTTACATCAGGATCCCCATCAGTGCCCCCATTTACATCAGGGTCTCCTTCAGAGTTCCCCCTTACATCAGGATCCCCATAAGTGCCCCCCCCCCCCTTACATCAGGATCCCCATCAGTGCCCCCCCTTACATCAGGATCCCCATCAGTGCCCCCCCTTACATCAGGATCCCCATCAGTGCCCCCCTTACATCAGGATCCCCATCAGTGTCCCCCCTTACATCAGGATCCCCATCAGTGCCCCCCCTTACATCAGGATCCCCATCAGTGCCCCCCCTTACATCAGGATCCCCATCAGTGCCCCCCTTACATCAGGATCCCCATCAGTGCCCCCCCCCTTACATCAGGATAGCCATCAGTGTCCCCCCTTACATCAGGATCCCCATCAGTGCCCCCCCTTACATCAGGATCCCCATCAGTGTCCCCCCTTACATCAGGATAGCCATCAGTGCCCACCTTACATCAGGATCTCCATCAGTGCCCCCGCTTACATCAGGATCCCCATCAGTGCCCACATTACATCAGCATCTACATCAGTGTCCCCCCTTACATCAGGATAGCCATCAGTGCCCCCCACCCTTACATCAGGATCCCCATCTGTGCCCACCTTACATCAGGATCCCCATCAGTGCCCACCTTACATCAGGATCCCCATCAGTGCCCACATTACATCAGCATCTACATCAGTGTCCCCCCTTACATCAGGATAGCCATCAGTGCCCCCCACCCTTACATCAGGATCCCCATCAGTGCCCACCTTACATCAGGATCCCCATCAGTGCCCACCTTACATCAGGATCCCCATCAGTGCCCCCCTTACATCAGGATCCCCATCAGTGCCCCCCCTTACATCAGGATGTCCATCAATGCCCCCCACCCTTACATCAGGATCCCCATCAGTGCCCACCTTACATCAGGATCTCCATCAGTGCCCCCCTTACATCAGGATCCCCATCAGTGCCCCCCCTTACATCAGGGTCTCAATCAGAGTTCCCCCTTAGATCAGGATCCCCATCAGTGCCCCCCCTTACATCAGGATCCCCATCAGTGCCCCCCTTACATCAGGGTCTCAGAGTTCCCCCTTAGATCAGGATCCCCATCAGTGCCCCCCCCCCCCTTACACCAGTATCCCCATCAGACTCCCCCTTACAACATTGAACCCATCAGACCCCCCCCCCCCCCCCCCCCTTACAACAGTGTCCCCATCAGACCCCCCCTCCCTTTACAAAAGTGTCCCCATCAGTGTCCCCCCTTACTTCAGGATCCCATGCCTGTCCCCACTTACATCAGTGTCTCCATCAGAGTCCCCATTACATAAGAATCACCCCTTAAATCAGTGTCCCCATCAGCGTTCCCCCTTACTGTTGAAATTTCAAAAAAACTTGAACCAAATCAAACTCAACAGAGTCCCCCCCTTACATCAGGATCCCCATCAGTCCTAATCCGTGTCCCTGCTAAACGCTATAACATACCAATCAATGATCGCTAATTGCGATTTATTTTTTACCAAAAATATGTAGAAGAATACGTAAATCGGCCTAAACTGAGGAATAAAATATGTTTTTTTATATATTTTTTGGGGATATTTATTTTAGCAAAAAAATAAAAAATATTGATTTTTTTTCAAAATTGTCGCTCTATTTTTTTATATATTTTTTGGGGATATTATAGCGTTTAAAAAAAAAAAAACCGCGGGGGCGATCAAATACCACCAAAAGAAAGCTCTATATGTGGGGAAAAAAAAGGACGCCAATTTTGTTTGGGAGCCGCGTCGCACGACCGCGCAATTGTCAGTTAAAGTGGCGCAGTGCCCGAATCGCAAAAAAGGGGCCTGGTCCTTTGGCTGCAAATTGGTCCGGGGCTGAAGTGGTTAAGCGAGTGCTCCTAATCTCAGCTTGTTACCTGTATAGATGACACCTGGGAGCCGGAAATCTTGCTGATTGATAGGGGATCAAATACTTATTTCTCTCATTAAAACGCAAATGAATTTATAACTTTTTTTGAAATGTGTTTTTCTGGATATTTTTGTTATTCTGTCTCTCACTGTTATAATAAACCGACCATTAAATTATAGACCGATCGTTTTTTTTGTCAGTGGGGCGAACGTACAAAATCAGCAGCCGATCAAATACTTTTTTCCCCTCACTGTATATTGACTGCTGTGGGATTCTGTTTTTTACACTCATTGCGTTCTTTACTTCACAAAGTTCCCCTTTAAACCTTCAAATCCCACCGGTGGACGGTAAAAGGTAACCGTGCCACGCCGCGTCCGACATGCGGAACAGACAACGGAGCGAGGACTCGCGGCCTCCATCGCCCCCCCCCCCCCCCAAGACTGACAAAGACAAAAGCCCGGCCTGATAGATCTTTGCATCCTGTGAACAGGTTTATCCATTTATTAATTTTTTTCCTGAAATATTTTGACGGTCGGTCCCTCAAGTCTCCACACAAGTGTCAAATGAAAGCCGCGGCAAACGTAATCGGCTTTTAGAATCTGGGGGCGGATATAGCGGGAGATGATGGCAAAACGCTATATATTCAGTCCAGTCCCTTTAATCAAGTCGGCTTGTCAGTCGTTCGGTGATCGGATTATACAAGTCGCCTATAGAGAGAGCGAGGAGATGGACAGAATGGCGCATCATTTATTATAACCAGCGATAAGAGGAGGGGCCTGACAAGCAGATGGCAAAGGTATAATAAATGTGTTACAGAGAGAGAGAGAGAGAGAGAGAGAGAGGGAGGGAGAGAGGACAAGAGAGAGAGAGGGAGAGAGCAAGAGAGCGAGAGAGAGCGAGGGGGGAGAGAGAAAAGAAGAGAGGAGGGAGAGAGAGAGAGAGAGAGAGAGAGGGGAGAGAGAGAGAGAGAGAGAGAGATGAGAGAGAGAGAGAGAGAGGAGAGAGCGAGAGAGCGAGAGCGAGGGGGAGAGAGCGAGAGGGAGAGAGAGCGAGAGAGAGGGGAGGGAGAGCGCAAGAGAGAGAGCGCGCAAGAGAGGGAGAGAAAACAAGAGAGAGCGAGCGAGGGAGAGAGAGGGAGAGCGAGCGAGGGAGAGCGAGCGAGGGAGAGCAAGAGGGGGAGAGAGGGCGAGAGCGAGAGAGCGAGAGAGAGGGCGAGAGCGAGAGAGGGCGAGAGAGGGCGAGAGCGAGAGAGGGCGAGAGAGGGAGGGCGAGAGAGCGAGGGAGAGAGCGAGAGGGAGTGCAAGAGAGAGGGGGCAAGAGAGAGCGAGAGAGAGAGCGTGAGAGAGAGAAAGAGAGAGAGCGTCAGACAGATTGCGAGAGAGAGAGCACACGAGAGAGACAGGAGAAAGAGAGAGAGCAAGAGAGAGGACATCGGGAAGAAAAGTGGATTTGGCATCATTGAAATCACTTATTAGAGTGCTGAACAGCTGCAAAGCAGCTAATGTCTCCCCGGCTACCGACTGCACTTTACATAACTTAGTAAAGCAAAAAAGATGAGTAAGGAGCCCGCGGTGCAGCGAAATTATCCAACACTGACTACATTGCTTCAATCAGCGTAAAAAAAAAAAATATATATATATAATAATTTAATAAAAAATAATATATACATTACACACACGCAAACACATATATACATACAAGAAGAATAATATCTCTCTCAACAAAATTAAGATACATGATGTTCCTGCAGATATGCAACTGACAAGCTGTAAACCCTCTTTCTTGGATCTCCAAAAAGTAAACTATAATCTCTCCTTCTAGGGGGGGGGGGGGGGGGGGGGGGGGGGGGGGGGGGGGGGGATATAAACCCTCCTCCTCGGATCTCGGGATAATAACCCCCCCCCCCCCCCCAGAAACTATAAACCCTCCTCCGATCCCAGAAAAACCCTCCTCCTCGGTTCCCAGGATAAAAAACTATAAAGAGAGAGAGGGAGAGAGAGAGAGAGAGAGGGAGAGAGAGAGAGAGGAGAGAGAGAGAGGGAGGGGAGGGGGAGAAAGAGGGGGAGAGAGGGGAGAGAGAGAGAAGGGGGGAGGGGGGAGGGAAAGAGGGGGAGGGGAGAGAGAGAGAGGACAAGAGGGGGGGAGGGGACAAGAGGGGAGAGAGAGAGGGGAAAGAGGGGAGAGAGAGAGGGGGGGGGAGAGAGAGGGGGGGGAGGGAGAGATAGAGGGAGAGAGAGAGATAGAGGGAGAGAGAGAGAGGGATAGAGGGAGAGGGATAGAGGGAGAGGGATAGAGGGGGAGAGAGAGGGGGGAAGAGGGGGAGAGAGAGGGGACAAGAGGAGAGAGAGAAGGGGGACAAGAGGGGGGAGAGAGAGGGGGGAGAGAGAGAGATGGGGGGAAAGAGAGAGAGGGGGGAAAGAGAGGGAGAGAGATGGTAAGAGAGGGAGAGAGCGTGAGAGAGAGAGGGGGGGAGAGAGAGGGGGGAGGGAGAGAGCGAGAGGAGAGAGAGAGAGAGAGAGAGGGGAGAGAGGAGGGGAGAGAGAGAGGGTAGAGAGAGAGAGGGGGTAGAGAGAGAGAGGGGAGAGAGAGGGGAGAGAGAGGGGACAAGGGGGAGAGAGATGGGGGGAGAGCGAGAGAGAGAGAGAGAGAGAGAGAGAGGGAGAGAGAGAGAGGGGGAGAGAGAGGGAAAAAGGGGGGGAGAGGGGGAGAGAGGGAAGAGAGAGAGATAAGAGAGAGAGGGGGGAGGGGGAGAGAGAGAGAGAGAGAGGGGGGGAGAGAGAGAGAGGGGTAGAGAGGGGGGGGAGAGAGAGGGGAGAGAGAGGGGACAAGGGGAGAGAGAGGGACAAGGGGGAGAGAGAGGGGACAAGGGGGAGAGAGATGGGGGAGAGGAGAGAGAGAGGAGAGAGAAGAGAGAAGAGAGAGTAGAGGAGAGAAGAGTAGAGGAGAGAGAGAGAGAGAGAGAGAGAGAGAGAGAGAGAGAGAGAGAGAGAGAGAGAGAGAGGGGGAGAGAGGGAAAAAGGGGGGGAGAGGGAGAGATAGAGAGAGAGATAGAGAGAGAGGGGGAGAGGGAGAGGGGGAGAGAGGGGAGAGAGAGATGAGAGAGAGAGAGAGAGAGAGAGAATTGCTTGCATAACTACAGCAAAGCAAAAGAGGGAGTAAATTGGAAAAAAAACTCCAAAAATAGTATTGGGACGCCTGCTTTTACACACACATAAACTTTAATGACATCCCAGTCTTAGTCTGTAGGGTTCAATATTGAGTTGGCCCTCCCTTTGCAGCTATAACAGATTCAACTCAACAGATTCAACTCTTCTGGGAAGGCTGTCCACAAGGTTTAGGAGGGTGTCTATGGGAATGTTTGACCATTCTTCTTTTTCGTATGGTTTAAAATCAATTTTATTGAAAGTACTAATAAGTATATGTTTAATTCTAACAACTTTTTATATTTTAATTATTGAGAGTAGGAGCCTGAATTGGGGCGGGCTGGTAGGGGCCCCAGTGTAATTATTTGCCCAGGGGCCCATGATGCTATTGATGGCCCCAACGCAGATACAATTAAAGGTAGACAAGTGTTAGAAGTTGTACGCTGTGCTCTCCGTAGAGCTGCGGCGCACGTGCCGTCCAATGAAGATTACACTCGTACTCGAGAGGTTTGTTGTGCGATAACAAATGGCGCATTCAAGGCTCCTCGAAAACCCAAGCTGCACATTTTTATGAAGCCAGTATTAGTCGGACTACATAAATTATTAAGAGACGGAATTACCCTTCCAGCGGAGCTGTAGGGGGAGTGCAGTGACCTTTGATTGCGGCATTAATCTGATCGAATGTTATGTTTACAGCTGTTTTGCACCTGATAAAGCCGCTTATTGGGAGGGTGAGCTGCCAGCATTAGTACAGATAGATAATACAATTAATAATTCATTGACACCTAATTAACAATACATAACAGACAAACACAATTGATCCCGGTTTTATTACTGGTGAGGTGATTGGCTGGTGATGGAGACAGATTTTATTTACATAGGAGAAAAAAAAAAGAAATACGATTGCTGTAGAGAGAATGTGAGAAAACACCAACGATTATGGTGAACCGTCCAGGGACTCATATTGCACCACATTGCCAGACTAGGCCGATATCCAGTACTTCATATTAGGAGGCCACATGAACAGGCAGGCTAGGCAGTTGTCCAGAGCCTCATATTAGAGGCCATATGGACAGACTAAGCAGTTGTCCACCACCTCATATTAGGAGGCCACATGGACAGGCTATGCAGTTGTCCACCAACTCATATTAGAGGCCATACGGGCAGGCTATGCAGTCGTCCAAGACCTCATATTAGAAGCCACATGGACAGGCTATGCAGTTGTCCAGGACCTCATATTAGGAGGCCACATGGACAGGCTATGCAGTTGTCCACCACCTCATATTAGAGGCCACATGGACAGGCAATGCAGTTGTCCACCACCTCATATTAGGAGGCCACATGGACAGGCTATGCAGTCGTCCAGGACCTCATATTAGAGGCCATATGGGCAGGCTAGACAGTTGTCCAGGACCTCATATTAGAGGCCATATGGGCAGGTTAGACAGTTGTCCAGGACCTCATATTAGAGGCCACATGGACAGGCTAGGTAGTTGGCCAGGACCTCATATTAAAAGGCCACATAGGCAGGCTAGACAGTTGTCCATGGCCTCATATTGGAAAGCCACATGGGAAGACTAGACAGCTGTCCAGGACTTCATATTAAAAGGCCAATTGGGCAGGCTAGGTAGCTGTCCACCACCTCATATTAGGAGGCCCCATGGACAGGCTATGCAGTTGTCCACCACCTCATATTAAGAGGCCACATGGACAGGCTATGTACTTGCCCACCAACTCATATTAAGAGGCCACATGGACAGGCTATGCAGTTGTCCACCACCTCATATTAGAGGCCACATGGACAGGCTATGCAGTTGTCCACCACCTCATATTAAGAGGCCACATGGACAGGCTATGCAGTTGTCCACCACCTCATATTAAGAGGCCACATGGACAGGCTATGCAGTTGCCCACCACCTCATATTAAGAGGCCACATAAACAGGCTATGCAGTTGTCCACCACCTCATATTAGAGGCCACATGGACAGGCTATGCAGTTGTCCACCACCTCATATTAAGAGGCCACATGGGCAGGCTATGCAGTTGTCCACCACCTCATATTAAGAGGCCACATGGACAGGCTATGCAGTTGCCCACCACCTCATATTAAGAGGCCACATAAACAGGCTATGCAGTTGTCCACCACCTCATATTAGAGGCCATATGGGCAGGCTATGCAGTCGTCCAAGACCTTATATTAGAAGCCACATGGACAGGCTATGCAGTTGTCCAGGACCTCATATTAGAGGCCATATGGACAAGCTAGGCAGTTGTCCACCACCTCATATTAGGAGGCCACATGGACAGGCTATGCAGTTGTCCAGGACCTCATATTAGAGGCCATATGCACAGGCTAGACAGTTGTCCAGGACTTCATATTAGCAGGCCACATGGACAGGCTAGGTAGTTGTCCAGGACCTCATATTAAAATGCCACATGGGCAGACTAGACAGTTGCTTAGGGCCTTATATTGGAAAGCCACATGGGCAGACTAGACAGCTGTCCAGGGCTTCATATTAAAAGGCCACTTGGGCAGGCTAGGTAGCTGTCCACCACCTCATATTAAGAGGCCACATGGACAGGCTAGGCAGTTGTCCAGGACCTCATATTGGGAGGCCATACAGGCAGGCTAGGCAGTTATCCAGGGCCTCATATTAGGTGGCCATAGAGAGATCTGATGTACAAAGACTAAGTTCAGGCTATCCTCATTTTTTTTATCTCTACCAATATCTCCTCAATAAGCATAAAAAGTAAAAGGGGTTAAGGACTTCAAGTGAACCTGCGCTTTGCCCCTCCCGTGGGTCCCTTTAAGGTGTAATGACGCCTAGTCATTCAACCTACTTCCTGTGAGCACTGTGGGTCATGATCACACCCCCAGGGACACAGGAAGATTTTAGGAATTGAATTGCATACACTAGAACAAGATATTATTATAGAGTTATTCCTTTTCTTTTTTTTTATTGGTGAGAAGTAGTGTTGGTTGTCTTAGTTTGCAATTTGAACTAAAAAGTTTGGAATTTTTAAATCTATACTCTATACTATAGATATGTTCATGTTCAAGTTCACGGCCTGCAACTTCCCTGTAACTTTCTAGGGGGCTCTTTGTGGTGCCCCTTCACACTATTCCTCCCATTGACACCAATGACGGAACACTATTCCTTCCACTGATACCAATGATGGGGCACTATTTATCCCACTGATACCAATGATGGGGCACTAACCCTCCCACTGATACCAATGATGGGGGACTATTCCTCCAACTGACACCAATGATGGGGCACTATTCCTTTCACTAATACCAATGATGGGGGACTATTCCTCCAATGGACACCAATAATGGGGGACTATTCCTCCAATGGACACCAATAATGGGGGACTATTCCTCCAATGGACACCAATAATGGGGGACTATTCCTCCAATGGACACCAATAATGGGGGACTATTCCTCCAATGGACACCAATAATGGGGGACTATTCCTCCAATGGACACCAATAATGGGGGACTATTCCTCCAATGGACACCAATAATGGGGGACTATTCCTCCCATGGACACCAATGATGGGGGACTATTCCTCCCATGGACACCAATGATGGGGGACTATTCCTCCCATGGACACCAATGATGGGGGACTATTCCTCCCATGGACACCAATGATGGGGGACTATTCCTCCCATGGACACCAATGATGGGGGACTATCCCTCCCATGGACACCAATAATGGGGGACTATTCCTCCCATGGACACCAATGATGGGGGACTATTCCTCCCATGGACACCAATGATGGGGGACTATCCCTCCCATGGACACCAATGATGGGGGACTATTCCTCCCATGGACACCAATGATAGGGGACTATTCCTCCCATGGACACCAATGATGGGGGATTATTCCTCCCATGGACACCAATGATGGGGGACTATTCCTCCCATGGATACCAATGATGGGGGACTATTCCTCCCATGGACACCAATGATGGGGGACTATTCCTCCCATGGACACCAATGATAGGGGACTATTCCTCCCATGGACACCAATGATGGGGGACTATTCCTCCCATGGATACCAATGATGGTGGACTATTCCTTCCATGGACACCAATGATGGGGGACTATTCCTCCCATGGACACCAATGATGGGGGACTATTCCTCCCATGGATACCAATGATGGGGGACTATTCCTCCCATGGATACCAATGATGGGGGACTATTCCTCCCATGGATACCAATGATGGTGGGCTATTCCTTCCATGGACACCAATGATGGGGGACTATTCCTCCCATGGACACCAATGATGGGGGACTATTCCTCCCATGGACACCAATGATAGGGGACTATTCCTCCCATGGACACCAATGATGGGGGACTATTCCTCCCATGGATACCAATGATGGTGGACTATTCCTTCCATGGACACCAATGATGGGGGACTATTCCTCCCATGGACACCAATGATGGGGGACTATTCCTCCCATGGACACCAATGATGGGGGACTATTCCTCCCATGGACACCAATGATGGGGGACTATTCCTCCCATGGACACCAATGATGGGGGACTATTCCTCCCATGGACACCAATGATGGGGGACCATTCCTCCCATGGATACCAATGATGGTGGACTATTCCTCCAATGGACACCAATGATGGGGGACTATTCCTCCCATGGACACCAATGACGGGGGACTATTCCTCCCATGGATACCAATGATGGTGGACTATTCCTTCCAATGGACACCAATGATGGGGGACTATTCCTCCCATGGATACCAATGATGGTGGACTATTCCTTCCAATGGACACCAATGATGGGGGACTATTCCTCCCATGGACACCAATGATGGGGGACTATTCCTCCCATGGACACCAATGATGGGGCACCATTTCTCCTCCTTCTGACCACAGGAACTATGTAATTTTTTTACTCCCACTTTTCACAGTTTGGTCCCCCAAAGGTCTAGAGGACATTAAACTGGCCCTCTTGTTTAGGAAGTTTGGAGACCTCTGCCCTAATAGAGGAGATCTTAGGGCTGGTGGCCACAATGGTGGGACATTCACTAGTATTGGAAATGCAGGCAGGACACGGAGCGATGGCACTCTGTCAGCAAACCCGCAGGCTTTGACAGCGTCGTCACCCTCCCTATGCCATGCCGCTTTATATCACAACAGGCTAAAGAGGAACATTGAGATTATAAGCATCACTTTACTGCTTGGAGGTGAAATGCTATGATCTCCCATGGAGGCACAGTAAAGGGACAATGGCAGTTGGTTTGATTCTTTCGGACCGCAAATCCACGCATTTCTAATACGCCAAACGGCACCCCATCCTGTGTCTGCAGGAAACGCTGCCAGATGACTGCCAGTAACGAGGGAATAATGACATTTACCGCAATATTTTATGCTGAAGCGTAAAGCTGCAACGCATCAGAAATAATGAGATTTCTACTGGATATTGAAGAGACGAGAAGCCGGGAGAGGAGACGGCAACAATACTACCGCGGCCGGAACCGTCACATGGCACCAATAAAGATGCAGCAAACCCCGAAGCGTAACTCTACCCTTCAGGCGAAGGCTCACTTATTAAAGCGGTACACGGGCTGCATTGTTTGTCCTCTATCCTTGGTCCAGTACCCCAAGCTGCCTCCTATGGCGTGCAGAAAATACTCGCTGTCCAATGGGATTCTGCTTTTCATTTGTGACCTAAAGTGCATCTGGTTTCAGACATAAGGGGGCGCCCTAGTGCATGATCACCATACAACTTTAATACTAAAAGATAAATGCATACTCACAAACATAAGGAACAGGCAGGGCCAGCCCTACCATGGGTCCCAGTGGGTCCATTGGACCCCGGCAGCACTTTGAGAGGTGCAGCAAATTGAACCACGGCCGCCCCTTCTCCTCTTCTATTTACCCAGCAAATTGCCAACCAAGATTTTCTTTCCAGCAGTTGTGTGTGTCATGATGACAACTGCCCCCCGAGCCACTCCGCCTGCCCCATACTACTGTAGCCCACCCCTATACTGCCCTAGCCTGTCTATATACTGCCCTAGTGTGCCCACTTAAAACCCTAGCCTGTCTATATACTACCATAGCCTGTCTTTATACTGCCCTAGCCTGTCTATATACTGCCCCAGCCTGTCTATATACTGCCCTAGCCTGTCTATATACTGCCCTAGCCTGTCTATATACTGCCCCAGCCTGTCTATATACTGCCCTAGTGTGCCCACTTACAACCCTAGCCTGTCTATATAATACCATAGCCTGTCTTTATACTGCCCCAGCCTGTCTATATACTGCCCCAGCCTGTCTATATACTACCCCAGCCTGTCTATATACTGCCCCAGCCTGTCTATATACTGCCCCAGCCTGAATGAATGAGTGACTTGTATAGTGCTACCTATGCGAACTGAATCGCCTGTGTGTCATGATAACAACTGCCCCCGAGCCACTCCGCTTGCCCCATACTACTGTAGCCCACCCCTATACTGCCCTAGCCTGTCTATATACTGCCCCAGCCTGTCTATATACTGCCCCAGCCTGTCCATATACTGCCCTAGTGTGTCCACTTACAACCCTAGCCTGTCCATATACTACCCTAGCCTGTCCATATACTACCCTAGCCTGTCCATATACTATCCTAGCCTGTCCATATACTACCCTAGCCTGTCCATATACTACCCTAGCCTGTCCATATACTGCCATAGCCTGTCCATATACTACCCCAGCCTGTATATATACCGCCCTAGCCTGTCCATATACCGCCCCAGCCTGTCCATATACCGCCCCAGCCTGTCCATATACCGCCCCAGCCTGTCCATATACTGTCCCAGCCTTTCTATATACTGCCCTAGCCTGTCCATATACTACCCTAGCCTGTCCATATACTGCCCTAGTGTGTGACTTACTACCATAGCCTGTATATATATACTACCCTAACCTGCCCATATACTGCCCCAGCCTGTCCATATACTACCCTAGCCTGTCCATATACTACCCTAGCCTGTCCATATACTACCCAGCCTGTCCATATACTGCCCCAGCCTGTCCATATACTGCCCTAGTGTGCCCCCTTACTACCCTAACCTGTCCATATACTGCCCCAGCCTGTCCATATACTGCCCCAGCCTGTCCATATGCTGCCACAGCCTGTCCATATGCTGCCACAGCCTGTCCATAAACTGCCCCAGTGTGCCCACTTATTACCCTAACCTGTCCATATACTGCCCCAGCCTGTCCATATGCTGCCCTAGTGTGCCCACTTACTACCCTAACCTGTCCATATACTGCCCCAGCCTGTCCATATGCTGCCCCAGCCTGTCCATATACTGCCCCAGTGTGCCCACTTACTACCGTAGCCTGTCTATATACTACCGTAGCCTGTCTATTTACTACCCCAGCCTGTCTATATACTACCCCAGCCTGTCTATATACTGCCTTAGCCGCCCCTTGAAATTGAACATAATGGTATGTCATATAATTTTGCATATAGATGAGGTGCTGTTGTATGTAAATCTGACTTCCTGATAAAGTAAATTTTAGTTTTTCCGGTAATTATCAGAATATAAAATAACGGATGTGGGAGCCGTTTGGTGGATGTGATTTATTTTATTTCTTTTGGGGGGGGGGGGGCAGCATTTCAATCCTGGACCCAGGCAGCACAATGTCTTGGGCCAACCCTGGGAACAGGCGTATCACATAGAATCTCCAGCCGTATGGGGCTGTCGTTCAGCCATATAGGGTAGGCCGATGCATTTCGGGGGACATGCCCCCTGTCCCTATTAGCCTAGAAAATGGTCACTACTGTTTGTTTTTTTTAACATTCAGCTCCCAATGGGGTTCAAACTTGACACATGGGCGTTAGTAATGTTCACCAAGCCCACCTTGAGCTGAACCCAGGTACACATTCGACCCATCCCTATTTTATGACCTTTTACATTGTGGTCTTTACCTTCTATGGAAATGCGTGGCTATTACAGAGCACCTGCACACCTGACTCTTCCCAAATGTACCACTTATAGGAATTAATCCCAGGCTCAAGAACCCTGGAAAGGTACTCCATGGTGGTCCCTCAAAGTACGAGGATATCCGTCAAGGGTTTGCTGCTACAGGGGCCTCTCCCTGACCTGGGCAGGGGACCTCCTGTCTCCTGAATGGAGCAACAAACTATGGCCAGAGCCTAGATTATACATCCTGTACACACACAACCTTCTGGTCCAGGTTAGAGGCTTCTGCCCTTCCAAAGCTCTTTGAAGTCTCTGGACTCCAGACCCCGGCTCCCAGAACCCGGGACAGGCTGGTTTAGCACCCAGGGCATGGGTAAGGAACTGTGCCCCCTTTGCTGCTCCTAATGCATACTGTATAATGAGGTGTACCACCCTGTGCCCAGTTTCTGCCCCCTTGTTTTGCCTGGCACATGCATGGCCAAGTGCTTTCTCCCTACAAAATAGAAGGTAGTTGCAAATAGACATGTGCACAACAAAAAAATTAGTTTATTTTCGTTTCGTTTTTTTTTTCGTTTCCGTTGATTCGTAAATTCGTAAGTCGTCGGTGTTCGTATTCGTAACGATTCGTATTTTCGTAAAAGTTATCTTTTCGTTGATTCGTATTTCCATTAGTTTAATTTTAGTTTATTTGTTTATTCGAAATTCGGACGCATTCGTATTTATTCGTACATTCGTAGATTCGTAATCGGAGCATAATTCATAATGTTATGTAATGTGTATGCTATTATTACATTTTAAGAGACACGAAAAATTACGAATCGAAAAAAAAAAGTTACGAATGTACGAATTTTTTCGTTCAATCCATTCGAAGCACGTTAAGCAGCGCCATTGTAAGAGACACGGAAAATTACGAATCGAAAAAAAAAAAAAAAAAAAAGTTACGAATGTACGAAATTTTTTCGTTCAATCCATTCGAAGCACGTTAAGCAGCGCCATTGTAAGAGACACGGAAAATTACGAATCGAAAAAAAAAAAAAAAAAAGTTACGAATGTACGAATTTTTTCGTTCAATCCATTCGAAGCACGTTAAGCAACGCCATTGTAAGAGACACGAAATATTACGAATGTACGAATTTTTTCGTTCAATCCATTCGAAGCACGTTAAGCAGCGCCATTGTAAGAGACACGGAAAATTACGAATCGAAAAAAAAAGTTACGAATGTACGAATTTTTTTGTTCAATCCATTTGAAGCACGTTAAGCAGCGCCATTGTAAGAGACATGGAAAATTACGAATTGAAAAAAAAAAAAAAAAGTTACAAATGTGAATTTTTTTTCGTTGAATCCATTCGAGGCACGTTAAGCAGCGCCATTGTAAGGGACACGGAAAATTACCAATTCAACAAAAAAAAACAAAGTTACGAATGTAAGAATTTTTTCGTTCATTTTGATTTTCGTCGTTCCTGTTTTCGTTTTTCGGATTTTCTTCTTTCGTACATTCGTTGTTTTTAATTTTTTTTTTTTTCGGATTTTCGTTGTTTTCGGATTCGTTCGATTCGTTAAAATTTTTAGCGAATCGTTCGTTCATTCGTACGAAAACGAATGAACGAAAATAACGAAAAAAAACGAAACGAATTGCACATGTCTAGTTGCAAATGCCCAGTGTGCTTTTAATTGTGGATGGAGCGTGGGCATGTTGGAGCACATAAAGAGAGCAGTAGCTTCCCGAGCAGCCTGGTGGTTGCTAGCCACTGATTTGGAGCTTGTGTGTGAGGTGAGGGGGCGCCACCCTCTACCACTGTGCCCTGGGCAGCTGTCCCTTCTGCCCAACCCTTGTCCCCGTTTTACCGGATCCAGGAGTTGCACAACCTGGAGAAAACCGAAAAGGCAATTTTCTCCATTTTAGACACTCTGGAGCCCCTCAAATAGCACCGTTGAGAAGACATTTTTGTTTATTTCAACCCAATGGCAGGGCACAGCAATGTCACAAGGGCAGACTGATCTTGGACCATATAAAATATTCTCATGGTAAATAGTGGCCACGGTTGAGTTTTCTGCACAGGGAGATGGCTGTGCCTATCCTATGTCCCTCAGTTCGAACAGAAAGTGGGTCATAGCTGCGGACGGGCTGTACTTCCCCATCAGACAGACCCTTGTAGGCTTTGTCTCTTGCCTGGAGTGAGTGTCAGAAGACTCAGAGCAGCCAGGAGCGCGCCTGCAGGGGCTGCACACTTTATTTATTGATAGAGACACACCGTGACACGGAGACTGGTAATAAGAGTCCCAGAATATCGGCAGGCCTCCACTCCGCACCTACAGCATTGCAGGTGTGCTGCCATACCATGAGAGGGCATTACTGGTCCTAGCAGAACTGCTGTCCTATTCTCCTATATATATTAATATATATATATATACTGTACATATGAAAGGGTTTTAAGTGGAACTCTGGGCAAAAAGCTAAACACACAGATGAAAAGCACTCTGTACGAGGTCTATACATCATGTTCAGCTCATCTTATAATCCGGACAGTGACCTCACTTTTCTCTGCTACAGTTGAGGAATACACTTTGGTCACCAACCTTCGTATCTCGGGGCGACTTGGTGATAGGAACCCCATCTTTGGATGTGTTGTAGTGCCATTTCCACTTTGTTTGCACACCAAATCCTAGGACCAAGTGACCCCAAGATACGTGGCCCCAAAGTCGGTCAACTGTGTCCATCGGCAGCAATGTCATTTTAGGACCCTTTGGGTCCAGAGACTGGCTGCAGATGGGGGGCATCTAGGAACCCTTAAAGCGGTGTTCCGGCCGAAATTATACTTTTTAAATACAAATACCCCTATAATACACAAGCTTAATGTATTCTAGTAAAGTTACTCTGTAAACTAAGGTCTGTTTTGTTAGTTTTTAGCAGTAGTTTGTTATTTTATAAACTTGCAGCAGGCCGTGGCCATCTTAAGTGTGGGCATCTGAAGCCAGACTGTATTTCTTCCTGGATCTCATCCTTGCAGATCTCGCACATGCTCAGTGCAGCATAAGCAGTGTAATAGGTTTCAGGTCAGGTTTCCATAGCAACGGCAGTTTGAGAGGAAGTTGCTGCCCCTTCCCAGGAGGCATTGCAAACAGGAAATGATGCGATGGGCCGCGGCCAGGGAGGAGGAAGTGAAGAATGAATACAGCAGATATGCAGTCTGTGCTGAAAAAAAAATAAAAAAAAAATATCCAATTTGTTTACAGTGCACAGTTTAGTGAGGGATGCTGAAGAGTTGTAAAAGTGGGTGGAACTCCACTTTAACTACCGAGTTTGAAGTTAGGGGGACCTATGGCTGCAAATGGGCACAGTGAGGCATTTAAGTGGGCACAGTGAGGCTGTAAATGGGCATTGTTGACCCTCTTTTCCACTTACAGTAGCTGCGCATTTCTCACCCTAGGCTTATACTCGAGTCAATACGGTTTCCCATTTTTTCGTGTAAAATTAGGTGCCTCGGCTTATATTCAGGTCGGCTTATACTCGAGTATATACGGTAATCTTATCAGTGCGTACCAAGCAGCAAAAATACATTTTTACAGGAAAACCTTTCCAGACAATGGATAAAATGTTGGCAAAAAAAATAAAAATCTAGTTCTACCTTTGTGTCTCATAAAAGTATATTGGGGCCGTTATTTTTTGCAACACTTTGTGCCACCAGGTGCCTTTGCATGCCGCGTTCTTTGTGTCCTGTTGGGTAGTGCGTGGCTGATATTGTTTGGTATTCTGCCGGTGACATCACCTGAATAAAGCGGCTGTTTATTTCAGGAATCATTTATGGAAGACGGATAATTACCCCGCATCACCGGCATAAGTGAATGCCAGGCTATTATCTCCGCTTCCATAGGGGAAGACGTACGCGGATGTGTCCATTAGTGGGTGTAGACCCAACATGCGTGTGTTCGTATGTCACGGTATGCGATAATAACCTTCTTTTTACACCTGATTGGCGCGGTGCCCCCCTCCGCCTTTCAGCATTCACCTTACATTCTCCTCTCTTCCTCCCGCCATGTCCACCTCTCCCGCTGCTTCCCCTCTCTGCTGGAATGCAAGAAATTCTAAATACCTTAATTTAAATGTAAATTTGTCCCTTTTCTCTTCATTCCAATCTAGCGATATTGCTGCCAGTATTACCCGTTGCTTCGTGCCTTAATGCAACATTTACTTGTCTTTAATTTCTCTCGCTTACTTCACCGACTCCTCAATTGTCTCCAAATATCCCCTTCACGTCTCCCGCTAAGTGGCCAGACTGTGCGTCCTATCCAAAGCCGCCAATACGTGGGTGGCTGCTCCCTGGACCGAGAGGACACGTCTGGTGAGCGGCCACTCGCAATGTGATTGCAACGCAAAAGCGACAGCAAATGCTATTCATTGACCTCCTTCTTGGCTACGTACAGCCTCCAGCTAGGGCTTTCTAAATTAAGGGCCAGTTTTCCGTCCTTTGGGGGGGGGGGGGTGGTGGTATGGCGGACTGTGGCAAAAAATGTCCCAGCATCAGTGGGAGTAAACAATCCCCCATCATTGGTGTTATTTGGAGGAATTGTGCCTCTTCACTGGTGTCGTTGGGAAAAATTGTACTCCATCATTGGAGTAGTCCACAGAGACTGTGGACATGATACAAGAGATGATCAGAGGCTGCAGACGTGATACAAGAGATAGTCAGAGGCTACAGACATGATAAAAGAGCTGGTCAGAGATTGTAGACAGGGTGCAGGAGATGGTCAGAGATTGTGAACTTGATACAAGAGACGGACAGAAATTGCAGACATGGTACAAGAGATGGTCAGAGATTGTTGACTTAATACAGGAGATGGTCAGAGACTGCGGCCATGATACAGGAGATGGTCAGCGAATGCTGACTTTATACAGGCGATGTCAGAGACTGCGGACATGATACAAAAGATGGTCAGAGACTGCAGACATGATACAAGAGATGGTCAGAGATTGTCGGCTTGATACAGGAGATGGTAAGAGATTGCAGACATGGTACGGGAGATGATTAGAGGCTGCAGACATGGTACAAGACATGGTCAGAGGCTGCAGACATGGTACAAGTGATGGTCAGAGGCAGTGGACATGATAAAAGAGCTGGTCAGAGGCTGCAGACATGATAAAAGAGCTGGTCAGAGATTGTAGACAGGGTGCAGGAGATGGTCAAAGATTGTGAACTTGATAAAGAGATGGTCAAAGATTGTGGATTTGATACAAGAGATGATCAGAGATTGCAGACATGGTACAAGAGATGGTCAGAGATTGTGGGCTTGATACAGGAGATGGTCAGAGACTGCGGACATGATACAGGAGATGGTCAGCGATTGCTGACATGATACAGGAGATGGTCAAAGACTGCCGACATGATGCAAAAGATAGTCAGAGACTGCAGACATGATACAAGAGATGGTCAGAGATTGTGGACTTGATACAAGAGATAGTCAGAGAATGCAGACATGGTACAGGAGATGGTCAGAGATTGTGGGCTTGATACAGGACATGGTCAAAGACTGAGGACATGATACAAGAGATGGTCAAAGACTGCAGACAAGATACAAGAGATGGTCAGAGACTGCAGACAAGATACAAGAGATGGTCAGAGACTGCAGACAAGATACAAGGGATGGTCAGAGACTGCAGACAAGATACAAGAGATGGTCAGAGACTGCGGACAAGATACAAGAGATGGTCAGAGACTGCAGACAAGATACAAAAGATGGTCAGAGACTGCAGACAAGATACAAGAGATGGTCAGAGACTGCAGACATGATACAAGAGATGGTCAGAGACTGCAGACATGATACAAGAGATGGTCAGAGACTGCAGACATGATACAAGAGATGGTCAGAGACTGCAGACATGATACAAGTGATGGTCAGAGACTGCAGACATGATACAAGAGATGGTCAGAGACTGTGGACATGCTGCAGGAAACTCTCAGGCTGTGAACAAGCTAGAAATTGTTGGAGACTGGGGATATGCTTCAGGAGACAGTCAAAGCCAGGAGAAATGTTTGATATCACCGCTATAACAGAGCAATAAAGAAACATACAAGAGATGGTCAAAGACTGCAGACAAGATACAAGAGATGGTCAGAGACTGCAGACAAGATACAAGAGATGGTCAGAGACTGCAGACAAGATACAAGGGATGGTCAGAGACTGCAGACAAGATACAAGAGATGGTCAGAGACTGCGGACAAGATACAAGAGATGGTCAGAGACTGCAGACAAGATACAAAAGATGGTCAGAGACTGCAGACAAGATACAAGAGATGGTCAGAGACTGCAGACATGATACAAGAGATGGTCAGAGACTGCAGACATGATACAAGAGATGGTCAGAGACTGCAGACATGATACAAGTGATGGTCAGAGACTGCAGACATGATACAAGAGATGGTCAGAGACTGTGGACATGCTGCAGGAAACTCTCAGGCTGTGAACAAGCTAGAAATTGTTGGAGACTGGGGATATGCTTCAGGAGACAGTCAAAGCCAGGAGAAATGTTTGATATCACCGCTATAACAGAGCAATAAAGAAACATACAAGAGATGGTCAAAGACTGCAGACAAGATACAAGAGATGGTCAGAGACTGCAGACAAGATACAAGAGATGGTCAGAGACTGTGGACATGCTGCAGGAAACTCTCAGGCTGTGAACAAGCTATAGGAATTGTTGGAGACTGGGGATATGCTTCAGGAGACAGTCAAAGCCAGGAGAAATGTTTGATATCACCGCTATAACAGAGCAATAAAGAAACATATTAGAATCTGCAGGGCCCTGAGGGCCACACAAAGTGGCAAAGGGCCACAGGATGGGCCTAGATCCTAAACAGATAAGGAGAATCTTCCTGATGGGGTCCTGGACAGCAATTACCCCCAAGTAGCCCCCCCCCCCCCACATACCTGACTACATCGTGACTACAACCAGATGATTTTTTTTTTCTTTTAAAAGGGAATTTTAGAAAGTGCTGAAAATTCATTGTTGCGCACAAAAAAGAAAAAAGCAGCTCAGCGTTTTTGCTTTTGGCGGGACGGAGACAATGCCATCCTCGGAGCTTATCAAATAAAGTCACAATTACGACACGGAGCTCGGATGGCTCCAGAGAATGCAATAAGTGTATTTTTATCTTTGAAATGATAAAATTTGCCTCACAACGGCAGATAGCCTGCGTGTACCCTCAGGATCCACCACGAAAAAAAAAAAAAAAAGACTTTTATCTTCCCGTTCCTTTCATCTCCCCCCCCCCACATATCTTCTCCCTGTATAACGAAGGGACTGTATACTAATGGCGCTCTCACCGCCCGCGCCTTCCCCCCGCAGAACGGAATACAATTGTTTTTCTTGCACAGCACTCCGTCGCCTGTGAAGTTAATGACTTTGGATTGAGCGCGGTGCACGCTCCCCCCCCCGGTGACCTTGGCCAAGTTTGTTGGATCAACCATAAGAAGCGGGGCCCAGTCTACGCGGCTGCGTTTTTTTGACAGGTAAAAGGCAGCGTGCGGGTCGCCCCGTCCAGTCAGCCAAGCGCTGATGATACACGACAAGCACTTTCACCCCTTTCTTGGGTATCGAACGGCGGCTGCACAATAAAAGGACGGTATTGATTGACGATCCCAACGTTTAGCTGAAATCATAGCGGTAATATTCTCATTTTTTTTTTTTTTTCTAATACAATTTTCATGTTTTCTTCCAATACGACCTTCAGTGTTATCTCGGTGCTTTCAATACATGCGGCAAATTGACCGTACAGACCAATGACGGGGGATTCTTAAACGCTTCAATAATAACTAAATAAGCCATTATCGTCATTTATCGGCACGCATTGCGTTCAACAAATTCTACAGCTTTTAGAAATGATCAGAAAGAACTTCTTTTAACTCAGCATAAGCTTAAAGAGGACCTTCCACTATTCAGTGCGGCCCTCTACCTTAACCCGCTACGGCCCTGGTGGGATGGACTTTGCCATCATGTGACCACTGTCCACTGTGATTGTCTGTCACTGTGGTCATATGATCATAACGAGAGACCGGTAGCTGATGGTGACAGCTTAATCACTGTACTGGGAGTCCTTCCCCCTTGGCCCCCAAGTCATGACTATGACAGCTCGGTTGATATGATGGGAGCCCTTCCCATTGGCCCCCGGTCATGACTATGACAGCTTAGGCTCTGTGATAGGAGCCCTTCCCATTGGCCCCCGGTCATGACTATGACAGCACGGTCTCTATGATAGGAACCCTTCCCGTTGGCCCCGATCATGACTGACAGCTTGGTCAATGTGATGGGAGCCCTTCCCATTGGCCCCCGGTCATGACTAGGACAGCACGGTCTCTATGATAGGAGCCTTTCCCGTTGGCCCTGATCATGACTGACAGCTTGGTCAATGTGATGGGAGCCCTTCCTGTTGGCCCCCAGTTACAACTATGACAGCTCGGTCACTGTGATGGAAGTCCTTAATGTCTATGACAGCTTGGTCATTGTGATGGGGGCCCTTCCCATTGGGCCCCGGTCATGACTATGACAGCACGGTCTCTATGATAGGAGCCTTTCCCGTTGGCCCTGATCATGACTGACAGCTTGGTCAATGTGATGGGAGCCCTTCCTGTTGGCCCCCAGTTACAACTATGACAGCTCGGTCACTGTGATGGAAGTCCTTAATGTTGGCCCCCAGTTATGAGTATGACAGCTTGGTCATTGTAATGGGAGCCCTTCCCGTTGGCCCCAATCATGACTGACAGCTCGGTTAATATGATAGGAGCCCTTCCTGTTGGCCCACAGTTACAACTATGACAGCTCGGTCACTGTGATGGAAGTCCTTAATGTTGGCCCCCAGTTATGAGTATGACAGCTTGGTCATTGTGATGGGAGCCCTTCCCGTTGGCCCCCCAAGTCATGACTATGACAGCTTGGTTAATATGATGGGATCCCTTCCCATTGGCCCCCGGTCATGACTATGACAGCTTAGGCTCTGTGATGGGAGCCCTTCCCATTGGCCCCCAGTTATGACTATGACAGCACAGTAAATATGATGGGAGCCCTTCCTGTTGGCCCTCAGTTATGACTATGACCGCTCGGTCACTGTGATGGAAGTCCTTCTTGTTGGCCCCTAGTTATGACTATGACAGCTCGATCTCTGTGATGGGAGCCCTTCCTGTTGGCCCCGATCATGACTGACAGCTTGATCAATGTGATGGGAGCCCTTGCCATTGGCTTCCAGTCATGCCTATGACAGCTCCGTTAATATGATGGGAGCCCTTCCTGTTGGCCCCCAGTTATGACTATGACAGCTTGGTCATTGTGATGGGAGCCCTTCCCATTGGCCCCCAAGTCATAACTATGACAGCTCGGTTAATATGATGGGAGCCCTTCCCATTGGCCCCCGGTCATGACTATGACAGCTTAGGCTCTGTGATGGGAGCCCTTCCCATTGGCCCCTGGTCATGACTATGACAGCACGGTCTCTATGATAGGAGCCCTTCCTGTTGGCCCCGATCATGACTGACAGCTTGGTCAATGTGATGGGAACCCTTCCCCTTGGCCCCCAAGTCATGACTATGACAGCTCGGGTAATATGATGGGAGCCCTTCCCATTGGCCCCCGGTCATGACTATGACAGCTTAGGCTCTGTGATGGGAGCCCTTCCCATTGGCCCCTGGTCATGACTATGACAGCACGGTCTCTATGATAGGAGCCCTTCCTGTTGGCCCCGATCATGACTGACAGCTTGGTCAATGTGATGGGAGCCCTTCCCATTGGCTTCCAGTCATGCCTAAGACAGCTCAGTTAATATGATGGAAGCCCTTCCTGTTGGCCCCCAGTTATGACTATGACAGCTTGGTCATTGTGATGGGAGCCCTTCTTGTTGGCCCCCAAGTCATGACTATGAAACCTCGGTTAATATGATGGGAGCCCTTCTTGTTGGCCCCCAAGTCATGACTATGAAACCTCTGTTAATATGATGGGAGCCCTTCCCATTGGCCCCCGGTCATGATTATAACAGCTCGGTCTCTGTGATAGGAGCCCTTCCCATTGGCTTCCAGTCATGCCTAGGACAGCTTGGTTAACATGATGGAAGTCCTTCCCGTTGGCCCCCGGTCACGACTATGACAGCTTGGTGAGTTTGAGCCCTCTGTTACCGCGATAAAAAACAAGAATTCAGTCCCTAAAGGCGCCAACTGCCGAGTAATCAGCCATGGTAAGTATGCAAAACGCAATGAAATAATCATTAATTTGTGCGCAACTCCAAACTGAGTAACAATATATCAACATATCATAAACATTGTGAATATCTATCAATATTATAAATATATAATACATTGTAAATATAAAGATATTTGTATTTAAAATGTTATATATAATTCTAAAATAAATATAAATCTAAAATTCCGACATTAATGAACTCCGATCATGAACAAGGTAGGGAGGCACTGCGGGCACAGCGGGGTACTCACCGGACGGTGGACTGGTACAGCAGGTCTTCCCTCTTGCGATAATTCTCCATTTGAGAATAGTTGGTGGAAAACATGGCGTCGAAAGTAAAGATTTTCTGCTTGATGGTTCCCCCGTCTGTCACCTGACAAGAGAAGAAGAAGAAGAAGAGGCCCATCAGAGGAGACGCGACCGTAACACGCTGTCGCTGTCAGCTGACAATTAGCACGCCGTTAGCCGCACACAGCTGGGGGGGGGGGGTGGGGTGACAGCCAATATGTGAGAGCAAAAGAATAAATTGAGAACATCGTTATAAACATTTGTGAGAACATTCAGCTGTGTTAAAGTAGATGAAATAAATGATTGTCAATCGATTTCCTCTGTGCAAACAAAATCATAAACTATCGATTATTTTTTTTCAAATACATTTCAAATAAATTATACACAGTATCTCACAAAAGTAAGTACACCCCTCACATCTTTGTAAATCTTTTCTTCCATCTTTTCATGCGACAACACTGAAGAAATGACGCTTGTCTACAATGTAAAGTAGTGAGTGTACAGTTTGTATAACAGTGTAAATAACTCAACACACAGCCATTAGACCCCTATCACACTGGGGCGTTTTTCAGGCACTTTAGCGTTAAAAAAAAAAAAGCGCCTGTAAAGCGTTTGAAAGAAGCCTCATCTGCAATCCCAATGTGAAAGCCCCGAGTGCTTTAACCACTTCCCGACCGCCAACTGTACATATACGTCGGCAGAATGGCACGGCTAGGCAAAGGCAAGTATATATACGTCCCCTTTAAATGCCTAGCCGTGGGGTCGGGCGTGGGCGACCCGATCGGGAGCTCCGTGACCCCGGCCTCGGGACCAGCGGACCCGATCGCCGCTGGTGTCCCGGGATCGGGTCACAGAGCTGAAGAACGGGGAGAGGTCTGTGTAAACAAACCTCTCCCCGCGCTTCCTACTCTGCCTGTCACTGATCGGCTGTACCCTGTCATCGGGAAAACCGATCAGTGACGTCAGACCTACAGCCACGCCCCCCTACTGTGTAAAAAAAAAAACACACACACGTCACACTTAGCCCCTCCCCGCCCCCTAGTGGTTAACTCCTTCACTGTCATTTACATAAGAATCAGTGCATTTAAATAGCACTGATTGCTGTATAAATGACAATGGTCCCAAAAATGTGTCAAAATGTCTGATGTGTCCGCCATAATGTCGCAGTCACAATAAAAATCGCTGATCGCCGCCATTACTAGTAAAAAAAAAAAAAAATGCTATAAAACTATCCCCTATTTTGTAAACGCTATAACTTTTGCGCAAACAAATCAATAATCGCTAATTGCGATTTTTTTTTACCAAAAATATGTAGAAGAATACGTATCGGCCTAGACTGAGGGAAAAATTTTTTTTTTATATATTTATTATAGCAAAAAGTAAAAAATAATGCATTTTTTTCAAAATTGTCGCTCTATTTTTGTTTATAGCGCAAAAAATAAAAACCGCAGAGGCGATCAAATACCACCAAAAGAAAGCTCTATTTGTGGGGAAAAAAGGATGCAAATTTTGTTTGGGAGCCACGTCGCACGACCGCGCAATTGTCAGTTAAAGCGACGCAGTGCCGAATCGCAAAAAGGGGCCTGGTCCTTTGGCTGCCAATTGGTCCGGGGCTGAAGTGGTTAAGAGCCCTTTCACACTGCCAGCGCCCGAAAAACGCTCGTAAAGCGCCGCTTAAACTAGCAGCGCTTTACCAGCATTTTTCGAGCGCTAGTGGGGCGCTTTTAACCCCCGCTAGTGGCCAAATAAAGGGTTAAAAGCGCCCACAAAGCACCGCTGCCAAAAGCGATCTGCAGGCGCTTCTCAGGCGCTTCCCATTGATTCCAATGGGAAGGGCGCTTTAGGAGCCGTGTATTCACCGCTCCAAAAGCGCTAAAAAGAAGCTGCTTGCAGGACTTTTTTTTGGACGCCCCGCCAGCGCAGCGCCTCAGTGTGAAAGCACTCGGGCTTTCACATTGGGATTGGAGTTGCGGCTTCTTTCAGGCGCTTATTTTAACGCTAAAGCACCTGAAAAACGCCCCAGTGTGAAAGGGATCGCAGTGTGAAAGCCCTCGGGCTTTCACATTGGGTTTGCAGATGAGGCTTCTTTCAGGCGCTTTACAGGCGCTTTTTTTTTAGACCCCTTTCACACTGGGGCATTTTTCAGGCGTTTTTCAGGCACTTAAAAAAAAGCGCTTGAAAGAAGCCTCATCTGCAATCCCAATGTGAAAGCCCGAGTGCTTTCACACTGAGATCCCTTTCACATTGGGGCGTTTTTCAGGCGCTTTAGCATTAAAATAAGAGCCTGTAAAGCGCCTGAAAGAAGCCGCAACTGCAATCCCAATGTGAAAGCCCCGAGTGCTTTCACACTGAGGCGCTGCGCTGGCCGGGCGTCAAAAAAAGTCTTGCAAGCAGCTTCTTTGCAGCGCTTTTGGAGCGGTGAATACACGGCTCCTAAAGCGCCCCTTCCCTTTGGAATCATTGGGAAGCGCCTAAAAAGCGCCTGAAAAGCGCTTTTGGCAGCAGCGATTTTAACCCTTTATTTGGCCACTAGCGGGGGTTAAGAGCGCCCCCACTAGCGCTTGAAAAAACGCTGGTAAAGCGCTGTTAGTGTAAGTGGCGCTTTACCAGCGTTTTTCGGGTGCTGGCAGTGTGAAAAGGCTCTTAAAGCACTCAGGCTTTCACATTGGGATTGCAGATGAGGCTTCTTTCAAGCGCTTTACAGGCGCTTTTTTTAACGCTAAAGCGCATGAAAAACGCCCCAGTGTGAAAGGGGTCTTAATGTCTAAACCGTTATCAACAAAAGTCAGTACACCCCTAAGTGAAAATGTCCAAATTGGGCCTCAATTAGCCATTAACCACTTCAGCCCCGGGAAGATTTGGCTGCTCAATGACCGGGCCATTTTTTTTTTTTTTTTTTTGCGATTCAGCACTGCGTCCCTTCAAGTGACAAACTGCGCGGTCGTGCGACGCGGCACCCAAACAAACATCCCTTTTTTTCCCCCACAAATAGAGCTTTCTTTTGGCGGTATTTTGATCGCCTACGCGGTTTTTATTTTTTGCCCTATAAACAAAACGGAGCGCATTCGGCGCAGTACAAATTCCATATCAAATCAAATGAAGAGCGACATTTTGAAAAAAATAAATAAAAACACACATCTTTTATTTTTTGCTATAAAAAAAAAATCCTAAATTTTTTATCAAGTTTTTCCTCAGTTTAGGCCGATATTTATTCTTCTACATATTTTTTGTTAAAAAAATAAATAAATAAATAAATTGCAAAAGCGTATATTGATTGGTTTGCACAAAAGTTATAGCATCTACAAAATAGGGGATAGTTTTATGGTATTTTTATTATAATTTTTTTTTTTTTTTTTACTACTAATGGCGGCGATCTGCGATTTTATCGGGACTGTGATGTTGCGGCGGACATATATTCTTCTACATATTTTTGGTTAAAAAAATAAAAATAAATAAAAATCGCAATAAGCGTATATTGATTGGTTTGCACAAAAGTTATAGCATCTACAAAATAGGGGATGGTTTTATGGCATTTTTATTATTTTTTTTTTTTTTTTTTTACTACTAATGGCGGCGATCTGCGATTTTATCGGGACTGTGATGTTGCGGCGGACATATATTCTTCTACATATTTTTGGTTAAAAAAATAAAAATAAATAAAAATCGCAATAAGCGTATATTGATTGGTTTGCACAAAAGTTATAGCATCTACAAAATAGGGGATGGTTTTATGGCATTTTTATTATAATTTTTTTTTTTTTTTTACTACTAATGGCGGCGATCTGCGATTTTTATCGGGACTGTGATGTTGCGGCGGACATATATTCTTCTACATATTTTTGGTTAAAAAAATAAAAATAAATAAAAATCGCAATAAGCGTATATTGATTGGTTTGCACAAAAGTTATAGCGTCTACAAAATAGAGGATAGATTTATGGCATTTTTATTTATTTTTTTTTTTTTACTAGTAATGGCCGTGATCTGCGATTTTTTCGAACTGCGATGTTGCGGTGGGCACATCGGACACTTTTGACACATTTTTGGGACCATTCACATTCATACAACGATCAGAGCTATAAAAAAGCACTGATTACTGTATAACTGTCACTGGCAGGGAATGGTTTAACACTAGGGGGGCGATCAAGGGGTTAAGTGTGTTCCCTCATGGTGTTCTAACTGTAGGGGGGATGGGACTGTGTAGGAGAAATGACAGATCGGTGTTCATAATCAGTATGAACACATGATCAGTTTTCTCTCCCCTGAGAGAACGGGGGTGTTTTTACACACACACATCCTGGTTCTTGCTCTGTCTTGAGCGATCGCGGGAGCCAGGCAGTCATCGCGCCCGCCGGGCACTCACATTGGCTCCGGCACACACAGCGGGTGCCCCTAGTGGCCAAAAGGCGAAGCGACGCAAGGTAACGTCATTTCGGCCCAGCCGTGCCATTCTGCCGTAGTAAAACTGCGGCGGCTGGTTGGCGAGAGGTTAATGTCTAAACCGCTGGCCACAAAAGTAAGTACACCCCTCAGTCACATTTTTGCAAATCTTTTCTTCTCTCTTTTCATGTGACAACACTGAAGAAATGACACTTGTCTACAATGTAAAGTAGTGAGTGTACAGCTTGTATAACAGTGTAAATTTGCCGCCCCCTCAAAATAACTCAACACACAGCCATTAATGTCTAAACCGCTGGCAACAAAAGTCAGGACACCCCTAAGTGAAAATGTCCAAATTGGGCCCCAATTAGCCATTTTCCCTCCCCCGGTGTCATGTGACTCGTTAGTGTTACAAGGTCTCAGGTGTGAATGGGGAGCAGGTGCGTTAAATTTAGTGTTATCGCTCTCACTCTCTCATACTGGTCACTGGAAGTTCAACATGGCACCTCATGGCAAAGAACTCTCTGAGGATCTGAAATAAAGAATTGTTGCTCTACATAAAGATGGCCGAGGATATAAGAAGATTGCCAAGACCCTGAAACTGAGCTGCAGCACGGTGGCCAAGACCATCCAGCGGTATAACAGGACAGGTTCCCCTCAGAACAGGCCTCGCCATGGTCCACCAAAGAAGTTGAGGTCACGTGCTCAGCGTCATATCCAGAGGTTGTCTTTGGGAAATAGACATATGAGTGCTGCCAGCATTGCTGCAGAGGTTGTAGGGGTGGGGGGGTCAGCCTGTCAGTGCTCAGACCATACACCGGACACTGCATCAAATTGGTCTGCATGGCTGTCGTCCCAGAAGGAAGCCTCTTCTAAAGATGATGCACAAGAAAGACCGCAAACAGTTTGCTGAAGACAAGACAAGACTAAGGACATGGATTACTGGAACCATGTCCTGTGGTCTGATGAGACCGGCGCGCCGGGGTACAAATTTCATTAAAAGGACGTTCCGGCCGGCACAGGAAAACATCATTACATCCAGCGGCGCAGTAAAGCCGGCGTGGCACAGAGGAGCCATATTAGGGCTGAATAATGTGCTGTGGTGTAGCAGAACATTACAGACAATGATGGACTTTGCGCTGAGTGATGGAGACGGCGCGTTATCCGGCTCCCGGAACAAATGTTCTTGTCCTCCGCGCTGATTGGAAAGACGGCGTGATTATATTCGCCGGGAGACGCGGCAGAGACCAGAGATAGAGCGGTCTGAGTGCAGAGACTCCGAGAGCAGCCGGGGAGGGAAACTGCGCCGGGAAACATCGCCGGGAACTCAGAGGAGCTTTTTTTTTTTTTTCTTTTGTTAAAAAATCAACTTTAAGCGAAAACTAAAAATGTAACAAGTTACAGCTCGCCGATCCTGAAACGTGGCGGCTTCATTATTTTCTTTTTTTTATTTATTTTTTATTCCCTTTTTCACCTGGTGATCTGGCCAGTATTTCCTCTAACTTGTTACTAATTTTATATGCCATTATTATTATTATTTTTATGTATTTATTTTTTTCTGACATTTGAACTATATTGTTCATTATTTCTATAAGTATTCCATTTACTGAAACTGTGTACATCACAGTCATATATGTATTTTATTGTTAAACCCAAATTTGTTACTTAAAGAATATACAAATAACATAATAACAATACTATTATTATTATTAATATGTAATTTCATTTCATTTGTAATATAAAATAATAATTATATATATATATATAATTGCTACCAAATTATAATAATAATATAAATAATATCATGTGAATAATAAAACAGTAAGTAAAACATGAACTCTATCATGTGAGTAATCATAATAAAATTAATGATAATAATAATATTATTACTCCCATGATAGATTTCCTGTTTTATTTTTAATAATAAATTATTAATTATTTTTAATTTATTATGATTATTTTTTTATTAATATTTTTATTCCTATGGTGATATTATTATTATTTTTTATTCCCATGATATTATTTGTATTATTATTCCCATGATGATAATAATAATAATTCAAATAATATCATGGGGATAATACAAATAATATCATAGGGATAAATAATAATAATATCACCATAGGAATACAAATATTAATAAAAAAATAATCATAATAAATAATTAAAAATAAAACAGGAAATCTATCATGGGAGTAATAATATTATTATTATCATTAATTTTATTATGATTACTCACATGATAGAGTTCATGTTTTACTTACTGTTTTATTATTCACATGATATTATTTATATTATTATTATAATTTATTATTAATAATAATAATCATAATAATAATAATAATACGAATAATATCATGGGAATAATATTATTATTATGATGATTATTTATAATCATCATAATAATAATAAATCATAATAATAATATAAATAATATCATGTGAATAATAAAACAGTAAGTAAAACATGAACTCTATCATGTGAGTAATCATAATAATAAAAATAATAATAATAATAATATTATGACTCCCATGATAGATTTCCTGTTTTATTTTTAATTATTAATTCTGATTACTTTTTTATTAATATTTTTATTCCTATGGTGATATTATTATTAGTTTTTTTATTCCTATGATATTATTTGTATTATTATCCCCATGATATTATTTGAATTATTATTATTATTATCATGGGAATACTAATACAAATAATATCATGGGAATAAAAAATAGTAATTATTATTATGGTTATTACAATAGTAATATTCCCAATTATTTTTAATTATTTATTATGATACATTTTCTATTATTATTTTATTATATATATTTATTTAACATAATTAGTCATTATTATTATTTTTTAGAACACTTATAATTATTAATATTATTATTATATGATTAATCTTGCCAAAATGTCACATTCATTTTTTTTTTTTTTAAATAAGTTTCACTTAGTTATCATCTGGCACTGCCCCCTCGGCCCACCAAACCAGTTCCAAAATAGATGTGACTTTAGCTGCTGGCGATTGATGATCGACTCTTCAGTACAATCACTGCCTGAAACAGATTTAAAAAAAAAAAATATATATATATATATATATATATATATATATATATATATATATATATATATATATATATATATATATATACATATATACACAAAACCTGACACTACACAAGTTACCACCTCTGACCACCGTGGAGTTGATTTTCAGTCGTTAGCGCAGAGCCTGCGGGTGATCGTCCGCCATTCATTACGGCGTGGCGGCGACACAACGCGGAGATGAAACGATCGTGGGGGCAGCGGGAGATTGTATTACCTCCAGTCATTTTTCTTTACACAAAACACCTGAAACGAGGGGGAGCGGCGGCAGGGGGACGAGTGTACCCAGTGCGGGATCGATAATGTTTGTATTGAGTCACTGACGGCAGGTTTAATCACAGGAAACCGGGAAATAAAATAGATCGGACGGCTGAACTGCGGCCCTCGGGGGGCTTCACGTCTGATCTTTAGGTGACAACATCGTTCTGAAAACGATCACTAAATTAAAAAAAAAATGAGGTTTTTGCTGCAAATTATCCACCAATCAGCCATAACATTATGACTATATAGACAGGAAAAGTGAATAACATTGATTATCTGGTGACAATGGCCCAAGGAAGTGAGATATATTGCACAACAAGTGAACATGTTGTCCCTGAAGTTGACGTGTTGAAAGCATAAAAATGGACAAGTGTAAGGATTGGAGGACCAAATTGTAAAGTGTAGATGACTGGGTCAGAGCAACCCCAGCACTGCAGCTCTTGTGGGATTTCCCCGATCTGCAGTGGTCAGGACTGACCAAAAGTAGTCCAAGGAAAGAGAACCAACCAACCGGTGACATGGAGGTGGGGAGGGAAGGCCCATGGATGGAGGTGGGGAGGGAAGGCCCATGGATGGAGGTGGGGGGGGAGGACCATGGATGGAGGTGGGGGGGGGAGGACCATGGATGGAGGTGGGGGGGAGGACCATGGATGGAGGTGGGGAGGGAAGGACCATGGATGGAGGTGGGGAGGGAAGGACCATGGGTGGAGGTGGGGAGGGAAGGACCATGGGTGGAGGTAGGGAGGGAAGGCCCATGTCTGGAGGTGGGGAGGGAAGGCCCATGAATGGAGGTGGGGAGGGAAGGCCCATGGATGGAGGTGGGGGGGGGGGAGGCTCATGGATGGAGATGGGGAGGGAAGGACCATGGATGGAGGTGGGGAGGGAAGGACCATGGGTGGAGGTGGGGAGGGAAGGACCATGGGTGGAGGTGGGGAGGGAAGGCTCATGGATGGAGGTGGAGGAGGGAAGGATCATTGATGGAGGTGGGGGAGGGAAGTCCAATTGATGGATGTGGGGGGAGGGAAGGCTCATTGATGGATGTGGGGGGAGGGAAGGCTCATTGATGGAGGTGGGGGAGGGAAGGCTCATTGATGGAGGTGGGAGAGGCAAGGCTCATTGATGGAGGTGGGGGAGGGAAGGCTCATTGATGGAGGTGGGGAAGGGAAGGCTCATTGATGGAGGTGGGGGAGGGAAGGCTCATTGATGGAGGTGGGGAGGGAAGGCTCATTGATGGAGGTGGAGGAGGGAAGGCTCATTGATGGAGGTGGGGGAGGGAAGGCTCATTGATGGAGGTGGGGGAGGGAAGGCTCATTGGTGGAGATGAGGAGGGAAGGCTCACTGGTTAAGGGGGGCTCATTGATGGAAGTGGGGGGGAGGCTCATTGATGGAGGTGGGGAGGGAAGGCTCATGGATGGAGGTGGGGAGGGAAGGCTCATGGATGGAGGTGGGGAGGGGAGGCCCATGGATAGAGGTGGGGGGAGGCTCATTGATGGAGGTGGGGAGGGGAGGCCCATGGATAGAGGTGGGGGGAGGCTCATTGATGGAGGTGGGGAGGGAAGGCCCATGGACGGAGGTGGGGAGGGAAGGCTCATGGATGGAGGTGGGGAGGGGAGGCTCATTGATGGAGGTGGTGAGGGAAGGCTCATGGATGGAGGTAGGGAGGGAAGGCTCATGGAGGGAGGTGGGGAGGGAAGGCTCATGGATGGAGGTGGGGAGGGAAGGCTCATGGATGGAGGTGGGAAGGGAAGGCTCATAGATGGAGGTGGGGAGGGAAGGCCCATGGATGGAGGTGGGGGAGGGAAGGCTCATTGATGGAGGTGGGGGAGGGAAGGCTCATTGATGGAGGTAGGGAGGGAAGGCTCATGGAGGGAGGTGGGGAGGGAAGGCTCATGGATGGAGGGGGGAGGGAAGGTTCGTAGACACAGTAGTTGGGTAACGTTGATTGTAGACACAGAGGTTAGGCAACGTTGAGGAGCGAAGAGGCAGTGGTCAGTTAACGTAAAGGAGCGAAGATGCAGTGGTCAGGTAACGTGGATGAGCGTAGACACAGTGGTTGTGTAACGTTGAGTGTAGACACATTGGTCGGGTAATGTCGCTGAGCATAGATGTAGTGGTCAGATAATGTTGAGGCGCACAGGCTCAGTGGTCAGGTAACATTGAGGAGCATAGACGCAGTGGTCCAGAAACATTGAGCAGCATAGACACAGTGGTCCGGAAACATTGAGCAGCATAGACGCAGTGGTCAGGGAACGTTGAGGAGCAGAGATGCAGTGGTTGGGTAATGTTTAGGAGCAGAGATGCAGTGGTTGGGTAACGTTGAGGATCAGAGACGCAGTGGTTGTGTAACGTTGAGTGTAGACACATTGGTCGGTTAATGTCGCTGAGCATAGATGTAGTGGTCAGATAATGTTGAGGCGCACAGGCTCAGTGGTCAGGTAACATTGAGGAGCATAGACGCAGTGGTCCAGAAACATTGAGCAGCATAGACACAGTGGTCCGGAAACATTGAGCAGCATAGACGCAGTGGTCAGGGAACGTTGAGGAGCAGAGATGCAGTGGTTGGGTAACGTTGAGGATCAGAGACGCAGTGGTTGGGTAACGTTAAGGAGCAGAGACGCAGTGGTTGGGTAACGTTGAGGAGCAGAGACGCAGTGGTTGGGTAACGTTGAGGAGCAGAGACGCAGTGGTTGGGTAACGTTGAGGAGCAGAGACGCAGTGGTTGGGCAACGTTGAGGACTGTAGACGCAGTGGTTGGGTAACATTGAGGAACGTAGATGTAGTGGCCGACCAAGGAAACCTAATGCAGTAGGTGAAAGACACATCCTGCTTACTTCCCTTCCACATGGGAAGATGTCCAGCAGTGCCATCAGCACAGAACTGGCAGAAACCTGTGGGAACAGATCTTAGTGGAAGAATTGAGGCCAAAAAGCCAAACCTCCGATGTGGAAACAAGGCTATGAGACTCAATTATACAGGAAAAAATAGGAAAATGTAATCAGATGCTCTGGACTGATGAGTCAAAATGTGAAATGTAAAATATTTGGCTGCAGCAGGAGGCAGTTTGTTAAGGTGCTGGAGAGCGGTACAATAATGAATGTCTGCAGCCAACTGTGAAGCATGGTGGAGATTCCTTGCAAGTTTGGGGCTGCATTTCTGCAAATGGAGTTGAAAATTTGGTCAGAATCAATGGTGTCCTCAATACTGAGAAATCCAGGTAGAGACTTCTCCATCATGCCATACCATCGTGGAGGCATGTGATTGCCCCCAAATTTATTCTGAAGCAGGACAACGACCCCAAACATACAGGCAAAGTCCCTAAGACGGCCTTTGATTCCGTGGAATGGGGCTATCTCTGGGAGGTGCTCCACAAATTTGGGTTTGGACCCATCTTCGTCTCCTGGGTCAGGACAGTCTACAAGGCCCCCACTGCTAGGATACGTACGGGTACGGTCATCTCCCCGTCATTCGGGCTACAGAGGGGGACTAGGCTGGGCTGTCCTCTTTCCCCGGGCCTCTTCGCGTTGGCAATTGAACCCATGGCGGCTCTCCTTCGAACCTCCCCAGGGATTCAGGGGATTGTACGGGGCTCTCTGCAGCAAAGGGTGTCGCTGTACGCGGATGACACGCTGTTGTACCTTAAAGACGACGGGGTGTCACTCCCGGCAGCTCTTTCCCTAATAAACGAATTTGGTCACTATTCTGGGATATGCATAAATTGGGGGAAGTCTGTCCTATTTCCCCTTCACCCGGGAGGGGCCGCCTCACTGACAGATGGACAGCTGCGCAGGGTCACACAGTTTACATACCTTGGGGTGGTAGTACATCGGGACCTAGGCTCTTTTATTAACCTCAACCTTAAACCGGTAGTTACCCATTTGACCCAAAAATGTGGTGTATGGAAGTCCTTGCCCCTGTCACCAGTGGGACGGGTAAATCTGGTAAAGATGTCGGTCCTCCCTAAGTTTACATACCTCTTCCGTCAGACCCCTGTCCATATACCTCAAAGTTTTTTTTAAGAAACTTGACACTATCATCACCTCCTTTATCTGGAACGGGAAAGCCCCCAGAATAGCTAAAACGACACTCCAACTACCCCTCACGTTGGGGGGGCTCGCTCTACCATGCTTCCTCAAATATTACTGGGCTGCAGTCCTGGTTACGCTCAGGTGGTGGTTATCCGAGACTCCAACCAACCCCGCGTCCTCTTTGGAGGCGGCGTTGGTGGGATCCTCTGCGCAGCTCAGGAGCTTGATATATAGGGGCCCCCGTTCCAGCCCGGCCATAACGGTGCCGATGCGTACAACCCTGAAGGTATGGGATATAGTTAATAAGAGGCTGGCGAACCCGGACAGTAGGTCTCCCGCCACCCCCCTTTGGGGGAACCCTCGCCTACCCCACTTCCACTCCATCCCGGACCCTGGAGTCTGGGCTGGACGGGGAATCTCCACACTGGGGGACATCACCTCACGGGTGGGAACTGCTACCCTTCGACGATTTGAAGGCGCAATATGACCTCCCGAACTATATGTTCTTCAGGTTCCTTCAATTGAGGCATGCCTTCCAGGCACAATTCCCTACCCCACTGAACTTGGAGTGGTCACCACTCGAGGAAATACTACGCTCAGAGGAGGAGAGACGCACACTCTCAACCCTGTAAAGTACTCTGGCCACGCTAGACACGTCTAAAGTGTCCCATCTTTTTAATCAGTGGCAGTCTGACATTGAGGAGCTCACTGCGGAGGACTGGGAGGAGGGGATCCGGCAGTATCTGCCCCTGACCATCTCAGCTAGGGACAGGTTTACCCAGATTAAGTTTCTCCACTGAGTATATTATTCACCGGCACGGTTGGCTAAAATATATCCTGACAGACCACCCACCTGCCATAGATGTGACTCCCCAGACGCAGATTTCTTCCATGTAATTTGGTCCTGCCCCCGGTTGGTCGACTTTTGGAGGGAGGTATGGGCAGACATTAACAATGTAGGAAAACTGGCGGTCCCCTTCAGCCCGATACCTCTACTTCTGGGTATATGTGATTTCTTGGAGATTACTTGGGGCAAAAAACTGTTTATATTCTATACTACCATGTATGCACGTAAGGCCATTCTTCTTCACTGGAACCAGACCCTCCCTCCTACCAAACAACTGTGGCAATCAGTGATAAACTCGGCTCTGCCGCTTTACAAGACGACGTACCTTGGTAGGAATTGTCCTAAGAAATTTGGAAAGATTTGGGGGGACTGGGTAGAGGCGAAACACTTGACCATTGATTGATCCCTGTAGTAGAAAGTGGCTCTATGTTTCCGCATAGGATGCTTCATTAGGTCAGAGTCTATTGATCCCATACCTACCTTGTGAATGTTTGATCTCACTTTTAACTGACTATGTACACCCGCTGTGGGTTAAATGTATCCTTACTGATTTTGTTCTGCCAATTGGATGATTGTCTAAGTCTTTTTGACACCTGATAATGTTTGTTTGTTTTTTGAAATATAAAATAAAAAGTTTTTGTTAAAAAAAAAAAAAGTCCCTAAGACAGTGTCACCAAGACTGAAAGTGATGGTTTTGCCCCCACAGAGCCCCGATCTCACCATCATGGAATCTGTCTAGGATGACATGAAGAGACAGAAGGATTGGAGGCAACCACCACCCACAGAAGATCTGTGCTTAGTTCTCCAAGATGTACATAGAAGAACCTACTGCCGAGTTCCTTCAACAACTGGGTGCAAGTCTACCTAGAAGAAGGCAAAGGGTGAACACCCCAAATATTGACTGGATTTGGATTTCTCTTTATTTACTTTCCAATTTGTTAATTGATAAAAAATAAAAACTATTAACACTTCAAATTCTGAAAGCATTCTTTATTTACAGCATTTTATCACACCTGCCTAAGACTTTTGCACAGTGCTGTGTATATACTGTATATTCTACAGGTACAATAATAACATCCAACACCCGCAGAGCGGCCCATAAGAACGGCGCTTATTTACTGTGCACAGATGGTAAGCCACTGAAAATTAGTGTTTGAACAACATCAAATCAGACTTATTAAAACTGATGGCGCAAATTAATTAATTAACCAATCGCCTCTGACAAGGGCAGCTCATTGATAGCCGATTAACAAAACGTAATGCTTCCACCATTTCTTTACACAACACTCCAGCCTGGTATAATAGGAAGTATTTAGGCAGATGTCCGGCGCTGCGTATAATCCGAGCGATCTGCATTTTTATCATAAGTGAAGGGGGGCTGAAAATTATGCAAACATTTTTAAAGATATGAAATAGAAAATATGAGATTTGGGGTCCAGGGTGGCACAGTGGTTGGCTCTGCTGGCTTTATGTATAATAATAATAATAATAGTGTGTGACTGTGGGGGGTGACATTAAAGTGTACATTTTTGTTTTATTAAAAAATCATACAAACATACAGCTCATTAATAAAAAACATATCTACACAAAAATAAACAACAACTAAACAAAAACAAGCGTGCTTACATCAGCATGTAAAGAAAACCGTTTCCTGACAAGATAACATAGAGAGAAACATATTTTAATGAAAACAAAAAAAGAGACAACAAACCCCAAACATCAACTTAATCACAATCCAGGCTAAAAAACCTTTTGAAATGTAATCGCCATCAGGATGCGATTCCAACCCCCCCCCCCCATTAACCCATCCCCCCACATCATTCACTACTTCCACATGATTCACCTTGCATTCTGCGCCAGCCACTCTCATTCCCTTCCCACCTCCCTCTCCAACATCATCCCCAATCCATCCCTCACAATAGTGTGTGACTGTGTGGCTCAGTGTTCTCTGTACCAGTAGAGCCTGCTCTCTGATTGTGAATTGCTACCTATGTTCCATAGCTGAGAATTCAGAGTTTAGGTCTGCGCTTACCAGAGGTGTCTTGACATGGTATTTATCAGAGCTATATAAATGTATAATAATAGTGTGCGACTGTAGGGGCGACAGAGTGTAAGCTCCTCTGGTACAGAGACTGATGTGACTGGCTCAGTTTTCTCTGTACAGCACTGCGGTATATGTCAGAGCTATATAAATGTATAACAAAAGTGTATGACTGTGGTGAAATATTAGAGTGTGAGCTCCTCTGGTACAGAGACCGATGTGACTGGCTCAGTATTCTCTGTGCCAGGTGAGCCTGCTCTCTGATTGTGAATTGCTACCTATGTCCCATAGCTGGAGATTCTGAGAGCTTAGGTTTAGTTAAGGACTGCACCTACTGTCTTGACACAGTATATGTCAGAGCTATATAAATGTATAACAATAGTGTATGACTGTGGCGAGATATTAGAGCGTGAGCTCCCATGGTACAGAGACTGATTTTACCGTCTAAGCCCCTGTACACACGGTCGGAAATTCCGACGGAAAATGTCCGATTGGACCATGTTGTCGTAAAATCAGCCCGTGTGTGGGCTCCATCGGACTTTTTCCGTCGGACGGAAAAAATTTGAGTTAGTTAGTTAATTAGAGTTTAAGCTCCTCTGGTACAGAGACTGATGTGACTGGCTCAGTGTTCTCTGTACCAGGTGAGCCTGCTCTCTGATTGTGAATTGCTACATATGTTTCATAGCTGGAAATTCAGATTAGGTTTTGTAAGGACTGCACTTACTGTCTTGACACAGTATATGGCAGAGACATATAAATGTATAATAATAATAATAATAATAATAATAATAATAGCTTATGACTGTGGGGGAGGGGACATCGGGGTGTAAGCTCCTCTGGTACAGAGACTGATGTGAATAGCTCAGGGTTCTTTGTACTAGGTGAGCCTACTCTCTGAATGTGAATTGCTACATACTGTATGACCAATAGCTAGGAATTCAGAGAGCTAAGGACTGCACCTTTCAGAGGTGTCTTGGCACGTCTAAGCTATGTAAATGTATAATAACAATAGTGTGTGATATGGGGGGGGGGGCATTAAAGTGTAAGCTCCTCTGGTGCAGAGATTGGTGTAAATGGGGAATCAGGGAAGACCCACAATCATGGTCCTGTGTAGATTAAATAAATCAATTAAAGGGGAAGATGCGATCCTGCTGTTGCCACACAATGTCTGCATTGTGTTAATTCCCTGCGTTATGTAACCTATGGAGAAAAATTAGGCTTTAAGTAATTTTTTGAATTTAATTAAATTTTGGCAGACAGCAGGAGTCGCCTGCATTGCTGGGCCTGCGGAGTCCCCGTGTACTCACCATTCTAATTATCACATAGGAGCTGGAAATACATTTTCCTTCCAGAACAGGATTATTCTGATCTGGAGTTTGCGATCATTTCAGGCGCGGGGGGTTTTTGGGCAAAACTCCAAAAGTGTATTTTTAGCCAAAACACGAATCGCTGGAAACAAGGCGGCGGTGACAGGGGGAAGACAAATCCGTATTGTCCAACATGAAAAACTAGAAAATTACGATTATGGTTTACAATCCTCCACAAATAAAGGGTCACGGCGAACGCTCAGAGATAATGTGTAAATGGCTGCGAAGACGCCATTCTATATGTGAAGTACCCGGCACTACAATCTATGAGCCTATGAGCGAGGTCAGCCGGGTGTTGCCGGTAATGTGCCGCCACAATTTTACAAAGTGCAGCAAAAACACAGAAACTAAAAAAAAGGTGCAGAGTCAATAACTGATTCAATGTTTCTATTGTTTGTGCAACAAAACATTCTAAAAAGTAGCAAAGTTTAAGGGCGAAAGAGAAAAAAAAACTAATACAAATTTGTAACACATTGTATCCTGTTAAAATGCAGAAAAAAAACAAAATTCAATGAGCTCCCATACTTGATGTTTGTCTTTAAAGAGGCCTTTGACAGGCGGTGAGGGGGTGATATGACGCTTGTTTTAACTCTGTAAATGCCTCGCCAATGCACCACAAGCGTGTGCACTGCATGCAGCTGCATGCAGGACGTTTCTAGTGTGCCCACCTCAATGGGTCACGGTGGTGGTGCCTACTGAAGGCAAAATTAAAAAAAAATTGCGGCGTGCGCAGGACGAAGCATCACAACCGTGGTATGGGAATACCCCTGTCCGCTGCCTTTGCAGCTTAAAAAGAGTAACTCAAAAAAACCCTCCCCTCTAGCTGATCTATGTACATTGCAGGGGTTCCTACCTTTTGTTATTCTGAAGAAACAGCGGTTTGTTTCTCTGTGTCCATGTGAATGTGAATAGGAGCGATATTATTATTTTCAATCAGCAGGGTCTGCATCCCTTTTGACACGATTTCCTATTTGGGAGTATCTCACCAACAATCACATTTGTGTTGCAGGGGATGCCCAAAATCGGACTTGTATCTTAGTGCAGACATCTGGGAAAATCAGTGATCCAATCACACAAGCAGGAAAGGACATATCTGGGGGGCGTTCATCTCTGTACAGAGCGCCTCCAGGTGGCCATTTTACACAAAATTACAGCGACTTCAGATTGAAAAGCAAACAAATTAAATTACAATATGACTTGTGTTGCAATTGTATACGCTATATTATTATTTTTTTTTAAGTTTGCTAACGTTTTTGGAGTTCATGGAGTTGCCTTTTACTGGGGGGCATGGTTGGAGGCGCTACAATGCAGCTCAACGTGCGTTTTCAGCACCCCCACCAACCGCAAGTCTAAACAAGCTGAGACTCACCCTTCCAGCATCCAACAGCCCAGGTCCCTCTCCACCATCTTCTTCTCTGACCTCGCGGGAGCCTCCCTGCCTCTTCCGGGATCAGGCAGCTGGCCCCCAATGGCGCACACCAGCTCCACCTACTGGTTGATATGAATCCCTATTGGGAATAAGTGATGAGGGGTATCCCAGGAGGCTGTGGGAGAAGGGATAGGTCTTTTTTTTTTTCCTAGGCGATAATATAGCAGGGGGTTGGGTCATAGGCCCCTTTCACACTGACAGACCGATCTGGTCCGCTTGTCAGTTTTTTTTTTATGTACCCGATCGGACCATCCATCGCTCTCTATGAAGCGGCAGATGTCAGCGGACACCCGCCGGCATCCGATCCAGTCTGCTAAAATCAGATGGAGATCTGTTGCCCGTCTGTCCGATCCGCCGTTGCCCCAGAGTGAAGAGCAGGGATGTGTCCGTGTCCACCCTGCATAGCGGAGCTGACACGGACCCGTCATCCACCTGCTCAGCGGTGATCAGCGGACAGATCAGCGGACAGATCCCTCGCTGAGCAGGCGGAGCCCGCCCCATCTGCAAGGGGCCATAGTTAAAGAAAGAACACAAGAAAAGGAAAAGAAAAAAAAATAAGCAAATCACAAGAAAAAATAAATTACAAAACAAAAAAAAAAGAAAAGCTAAACAAATAAAAAAAAAGAAAATAAAAAAAATAAACGAAACAAAAAAAAAAAAAAAGCCAAAAAAACAAAACAAAGCAAAAAAATTTAAAAATAAATAAGAACAAAACAAAGCAAAAAAAATGAAAAAACAAACACAAAGCAAAAAAATTTAAAACAAAATAAGAAACAAACAAACCAGCGTTTTGACATTATTGAAGGGGTAGAAATATGGGGACAAAAACCTCCCAGGTCCGCTGATGGTCCGCTTTAAGTACGTGTTCTTAAAGAGAATAGTGGAGCGGACACAGACCCATCATCCGCCTTCTCAGCGAGATCAGCGGACAGGTCCCTAGTTGAGCAGGAAACTCTGCTTGGCAGAATCTGTCTGCAAGGGGCCATAGAAAAAAAAAGAAAAAAACAAAACAAAACAACCAATAAAAAACAAGTATCAAAAAAAATAAACAAAAAAATGTCAAGGGGAAAAAAAAAAGCACAAAAAGAAAAAAAAAAACAAGAAAAATAAACTAAAAAAAATTAATAAAAAATAAACAAAAAGCAAAAAACAAACAAAATGAACAACCCCCCCCCCCCCCCAACTTTTGGACACTATAGAAGGGGTAGAAATGTGGGGACAAAAATCACCTCCCAGGGGTGATCGTCCGCTTTAAGCACATGTTCCTAAAGAGAATAGTGGAGCGGACACAGACCCATCATCCTCCTGCTCAGCGGGGATCAGCGGACAGGTCCCTCGTTCAGCAGGCGACTCTGCTTGGCAGTATCCGCCCCGTCTGCAAGGGGAAAAAAAAAAAGAAAAAAAAGAAAACAACAAAACAATAAAAAACAAAACACAAAGTAAAAAAACAAATCAAAAAATTGACAAGAAAATAAAAATGAAAAAAAAAACAAACAAAAAAACCCCAGGAAAAAGACAAACTAAAAAAATAAATAAAAAAAATTAACAAAATAAACAAAAAATAACCCCCCCCCCCACCCACCACTTTGACATAATAGAAGGGGTAGAAATGTGGGGACAACGGTCCGTTTTAAGCATACGTTCCCAAAAGAGAGCGTAAAGAGTAATTATTTCTTTGCATTCCATGGTGGTCAGGCGTATGAAGGCCGCATTGGATGACATTGATCACATGTCTATGAAGTCATCTTTAGCGCCCCATCAAGCCGAGTGAATGACGGCTGTAAAGCCATTGATGATGTGAGGCCTTTGCCTCCACCAGGGCAGTCCCACCCGCCGTTGTGGCTGATGAGGGGGAGAAGAGCGCGGTGGCGTTGCGCTCAGCCGGCGGTAGCAAGGCGAACAATAAAGAAATTAGCCGCTCAAGTCGAGTTTGTTATGACAGCATAAATCTCTGAGGCAGCAATAACACCATTCTCGGCTCGCACTTATCTGCCGCTGTCCGCCCCGGCCGCCCCCTTCGCTGCCATTTTAGCGACAACTCTTCGCTCCGAAAAGGTTTAATAGGTTGTAAGCGTTCTCCGAAGACCCCGTCAAAGCGACGCTGTCTGCCGCCGCGCAGTAACCAAATGAGACAAGGCAATTTATGACACCAGCTGTCTCTGTCAAAACTCCAGCTTCCCAAATAGGCTTTCCGAGAGCAAATTATCACTCGGGGCGGCCGCGACATTCAGCCACGGCGTGGCGTGGAAAGAGCTGTAAAGGAAGGTGGTGGTGGTGGGGGGGGGGGGGGGGGGTTAGAGAGAAGGTGTCCCTGGCCTGCGAGACGTGAAAAGGTCAACGTGTGGAAATGGAAATCGCCACTTGTCAAGAGTTTTAGTGAGAGGCTCATAAATTATGGATGTCGCCATTTTTGCGCCTCGGGGGGGCGCGATAACCCGAACACATCGCCCTCTCCGCGAACAGCTCCTGCATCTCGTTACACTCTGGCCTCTCGCTGTTGTCAGCTCACCTTACCCTCACCTTCCTCAGTGCCGGAGATTTAACATGTAAAGAGGAAAAATAAAATGTGACAGTTTCTTGTTCAGTGAGCGTTCAAATGCTACGGATGAAACGATCATCCCTGTAGGTGCAAAACTCCTTTCCTAACCGTTCGCGTGATTCTCCATCCTCCAGCGCTATGGATTCATCTACATCACTGCGTCCCATCACCTGCATGCCCAATAGTATTTCCCAAAATAAATTAAAAAAAACATACAGTGCCTTGAAAAAGTATTCATACCCCTTGAAATGTTCCACATTTTGTCATGTTACAACCAAAAACTCATTTTATTGGGATTTTATTAGACATGTGCAATTCGTTTCATTTTTTTTCCGTTTTTTTTTCGTTATTTTCGTTCATTCGTTTTCGTACGAATGAACGAATCGTTCAAATCGTACGAATCCGATTAACGAATCATTCGAATCGAACGAATCCGAAAAAACAACGAAAATCCAAAAAAACAAATTAGAAACAACGAATGTACGAATGAAGAAAATCCGAAAGACGAAAACAGGAACAACGAAAATGAACGAAAAAATTCGTACATTCGTAACTTTTTTTTTTTGTTGAATTGGTAATTTTCCGTATCCCTTACAATGGCGCTGCTTAACGTGCTTCGAATAGATTGAACGAAAAAATTCGTACATTCGTAACTTTTTTTTTCGATTCGTAACTTTTTTTTTTTCGATTCATAAATTATTAAAATGTAATAATAGCATACACATTACATAAAATTATGAATTATGCTCCGATTACGAATCTACAATGTTACGAATGTACGAATAAATACGAATGCGTCCGAATTTCGAATAAACGAAAATTAAACGAACGAAAAAACTAATCAACGAAAAAATAACTCTTACGAATCGTTACGAATCAACGGAAACGAAAAAAACAAAATGAAAATAAACAAATTTTTTTCGGAAACGAAAAAACGAAACGAAAATAAACACATTTTTTTGTTGTGCACATGTCTAGATTTTATGTGATAGACCAACACAAAGTGTCACATTATTGTGAAGTGGACGTAAAATGATAAATGATACAAATAAATATGTGAAAAGTGTGGGGGGCATTTGTATGGCGCCCCCCTGTACTCTGATACCCCTAACTAAGATCTAGTGGAACCAAATTGCCTTCAGAAGTCACCTGTGTGTGATTTAACCACTTTCAGCCCCGGACCAATTGGCAGCCAAAGGACCAGGCCCCTTTTTGCGATTCGGCACTGCGTCGCTTTAACTGACAATTGCGCGGACGTGCGACGTGGCTCCCAAACAAAATTGGCATCCTTTTTTTTCCCACAAATAGAGCTTTCTTTTGGTGGTATTTGATCGCCCCTGCGGTTTTTATTTTTTGCGCTATAAACAAAAATAGAGCGGCAATTTTGAAACAAAACGCAATATTTTAAACTTTTTGCCTATAATAAATATCCCCAAAAAATGTATAAAAAATTTTTTTTTTCCTCAGTTTAGACCGATACGTATTCTTCTACATATTTTTGATAAAAAAAATCGCAATTAGCGATTGATTGGCTTGCGCAAAAGTTATAGCGTTTACAAAATAGGGGATAGTTTTATAGCATTTTTATTAATGTTTTTTTTTTACTAGTAATGGCGGCGATCAGCGATTTTTAATTGTGACTGCGACATTATGGCGGACACATCGGACATTTTTGACACATTTTTGGGACCATTGTCATTTATACAGAAATCAATGCTATTTAAATGCACTGATTCCTATGTAAATGACACTGGCAGTGAAGGAGTTAACCACTAGGGGGCGGGGAGGAGTTAGTGTGACGTGTGTGTGTTTTTTTTCACAGTAGGGGGCGTGGCTGATGTCTGACGTCACTGATCGGCTTTCCCGATGACAGGGAACAGCCAATCAATGACAGGCAGTGTAGGAAGCGCGGGGAGAGGTTTGTTTACACAGACCTCTCCTCGTTCTTCAGCTCTGTGACCCGATCGTGGAACACCAGCGGCGATCCGGTCCGCTGGTCCCGCGGTCACGGAGCTCCCGAAAGTGGATGTACCTGTACATGCTTTTGCCTAGCGGTGCCATTCTGCCGACGTAAATGTGCAGGAGGCGGTTAATCTCAGTATAAATACAGCTGTTCCGTGAAGCCCTCAGAGGTTTGTTAGAGAACCTTAGTGAACAAACATCAAGGAACACACCAGACAGGTCAGGGATAAAGTTGTGGAGAAGTATAAAGCATGGTTAGGTCATAAAAAAAAATCTCCCAAGCTTTGACCATCTCACGGAGCTCTGTTCAATCCATCATCGGAAAATGGAAAGAGTATGGCACAACTGCAAACCTACCAAGACACGGCCGTCCACCTAAACTGACCGGGCCGGGCAAGGAGAACATTGATCAGAGAAGAGCCAAGAGGCCCATGGTAACTCTGGAGGAGCTGCAGAGATCCACAGCTCAGGGGGGAGAGTCTGTCCACAGGACAACTATTAGTCGTGTTCTCCACAAATCTGCCCTTTATGGAAGAGTGACAAGAAGAAAGACATTGGAGAAAGAAAGTCATAAGAAGTCCTGTTTGCAGTTTGTGAGAAGCCATGTGGGGGAGGGGAGCAAACATGTGGAAGAAGGTGATCTGCTCACATGAGACCAAAATTCTACTTTTCGGCCTAAAAGTAAAACTCTATGTGTGGGGAAAACTAACACTGCCCATCCCCCTGAACACACCATCCCAACTGTGAAACATGGTGGTGGCAGCATCATGTGGTGGGGATGGTTTTCTTCAGCAGGGACAGGGAAGCTGGTCAGAGTTGATGGGAAGATGGATGGAGACAAATACAGGACAATCTTAGAAGAAAACCTGTTAGAGTCTGCAAAAGACTTGAGACTGGGGGAGGGGGAGGTTCACCTTCCAGCAGGACAACGACCCGAAACATACAGCCAGAGCTACAATGGAATGGTTTACATCAAAGCATATTCATGTGTTAGAATGGCCCAGTCACAGTCTAGACCTAAATCCCATTGAGAATCTGTGGCAAGACTTGAAAATTGCTGCTCACAGACGCTCTCCATCCAATCTGACAGAGCTTGAGATATTTTACAAAGAAGAATGGGCAAAAATGTCCTCTCTAGATGTGCAAAGCTGGTAGAGACGCCCCCAAAAAGACTTGTAGAGAAAGGGGGTTCTACAAAGTATGGACTCCGGGGGGCGCCATACAAATGCCCCCCCCCCACACTTTTCACATATTTATTTGTATCATTTTCCTTCCACTTCACAATTATGTGTCACTTTGTGTTGGTCCATCACATAAAATCCCAATAAAATAAATTTACGTTTTTGGTTGTAACATGAGAAAATGTGGGGAATTTCAAGGGGTATGAATAATTTTTCAAGGCACTGTATTGTGTGGTGGCTTAGGTAGGCTATAGACAATATTGGATTTTTTTCTGGGGGGGGGGGGGGGGGGGTGGTTTCTTTGATCGTCTTTGGTGCATTTTATCCCTTGGTAAATATACAAGCGTAATCCAAACTCGCTTTGAGAGATATGGATCTATTGAGCATTAACAATCTGAACCCCTGGTTACGGGCGAGTTCAAACAACGGAATCAAATTGTTTTTCGGCGTATGAAGATTGGTCCCTCTGCTGCGGGAAGAGAGGGGCCTCCAGCCAGAGTCGGCTCGCTGGCTCTTCTGTGAAGATGACAGGAGCGGCTGCTCTGCTACAAATGAGTCATCCCCTGTTATCTGCCATTTGTGTCCCCCGGTACAGAGTGACCCCAGGGACCCACAACAACAAATGAGAGGGGCCGCGGCCCCCCCTGACCCCCCCCCCTCGAGTATCCACTAATGCCATCACCGGTCAATCAATGGCTTCTGAAGTTACTACACAAGTATGGACACAAACACACGAGACACTATAGACATTTCAGCTATTTTTTTAAGGGTCGTTTTAAAAAAAAAAAAATACACAGTTGAACTGGACATATTATTTTACCTGCCAAAGGCTTTGTATTTCTGTCCATCCAATTCTGAAATGTAAACAGCTCTGCCACTCTTGCTAAGACTTTAACAATATCCTGTATTTTTAAGATACTAATAAATATGTGAAGGTTCCGCAATGGGCCAACATATATAAAAAATAATATAATATAATATCCCATGTGCAAAGTAGAACGATCAGCTCACTAAGAGATGAAATACCGCATGAATTTGAGTTAAAATATCTCATGCGGTATTTATCTCAAAAGCAGTCAATTCACAAAAAAAAAAAAACAACATGCGTTATTTACCAAATGCGTTAAATAATTATGTTCTGCCATATTTAGAGCTTAACCACTCGCCGGCCTCAATACGTATATATACATTGCCGCTGGTTTACCGCAACGATGACTGAAGATCTCACTAGACATGTGCAATTCGTTTCTATTTTTTTTTCGTTTTTCTTTTTTTTTCGTTATTTTCGTTCATTCGTTTTCGTACGAATGAACGAACGATTCGCAAAAAAATTTAACGAATCGTTCGAATCGAACGAATCCGAAAAAAACGAAAATCTGCAAAAATACAAATTAGAAACAACGAATGTACGAATGAAGAAAATCCGAAAAACGAAAACAGGAACAACGAAAATGAACGAAAAAATTCGTACATTCGCAACTTTTTTTTTTTTGTTGAATTGGTAATTTTCCGTGTTCCTTACAATGGCGCTGCTTAACGTGCTTCGAATAGATTGAACGAAAAAATTTGTACATTCGTAACTTTTTTTTTCGATTCGTAATTTTCCGTGTCTCTTAAAATGTAATAATAGCATACACATTACATAAAATTATGAATTATGCTCCGATTACGAATCTACGTATGTTACGAATGTACGAATGAATACGAATGCATCCGAATTTCGAATAAACGGAAAAACGAATCAACGAAAATACGAATCGTTACGAATACGAACACCGACGACTTACGAATTTACGAATCGTTACGAACACCGACGACGTACGAATTTACGAATCAATGGAAACGAAAAAAACGAAACGAAAATTAACGAATTTTTTTGTTGTGCACATGTCTAGATCTCACCCCATAGACACGTGCAATTTGTTTCGTTCTAAATGTTTTTTTTTTTTTTTACGAATTTTGACAAATTTGTTAATTCTGAAATATCTGAATTAACGAAAATCTGTTTAATGAATTTTTCCTGCATAATCGGAAATGAGAATATTTGGAAATTTGAAAATTCAAAAATTGGAAATTCGAAAATCTGTAAATTCAAAAAATTCCTAAACTCAGAAAATTGGAAATCCGAAAATTCTAAAAATAACTAACAAAAAACCCATTTGAGGACTTTTTCAGCATAATCGTAAATGCAAATATTTGGAAATTTGAAAATTCAAAAAATTGGAAATTCGAAAATCAGTAAATTCAAAAATTTCTTAACTCAGGAAGTTGGAAATTTGGAAAATCCAACATTTGAATATCCAAAAATAAGAACGAAAATCCAAAGATAAAAAACGAAAATCAGAAAATTTGGAGAATAACTACGTAACTAATAATAACTTAAATATTACAAAGTATTTAATTATAGGTATTGCAATTTCTTTTCAAATTTGGCTGTTAGTGAACGTAATGAATACAAATTTATCCGAAGTTACGCATTATCCAAAATAACGAATGCCGCATCTAAACAAATGGAACATAACAAATTAATAATAAATAACAATAATAAAAAAAATATTATTATTATTTATTATTAATTTGTTCCGTTCCAGTTGTTTAGATGCAGAATTCGTTATTTCGGACAGAATGTCAGCTTCCTGGAGGGCGCGGGCAGAGTGTCAGCTTCCTGGAGGGCGCGGGCAGAGTGTCAGCTTCCTGGAGGGCGCGGGCAGAGTGTCAGCTTCCTGGAGGGCGCGGGCAGAGTGTCAGCTTCCTGGAGGGCGCGGGCAGAGTGTCAGCTTCCTGGAGGGGGCGGGCAGAGTGTCAGCTTCCTGGAGGGGGCGGGCAGAGTGTCAGCTTCCTGGAGGGCGCGGGCAGAGTGTCAGCTTCCTGGAGGGCGCGGGCAGAGTGTCAGCTTCCTGGAGGGCGCGGGCAGAGTGTCAGCTTCCTGGAGGGCGCGGGCAGAGTGTCAGCTTCCTGGAGGGCGCGGGCAGAGTGTCAGCTTCCTGGAGGGCGCGGGCAGAGTGTCAGCTTCCTGGAGGGCGCGGGCAGAGTGTCAGCTTCCTGGAGGGCGCGGGCAGAGTGTCAGCTTCCTGGAGGGCGCGGGCAGAGTGTCAGCTTCCTGGAGGGTCGCGGGCAGAATGTCAGTTTCCTGGCAGGCGCGGGCACCTGGAGTTGCGAACACACCTGAGCGCATTCTTAATAACGAATGACCCAAAAACCGAAAAAAAGAAACAAAAAACAAATGAATTTTTCGTCAGTGCACATGTGTAATCACTCATGACCCCGGTACCTTGTATGCAAAGGAAATCAGTTCCTTTGCATATTATCGGCCCTCCCGGTTTCAGAGTCGGGCATAAAGCCGTTAATAGAACTTAAAGCTCTAATGGAAGATGTAGAACGGAGTTGTGTCTCCTATGACCATTCTGCCGAATTATAGAAGTGAAACTCGATGCGCCTACAATGGTCCACCGTCTGTTCTTTAAACCTGTGCCAGCATGCCATGCAAATCTTGCAATCTCCCCCCCCCCTGATTTACCGCAGCTCGCCCAGGGTGATTTGCAGAACGTAACCGTGCCAGGAAAGGCGCCAGCTGCAGTCCGAATCCCCACATATTTCAAAATACCTTTCAGCTTCTTTGTTATCCGGGGTGAAGAGAATTCTGCCGCACAAAGAAAAAAAAAACACATTAGTAGCCCATTCATGCGCTTTCCATTCAGCCGCAGCTGGCCGGGGAGACGGACCTGGACAGAGTCCTGCAGCCATTGCTGGCCCAAAGGAGGTCCCCAAGTCATCATTCATAGGGAGTGTGAGCTGAGCGAAACCTACAGGGGGCTCATTATATATAGATACATATATAAAAGTATATATATGTGTGTATGTATGTATGAAGGTGACAAAAATGGTAAAAATGACAGGAGACGGTCTTTGACAATTCCTTTATTAAAATCTTCTTTCATCTTCTTTCTTCTGGTCTTCCTTTCTTCATCCTTTGGTTTCTTAATCTTCTCCTTCCGGCATCTTCTTCTATCTTCTTCTTCCTCCGATCCGCTTCTTCTTGCTCTGGTCTTCTCGTCCGGCATCTTCTTCCATGGCGTCGGCGTCTGTTCTTCTGTCGGGCCGCTCCTCGCAATGGGAGGCTCCCGCTGTGTGAGGCTTCGCTCCGGCTGACAGGTCTTTTATAACGGAGGGCACCTGGTGACCCCGCCCCCTCTGACGTCATGGGGAAAGCCATAGGGAAGTCCCCATGACGTCCCCGTGCGTCAGAGGGGGGCGGGGTCACCAGGTGCCCTCCGTTATAAAAGACCTGTCAGATGGAGCGAGGCTTCACACAGCGGGAGCCTCCCATTGCAAGGAGCGGCCAGAGATCAGACGCCGACGCCATGGAAGAAGATGCCGGACGAGAAGGACGAGAAGACCGGAGCAAGAAGAAGCGGATCGGAGGAAGAAGAAGATGGAAGAAGATGGAAGAAGATGGAAGAAGATGCCGGAAGGAGAAGATGAAGAAACCGAAGGATGAAGAGAGGAAGAAGGAAGACCAGAAGAAAGAAGATTTGAATAAAGGAATTGTCAAAGACCGTCTCCTGTCATTTTTACCATTTTTGTCACTTTTTTTTTGTGAAATGGTAGGGGTACTTTTGTACCCCTTACCATTTCACACAGGGGGGGGCGGGATCTGGGGGTCCCCTTGTTAAAAGGGGCTTCCAGATTCCGATAAGCCCCCCGCCGCAGACCCCCACAACCAATGGCCAGGGTTGTGGGGATGAGGCCCTTGTCCTCATCAACATGGGGACAAGGTGCTTTGGGGGGACCCCAAAGCACCCTCCCAATGTTGAGGGCATGTGGCCTGGTACGGTTCAGGAGGGAGGGGGGGCCGCTCTCGTCCCCCCCTCTTTTCCTGCGGCCTGCCAGGTTGCGTGCTCGGATAAAGGGTCTGGTATGGATTTTGAGGGGGACCCCACGCCATTTTTTATTTTTTTTTGGGCGGGGTTCCCCTTAAAACCCATCCCAGACCTGAAGGGTCTGGTATGGATATTTAGGGGGGACCCCACGCCATTTTTTTTGGGCTGGGGTTCCCCTTAATATCCATACCAGACCTGAAGGGCCTGGTTATTGAATTTGGGGGGACCCCCACGCTTTTTTTTTATTTTATTTTTTATCAATGAATGACTGTTCTGTGTTACAGAGCCGACAATTCATTAGCCACGGGTGATTTTAAATAGCTTTTTTACTGAAAAAATGACACTTTGTGCAGGAACATTCGAATCATTCGAAGCATTCGTTATACCCGCTATTATAATTTCTTTCGTATTAGTTGAAATTCGATATTTGTAGTTGGATTCGAATTGTTCTCGGTGTTACGGGAACCGACAATTCATTAGCCGCGTTAACGATTCGTAACGATTCGTAGCTTTACTAACGATTCGTAACGATTCGAATTTTCTTTTACGATTCGGACGAAATTCGTATTTCGTACGAATTCGAACGGAATTTCGTACACGAATTACGAATTTTTTTATATACGAAACGGAACGAACCGAAACAAATTTTTTGACAGTTCCCATGTCTACTTCCTGCAGACATGTTATGGTGGAGTTGGTTGTGAAGTTGATGGCCGATTTCAGGGACAATCATCACCGGGGTGAATCACAGACCTGCGACGTTCTGCTTTCGGTACAATGGAATCAGAGGCCACCATAACATTGGCTAAACCCGCAAACTGCAAATATATATAATATATACGCTTCACCGAGCTCCGCTGTACTCCGGCCCACAGCACGCGCTACTTTCACCCTCATTGATTTGGTATTGCTTATTTCTTTTTAATCGTCCACCCGTGTTTATTGTTTATTGATTAGATGAGCTCATCTCCGGAAAGGAAGAGCCTTGGTCTGCAAAAAAAAACGTGGCGATCGTAATGTATAAATCCGGACGGATTATTCAACCGGGGGGAGAAAATGTCACGTTTTTTTATGGTTTTCTATCGCTCAGCCATTGTTGGGTGTCCGGAGTGATGCTGCAGGTCTGCAGATACAAATCAACGTGTTACTGTACGTCTTCACAGTACGAGGCAGGGGCGGACTGACAGCTCATGGGGCCCCTGGGCAATAGGAGATTATGGGGCCCCCAGGCAATCAGAGATTATGGGGCCACACAGTATACACACACACAGTATACAATCACACAGTATACACACACACACACAAACAGTATACAATCACACAGTATACACAGACATGTTTCTATTGGCTGAGAAGGTACTGGAGAGGTGGGGCAGCTATAATCTCGGGATTTTTAGACCAAAAGGATGTCGGTAAGGGACATTTCAGAAACAGATGTACAAAAAAACAAAACACAGATTTTTACATACTGTCCCTGGTTTTACTGAGGCTGGCAACCCTGATGTGGCCCCCTAGTGGCCCGGGGCCCTTGGGCAGTGCCCGAGTGGGCGAATGGTCAGTCCGCCCCTGGTACGAGGGCCACATCATATAATCTGACAAATATCTGCAGGCTGGAAAAACAAAAAAATGTATAAACAAATGCGCCCCCCCCCCCCCTTACATTACATAGTCCCATCAGAGTAATACTGTATAGTAATAATAGTGTGGGACTGTGGGGGGGGGGGGGACATTAGAGTGTAAGCTCCTCTGGTACAGAGACCGATGTGATTGGCTCAGTGATCTCTGTACAGCACTGCGGTATACGTCAGAGCTATATAAATGTATAATAATAATACAGTACATAAGTATTTACAGCCTTTGCCATGACACTCAAAATTGAGCTCAGGTGCCTCCTGTTTCCACTGATCATCCTTGAGATGTTTCTACAACTTGATTGGACTCCACTTGTGGTAAATTCAGTTGATTGGACATGATTTGGAAAGGCACACACCTGTCTATAGAAGGTCCCACAGTTATCAGTGCATGTCAGACAGGGCCGTTTTTAAGGCAGGGCAAAAGGGGCAGCTGCCCTGGGCCCTGACATTGTTGTGGGGCCCAAAGCAGCTGCCTCATACTTGCCAACTATCCTGGTTTAAATTCCGTTGTCCCTTGTGGTTTTAGTCCCGTGCTGTGTCCCAATATCTCAGTGTGAAGTGCTGCTACTAATGCTACCCAGCTCTGCCCTTTTGTTGCGTACAGAAGACTCACCTGCAGACCCTGTGTTTACATGTAAATTACCGGCATTCATATGTAAATAGCGGTGGCTTTGATATGTAAATAGTGGCGGCATCGATATGTATATCATGCCCCCCTGAGGTCATATCCACAATAATCTCTAGCAGAAATCATGTGCTGTAACCTCTAGCAACTAATCAGTGAGCCGTAATGTGTGCTGTAACCTCTAGAAACCAGTCAGTGAGCGGTAATCATACACTGTAACCTCTAGCAACCAGTCAGTGAGCAGTAATGATACACTGTAACCTCTAGCAACCAGTCAGTGAGCGGTAATGATACACTGTAACCTCTAGCAACCAGTCAGTGAGCGGTAATGATACACTGTAACCTCTAGCAACCAGTCAGTGAGCGGTAATGATACACTGTAACCTCTAGCAACCAGTCAGTGAACGGTAATAATACACTGTAACCTCTAGCAACCAGTCAGTGAATGGTAATGATACACTGTAACCTCTAGCAACCAGTCAGTGAGCGGTAATGATACACTGTAACCTCTAGCAACCAGTCAGTGAACGGTAATGATACACTGTAACCTCTAGCAACCAGTCAGTGAACGGTAATGATACACTGTAACCTCTAGCAACCAGTCAGTGAGCGGTAATGATACACTGTAACCTCTAGCAACCAGTCAGTGAACGGTAATGATACACTGTAACCTCTAGCAACCAGTCAGTGAACGGTAATGATACACTGTAACCTCTAGCAACCAGTCAGTGAGCGGTAATCATACACTGTAACCTCTAGCAACCAGTCAGTGAGCGGTAATGATGCACTGTAACCTCTAGCAACCAGTCAGTGAGCGGTAATGATACACTGTAACCTCTGGCAACCAATCGCAATAGCTGCCGGATCTGATTCAGGAAACCGATTTTGAGTCTAGCTGCTATTTATTGTATGTCTCAGAGCAGGTGGAGAGCGAAACTGCATAGGGGGCCCCAAGAAAAGTTTTGCCCAGGGTCCAATCAATATTAAAGACGGACAGAGCGCCAGCGTTTTTCTGTGGAGAGAGGAGAACCTTTCCAAAGAACAACGATCTCTGCAGCACTCCACCAATCAGGCTTGTATGGTAGAGTGGCGAGACGGAAGCCACTCCTCAGTAAAAGGCACATGACAGACCGCCTGGAGTTTGCCAAAAGGCACCTGAAGGACTCTCAGACCATGAGAAACAAAATTCTCTGGTCTGGTGAAACAAGGATTGACCTCTTTGGCCTGCATGGCAAGCATCATATCTGGAGGAAACCAGGCACCGCTCATCACCTGACCAATACCATCCCTACAGTGAAGCATGGTGGTGGCAAAATCATGCTGTGGGGATGTTTTTGAGCAGCAGGAACTGGGAGACTAGTCAGGATCGAGGGAAAGATGAATACAGCAATGTACAGAGAATATGTAGGCTAAGCAAAGAAAAACACAAAGGAGTATATTATACTCAAACGGGGAATATTTTAAATTTACGCCACATCCTATAATAAAGAATCAAAAAAGGGAGGGGTCCCCTAGGTTGGACTTTAAAGGCGTACAGTTTGTAACCCCAAATAGAATGGAATTGATTGTATATATTGAAAAATCATTTATTACAAAAGAAGCAAATATATAAAAAAAACAGTGGAAGATTACACACATATATAGCAATATAAAAACACCTGAAGACTGTTACAGCGAAAAACTTAATAGTACAAACTATGAATGCGTTTTTATGTCGTTTTCTCACGCTGACGCGTTTCGGATATAAATGCTTTCCTCCTTCCTCAGAAGTGAGACTACAACATCATTCCTATTGTATAGAAAAGTGTCAATGTCAGGTGACGTGTGTGAATCTTCATACAGTAATTACATTTCAAAACAAGAGAATATTTAAGATAGGTTATATAAAGAACTCACATATGGGGTACATCAAGAATGGAGACCTTCCGGTGTGATTTAAATGAAAAGACGTCTGGGAGGAGGAGCTTCTTCAATTTTATAGCCCTCAAAGAGGTCAAAAAAGTATCAAAAAGTATATATAGAGCTGTTTAAACAGCTAACTGGAGCTCGGCAATAACCCCAGTAGCTGAATAAAATATCTATCCCCGAAGGGGTTATTGCCGAGCTCCAGTTAGCTGTTTAAACAGCTCTATATATACTTTTTGATACTTTTTTGACCTCTTTGAGGGCTATAAAATTGAAGAAGCTCCTCCTCCCAGACGTCTTTTCATTTAAATCACACCGGAAGGTCTCCATTCTTGATGTACCCCATATGTGAGTTCTTTATATAACCTATCTTAAATATTCTCTTGTTTTGAAATGTAATTACTGTATGAAGATTCACACACGTCACCTGACATTGACACTTTTCTATACAATAGGAATGATGTTGTAGTCTCACTTCTGAGGAAGGAGGAAAGCATTTATATCCGAAACGCGTCAGCGTGAGAAAACGACATAAAAACGCATTCATAGTTTGTACTATTAAGTTTTTCGCTGTAACAGTCTTCAGGTGTTTTTATATTGCTATATATGTGTGTAATCTTCCACTGTTTTTTTTTTTATATATTTGCTTCTTTTGTAATAAATGATTTTTCAATATATACAATCAATTCCATTCTATTTGGGGTTACAAACTGTACGCCTTTAAAGTCCAACCTAGGGGACCCCTCCCTTTTTTGATTCTACAGCAATGTACAGAGACATCCTTGATAAAAAACCTGCTCCAGAGCGCTCTGGACCTCAGACTGGGGCGAAGGAAGGTTCCTCTTCCAACAGGACAACGACCCTTAGCACACAGCCAAGATAACAAAGGAGTGGCTGCGGGACAACTCTGTGAATATCCTTGAGTGGCCCGGCCAGAGCCCAGACTTGAACCCGATTGAACATCTCTGGAGAGATCTGAAAATGGCTGAGCACCGATGCTCCCCATCCAACCTGATGGAGCTTGAGAGGTCCTGCAAAGAAGAATGGGAGAAACTGCCCAAAAATAGGTGTGCCAAGCTTGTAGCATCATACCCAACAAGACTTGAGGCTGTAATTGGTGCCAAAGGAGCTTCACCAAAGTATTGAGCAAAGGCTGTGATACTTATGTACATGGGAGGAGCCTGTGATACTTATGTACATGGGAGGATCCTGTGATACTTATGTACATGGGAGGAGCCTGTGATACTTATGTACATGGGAGGATCCTGTGATACTTATGTACATGGGAGGAGCCAGTGATACTTATGTACATGGGAGGAGCCAGTGATACTTGTATACATGGGAGGAGTCTGTGATACTTGTATACATGGGAGGAGTCAGTTATACTTATGTACATGGGAGGAACCAGTGATACTTATGTACATGGGAGGAGCCTGTGATACTTATGTACATGGGAGGAGCCTGTGATACTTATGTACATGGGAGGAGCCTGTGATACTTATGTACATGGGAGGAGCCTGTGATACTTATGTACATGGGAGGAGCCTGTGATACTTATGTACATGGGATTTTTTCATTTTTACAAAGCTGTCAAACAAACTTCTTTCATGTGGGGATGTTTGTAGAATTCTGAGGAAAATAATGAATTTAATCAATTTCGTAATGAGGCTGTGACATAACAAAATGTTATGTTACAGAAAAAGTAAAGCTCTGTGAATACTTTCCGGATGCTCTGTATAAAAATAATTTTGGGGCATTATGTATTTCGTAATATGCGTGTTCAGGGTGGGTAGTCTCGGTGTGGGGGGGGGGGGGGGCATGGGGGGGCGATGAGGCCAATGGGATTTCAGGCTGGAAATAAATGCACGCTGATAAGGAGTGAAATGCACAATATTGCTTTTCAGGGTAAATTATTCATCAGAGATAATGAAGCCGAAAGCCCCGGCGTCAGCCATCCCCTGCAATAAACAGCCTTTTCTTCTGCATTCAGAGCCCAGGAGGAAGTCCACGGCTCGTTCTGCCGACATACAGGCAGTGACACAAATAGAAACTCAATAATGCAGTATCAGACCATATGGACGGGAGAAGTGGGTCAGGAGCTTCTTATCGGCTGCCTTGTGATTGTGTATAAAACGCACAGAACCTCACCACAGGATGCTTCCCCCTCTATCCTGACAATACAAGTGAAGGCTTCTGCCTGAACTCCCTTGTGAGCATCTCCTTCTGCCTGCCATACAAAGAGGGCCCCATAACCAATGTCTGACACAGATCAGCCCCTGCTGCAGCCTCTAACTCCAACATTGGGACTTGCTACAAAGATGCAATGTTGCAGTCTGATTACTGGGTGAGGGGAGACTGAGGAAATGCTTCCTACTGCCTGCAGCAGACTGATGACATCATCTCAGGCTAGACAAATTCACTGGCCGGAGCTCAAGAATGTCTATTTTAATGGTAACATATATTTTTTTCGCCATGAACTCTTTTTTTATTGGGCTGTCAATCTTTTGCTAAAAGCTCAAAATCAGGCTTTCAGTGAGAGTGACTGTTGTGCAAGTTGCTGAGTGGGAGGGGTTATTCCTTGGATAGGCTTACGGGTTGGGCAGCTTAGAGTGGCACAACACACCATATGGCCAAATCACAAACTACATAGCCAAAATTATGTGGACCTCCCTCCAAATGACAGATTTTCACTGAAGGGTCCTGTTAATTCTCCCTCATACAAAGTCATTGTAGACAATTTTGGTCTTCCAACCTGTTTGGTGAAGACTCGTTTCTGTTCCATCATGACTGTCCCCGGTGTACAAAGCCAGCTCCATAATGACATGGTTTGACCAGCTGGAACTTGAGTTCCAAGTTCCAATTGGAAGTTAGTTTCAGTTGAAACTCGAGTTTGACCAGTCCGAACACCAGTTCCCAACCTCAGTCCGAACACCAGTTCCCAACCTCAGTCCGAACACCAGTTCCCAACCTCAGTCCGAACACCAGTTCCCAACCTCAGTCCGAACACCAGTTCCCAACCTCAGTCCGAACACCAGTTCCCAACCTCAGTCCGAACACCAGTTCCCAACCTCAGTCCGAACACCAGTTCCCAACCTCAGTCCGAACACCAGTTCCCAACCTCAGTCCGAACACCAGTTCCCAACCTCAGTCCGAACACCAGTTCCCAACCTCAGTCCGAACACCAGTTCCCAACCTCAGTCCGAACACCAGTTCCCAACCTCAGTCCGAACACCAGTTCCCAACCTCAGTCCGAACACCAGTTCCCAACCTCAGTCCGAACACCAGTTCCCAACCTCAGTCCGAACACCAGTTCCCAACCTCAGTCCGAACACCAGTTCCCAACCTCAGTCCGAACACCAGTTCCCAACCTCAGTCCGAACACCAGTTCCCAACCTCAGTCCGAACACCAGTTCCCAACCTCAGTCCGAACACCAGTTCCCAACCTCAGTCCGAACACCAGTTCCCAACCTCAGTCCGAACACCAGTTCCCAACCTCAGTCCGAACACCAGTTCCCAACCTCAGTCCGAACACCAGTTCCCAACCTCAGTCCGAACACCAGTTCCCAACCTCAGTCCGAACACCAGTTCCCAACCTCAGTCCGAACACCAGTTCCCAACCTCAGTCCGAACACCAGTTCCCAACCTCAGTCCGAACACCAGTTCCTAACCTCAGTCCGAATACCAGTTCCCAACCTCAGTCCGAACACCAGTTCCCAACCTTAGTCCGAACCAGGGGCGGACTGACCATTCGGCCACTCGGGCACTTCCCGTGGGCCCCGGGCCACTAGGGGGCCCCATCAGGGTTGCCAGCCTCAGTAAAACCAGGGACAGTATGTAAAAATCAGTTTTTTTTTTACATTTGTTTCTGAAATGTCCCTTACCGACATCCTTTTGGTCTAAAAATCCAGAGATTATAGCTGTCCCACATCTCCAGTACCTTCTCAGCCAATAGAAACATGTCTGTGTATACTGTGTGTACATGTATGTGTATACTGTGTGATTGTATACTGTGTGTGTGTATACTGTGTGGCCCCATAATCTCCGATTGCCCGGGGCCCCATGAGTTGTCAGTCCGCCCCTGGTCGGAACACGAGTTCCCAACCTCAGTCCTCAAGTACCTCAACAGGTACATATTAAATCAATATCAATGGTTTAGTATTCATGACAGCTCTTTTATCAAAAGAAAATTCACAAAACATGGCCTAATGTGGTTTCTACCATTATTGTGCCCTGTGTACAGAGCCAGCTCCACAAAAACATGGTTTTATCAGTTGGAACTTGAGTTACAAGTTCCAGTTGGAAGTTAGTTTTTTTTTACCAATAAATTACGGTTCTACGCTATGGGCTCTCCCTCTGTCATTTCTTTCCCCATCTATGGAGTAATTGCAGCGTGACCGGCCAGTAAAGATACCATCTAGGGGCTTGGGTCCCCACAAAGCGCAAAGGACCACACTAGAGATAGGTGGTCAACATCTGTGGGGCACCTGGTCTGAACACCATACAGTGGAGTACATATAGATCCATTATTGTGGAATTGAGCACAAGCACTTTCTTCACGAATGTGGGACTTTATACATCAAGTTTGATTCATTATTCTTTGTATTTTATAAGCCAAGCGCAGTGTCTGTTCACATTTTACAACTCAATATTAATGGCCATGGAGGAAGGAGGGCAAATCCATATTATTAGCAATGGGGGAACAGAGGACCACTCCGTATTATTGGCCACGGGGGAACAGAGGACCACTCCGTATTATTGGCCACGGGGGAACAGAGGACCACTCCGTATTATTGGCCATGGGAGAACAGAGGACCACTCCGTATTATTGGCCATGGGGGAACAGAGGACCACTCCATAATATTGACCATGGGGGAACACAGGACCACTCCATAATATTGACCATGGGGGAACAGAGGACCACTCCATATTGACCGTGGGGGAACAGAGGACCACTCCATATTGGCCGTGGGGGAACAGAGGACCACTCCATATAGGCAGTGGGGGAACAGAGGACCACTCCATATTGGCCGTGGGGGAACAGAGGACCACTCCATATTGGCCGTGGGGGAACAGAGGACCACTCCATATTGGCCGTGGGGGAACAGAGGACCACTCTGTATTATTGGCTATGGGGGAACAGAGGGCCACTCTGTATTATTGGCTATGGGGGAACAGAGGGCCACTCCGTATTATTGGCCATGGGGGAACAGAGGGCCACTCCGTATTATTGGCCATGGGGGAACAGAGGGCCACTCCGTATTATTGGCCATGGGGGAACAGAGGGCCACTCCGTATTATTGGCCATGGGGGAACAGAGGGCCACTCCGTATTATTGGCCATGGGGGAACAGAGGGCCACTCCGTATTATTGGCCATGGGGGAACAGAGGACCACTCCATATTAATGGCCATGGGAGAATAATGAAGGAAGAGGGACCACGCCATAATAACAGCCATAGGTTTGGCATGGGATGTCCAAGTTCATATCAGTGTGATGGTATTCACAGACTTTAGGCCATACAATGTAACTACCGGCTCTGAATAGTAGTCACCTTCTTTTGCTACTCTAAGGTAAAGAAAGGGGGGTTGTCAAAAAGTGTATGGTTATTAATATGCAATTTCCCGGCAGGCAGAACAGATCCTACATATATGAGTCCCAACTGTGTATTTAGCCATTTGGCCGGAGGTGCCCTTTAAAAAAAAAAAAAAAACAACCAGAACTTGCAGCGACTTCCACTTTTCTCCATCTCCCGGTTTGCTCCCGGGTTGACCTGCACCTTAAGAGATGCCTTCAAATTACCTCGGCAGACAAATATTACCGCGGCCAAGGTGGGAGCTTTTGTAGCGAGAAATGATGTGTAATTTTCAGAAATGTTAGCAGTGCATCAATTCGCCAGGCTGTGGCAGGCAGCGAGCGAGAGAGATGATGGATAGATAGTGGAGGAAGCTGCAGCCACAGACTCAACTCTGCCCGACGGTAAAAAAAAAAAAAATCAGAAAGAGCTACAGATGAGATGAATTTCTGTCAGAGACCGACATAACGAAGCCTTGATATTGGCAGCGGAAATGTGTGCCCCCCCCCTCCATCCCCCACCCCTCCTCGCTTTTCATCTCTGTCTACAAAGATGGAGGAAAGGGCTGCTTTATCATTAAAATTATACAATATATATTTCTGCTCATATGTGCCAAAAAAAAAAAAAGACGAAAATAAAATTTGCATCCGCCCAGGCGGTAAGACACGGGGCAAGGAGGGTTAATCAGCTGCAGAGATATTGAAATAACCGCGCGAGTTGCAGGAAATGTGGGCATGAATAAACATTTCACAAATATAAATATAACAAGAGCCAATATCAGGATTTATTTCAGGACGGACACCAAGAATATTAACACACAGCAACTTCCAATTTTAACACCATACAGTCATATTTTTTTTTGGTTCCAGTGCATGAACATCAAACTCTTAAAGGGTCCCAATCTATTGAAAACGGGGTCATGGAGCTAGGAGGTGCTCTAGAGAGTTGGCGACATCTCCTGCCAGCCCCCCTGCCCCTTTGTGAAATAAAAGGCACTGTGGTGGGTGAACTTAAAGCGGCATTAATCCCAGAAACCAAGATATTTTTCAATTTCCTTTAACAGGCCAAGCTGTCCAATCAAAACAGCAGTTAGAGAGTGTGTTACCATGGCTATTTAGTGATTTTCTTTATAGCATAAATATATGGAATAATACATTTTTGCTACCATCTAGAATCCACAAGTTGGGCTTCCTCTATTCAAATGCTAATTAACTTGTTTAACTGGTTTCTAAAGGTTAGCCAAACAGTAAAGCCTGGTACATAAAAGCTGTCAGCTCTGGTCGGACCCGCTACACTAACAATCCAATCTGCCATTAGTACAGCGATCCCCCCACTGAGCTGTTGTATTTTGACAGGGGGACACCCGGGGGACGTGCCTACCCCCCCCCCCCCCAGAATACTCCGATAAGCACTGAGTTGGACTGCCATACACATGGGTCAAATGTTGGCCAGTCTTTTTTTTTTAACTGGCTGATGTCACCTGGCATTCTACTCGTGTGTACGGGGCTTAAGTCATGTTTTCGCTACCCTCTAGAAATCACAAGCTGGGCTTCCTCCATTCAAATGCTACTTAACTAGTTTAACTGGGTTGTAAAGGTTAGTGAAAGAGTAAGTTATGTTTCTGCTACCATCTAGAATCCACAAACTGGGCTATCTCTATTCAAATGCTGATTAACTTGTGTGACTGGTTCATAAAGGCTAGTTACGTAGTTGGTCATGTTTTTTCTACCACCCAGAATCCAGGAGCTGGGCTACTACTATTAAAATGCTAATTAACTTGTGTAACCGGTTCCTAAAGGCTAGTTAAACAGTCATGTTTCTGCTACGGTTCGTAAAGGCTGGTTAAACAGTTAGCCATGTTTTGACTACTATCAAGAATCCACAAGTTGGGCTTCCTCTATTCAAATGCTAATTAACTTGTGTGACTGGTTCATGAAGGCTAGTTACGCAGTTGGTCATGTTTTTGCTACCACCTAGAATCCAGAAAACTCCGATCAGTGCTGGGTTGGCTGCTGGGTTTTCCCAGCATGTTGGTTAGACAGACTGAAATACACATCTTTTTAACCGGCTGATGTCACCTGGCATTCTGCTCGTGTGTACGGGGCTTAAGTCATGTTTTCACTACCATCTAGAAATCACAAGCTGGGCTTCCTCCATTCAAATGCTACTTAACTAGTTTAACTGGGTTGGAAAGGCTAGTGAAAGAGTAAGTTATGTTTCTGATACCATCTAGACTCCAGAAACTGGGCTCTCTCTATTCAAATGCTAGATAACATATTTAACTGGCTCAAAGAGTCTAGTTAAACAGTCATGCTTCTGCTACCATCTAGAATCCACAAACTGGGCTTCCTCTATTCAAATGCTGATTAACTTGTGTGACTGGTTCATTAAGGCTAGTTACGTAGTTGGTCATGTTTTTGCTACCATCTAGAAATCAGGAGCTGGGCTACCACTATTAAAATGCTGATTAACTTGTGTGACTGGTTCATAAAGGCTAGTTACGTAGTTGGTCATGTTTTCGCTACCACCCAGTATCCAGAAGCTGGGCTTCCTCTATTAAAATGCTAATTAACTTGTTTAACGAATTCCTAAAGGCTATTTATACAGTCATGTTTCTGCTACGGTTCGTAAAGGCTGGTTAAAAACAGTTAGCCATGTTTTGACTACTATTAATAATCCACAAGTTGGGCTTCCTCTATTCAAATGCTAATTAACTTGTGTGACTGGTTCATAAAAGGCTAGTTACGCAGTTGGTCATGTTTTTGCTACCATCTAGAAATCAGGAGCTGGGCTACCACTATTAAAATGCTAATTAACTTGTGTAACACGTTTCTAAAGGCTAGTTAAACAGTCATGTTTCTTCTACGGTTCGTAAAGGCTGGTTAAACAGTTAGCCATGTTTTCGCTACAAATCAAGAATCTACAAGCTGGGCTTCCTCTATTCGAATGCTAATTAGCTTGTTTCACTGGTTCATAAAAGGATAGATAAACAGTTAGTCATGTTTCTGCTACCATCTAGAATCCAGGAGCTGGGCTACCACAATTCATATGCTAATTAACTTGTTTAACTAGTTTGTTATTGCTAGTTAGACAGCTGGTTACGTTTCTGCTACCATCTAGAATTCAGGAGCTAAACTACCACTAATCAAATGCTAATTAACTTGTTTAGCTGCTTCGTAAAAGGCTAGTTAAAAAGGGTAAGTCATGTTTCTGCTATTATCTAGAATCCACAAGCTGGGCTTCCTCTATTCAAAGGCTAATTAACTTGTTTAACAGGTTCACAAAAGACTAGTTAAATGGTAAGTCAGTTTCTACTACCATCTAGAATCCAGGAGCTGGGCTACCACTATGCAAATGCTAATTAACTTGTTTAACTGATTTGTAAAGGCTAGTTAAACAGGAGGTGATGTAGGTAGTCTTGATGAATCTGAGTAGCAAGAAGAGATCTTAAAATTGGATAGACTTTCCATGGAAGGGGTTGAGTTAAGATACATCAAGGGCAGCCATTCTCAACTAGGGTTCCTCCAGAGGTGGCTAGGGGTTCCTTGAGCTCTGGCGGATTTACCACCTATTTGATGGTGCCTACATAGTTTTGAGCCAATGCCACTTGGAGGAGCCAGTGGTATGACACCAATGATATTTATAGCTCTCTGTAAGGGGGCCATTCTTACCACCACTGTAAAAAAAGGGCATTCTTCTCACTGACCACCAAAGTAAGGGGCATTGTTCCCACTGACCCCCAATTAATGGGTTTTATCAGGGGCTCCCCGAGACCTGAAAATTACTTAAAGGGTTTGCCTGGGGTAAAATGGTTGAGAAAGGCTGCTCTAGGGTATAGGAAAGAATCCAATACTAAGAAGGTGAGTAGATAGGCCTATGGAAGAGAGCTTCATATTAGGTCAGACGACTCTTGAGGGGGCAGAAGGTTCCATAAGAAGACGACCTGGGTAGAAGGAAAGTCTGTGCCAGAGAGGAAGATGGGACTTTGTCTGGGGATGACCCTAAACATACACTACAAGACCACCCAACTTCCTGCAAATGCTTGAGTAGAGCCTGGAGTCCTGTTAGTAATGGAAATCATGAACTATAACCCAAGTTAAGTAACTTTTTAGTGTACCCCATCACATATAAACCCTTTTTTATACATTTTTTTTCACCTGGCAAACCTGCCAGTAACACTTCCTGTCTTCGGGTGTGTCCACTCTGGATGGAGACGCAATAGAGACACCTTTGGACAGCAGCATTTTTAGTGTTACACTAGCAGATTTAAATACAGCAACAAATTAAAGCCAAAATCCAGCTAATACTTTATGAGCAGTTACAATTTTTTTTCCCTTTTGGGATAAAGGGTTTACCTAAATCTAGGGTTTTTTTTCTAAAAGAAAAGGTGCAGGTACTCCCCGCTTCCAAGTCACCCCTTAACTCTGCCCCCAACCTACCTCCAAGCACCGTCTCGTGGTTGCACCCCTCTCACTACCACCCCTTTTAGAGAATGCCCCCCCACAACAATAGACACCCCCCACTCCCACAACAAAACCCAACAACAATAGATTCTCAACAAACAAATAACCCCCCAGCAACAATAGACCCCAACAACAGATCTCCCAGCAGCCAGCAACAACAGACTCCGCCCTCAACAGTAGATTACTCTCAGCAACAATTGACCCCCCTCCAGCAACATCAGACCCCATCAGCAACAGTAGACCTCCCCATGCAACAATAGATCCCCCAGTGACAATAGACCCCCTAGCAGCCAGCATCAATAGACTCTCCAGCACCCCTTGCCATTGCTTACATTCAGTGATGGAGGTGCCGGAACTGCGTTCCCCCACGTCCCTGCTAAAAAAAAAGCCCTGCCTAGATGAATTAAAGCTGATCAGGATAAGCACCCCTTTCAGTGGTAAATGGTTTTGCCCCAACCCTCTCACTGCCATGTTTGCTGGACAGCTTGGTCTGGTAAAGGACGTTGAAAAATACCAGACTTTTTGGCCAGATGACCAGCTGAAAATAAAGGAAAGGAAAGCCTAAAAATGTAAAACAAATGCAGCCATCACATTTAAGAATTGATAAGCTATAATCTGTACCATTTTTAAATTTTGGGCTTGGTACCACTTTACCTCGATAACATCTGTACTGAAAATCGAAATTTAGGTTTTGGACGGAACAACCCCTTAAAAAGTCACTGTCGCCATCTGTCCCTCACATCTGGTGCCGGAACTCGGTGATATCTCCCATTTCCAAAAAATGTAGAAATAAAACTCCTTCAGATTTTAATTTTTAAAGTTAATTATTTTCAGGTTAATGGACTGCAGGCCATTTATGTTCATATCGGACAATTCAGCATTCAGTTGTTCTGTGTTTCCATTATGGATTTTGGGAAAGAAATAAGGGAAGGTCTGACGGCTTTTATCCTCCTGTAGGACAGTCGTGGTGGTGAAACCTGTGATACTGAGCAAAATCGGTGAAACACGGATCTGTGTGCACTGACCACGCACAGCTCTGCTTAAAGGTCCAACTTTTACAAAAAATAACACATATTTGCAGAATATATATATATATATATATATATATATATATATATATATATACACACACACACACACACACACACACACACACACACACACACACACACACACAGTGCTTTACACATTCTGTACTCCCAAACATAACACACTTTATGTATGTTTCCCATCCCAGACCCCTGCACTGTGTACCTTACATACTTCTGATGAAACAAAAACATAAGGGGAAAGTACCCCAACAAAAAGTAGGTATAGAGAGGGGTCACTCTATAGCTACTTTTTGTTGGGGTACTTTCCCCTTATGTTTTTGTCTCGGCATGTACTTTAGGTATGTTGACCCACACCTCAAAATGGTGGAATAATGGATGCTTAATACTGCCCTCCTCCCCCCTCCAAGGATGTTACATGTACATTGCATACTTCTGACCCCGGCACTTTGTACATCATCGATTCCTTACCCTCACACACTATGTATGTTACCCACCCCAGTCCCCTGACCGATGTACATTACATACTTCTGACCCCTGCACTGTGTACATTACATACTTCTGACTCCTGCACTCTTATGAAGTCTCACGTTTTAAGACCCTCCCACTGTTAGCACAATTTTGCCACACCCGCCACTGTGGTGCACTATGTAGAGTATGTTACATACTTCTGACCCCTGCACTGTGTACATTACATACTTCTGACCCCCTGCACTATGTACATTACATACTTCTGACCCCTGCACTATGTATATTACACATATCTCCAAACTGTCTCTGATTTCGAGGGACTGTCCCTGATTTGGAACAAAGTCCCTCTGTCCCCCTCATTTCTTCCTCATCTGTCTCTCAGAACAGTATGTTACATACTTCTGACCCCTGCACTTTGTGCATTACCTACTTCTTACCCCCACACATAACACACTTGACCACCCCCCCTGCCCACACTATGCATGTTACCCACCCCAGACCCCTGCACTAAGTACATTACATACTTCTGACCCCTGCACTGTGTACATTACATACTTATGACCCCTGCACTGTGTACATTACATACTTATGACCCCTGCACTGTGTACATTACATACTTATGACCCCTGCACTGTGTACATTACATACTTCTGACCCCTGCACTGTGTACATTACATACTTATGACCCCTGCACTGTGTACATTACATACTTCTGACCCCTGCACTGTGTACATTACATACTTATGACCCCTGCACTATGTACATTACATACTTATGACCCCTGCACTATGTATATTACACATAGCTCCAAACTGTCACTGATTTTGAGGGACTGTCCCTGATTCGGAACAAAGTCCCTCTGTCCCCCTCATTCCTCCTCATCTGTCTCTCAGAACAGTATGTTACATACTTCTGACCCCTGCACTTTGTGCATCACCCACTTCTTACCCCCACACATAACACACTCGACCACAGCCCCCCCCCCCCCCCCCCCCCGCCCACACTATGCATGTTACCCACCCCAGACCCCTGCACTGTGTACATTACATACTTCTGACTCCTGCACTCTTATGAAGTCTCGCGTTTTAATTTTGCCACACCCGTGTGGTGCACTGCTATTAGCCCCGCCCCCTACTCCACCTCCATTCCCAGAAATTCTGATTCTCAAATAAACTCAGGTATGAGGAAGAAGTGGACAAAATGTTAAGGGTCTATTATCCGGTGTGTGCCGATATAAAGGTGGAAGAAAAAATGGGGGAAGAAGGGGGAAAAAAAAAAGAAGTGGTGGTGGGGGGGAGGAGGTTGAGAAAAAAATGGAACAGGAGAGATTGGTAGCTGGGTGGGGAAGGAAGGAGTGGATAAAGGGAAGGAAGGTGCAGGGGGCCCTTGGACCCCCATGATGGGTTCCCCCGCCTCCCCCGCCTCACATACACTTTCACTGTTTGAGTAGCGAATAGACATGTGCAATTAGTTTCGTTTTTTTTCGTTATTTTCGTTCATTCGTTATCGTACGAATGAACGAACGATTCGCTAAAAATTTTAACGAATAACGAATCGTTCGAATTGAACGAATCCGAAAATAACGAAAATGCGAAAAAAAAAAAATTAGAAACAACGAATGTAAGAATGAAGAAAATCCGAAAAACGAAAACAGGAACAACGAAAGTGAAAATGAACGAAAAAATTCGTACATTCGTAACTTTTTTTTTTTTTTTTTCGATTCGTAAATTTTCCGTGTCCCTTACAATGGCGCTGCTTAACGTGCTTCGAATGGATTGAGCGAAAAAATTCGTACATTCGTAACTTTTTTTTTTCAAATCTGAATTTTCCGTGTCTCTTACAATGGCGCTGCTTAACGTGCTTCAAATGGATTGAGCGAAAAAATTCGTACATTCGTAACTTTTTTTTTTCGAATTGGAATTTTCCGTGTCCCTTACAATGGCGCTGCTTAACGTGCTTCGAATGGATTGAGCGAAAAAATTCGTACATTCGTAACTTTTTTTTTTCGAATTGGAATTTTCCGTGTCCCTTACAATGGCGCTGCTTAACGTGCTTCGAATGGATTGAGCGAAAAAATTCGTACATTCGTAACTTTTTTTTTTCGAATCTGAATTTTCCGTGTCTCTTACAATGGCGCTGCTTAACGTGCTTCAAATGGATTGAGCGAAAAAATTCGTACATTCGTAACTTTTTTTTTTCGAATCGGAATTTTCCGTGTCCCTTACAATGGCGCTGCTTAACGTGCTTCGAATGGATTGAACGAAAAAATTCGTACATTCGTAACTTTTTTTTTTTCGAATCGTAATTTTCCGTGTCTCTTACAATGGCGCTGCTTAACGTGCTTCAAATGGATTGAGCGAAAAAATTCGTACATTCGTAACTTTTTTTTTTCGAATCGGAATTTTCCGTGTCCCTTACAATGGCGCTGCTTAACGTGCTTCAAATGGATTGAGCGAAAAAATTCGTACATTCGTAACTTTTTTTTTTCGATTCGTAATTTTCCGTGTCTCTTAAAATGTAATAATAGCATACACATTACATAACATTATGAATTATGCTCCGATTACGAATCTACGAATGTTACGAATCTACGAATAAATACGAATGCGTCCGAATTTCGAATAAACGAAAATTAAACTAACGGAAATACGAATCAGCGAAAAAATAACTCTTACGAAAATACGAATCGTTACGAATACGAACACCGACGACTTACGAATTTACGAATCGTTACGAATCAACGGAAACGAAAGAAACGAAACGAAAATAAACAAATTCTTTTGTTGTGCACATGTCTAGTAGCGAAGCCAAATTTCTAAATTGTTGCCTAATTGCTGGTAAAACATGACAAGTTACAATGACGACCATTTTTGGCGTGAGAACAGAACATACAAACTCCATGTATGAAATGTCCTTGGAGGGGGTGTAACCCAGGACCCCCGGGGGGGGGGGGGGGACTAACTATTGGTAAAGCTGCAGTCCTTTGAATATCGATCGCCAACGTTCGCTATAATTCCACCAATCGGGAGAGGAAGACCCGGAGGATAAAGATTTCATTTTTACTAATAGCTGTCCAAATAATATAATGCCGGGGATTGAAACAAAATTAGAGAAAGATTAAAGTTAATTCTTGCCTAAAGCAGCCTTTACATAAAGAAAACACTTAGCATAAGCTTCATATTCAGGTCAATAAAACCCAACGATGGATTGTGAAATGTGCAAGAAGAAGCGCCGTGCACTCGGGAAACACAATACAGATTTAGAGAAGAGGGGGAGGGGACACAAACCCGTTACTTTTCTGCTGCTGTGATCTGTCTTCCTGTGGGAGGGTGGTTACGTTCATTCTAAAAGGTCCAATTGCATGTAGGAACAAACCCCCTTGCTTTGGTCTCACTGTATGTAGGAACGTAGCCACCCTGTCTTGGTCCTATTGTATATAGGAGCGTATCCACCCTGCCTTGGTCCCACTCTACGTGGGAGCATTGCCAACTTGCCTTGGTCCCGCTATATGTAGGAACGTAGCCACCCTGCCTTGGTCCCATTGTATAGGAGCATAGCCACCCTGCCCTGGTCCCATTGTATGTAGGAACGTAGCCACCCTGCCTTGGTCTTACTGTATGTAGGAACATAGCCAGCCTGCCTTGGTCCTATTGTATGTAGGAATGTAGCCCCCCTGCATTGGTCCCATTGTATGTAGGAATGTAGCCCCCCTGCCTTGGTCCCATTGTATGTAGGAACATAGCCACTCTGCCTTGGTCCCACTTTATGTAGGAACGTAGCCCCCCTGCCCTGGTCCCATTGTATGTAGGAACGTAGCCCCCCTGCCCTCGTCCCATTGTATGTAGGAACGTAGCCCCCCTGCCCTCGTCCCATTGTATGTAGGAACGTAGCCCCCTGCCTTGGTCCCATTGTATGTAGGAGCGTAGCCACCCTGCCTTGGTCCCACTGTATGTGGGAGCATTGCCACCTTGCCTTGGTCCTGCTATATGAAGGAACAAAGCCACCTGCCTTGGTCCCATTGTATGTAGAAACATAGCCACCCTGCCTTGGTCCCATTGTATGTAGAAACATAGCCACCCTGCCTTGGTCCCATTGTATGTAGAAACATAGCCACCCTGCCTTGGTCCCATTGTACGTAGCAATGTAGACACCCTGCCCTGGTCTCACTGTAAATTAGGAACGTAGCCACCCTGCCTTGGTCCCATTGTATGTAGGAATGTAGCCTACCTTGCCTTGATCCCACTATATGAAGGAACGTAGCCACCCTGCCTTGGTCCCATTGTATGTAGAAACATAGCCACCCTGCCTTGAGCCCATTCTATAGAAGCGTAGCCACCCTGCCCTGGTCCCATTGTATGTAGGAGCATAGCCACCCTGCCTTGGTCCCATTGTATGTATGAATGTAACCCCCCCTTGCCTTGGTCCCACTATATAAAGGAACGTAGCCACCCTGCATTGGTCCCATTGTATAGGAGCGTAGCCACCCTGCCCTGGTCCCATTGTATGTAGGAACGTAGCCACCCTGCCTAGGAATTTAGCCCCCCTGCCCTGGTCCCATTGTATGTAGGAACGTAGCCACCCTGCCTTGGACTAAATGCTTGAAAGCTGAAGCTCTACCATTGACACTGAGGTGTTGACATACTATAAGCAAAAGGAGCTGCTCTGTCAGCAAAAGACCGTCCACTTTGCAAGGGAAGTTGCACTTTGCAAAGGGAATTTTCCCCAGATGTCACTTCTCTTGCTCAGCTCTGGGGGAATATTCCCTTTGCAAAGTGCAACTTCCCTTGCAAAGTGGACGGTCTTTTTGCCTTTAGTAAACCAACCACACCCCCTCCCCCCCCCCCCCTAAGTTTTTGCAGGAAGCAAACTGTTGGTGAGAGAAATGCTAAAAAACAGTTGGAGAATTAAGTCGCCATTGCGCTTTAAACGTGGACTTCTCCTTTAAGGCCGATTTAACCATTTAAATTTTTTTTTTTTGTCCAGATTTTTATGAAAAATAATTATTTTTCATGGAATTTGTGTTTTATTTATGAAACCCACAAAGCGCGCGGGGGGGGGTCGCGCCGCCGTACTCAATGCAAATAGCGCGTAGCGCCATTCTTCTTTAAGGTCATTATCCGGTACGTCTCGCCCTCCAGCGGTGTATTTCTCTCTCTCTCCTCTCTCGAACCTACGTGCCGAGTATTATTCTTGCGTCGGCTTTCCACACAATTCCGCGGCAGAAAGTCTCTTAATATATGAAATGTCGTCTTAATTCCCATCACGTCTCCGATCGCTGAAAGCGGAGAAAATGAGCTTGGAAGAGAAAAAAAAAAGCCACACAGACTTGGGAAGCCATGTGAAAACCCTTCTAAGCCCCGTCCGTTGGGAGCGCCACCCCCCAACACTCCGGACGCGGCACGCCAAGCCCAGCGTGCGACGCCTGCGGCGCCGACGCGGTTAACCAACATTTATTTAAAGCAGTGACACGTTACCGACGATCGTCTGATGTTTTGTGTGTTTTTTTTTTTCCCTGACGGGCAAATAAAAAAATAGAAAAAAAAAATGATCTTGGAGATTATATTAGTGACCTTTCCCTACCGAACAGGTTAAATTACGCCGAGACGCCGTAATACATATGTAAGGGGGGGGAGGGGGGGAGATAAAAAAAAAGGGGCCTGCAAATGAAGAGTAATGGGAGCGCTAAGCACAGTTAGGCTCGCAGAGCGAGACAGGCGCCATAAATAACCAAACACAACTGCGAGGAACAACAAGCTATAATTACATCTGTATGGGTAATGTATACACGCCTATATATAAAAGGGAGGCCTGTGCGTGCAAGGCCAGGAATATGCCACCGTTATTACTGATGTGCCAGCAAACGTGCCCCCCCCCGCCACCGATTGTAACCAAATGGCTTCTGGCCTCAGAAGCCATTCATCACACAATAGCGCGCGGCGCTCCTACACCACACAATGCTTTAGCTGCACTCGTGTTTCTGGGTTTTAGTGCGTCATCTCATTGGAACTGACCATTGGGGGGGGGAGGGAGAGGGTAAACCAACTGTGGAGTTGGAGGGGGCAGGAGGCAGAGAGGATTGCTGCAGGGGGCAGGAGGCAGAGAGGATTGCTGGAGGGGGCAGCAGAGCCAGAGCTGACCGAGGAGGGAAAGAGGAGGAGGAGGTGGTAGAATGGTGGGCATGGACTTAGAGGGGGTATAGAGAGGCAGAGTGGCAACTGGCTATCAACGTTGGGGGCATACAGGAGAGTGACTGAAAGAGATTGACAGAGAGAAGAGGGTCAGGGACCAGGGGAAGAGAGGAGAGGGTCACAGACCAGGAGAGGATCATGGAAGAGGCAAAGGGTGGACAGGATCAGGAACCAGGGGAAGAGAGGAGAAGATCACGGAAGAGGCAAAGAGAGGATCAGGAACCAGGGGAAGAGAGGAGAGGATCAGGAACCAGGAGAAGAGAGGAGAAGATCACGGAAGAGGCAAAGAGAGGATCAGGAACCAGGGGAAGAGAGGAGAGGATCAGGAACCAACTGTGGAGTTGGAGGGGGCAGGAGGCAGAGAGGATTGCTGGAGGGGGCAGCAGAGCCAGAGCTGACCGAGGAGGGAAAGAGGAGGAGGAGGAGGTGGTAGAATGGTGGGCATGGACTTAGAGGGGGTATAGGGAGGCAGAGTGGCAACTGGCTATCAACGTTGGGGGCATACAGGAGAGTGACTGAAAGAGATTGACAGAGAGAAGAGGGTCAGGGACCAGGGGAAGAGAGGAGAGGGTCACAGACCAGGAGAGGATCATGGAAGAGGCAAAGGGTGGACAGGATCAGGAACCAGGGGAAGAGAGGAGAGGATCACGGAAGAGGCAAAGAGAGGATCAGGAACCAGGGGAAGAGAGGAGAGGATTAGGAACCAGGAGAAGAGAGGAGAGGATCACGGAAGAGGCAAAGAGAGGATCAGGAACCAGGGGAAGAGAGGAGAGGATCAGGAACCAACTGTGGAGTTGGAGGGGGCAGGAGGCAGAGAGGATTGCTGGAGGGGGCAGCAGAGCCAGAGCTGACCGAGGAGGGAAAGAGGAGGAGGAGGAGGTGGTAGAATGGTGGGCATGGACTTAGAGGGGGTATAGAGAGGCAGAGTGGCAACTGGCTATCAACGTTGGGGGCATACAGGAGAGTGACTGAAAGAGATTGACAGAGAGAAGAGGGTCAGGGACCAGGGGAAGAGAGGAGAGGGTCACAGACCAGGAGAGGACAGGAGAGGATCATGGAAGAGGCAAAGGGTGGATAGGATCAGGAACCAGGGGAAGAGAGGAGAGGATCACGGAAGAGGCAAAGAGAGGATCAGGAACCAGGGGAAGAGAGGAGAGGATCACGGAAGAGGCAAAGAGAGGATCAGGAACCAGGGGAAGAGAGGAGAGGATCAGGAACCAGGAGAAGAGAGGAGAAGATCACGGAAGAGGCAAAGAGAGGATCAGGAACCAGGGGAAGAGAGGAGAGGATCACGGAAGAGGCAAAGAGAGGATCAGGAACCAGGGGAAGAGAGGAGAGGATCAGGAACCAGGAGATGAGAGGAGAAGATCACGGAAGAGGCAAAGAGAAGATCAGGAACCAGGGGAAGAGAGGATCGGGGAAGAGAATGTAAGGGGGGGAGAAAAAAAAAAAAGGGGCCTGCAAATGAAGAGTAATGGGAGCGCTAAGCACAGTTAGGCTATACAAGCTATAATTACATCTGTATGGGTAATGTATACACGCCTATATATATATATATATATATATATATATATAAAAGGAGGCCTGTGCGTGCAAGGCCAGGAATATGCCACCGTTATTACAGATGTGCCAGCAAACGTGCTCCCCCCCCCGCCACCGATTGTAACCAAATGGCTTCTGGCCTCCGAAGCCATTCATCACACAATAGCGCGCAGCGCTCCTACACCACACAATGCTATAGCTGCACTCGTGTTTCTGGGTTTTAGTGCGTCATCTCATTGGAACTGACCATTGGGGGGGGGGGGGGGAGAGGGTAAACCAACTGTGGAGTTGGAGGGGGCAGGAGGCAGAGAGGATTGCTGGAGGGGGCAGGAGGCAGAGAGGATTGCTGGAGGGGGCAGGAGGCAGAGAGGATTGCTGGAGGGGGCAGGAGGCAGAGAGGATTTCTGGAGGGGGCAGGAGGCAGAGAGGTTTGCTGGAGGGGGCAGGAGGCAGAGAGGATTGCTGGAGGGGGCAGCAGAGCCAGAGCAGACCGAAGAGGGAGAGAGGAGGAGGAGGTGGTAGAATGGTGGGCATGGACTTAGGGGGGGTATAGAGAGGCAACTGGCTATCAATGTTGGGGGCATACAGGAGGCCAAGTGAAAGCGTAAGGGGGGGGGGGGGGGGGAGAGAAGGCAGAAAGTGTGATCGTACACGGGAGAGAGAGAGGGATTGACAGAGAGGAGAGGGTCAGGGACCAGGGGAAGAGAGCAAAGGATCACAGACCAGGAGAGGACAGGAGAGGATCATGGACCAGAGGGGGAGAGGAGAGGATCATGGAAGAGGCAAAGAGTGGATAGGACCAGGAACCAGGGGAAGTAAGGAGAGGATCACGGAAGAGGCAAAGAGAGGATCAGGAACCAGGGGAAGAGAGGAGAGGATCAGGAACCAGGGGAAGAGAGGAGAAGATCAGGAACCGGGGAAGAGAGGAGAGGATCAGGAACCAGGGGAAGAGAGGAGAGGATCAGGGACCGGGGAAGAGAGGAGAGGATCAGGGATTCTGGAAGAGAGGAGAGGATCAGGAACCAGGGGAAGAGAGGAGAGGATCAAAAACCAGGGGAAGAGAGGAGAGGATCAGGAACCAAGGGAAGAGAGGAGAGAATCAGGAACCAGGGGAAGAGAGGAGAGGATCAAAAACCAGGGGAAGAGAGGAGAGGATCAGGAACCAGGGGAAGAGAGGAGAGGATCAGGAACCAGGGGAAGAGAGGAGAGGATCAGGAACCAGGGGAACAGAGGAGAGGATCAGGAACCAGGGGAACAGAGGAGAGGATCAGGGAAGAGAGGAGATGATCAGGGACCGGGGAAGAGAGGATCAGGGAGGAGAGGATCAGGGATCGGGAAGAGAGGAGAGGATCAGGGATTGGGGAAGAGAGGAGAGGTTCATGGACCAGTAGTAGAGGAGAGAGGATCACAGACCACGGAAAGAGAGGAGAGGATCATGGAGCAGGGCAAGAGGAGAGGATCACAAACCAGGGGAAGAGAGGAGAGGATCACAGACCAGGGGAAGAGAGGAGAGGATCACAGACCAGGGGAAGAGAGGAGAGGATCACAGACCAGGGGAAGAGAGGAGAGGATCACAGACCAGGGGAAGAGAGGAGAGGATCACAGACCAGGGGAAGAGAGGAGAGGATCACAGACCAGGGGAAGAGAGGAGAGGATCACAGACCAGGGGAAGAGAGGAGAGGATCACAGACCAGGGGATAAGAGGAGAGGATCACAGACCAGGGGAAAAGAGGAGGAACCAGGGGAAGAGAGGAGAGGATCACGGACGAGGTAAAGAGAGGAAAGGATCACAGAGCAGGGGAAGAGGCAAGAAGACCATGGACCAGGGGTAGAGAGGAGAGGACCAGTGGTAGAGAGGAAAGGATCATGGACCATGGGAACAGAGCAGAGATCATGGGCTAGGGAAAGAAAAGAAGATGATCACCGACTTGAGGAAGAGAGGATCATGCTCTGGGGGAAGAGAGAAGAGGACCATGAACCAGGACAAGAGAGGATCACGGACCAGGGGAAGAGAGGCGAGGATCACAAACCTGGGGAAGGGAGAAAAGGATGATGGGCCATGGGAAGGGAGGAGAGAATCACGGACCATGGGAGGAGAGGAGAGGATCACGGACCATGGGAAGAGAGGAGAGGATCACAGACCATGGGAAGAGAGGAGAGAATCACAGACCATGGGAAGAGAGGCGAGGATCACAAACCTGGGGAAGAGAGGAGAGGATCACGGACCAGGGGAAGAGAGGAGAGGATCACGGACCAGGGGAGGAGAGGAGAGGATCATGAACCAGGGGAAGAGAGGAGAGGATCACGGACCAGGGGAAGAGAGGAGAGGATCACAGACCATAGGAAGAGAGGAGAGGATCACAGACCATGGGAAGAGAGGAGAGGATCACAGACCATGGGAAGAGAGGCGAGGATCACAAACCTGGGGAAGGGAGAAAAGGATGATGGGCCATGGGAAGGGAGGAGAGGAGAGAATCACGGACCATGGGAGGAGAGGAGAGGATCACGGACCATGGGAAGAGAGGAGAGGATCACAGACCATGGGAAGAGAGGAGAGGATCACAGACCATGGGAAGAGAGGAGAGGATCACAGACCATGGGAAGAGGAGATGATCACGGACCAGGGGAAGAGGAGATGATCACGGACCAGGGGAAGAGAGGAGAGGATCACGGACCAGGGGAAGAAAAGAGAGGATCACGGACCAGGGGAAGAGAGGAGAGGATCACGGACCATGGGAAGAGAGGAGAGGATCACGGACCAGGGGAAGAGAGGAGAGGATCACAGACCATGGGAAGAGAGGAGAGGATCACAGACCATGGGAAGAGAGGAGAGGATCACAGACCATGGGAAGAGAGGAGAGGATCACAGACCATGGGAAGAGAGGACAAGATCACAGACTAGGAATAGAGGAGAGGATCACAGACCAGGGGAAGAGAGGAGGAACCAGGGGAAGAGAGGAGAGGATCGCAGACCATGGGAAGAGGAGATGATCACGGACCAGGGGAAGAGAGAAGAGGATCACGGACCAGGGGAAGAGAGGAGAGGATCACGGACCAGGGGAAGAGAGGAGAGGATCACGGACCAGGGGAAGAGAGGAGAGGATCACGGACCATGGGAAGAGAGGAGAGGATCACGGACCAGGGGAAGAGAGGAGAGGATCACAGACCATGGGAAGAGAGGAGAGGATCACAGACCATGGGAAGAGAGGAGAGAATCACAGACCATGGGAAGAGGAGATGATCACGGACCAGGGGAAGAGAGGAGAGGATCACGGACCAGGGGAAGAGAGGAGAGGATCACGGACCAGGGGAGGAGAGGAGAGGATCATGAACCAGGGGAAGAGAGGAGAGGATCACGGACCAGGGGAAGAGAGGAGAGGATCACGGACCAGGGGAAGAGAGGAGAGGATCACAGACCATAGGAAGAGAGGAGAGGATCACAGACCATGGGAAGAGAGGAGAGGATCACAGACCATGGGAAGAGAGGCGAGGATCACAAACCTGGGGAAGGGAGAAAAGGATGATGGGCCATGGGAAGGGAGGAGAGGAGAGAATCACGGACCATGGGAGGAGAAAAGAGGATCACGGACCATGGGAAGAGAGGAGAGGATCACAGACCATGGGAAGAGAGGAGAGGATCACAGACCATGGGAAGAGGAGATGATCACGGACCAGGGGAAGAGGAGATGATCACGGACCAGGGGAAGAGAGGAGAGGATCACGGACCAGGGGAAGAGAGGAGAGGATCACGGACCAGGGGACGAGAGGAGAGGATCACTGACCATGGGAAGAGAGGAGAGGATCACGGACCAGGGGAAGAGAGGAGAGGATCACGGACCAGGGGAAGAGAGGAGAGGATCACAGACCATGGGAAGAGAGGAGAGGATCACAGACCATGGGAAGAGAGGAGAGGATCACAGACCATGGGAAGAGAGGACAAGATCACAGACTAGGGATAGAGGAGAGGATCACAGACCAGGGGAAGAGAGGAGGAACCAGGGGAAGAGAGGAGAGGATCGCAGACCATGGGAAGAGGAGATGATCACGGACCAGGGGAAGAGAGGAGAGGATCACGGACCAGGGGAAGAGAGGAGAGGATCACGGACTAGGGATAGAGGAAAGGATCGCGGACTAAATGATGAAGGTGGGGAAGGCCTGAAGAGGTATGGAGCTGTTATTTCTCCTTCCAGGGAGAATGTAATAGGGGTGTCAGGAGGAGAGATTCCAGAGAATATACAGTGAAAAGGATCGGGAAGGGGATTGGGTTCCTTTTCGAGAATGTAGCATGGACACTGGAGAGAGCAGCAACAGAAGCTCCTACAGACAGTATAGGGAGAGAACATTCAACAGAAGTTAGCACTGATAACATGGAGAAAGCATATACTGTACTGTATATATGGTGTATATATGGTATATATATGGTGTATATATATATATATGGTGTATACCACCAAAGAGGGAGAACAAGGGACATGCTACTATGTACTGACTATACATACAGAATACAAATACTGATTTTATGCAGTGTTCATACACGCTAACAATGGCCCTTATTTAACAACAGCTCGCAAAAAGAACTGTCAACACCCCACACAGTCACCGATGCATTTCAGACCCTTGCTGGAATCTGAGACCAATATTAACATCTGTGTCTGACTGGTTGCCATGGGACGATACAGAGAGTTGTTAGCGCACAATGACAGTTCTCGCCCAGAATAAAAGAGGAGATAATTGGCCTACATCTATGCACACTGCCAAGGGAAGTAGCACCGTATGACAATGTATGACAATGTATGACAATGAGCGCATTAAAAATATCCAACAGAAAGTAACATAATGCTCACCAATACATAAATGCAGATAAAAAGGAAAAAAAGAAAACTAAAACAGTGCTCAGACCTAAGCGCTCACTGAGGTCTGGCTCGCCAATGAAGGAGGCAGAGAGGTCCCGGTGTGGCTAGGCGGGGAATTTGGATTTTTATTGGGCCCTTGGGATCGGACCTGGAATACCAAAACAAATGCGCCAGACTCCAGCCAGTCAGCATGTATAATTCATCTATACGCGGCTCCTCTCATGTTTGCAAAAAGGTGAGCGTGGCGTCTGAAGCAAGAATAAGCGCAAGCAAATAAACACCGCCGGGCTCGTTTTTTTATTTACCTCCGGGTTTAAATATTCAGGCCTGGGCTTTATAACTGCAAACATCAAAGCGCGGCGACATCCTTGTCACTCATTTTAACAGTAAAATGAGCTTTAATATTCCAGGACGGAAAGAGCAGCAGAATTGTAATAAGCTGAATTCAGGGCGATTAAATCTTAAAAAATAAAAATAATTAAAAAAAAAAAAAGAGGCTGTCAAAGAATTGGGAGTGACATTCAAAAACAGATATGTGACAAAATTTGCTCTGCTGTGGCATGTACTTTTTGATTCCTTTTGACGAATAAAGGCTACTTTTTGGAGTGCGGCTGTCCAGAATTTTCTCCTAAACATTCTTCCCTAAGGTTCGAATAGCTTAAAGTGATACTAAAACGCACACCGTTTCATTTACATTCCCCCTTCTATTTCTGTATAGAATAAAATTCCCCCCGAAGAAGACCTCAATTAGAAGGGTCGAAACGTGTAGGGGTTTTATGTGGAAGGTTATGTACAATTTTTTGCAGTAAAATTCAATTTTAGCAAGATTTCATACTATATGTAGTTTCATCTTGATCGATGGTTTTGTTATTTTCATGTGAATGCCAGAGCTACATTTTTTTACAACTCTCATGTAATTGTCAAATAGCTTTTTGATACAATAAAAAAATTCAATCAATCAATGACCTTGGCTGCTAAAAAACCCCATGAGGGAATTTTTCCATTATATAAATGTTTTGGGGTGTGCAGCACTACTAGCTCACACACATGTGTTTTTCTATTCTACATTGTCCCATTCATTCATTCAAGACATGTTTCTTTCTCTTCCATCGTCTTGATTGGTAAATATACATTTTTTGTGTGATTATATGTTATGGGTAAACAAATAAAATGATTATTAAAATGTAAAATATTCCTTTTCTTTCTGCATAGAATAAAATCCCCCTGAAGAAGACCACAATTAGAAGGGTCGAAATGCGTAGAAGTTTTATGTGGAAGGTTATATACAATTTTTTTGCAGTAAAAAGCTATTTTAGCAAGATTTCATACTATATGTAGTTCCATCTTGATAGATGGTTTTGTTATTTTTCATCTGAATGCCAGAGCTACATTTTTTACAATTCTCATGTAATTGTCAAATAGCTTTTTAATACAATAAAAAATTTCAATCAATCAACGACCTTTGAATAATTTCGTGGCTGCTAAAAAACCCCATGGAGGGAATTTTTCCATTATTTAAATGTTTTGGGGTGTGCAGCACTACTAGCTCACACACATGTGTTTTTCTATTCTACATTGTCCCTTCTTTTTTCTGTATGTGGAAAAAAAAAAATGACGACACTGTAATTATTTGAATTTAAAAAAAACAAACATCTAATGTCCATTTTTCCCCAAACAAACAGGAGTGTTTTTCTATTCTACATTGTCCCTTCTTTTTTCTGTATGTGGATGACGACACTGTAATTATTTGAATTAAAAAAAACAAACATCTAAGTCCATTTTTCCCCAAACAAACAGGAGGAGGAGCTTCTAGTCCATGCTATGGGAGGTGGAGACGACACACCAATGTCTTTGGGATTGCTAAAATTAGCTTTTAAAATAAATCTCTGGCTATAGGACATGTTTCTTTCTCTTCCATCATCTTGATTGGTAAATATACATTTTTTGTGTGATTATATATTATAGGTAAACAAATCAAATGATTATTAAAATGTAAAATATTCATTGTCAACAAGCTCAGATGTTCATTCTTGTACTATGTGATATGTTCCATTATTCACCCAATAAAATCTTGTGAAACAAAAAAAAAATGTAAAATATTCCTTTTCTTTCTGCATAGAATAAAATCCCCCTGAAGAAGACCACAATTAGAATGGTCGAAACGTGTAGGGCTTTTATGTGGAAGATTATATACAATTTTTTTGCAGTAAAATGCAATTTTAGCAAGATTTCATACTATATGTAGTTCCATCTTGATCGATGGTTTTGTTATTTTCATGTGAATTCCAGAGCTACATTTTTTACAACTCTCATGTAATTGTCAAATAGCTTTTTGATACAATAAAGAATTTCAATCAATCAACGACCTTTGAATAATTTCGTGGCTGCTAAAAAACCCCATGGAGGGAATTTTTCCATTATTTAAATGTTTTGGGGTGTGCAGCACTACTAGCTCACACACATGTGTTTTTCTATTCTACATTGTCCCTTCTTTTTTCTGTATGTGGATGACGACACTGTAATTATTTGAATTAAAAAAAAACAAACATCTAAGTCCATTTTTCCCCAAACAAACAGGAGGAGGAGCTTCTAGTCCATGCTATGGGAGGTGGAGACGACACACCAATGTCTTTGGGATTGCTAAAATTAGCTTTTAAAATAAATCTCTGGCTATAGGACATGTTTCTTTCTCTTCCATCATCTTGATTGGTAAATATACATTTTTTGTGTGATTATATATTATAGGTAAACAAATCAAATGATTATTAAAATGTAAAATATTCATTGTCAACAAGCTCAGATGTTCATTCTTGTACTATGTGATATGTTCCATTATTCACCCAATAAAATCTTGTGAAACAAAAAAAAAATGTAAAATATTCCTTTTCTTTCTGCATAGAATAAAATCCCCCTGAAGAAGACCACAATTAGAATGGTCGAAACGTGTAGGGCTTTTATGTGGAAGATTATATACAATTTTTTTGCAGTAAAATGCAATTTTAGCAAGATTTCATACCATATGTAGTTCCATCTTGATCGATGGTTTTGTTATTTTCATGTGAATTCCAGAGCTACATTTTTTACAACTCTCATGTAATTATCAAATAGCTTTTTGATACAATAAAGAATTTCAATCAATGACCTTTGAATAATTTCTTGGCTGGTAAAAAACCCCATGAGGGAATTTTTCCATTATGAACATCTGATGTATGGGGGAGTGCACTGTGATGTATTCTGATGGTGGTGGTGGTGGGGGGCTCTTGACATCTGATGTATGGGGGGGTGCACTGTGATGTATTCTGATGATGGTGGTGGGGGGGCTCTTGACATCTGATGTATGGGGGGGGTGCACTGTGATGTATTCTGATAGTGGTGGTGGGGGGCTCTTCACATTGGTGGTGGGGGGCTCTTTACATCTGATGTATGGGGGGGTGCACTGTGATGTATTCTGATGGTGGTGGTGGGGGGCTCTTCACATCTGATGTATGGGGGGGCACTGTGATGTATTCTGATAGTGGTGGTGGGGGGCTCTTCACATCTGATGTATGGGGGGGCACTGTGATGTATTCTGATAGTGGTGGTGGGGGGCTCTTCACATTGGTGGTGGGGGGCTCTTCACATCTGATGTATGGGGGGGTGCACTGTGATGTATTCTGATGATGATGGTGGTGGGGAGCTCTTCACATTGGTGGTGGGGGGCTCTTGACATCTGATGTATGGGGGGGGGGGGGGTGCACTGTGATGTATTCTGATAATGGTGGTGGTGGGGGCTCTTCACATCTAAAAGGTGGTGGTGGGGGGCTCTTCACATCTGATGTATGGGGGGGGTGCACTGTGATGTATTCAGATGATGATGGTGGTGGTGGGCTCTTCACATTTGATGGTGATGGGCGCTTGTGACATCTGATGTATGGGGGGGGGGGGTGCACTGTGATGTATTCTGATGGTGGTGGTGGGGGGCTCTTCACATCTGATGTATGGGGGAGGCACTGTGATGTATTATGATGGCGGTGGGGGGGGCCTTCACATTGGTGGTGGGGGCTCTTGACATCTGATGTATGGGGGGGTGCACTGTGATGTATTCTGATGGTGGTGGTGGTGGGGGGCTCGTCACATCTAATGTATTGGGGGGTGCACTGTCCTGTATTCTGATAATGATGGTGGTTGTGGGGGGGGGGATCTCGGCATATGATGTATGGGGGGGTGCACTGTGATGTATTCTGATGATGGTGGTGGGGGGCTCTTGATATCTGATGTATGGGGGGGGGGGTGCACTGTGATGTATTTTGATGATGATGATGGTGGGGGGCTCTTCACATCTAATGTATTGGGGGGGTGCACTGTCCTGTATTCTAATTATGGTGGTTGTGGGGGGGGGGGGCTCGTGGTGGTGGGGGGCTCTTCACATCTAATGTTTGGGGGGGGGTGCACTGTGATGTATTCTGATGATGGTGGTGGGGGGCTCTTCACATCTAATGTTTGGGGGGGGGTGCACTGTGATGTATTCTGATGGTGGTGGTGGGGGGGCTCTTGATATCTGATGCATGGGGGGTGCACTGTGATGTATTCTGATGATGATGGTGGTGGGGGGCTCTTAACATCTGATGTATTGGGGGGGGGGGTGCTCATCTAGTCTTACAGATACAACCAGCCCTTTAAAAAGACAACCACAATGCTGATGCGGCCCGCAATGAAATTGAGTTTGACACCCCTGTCCTAGCAGGACTTTTACCCCCTACTGGGTTGAGACGATTGCGGCTGATTTTCCAGCTCTGTCCACCCGCCACTGACCGTGTCCTGGATTCTCTATAATGCATAATTTAGGACAACTGCAAAGATGCGGCTGCACATTGAAGGTAAAATTCATATTTATGCGCCTGCATCTGGCAGTAAGAGCCACGAGGGCACCGTAAATGCTAATGATTTTTTTTTTTTTTTTTTTTTTTTATATTAAAGGTTGCATCTTTTCCCCAAATTGCACCGAAATTCTATGACCGTTTTAGATGCAAATAGTGCTGAGTGGAGTTTTTTCCGTTCATGCCGCATTTAACGTGGGGGAAAAAGAATTATACGGAGAGATTGCAGCAAAGTCACTTAACAACATCACTCAATCACTGTGCCCTTCGTTAAACGCCAGTTACTCCCGAGCCTGAACTCGGGGGATGATGGACAACGACTGCCGACAATAATTCCTGATCGTTCCGAGGTGCGAGATTAGACGCGAGCGAGGTGCCCCCAACATGACCTTCCGCAAAGACTTGCATGGATGGCCTTCGGACTCCAAGGAGCCGCGGCGAGCTAAATCAAGCAAGGCGCAGGCTAACGCTGTCCACAAAAAGCTGCAATTGTGGTCAAGTTAAAAAAAAAAGTCCACATGGTTAAAGTGGACCTTCACCCCCAAGACCCCATTCACACCTAGTGTAGGGCAAACCTGGGTTCCTGCATGCGTTTTTTTGAGCGTGTTTTCATGCAACATGCATATGTCAGACTGTTTGCCTAAATGGCCTATGCACCACAAATGTGGCAAATAAGTCATATAAAAAACAGCCAACACGTTTCGGGAGAAGCATCACTATGTCGCTCCCCTTAGGAGCCGCTTGGGGACACATGGGCAGTGCATGGGCAGTGCATTCAGCTAGAAAATCAGACAGCACATGTGGGCATTTTTATGAAATGGCCACCAGGGCACACAATATAAATTCAGCCCTTCCTTCTGTTTGCAGTACAGACTGAAGGTCATTACAATACGCCCCCTAGTGGCCACTCTGGGTATTGGGGGGGGGGGCAGCACTTTTTCTGGAGAGGACCCAAAACAACTGCATCTGGAATAGGAGGACACTTCAACATTTCCAATAGGAGCAGCAATGTTACGTACTGTAAAGTCGCACAGAGGGATTTTCTAAATAAAATCCTCCTTGAGGTGGGTGAACTTATGCTTTAATCATTCACAAGGCAGCCACCAAAACTTTGGGGGGGGGGCAAAACATGCCCCCCCCCTTCATCAGGGCTCAGTAATGAAAAGTGCACTTACATTTTAACTTTTTTTGGTCTCCTTTATGAATTACGTCTGCTGCTTAAACTTGTGGGTGGAGCTCTGGGTGACGTTCCTGAGTGCACATTGGTAGCTAAACCTGGTTTCATGTGCGCCGCCTAGTGAGTTCCTCAAATAATTGTCCTCCTTCAAAATTTATTACTCTGTATCAAATAGTACTGAAGTCCTGCTTGGACGTATCCCTATGAACCTGCATACTATTGGACTGTTTCCCCTTGAACCTTTGTACTCGGACGTATCCCCTTGAATCTTCATACCCTGGGACGTGTCCCCTTGCACCTCTGTACTTTTGGATGTATCCCCTTAAACCTTTATACTATTGGACATATCTTCTTGAATCTTTGTACTTTTGGACATATCCCCTTGAACCTTTGTACTTCTTGGACCTATCCCCTTGAACCTTTGTACTTCTTGGACCTATCCCCTTGAACCTTTGTACTCTTGGATGTAGCCCCCTGCAACTCCTGGGTGCCCACTGAAGTGAGCTCTTGAAATAATGGTCATCCTTCAGTTTACTACTATGTATCAAATAGTACCTCCGTACTGTTGGATGTATCAATTCATCCTTCGTACTCTTGAACATATCCCATTGGATCTTAATACTCTTGGACATATCCCCTTACACCTTTATACTATTGGACGTATCTCCTTGAACCTGCATACTATTGGACCGTTTCCCCTTGAACCTTTGTAATCTTGGACGTATCCCCTTGAATCTTCATACTCTGGGAGGTGTCCCCTTGCACCTCTGTACTTTTGGACGCATCCCCTTACACCTTTATACTATTGGACATATCTCCTTGAATCTTTGTAGTCTTGGACATATCCCCTTGAACCTTTGTACTATTGGGCGTATCCCCTTGAACCTTTGTACTATTGGGCGTATCCCTTTGAATCTTTGTAGTCTTGGACATATCCCCTTGAACCTTTGTACTATTGGGCGTATCCCTTTGAATCTTTGTAGTCTTGGACATATCCCCTTGAACCTTTGTACTCTTGGACCTATCCCCTTGAACCTTTGTACTCTTGGGCGTTACCCCTTGAACCTTTGTACTTCTTGGACCTATCCCCTTGAACCTTTGTACTCTTGGGCGTATCCCCTTGAACCTTTGGACTCTTGGATGTAGCCCCCTGCAACTCCTGGGTTCCCATTGAAGTGAGCTCCTGAAATAATGGTCATCCTTCAGTTTACTACTATGTATCAAATAGTACCTCCGTACTCTTGGATGTATCAATTCATCCTTCGCACTCTTGGACATATCCCATTGAACCTCCGTACTCTTGAACATATCCCATTGGATCTTAATACTCTTGGACGTATCCCCTTAAACCTTTGTACTCTTGTAAATTATCCCTTGAACCTTCATACTCTACAATGTATCCTCCTGAACTTTCGTACTCTCAGAAGTTCCTTTTAATTACATTTTTAAGTGTCCCCGCAGGGTGAACGTGACACACAGAAATTACAGAGGCTCAGATCAGAACAAAGGACTAGTTTTCATTTCTTGTTTCCCCCGTTCTCTATCAGCATTAAGTGGGATGGGGGTGGGCACGGTAACTTGCGCTTCCTACTTATTCTCAGGAACGTGCATTCAGCAATTTCTTCTGAAGGAGAACATTTTCATTGGCAAATCCATTAATTGTAACAACTTCGGCAAATAAACACTTCCCACCGCCTGTTGACAGCTGCATTTTTTCCTGAGACAAGACAAGGCGGTGACGGAACAGACAGCTGTGCTTGTAAGGCGGCGGAATAATAAAATCAACCGACAATAGCATTTTTTTTTTTAATGCAATTATTGTAAAATAAATACAAAAAAATTACAATTGCCGGAGTATTAAAGTGGACTTCTAGTGACTTCATCTACGCTGGCAGTGATGAATAAATAGCGACACTTTTCCTGGAGAAAACGCTGCTCCAGGCTTCCTCCAGTGATGGTCACATAAAAGAGAAGCCAAGACAAGTTACACGACCAATGCTGGGGGGGGGGGGTCAGGGTCAGCCAATGGAAACCTTAACAGAAGTAACCAAATCCCCAGTAAAAACAAATCTCTAGGCTTGTGAGTAGAGAGGAGCTTGGTCATCCTCTGAACTCATCTCTATCCGAGGTTCAAGGTGGCGCTCTTTTTAAGTCGAATCAACCGGCCAAGTAATTTCCTGCAAAAAAAAGGAGTTGGGATGCCGATGACATCACCACCCTTATAAGGACTCACTAGGCACTTTATTAGGTCCTCCTTGCCGGTAGCGGGTTGGACCCCCTTTGGCCTTCATTCTTGGTGGCATAGATACAACAAGGTGTTGGAAACGTTCCTCAGCAATTTTCCTCCATAGTGACCTGATGGTATCACGCTGTTGCTGCAGATTTGTTGGCTGCACATCCATGATGCCAATCTGTTCCACCACATCCCAAAGGTGCTCTATTGGATGAGATGTGGTGAGTGTGGTGGCCATTGGAGGACAGTGACCTCATTGTCTAGTGGTGAGATGATTGGAGCTCCAGTGGTGAGATGATTGGAGTACAGTGACCTCATTGTCTAGTGGTGAGATGATTGGAGCTCCAGTGGTGAGATGATTGGAGTACAGTGACCTCATTGTCCAGTGGTGAGATCATTGGAGCTCCAGTGGTGAGATGATTGGAGTACAGTGACCTCATTGTCCAGTGGTGAGATGATTGGAGCTCCAGTGGTGAGATGATTGGAGTACAGTGACCTCATTGTCCAGTGGTGAGATCATTGGAGCTCCAGTGGTGAGATGATTGGAGTACAGTGACCTCATTGTCCAGTGGTGAGATGATTGGAGATCCAGTGGTGAGATGATTGGAGGACAGTGACCTCGTTGTCCAGTGGTGAGATGATTGGAGATCCAGTGGTGAGATGATTGGAGGACAGTGACCTCGTTGTCCAGTGGTGAGATGATTGGAGATCCAGTGGTGAGATGATTGGAGGACAGTGACCTCGTTGTCCAGTGGTGAGATGATTGGAGCTTCAGTGGTGAGATGATTGGAGGACAGTGACCTCATTGTCCAGTGGTGAGATGATTGGAGCTCCAGTGGTGAGATGATTGGAGTACAGTGACCTCATTGTCCAGTGGTGAGATGATTGGAGCTCCAGTGGTGAGATGATTGGAGGACAGTGACCTCGTTGTCCAGTGGTGAGATGATTGGAGATCCAGTGGTGAGATGATTGGAGGACAGTGACCTCATTGTCCAGTGGTGAGATGATTGGAGCTCCAGTGGTGAGATGATTGGAGGACAGTGACCTCATTGTCCAGTGGTGAGATGATTGGAGCTCCAGTGGTGAGATGATTGGAGTACAGTGACCTCATTGTCCAGTGGTGAGATGATTGGAGCTCCAGTGGTGAGATGATTGGAGGACAGTGACCTCGTTGTCCAGTGGTGAGATGATTGGAGATCCAGTGGTGAGATGATTGGAGGACAGTGACCTCATTGTCCAGTGGTGAGATGATTGGAGCTCCAGTGGTGAGATGATTGGAGGACAGTGACCTCATTGTCCAGTGGTGAGATCATTGGAGCTCCAGTGGTGAGATGATTGGAGGACAGTGACCTCATTGTCCAGTGGTGAGATGATTGGAGATCCAGTGGTGAGATGATTGGAGTACAGTGACCTCATTGTCCAGTGGTGAGATGATTGGAGATCCAGTGGTGAGATGATTGGAGGACAGTGACCTCGTTGTCCAGTGGTGAGATGATTGGAGATCCAGTGGTGAGATGATTGGAGGACAGTGACCTCATTGTCCAGTGGTGAGATGATTGGAGATCCAGTGGTGAGATGATTGGAGGACAGTGACCTCGTTGTCCAGTGGTGAGATGATTGGAGGACAGTGACCTCATTGTCCAGTGGTGAGATGATTGGAGCTCCAGTGGTGAGATGATTGGAGGACAGTGACCTCATTGTCCAGTGGTGAGATGATTGGAGCTCCAGTGGTGAGATGATTGGAGTACAGTGACCTCATTGTCCAGTGGTGAGATGATTGGAGCTCCAGTGGTGAGATGATTGGGAGGACAGTGACCTCGTTGTCCAGTGGTGAGATGATTGGAGATCCAGTGGTGAGATGATTGGAGGACAGTGACCTCATTGTCCAGTGGTGAGATGATTGGAGCTCCAGTGGTGAGATGATTGGAGGACAGTGGTGAGATGATTGGAGGACAGTGACCTCATTGTCCAGTGGTGAGATGATTGGAGCTCCAGTGGTGAGATGATTGGAGGACAGTGACCTCATTGTCCAGTGGTGAGATGATTGGAGATCCAGTGGTGAGATGATTGGAGTACAGTGACCTCATTGTCCAGTGGTGAGATGATTGGAGATCCAGTGGTGAGATGATTGGAGGACAGTGACCTCGTTGTCCAGTGGTGAGATGATTGGAGATCCAGTGGTGAGATGATTGGAGGACAGTGACCTCATTGTCCAGTGGTGAGATGATTGGAGATCCAGTGGTGAGATGATTGGAGGACAGTGACCTCGTTGTCCAGTGGTGAGATGATTGGAGGACAGTGACCTCATTGTCCAGTGGTGAGATGATTGGAGCTCCAGTGGTGAGATGATTGGAGGACAGTGACCTCATTGTCCAGTGGTGAGATGATTGGAGCTCCAGTGGTGAGATGATTGGAGTACAGTGACCTCATTGTCCAGTGGTGAGATGATTGGAGCTCCAGTGGTGAGATGATTGGGAGGACAGTGACCTCGTTGTCCAGTGGTGAGATGATTGGAGATCCAGTGGTGAGATGATTGGAGGACAGTGACCTCATTGTCCAGTGGTGAGATGATTGGAGCTCCAGTGGTGAGATGATTGGAGGACAGTGGTGAGATGATTGGAGGACAGTGACCTCATTGTCCAGTGGTGAGATGATTGGAGCTCCAGTGGTGAGATGATTGGAGGACAGTGACCTCATTGTCCAGTGGTGAGATGATTGGAGCTCCAGTGGTGAGATGATTGGAGCTTTGTGACATGGTGACATTATCCTACTGGAAGGAGCCATCAGAAGATGGAGACACTGTAGTCATAAAGGGATGGACATGGTCAGCAACAATACTCAGGTAGGGCGTGGTGATTAAACCATGCTCAATTGGTACTAGGGGGCCCAAAGTGTGCCAAGAAAATATCCCCCCACACCATCACACCACCAATACTGTAGCCAATGGAAATGGAGATGGCAGGTCGGCTCCCAGGCTGCAGGAGACCATAACAAATTGGCTCATGTAAGGCCCCATAAACCGGCAGTTTGGGAGGATTTATTTTGGATGAAATTAACACGATGTATAATTTTGCAACTTTTTTTTTTATTTTAATTTTTTTAACAATTTCGGGCAAATAAGAAAAAAAATGTGCTAGGGAAAAATGTAATAATAATAAAAAAAAAAAAAAAAAAAAACGTATCTTCTTTTTTCTATACTATAATTATGGTCATTAATGTTGAATCTGTAATGTACACTTGCAAATTAATTTTAATGTCTTTTATAGCAATCTCTGCTGGTTTTCATGGGTATATTACTTGGGGCATTTTTTTACGGTCTTTACTGTACATTTCCATGTTGCTAACTGTGTTTCTCTTCTTTTGTAAATTTCTACGATGAAAATTTCAATAATAATATTAGAATAAAAAAAAAAAAGCATTATTGTTATAACAAATCAAATACAAAAAAAAAAATCAAATAAAAACACGAATTGTTACTGTTAAAAAAAAAATGTAAAAACTACATCAAAAACATTGTTTAAAAAAATGGTAAAAACAAACAAAAAAATAATTGTTCAAAAAATCAAATAAAAAAAAAAAAAGGTTTATTGTTAAAAAAATTGTAAAAAACGAAATAAAAAAACAAAGAGGTATTGTTAAAAATAAAAAAAAAATAACAAAGCAAAAGGAGTTATTGTTAAAAAAAATTGTAAAAAACTAAATTAAAAAACAGAGTTATTGTTAAAAATAACAAAGCAAAAGGAGTTATTGTTAAAAAAAATGGTCAAAAAAAATAAAAAATAAAAAATAAAAAGACAAAAAGAAGAAGAAGGGCAGCACAGTGGTGTAGTGGTTAGCACTTTCGCCTAGCAGAAATAGGAACACTGGTTCAAATCCCGACCACGACACCACCTGCCTGGAGTTTGCATGTTCTCCCTGTGCCTGCGTGGGTTTCCTCCGGGTTTCCTCCCACACTCCAAAGACATGCTGGTAGGTTAATTAGATCCTGTCGAAAAAAATTGGCCAGATATGTGTATGTTGTATGTGTTTGTAAGCGCGTCGGGACCCCATGGGGTAAAGGGCCGCGCTATACCGTAGATGGACACCAGTGGTAAAAAGCGCCCTGAGGTGATTCAGTTTGCATAGGTAGCATAGCATTCATTTTTTTTTGAATGAACGAATGAGTACTTGTAAGAAATTGTAAAAAAAACAAAAAAAAAAAACAAACAACAAAATATTGTTAAAAAATTTGTAAAAAAAAAAAATAAAAAACAAAAAAAGAGATTAGATTAAAAAAACAAAAAACAAAAATAAAAATAAAAAACAAAAAAGGTATTGTTTAAAAAAAAAAAGACAAAAAGTTATTGTTAAGAAAAAAATGGTAAAAAAAAAAACAAAACAAAATATTGTTAGAAAAATTGTAAAAATAAATCAAAAACAAAAAAAAAGAGATTAGAATAAAAAAAATAAAAAATGGTAAAAACGAAATCAAAAACAAAAAGCTTTAAAAAAAAAATAAATAAATAAAAAAATCAATAGTTACAAATAAATATCAGTACAGTAAAAATCGACAGGCGAGACTTTCCAGCACATTAAGAAGACACCAGCGATTTTTTTCAGGTTTTGTATGGCGGGCTGCCCTTTCCTCCTCGCGGTCAGGCGGTCTGCGACAGTGCCCCCCCCCCTCTTGCGCCGGCTCCCCTGGACACAGCTGATAAGCTGAGTAAAACAGCGACCTTTCCTCGCAGGAAATCAGAACAGCAGACAGGGCTTAAGAGAAGTTGCCATGGTAACCCCTCTTGTACGACATCCCATGTTATATTGTGCAATGCCTGCATTGTGTGCAGCCACTGGACCAGATATCCCTGCAGCCGGGAATAGAGAGGGCGAGGGGAAGGCGACCGCCGCGGGGACCGCGATATCCGGCAAAGTCCCCACCGGCTGCTGACCTTCAATGTGCCAACAACATTGTAACATTGTAACAATTACCACAATTATTATTATTAAGATTTTTTTTTTAGACTCAAAGTAAATTATGTCCTTATAGAGGAATGTTACAGGCAAATAACAGACAAGCCTCATTGCTGACAATGGTGGGAAGGGTCACCGGGAGATATAGAGGGGGTAAATCTCCCTAACGGGGACAAAGACAGCAATAAAAACCTGACAGGGGGGTCCAATCCCGCTACACTTCATCCAACACTAAAAAAAAAATAGTTATGCCTTCGGTAATAATATAAAAAAAAAGACAAGTAAGATCAGAAGCTTCCAGCAATTTGCACAGATCAGCTTCACGTCACATTGTACAGCAATAGTTACAGGATAATTAACAGGAACATATTGCTGACCCCAGAAAAACACATTGTTCTGTGTTGCTGTAGAGGACAAAGAAATCCCTAGGGGGCGCTCACAGTAATATAGGAATCCCCAAATGAACTGCTCAGTGAAATGCCCCTTCATGAAGAAGGGTCTCCTTATCAGTGCTGGAACCAGGTCATCCAGTTTCCAGGGCGAAGACAGGCGGAGGAGGGGATCAGGCCAACAAAAGAGAGTTTTATATTGGTGCACAAATATGGGGGGGGGAAAGGTGTCCCTGTGTCAGTGGTGTCATTAGACGGAAAGAATGCAGCTGTGTCGGTGGTGTCACTGGAAAGAAAAATGTCCCAGTGTCGGGTGTCACTGGAAAGAAAAATGTCCCAGTGTCAGTGGTGTCACTGGAAGAAAAACATCCCAGTTTTGGTGGTGTCACTGGAAGGAAAAATGTCCCAGTGTCAGTGGTGTCCCTGGAAAGAAAATGTCCCAGTGTCAGTGGTGTCACTGGAAGGAAAATGTCCCAGTGTCGGTGGTGTCACTGGAAGGAAAATGTCCCAGTGTCGGTGGTGTCACTGGAAGGAAAATGTCCCAGTGTCGGTGGTGTCACTGGAAGGAAAATGTCCCAGTGTCGGTGGTGTCACTGGAAGGAAAAATGTCCCTGCATCAGTTGTATCATTGGAAAGAAACAAATTTGCTGTTGTCATGGTGTCACTGGGAGGAAAAAAATTTCTCTGTGTTATTGAAGTCACTGGAAGGAAGAAATTTCCCCACTGTCATGGTGTCACTGGAAGGAAAAATGTCCCTTTGTCGGTGGTGTCACTGGAAGGAAAAATGTCCCAGTGTCGGTGGTGTCCCTGGAAAGAAAATGTCCCAGTGTCAGTGGTGTCACTGGAAGAAAGAATGTCCCTGTGTCGGTGGTGTCACTGGAAGAAAAATATCCCTTTGTCGGTGGTGTCACTGGAAGGAAAAATGTCCCAGTGTCAGTGGTGTCCCTGGAAAGAAAATGTCCCAGTGTCAGTGGTGTCACTGGAAGGAAAATGTCCCAGTGTCGGTGGTGTCACTGGAAGGAAAATGTCCCAGTGTCGGTGGTGTCACTGGAAGGAAAATGTCCCAGTGTCGGTGGTGTCACTGGAAGGAAAATGTCCCAGTGTCAGTGGTGTCACTGGAAGGAAAAATGTCCCTGCATCAGTTGTATCATTGGAAAGAAACAAATTTGCTGTTGTCATGGTGTCACTGGGAGGAAAAAAAATTCTCTGTGTTATTGAAGTCACTGGAAGGAAGAAATTTCCCCACTGTCATGGTGTCACTGGAAGGAAAAATGTCCCTTTGTCGGTGGTGTCACTGGAAGGAAAAATGTCCCAGTGTCGGTGGTGTCCCTGGAAAGAAAATGTCCCAGTGTCAGTGGTGTCACTGGAAGAAAGAATGTCCCTGTGTCGGTGGTGTCACTGGAAGAAAAATATCCCTTTGTCGGTGGTGTCACTGGAAGGAAAAATGTCCCAGTGTCAGTGGTGTCACTGGAAGAAAAAATGTCCCAGTGTCGGTGGTGTCTCTGGAAGAAAAATATCCCTGTGTCAGTGGTGTCACTGGAAGAAAAACATCCCAGTTTTGGTGGTGTCACTGGAAGGAAAAATGTCCCAGTGTCAGTGGTGTCCCTGGAAAGAAAATGTCCCAGTGTCAGTGGTGTCACTGGAAGAAAGAATGTCCCTGTGTCGGTGGTGTCACTGGAAGAAAAATGTCCCTTTGTCGGTGGTGTCACTGGAAGGAAAAATGTCCCAGTGTCAGTGGTGTCACTGGAAGAAAAAATGTCCCAGTGTCGGTGGTGTCTCTGGAAGAAAAATATCCCTGTGTCAGTGGTGTCACTGGAAGAAAAATGTCCCAGTGTCGGTGGTGTCACTGGAAGGAAAATGTCCCAGTGTCGGTGGTGTCACTAGAAGGAAAAATGTCCCAGTTTTGGTGGTGTCACTGGAAGGAAAATTGTCCAAGTGTCAGTGGTGTCACTGAAAGGAAAATTGTCCCAGTGTCGGTGGTGTCACGAGAAGAAAAATGTCCCAGTGTGGGTGGTGTCACTGGAAGGAAAAATGTCCCTGTGTGGGTGGTGTCACTGGAAGGAAACATGTCCCTTTATCGTGGTGTATACAGGGAGACAATGCCAGACATACGGAGGAACACATTTTGGGTTTGCATACTTTTTTAAAGAACCTTTTGGCCATTACATACACAAAACATTTTTGCTGGAGTTCCACTTTAAACACCGCTGATCTCACCGCCGCAGCGGGACCGCGCCGCCTCCAGCGCTGCCACGAATTTCCGCGGCCGCAGAAGCAGACGACTGACCAAACACAATGCCGCGCCAATTACAAGGAGAGCGGATGAAGACATTCTATGTAACAGTTTTGATTCATTGTGAGAAAAAAAATAATAATGTCTGTAAATTACTGTAATGAGTCCAGAAAAACATCATCAACGTATCTCATCCTCAGACAGCAGGGACAAGGCCTACGTTACACAACGGGGGGCCCCGGGGGAAGAGGACGAGCCTTTCCCGCCATGGCCTAAAAGCGTTCGTCACTCATTGTAAGTCTCACCCCAAACTGACTGATTACAAAGAAAGTGTTTAACCACTTCAGTGCTGGAAGGTTTTACCCCCTCACTTCATGACTAGGCCATTCTTTGCTATTCAGCACTGCGCTATTTTAACTGGTATTTGCGACGTCATGGAATGCTGTACCCAATGGAAATTTATATAATTTTTTTTCACACAAATGGAGCTTTATTTTGGTGGTATTTGATCACAACTGGGGTTTTTTTTATTTATTTTTATTATTATATTTTTATTATATAAACCAAAAAAAAAAAAAAAAAAGAAAGAAAATGTTTAAAAAATAAAGAAAATGTTTAAAAAAAAGAAAATGTTGAAAAAAAAAAAAAAAATGTTGAAAAAAAAAAAAAAGAAAATGTTTAAAAAAAAAAAAAAAAATTTTTAAAAAAAAAAAAAAAGAAAATGTTGAAAAAAAAAAAAGAAAATGTTGAAAAAAAAAATAAGAAAATGTTGAAAAAAATAAAAATCTGTTGTTACTTTCTGCTATAAAACATATCCAATTAAAAAACAAAATCAAATTATTTCAAACTTTTGGCCAAATAGTTTTCCGCTATATGTCTTTGGTGGGGAAAAAAAGCCCCCAATAAGAGTATATTGATTGGTTTGTGTGAAAGTTATACCACCATCTACAAGCTATGGGATATGTACTGGAATGTATTGGTATTTTTTTATACTAGTAATGGCGACTTAGAATGGGACTGCGTTAGTGCGGCGGACAATCTGACACTGCCTGATTGACACTGTCATCACCAGTGACACGTATACAGTGATAACTATACACTGTCACTGTACTAATGACACTGACCGGGAAGGGGTAAACATGAAGGGTGATCAAGGGGATAAACGTGTGCCTAATAATGTGTAACGTTTTATTTTGTATTTATCATTTTTTATTTTTATTTTTTTTTTTTTTTTTTATTTTTTTTTTTTTTTTAATGGTTGAACTGGATGGACTTGTGTCTTTTTAGCCTAGCTAACTATGTAACTATGTAATGTATGCTGCTTTTACTAAAGTTCTCTTTGTTTCTTATCCCTGCTTAGCAGGGATAAGAAACAAAAATTGTTCCCTCTGTACAGAGCTCTGTGTTTGTCAACAGCCAATCAGCATGTCCGGCCCAGCCATGAATCACTGTCCGGGATCAGCTGACATACTCCCGCTATGTACAATCACAGCTAATATTAGCCTAAACCCGGAAGCAGTGGTGGCTGGTGCTAAACTTGTGGGGGGGGGGGGGGGACGGCAAGCAAACCCCCCCCCCACCTCAAGGTCCGCACTAACCCCCCCCCCCCCATGGTCGCGGCTCCACGGCTTCCTCCCGACCAACCCGATCCGCCTCCTTAACCCGATTGGCCGGGAGAAGCAGGAAGATAAGCGAATTTTGATTCACTAGTGTCACAAGTGGGTGGGTTCAGGGCAAAGTGATCTGCGCCCCGAGCCCAACCTTTTTTCAAGCCAATTAGAGCCTCATGCTCTAATCATGTGGCTTGAAAGAAAAAATAACTCAAAGAAACCTATGAGTCCGGCGCCCCGCGTGCAAACTGGGGTGGGGGGGGGGTGCCCCAGCACTTCTTATGGACTGTCTACTCCTGCCTGGAAGGCAGCAATCTACAGGTATGTCGCTTTACCTGCCCAGGTGCCCGCCCACAGTACATTGCAGGTGAGCGGTTCACAAGTGCTTAAGGAAAAGGAAGGATGAATTAAAAGTGAAATACCAGCAAAAACTTTTTTTTCTTTTTAACAGTGGACAGTGCAGTCTCCATTTGGAGAAGGAATAGGCGGGAGGAACAGGGGAGAGCCTAGCTATTTTAGGCTATGGGGGCTGTGCATTTCTATGGATGCACACAGTGTGGGGAAACCCAACTCCAGCCCCTGCAAGCAAGGGTGGCTCCATTGGATGCTGCAAGAGAGAAAGGGGCCACCCTGAAGCTGAAAATATAGGCTACTGAAGTTCGTCACCGTTTCACGGCTGTACGCAATTCTAAGGTTTGACATGTTGGGTAGCTATCTAGGGGGGCAGAGGACACTGCTGTGGGGGGGAGGGTGAGAGGGGCAGAGGAAACTGCTGTGGGGGGGGGGTGAGAGGGGCAGAGGACACTGCTTCTTTGGGTGAGAGGGGCAGAGGACACTGCTGTGCAGGGGGTAGAGGTGAGAGGGGCAGAGGACACTGCTGTGGGGGAAGGAGAAAGGGGCAGAGGACGCTGCTGTGAGGGGGGGGAGGGGGGCAGAGGACAGTGTTGTGGGGGAAGGTGAAAGGGGCAGAGGATACTGCTGTGGGGGGGGTGAGAGGGGCAGAGGACACTGCTGTGCAGGGGGTGGAGGTGAGAGGGGCAGAGGACACTGCTGTGGGGGGGGGGGAGTGAGAGGGGCAGAGGACACTGCTGTGGGGGGGAGGATGAGAGGGGCAGAGGACACTGCTGTGGGGGGGAGGGTGAGAGGGGCATAGGACACTGCTTCTTTGGGTGAGAGGGGCAGAGGACACTGCTGTGGGGGGGAGGTAAAAGGGGCAGAGGACACTGCTGTGGGGGGGGGGGGGGTGAGAGGGGCAGAGGACAGTGTTGTGGGGGAAGGTGAAAGGGGCAGAGGATACTGCTGTGGGGGGGGGGGGTGAGAGGGGCAGAGCACACTCATGTGGGGGGGGGGGGGGGTGGGTGAGAGGGGCAGATGACACTGCTGTGGGGGGGGGGGGGGGGGGGACGGAGGTGAGAGGATCTGACAGCGAAAGGGTTAAACAGTATGCCTGGTACAAACGCTGCCCCGTGTGGTCATTCATTGAAGCGGATCACCAACTTTGGCATCTTTCTATAAATGGGAGCCCCTCCCCCTTTCAATTTGCAGAGTAGCATTATTTCCACCCAACGATTTAATCTGTAATCTCCACGCCATCCATATTTTCCAGCTCGTCTTTTCGGAGACAAACGGCGCAGCTTTCAGGCCAGAAGCGAGCAATCCGCTATCGTTCTGCAGCGGCAATGTCACCATCTTTCATTCAATTTGTTAAAGCACCGGCGGTATGCTCTATTTAATTTGTTAAAGTGATGTTACGACGCTCTATTGGGCACGCTGGTGCAAAAGCGACATGAAATTGTTAATGTGACATTGCTGTACTCCATTCCATTCATTAATGAGATGCAGTGCGGCGCCCTCCGATGGAGCTCTCCCAGGATCCAGAGGGCACCAGGGCAGCCCAGGAAGCTCTGACCTTTCTGAGATGGAAAAAGCGGCACAGCTTAGCACCACAAATTTAGCTAAAAGACAAACCTCTTCACTCCACTACCTTCTCAACCCCCCCTTCTTCCCTCCTCCACTACCTTCCCAACCCCCCCTTCTTCCCTCCTCCACTACCTTCCCAACCCCCCTTCTTCCCTCCCCCACTACCTTCCACACCCCCTTCTTCCATCCCCCACTACCTTCCCAACCCCCCCTTCTTCCCTCCTCCACTACCTTCCCAACCCCCCCTTCCCTCCTCCACTACCTTCCCAACCCCCCCTTCTTCCCTCCTCCACTACCTTCCCAACCCCCCTTCCCTCCTCCACTACCTTTCCAACCCCCCCTTCTTCCCTCCCCCACTACCTCTCCAACCCCCCCTTCTTCCCTCCCCCACTACCTTTCCAACCCCCCCTTCTTCCCTCCTCCACTACCTTCCCAACCCCCCCCCTTCTTCCCTCCCCCACTACCTTCCCAACCCCCCCTTCTTCCCCCCTCCACTACCTTCCCAACCCCCCCCCTTCTTCCCTCCCCCACTACCTTCCACACCCCTCTTCTTCCCTCCCCCACTACCTTCCCAACCCCCCCTTCTTCCCTCCTCCACTACCTTCCCAACCCCCCCTTCCCTCCTCCACTACCTTCCTAACCCCCCCTTCTTCCCTCCTCCACTACCTTCTCAACCCCCCCTTCTTCCCTCCCCCACTACCTTCCCAACCCCCCTTCTTCCCTCCCCCACTACCTTCCCAACCCCCCTTCTTCCCTCCTCTACTACCTTCCCAACCCCCCCCCCTTCTCTCCTTCTCCACTACCTTCCCAACCTTCCCAACCCACCTTCCCTCCTCCACTACCTTCCCTACCCCCCCCCCATTCTTTCCTCCTCCACTACCTTCCCAATCCCCCCCCCCACCTTCCCAACCCCATCATTGGTGTCAGTGGGAGGAATAGTTTCCCATCATTGGTGTCAGTGGGAGGAATAGTTCCCCATCATTGGTATCAGTGGGAGGAATAGTGTCCCATCATTGGTGTCAGTGGGAGGAATAGTTTCCCATCATTGGTGTCAGTGGGAGGAATAGTGTCCCATCATTGGTGTCAGTGGGAGGAATAGTGCCCCATCATTGGTGTCAGTGGGAGGAATAGTGCCCCAAGGGCTGGATAAATGCTGCATCTGCCCCACAATCCACAGTTTGGAGACCATTCCCCCGTAGTGTGCACTTCCCACCTCTTCTCATCGCCCATTTAAAGCTTAAGTTCACCTTTACAAAAAAAAAAAGGGGCCACCTGTAGACAAAACAAACTGTGTAGCTTTGACCAAAGTTGGATAACACCCTTGCTATAGGTGTAGGCTTTTTATGTACCTCCTAAAGTCTTGCTGAAAACCACCCAGAGCATAACCTTGTCCTGCCTGGTTGCTAGGATGTTGCTAAGAAACTCCCAGCCTTTACTGCTCACCCTCTTTATCACAGGAGCAAGCTCAACCCCCCTCCCCCCCTGCCACGCGTGTGGTCCGCTGTCCCCTTCACTGCAGCATCCCGGAGCTGAGCCACAGAAACAGGGGAGAGAGACCACAGGGGAGGGGGTTTGAATCAGCTGGGAGGGTCTTAGCAACAGTCTAGCAACAAGGCAGGAAAGGGGGTTGCCAGGCTTTGGGAGGTACATAAATGGCCTACACCTATAGCAAGGGTGTTATTCAATTTTGGTCAAAGCTGCACAGTTTGTTTTTATCTACAGGCGCCTCTCACCTGCATAGGCAGTTCTTTTGGAAAAGGTGAATCATCCCTTTAAATGACTGACACCAATTATGGGAAGAGAATTGTCACCTTGTTCATAAGAATGTCTCGTCCTCCCCCCTCCCCCACCCAAAAAAATACAAGGAGCCCTGGCGGTCCTTAACTTCCGAATGGCAATCAATGCTCTCACCGCTGTAATCGCTCGTATCCAGAGATACCGACATAATTATCGGCAAATGTCAGAGCTTCCTGTTAAGGATAAAGTGTATCTAAAATCAAAACTAGATGATTAGTTTTGGATGGCGAGGGGGGGGGAAGGTCACCCACCCCGCCAATTCCTTATCACCGCCTGCGCTCCCGTAGGGGAGGGTCAAACCCTCCATTAGTCCCGGTAACCTAAATCAAAAAGTGAAAAAAGTGACGGCAAAATACCGAATTTTGAGTTGGCACCGAAACGTTCCAGCAACAACTGAAAGATGATTTCCAAACACGTTTTGAGAGATTTGTTCCCACTTCCTGTGGGGTCTCCAGGACAGGAAGTAAAAGGAAAAAATCTTCAAAAAAGGGGATAAAAAAAAAAAAAATTTGACCAAAATTTTTACCTTTTCCTTCCAAAATGAAAAAAAATAGTTTTGGGTTTAGATATACACTCACCGGCCACTTTATTAGGTACACCAGTTTAAACGCTTGGTAACACAAATTGCTAATCAGCCAATCACATAACAGCAACACAATGCATTTAGCAAGCAGTGTTTTGTTGACTAAAATATAGGTGGGAAGGTGGGTAGAAGGTGAAACCAAGGGACGGTGTTCGGAGGTGGGTAGGGGGTGGAACCAAGGGACGGTGTTCGGAGGTGGGTAGGGGGTGGAACCAAGGGACGGTGTTCGGAGGTGGGTAGGGGGTGGAACCAAGGGACGGTGTTCGGAGATTGGGTAGGGGGTGGAACCAAGGGACGGTGTTCGGAGGTGGGAAGGGGGTGGAACCAAGGGACGGTGTTCGGAGGTGGAACCAAGGGACGGTGTTCGGAGGTGGAACCAAGGGACGGTGTTCGGAGGTGGAACCAAGGGACGGTGTTCGGAGGTGGAACCAAGGGACGGTGTTCGGAGGTGGAACCAAGGGACGGTGTTCGGAGGTGGAACCAAGGGACGGTGTTCGGAGGTGGGTAGGGGGTGGAACCAAGGGACGGTGCTAGGGGTGGGACCAAGGGAGCGGTGCTCGGAGGTGGGTAGGGGGTGGAACCAAGGGACGGTGCTAGGGGTGGGACCAAGGGAGCGGTGCTCGGCGGTGGGTAGGACCACAGGAGCGGTGCTCAAGGGTGGGTAGAGGGTGGGACCAAGGGAACGGTGCTCAGAGGTGGGTAGAGGGTGGGACCAAGGGAACGGTGCTCAGAGGGTGGGACCAAGGGAACGGTGCTCGGGGGTGGGACCAAGGGAACGGTGCTCGAGGGTGGGTGGATGTGAGACCAAATGGACGGTGCTCGGAGGTGGGTAGAGGGTCGGACCAAGGCAACGGTGCTCAGAGGTGGGTAGGGGTGAAACCAAGAGACGGTGCTCGGAGGTAGGTAGGGGGTGGGACCACGGGAGCGATGCTCAAGGGCAGGTAGGGGGTGGGTCGGACCAAGGCAATGGTGCTCGGAGGTAGGTAGGGGGTGGAACCAAGGGATGGTGCTCGGAGGTGAGACCAAGGGAATGGTGCTCAGGGGTGGGTAGGGGGTGGAACCAAGGGAACGGTGCTCGGGGGGTGGGACCAAGGGAACGGTGCTCGGGGGGTGGGACCAAGGGAACGGTGCTCGGGGGGTGGGACCAAGGGAACGGTGCTCGGGGGGTGGGACCAAGGGAACGGTGCTCAAGGGTGGGTAGGGGATGGGACCAAAGAAAAGGGTGCTCAGGAGGTGGGTGGGGGGGTGAGACCAAATGGACGGTGCTCGGAGGTGGGTAGAGGGTCGGACCAAGGCAACGGTGCTCAGAGGTGGGTAGAGTGTGGGACCAAGGGAACGGTGCTCGGGGGTGGGACCAAGGGAACGGTGCTCAGGAGGTGGGTGGATGCGAGACCAAATGCACGGTGCTCGGAGGTGGGTAGAGGGTCGGACCAAGGCAACGGTGCTCAGAGGTGGGTAGGGGTGAAACCAAGAGACGGTGCTCGGAGGTAGGACCACGGGAGCGATGCTCAAGGGCAGGTAGGGGGTGGGTCGGACCAAGACAATGGTGCTCAGAGGTAGGTAGGGGGTGGAACCAAGGAATGGTGCTCGGAGGTGAGACCAAGGGAATGGTGCTCAGGGATGGGTAGGGGGTGGGACCAAGGGAACGGTGCTCGGGGGGTGGGACCAAGGGAACGGTGCTCGGGGGGTGGGACCAAGGGAACGGTGCTCGGGGGGTGGGACCAAGGGAACGGTGCTCGGGGGGTGGGACCAAGGGAACGGTGCTCGGGGGGTGGGACCAAGGGAACGGTGCTCGGGGGGTGGGACCAAGGGAACGGTGCTCAAGGGCGGGTAGGGGATGGGACCAAGGAAACGGTGCTCAGGAGGTGGGTGGGTGAGACCAAATGGACGGTGCTCGGAGGTGGGTAGAGGGTCGGACCAAGGCAACAGTGCTCAGAGGTGGGTAGGGGTGGAACCAAGAGACGGTGCTCGGAGGTAGGTAGGGGGTGAAACCAAGGAATGGTGCTCGGAGGAGAGACCAAGGGAATGGTGCTCGGGGGTGGGACCACAGGAGCAATGCTCAAGGGCAGGTAGGCAGGGGTCGGACTAAGGCAATGGTGCTCGGAGGTAGGTAGGGGGTGGAACCAAGGGATGGTGCTCGGAGGTGAGACCAAGGGAATGGAGCTCAGGGGTGGGTAGGGGGTGGAACCAAGGGACGGTGCTCAGGGGTATGACCAAGGGAACGGTTCTCGGAGATGGGTAGGTGGTGGAATCAAGGGATGGTGCTCAGAGATTGGTAGGGAATGGAGATCAGGGGTGATTTGGCAGAAGTGAGTACCTGCACCTATTCCCTGAAGAAAAAAGCCCTGGTAAGGGTTAAACCTATCCTACAGACACAGGAGCAGTTGCTGGTGAGGAAGGGGCGGAGCCAAGGTATAATGGAGAGGCATAGGTTCCCAGCTGTGCCATGAAGGAGCCCTTTAATTAAAGCCTGCATCCCGTCACTTTGATGTGACCCGCGGTAGGATAGCGGCAATAAGGAGTAGACTTTGTTATGAGTATTAATTAAATGTAATCTGCCGTGCCGGCATTATGGAGGCCTCTTTGCTTCTGCTAACAAAACATAAATAAGTAAAGCCTTTGTTTGCTCTCTGCTCATTGTCTCCGGCTTCTGTCTACAGCGCCGTCGCTGCCTTTGAATAAAAGCGGCGGAATTAGAAGGCTCTGGGCTTTAAAATGCCTATAAATAAGCTTAATTCACTCTGCCAGCACGCTGGACTGGATTCAGCCCGGGAGGAACGCTGGACGGCTCCAGGAGACCGAAGACGGTTTTAATGGACTCCGAGCGCCACCACCGCCGTTCGCCCGCAACCGCGGGAATGAGCAGACGATCCTTCCTTTTTTATTTCGATGTCAGCATCTCTCTGTATGAATAGTACATGGAGCTACCCCCCCCCCCCCCAATCAGCTAACAGAACAGCAACAATAGAGGCTTGCTCAAAAAATTACAAACGCTTTATTTTTTAAAGTGAAATTCCACCCAAAAGTGAAAGTTCCACTTAACTGTCTCCCCCCCCCCCTTCCTCTGGTGCCACATTTGGCACCTTTCGGGGAGGGGGGGTGGGGGAGGGGGGGGGGGGGTGAAGGGGAGAGCTTTTTCTTGTTTTTTTTCTTGGGGGCCAATCAGCACTGTCCAGACAGAGGGTCAGGGGAAAATGAAAACTCCTCCTACAAGCTTGAACCAGACACTATCAGAAGTCACAATACTGCTATACAGTGGGACCTCGGATTGCAAGCAATGCAGTTTACGAGCGTTTTACAACACGAGCGATTTGCAAGCGTTGTCTCGCAAGACGAGCAGGATTCAAACCGCTGGGGGGGGGTGCAGTACCCAATTTGGCCAGAGGTGTCCCGAGTGTCTTCAGCGCCCCCCACACCTCTGGCCACATGCGGTACTGCATACACCGGCACCCCCGCACTTCTGGCCGCATGCGGTACTACATACACTGGCGCCCCCACACCTCTGGCCACATGCGGTACTGCATAGACCAGCCCCCCTGCACCTCTGGCCACATGCAGTACTGTATACACCGGCGCCCCCACACCTCTGGCCACATGCGGTACTGCATACACCGGCGCCCCCGCGCCTCAGGCCCCCCAATGTCTGCGTCTGTAGTCCCCCCCCCCTCTCTCTCTCTCTCTCTCTCTCTCTCTCTCTCTCTCTCTCTCCTGCCTCCAAGCGAGTGAGTACACCAAGGTAAAGGTAAAAAATAATTCTTCATATAAAGAATTAAAAAAAAAAAAAAAAAAAAAAAAACACCCCACAAAAATGTATAGTTAATTATTGTTTTTTGGTATTGATCATTTTCTTTTTCTTTTACAAGATTAAACAGCTTTTTTAAAATTGTATTATTTAGAGAAATTCTTTATTTAACTGAGAAATGTTTTATATGCTACATACAATATTTAGAAGAGTGACTGATCCTTCCTTCTTTTCTTTTCCGGTCTGATCTTTTAAGGCTTAAAATGTACACGGGATGTTTTACAACCTCCACTGAACAAGGAGGAGGGCTATTTTTGCTGGATGCTGGGGGATCTATTGTTGCTGGGGGGGGGGGGGGGGGGGGGGGGGGGGTAATGGTGCTGGGGGATCTACGGTTCTGGCGGATGTTTATTGTTTCTGGCTTTTGGATGGTCTACTGATGTAGAATGCTGTGGGACCTATTGTTTCTGGGGGGGGGGGGGGGGGGGGGGGTTATTGTTCCTGGCTGCATGTGATAGATTTTACTGCCTTTCTTGCCATACAATTTAGAGCTACAAAATGATGCTTGGTTCTGTGGGGGGTGGTACTGTGGGGGGGGGGGGGGGGGGGGGGGGGTGGTGACCAGGGACAGTGCTCGGGGGTGGGGACAAGGGACAGTGCTCGGGGGCGGATAGGGGCCAGGGACAGTGCTCGGGGGTGGATAGGGGCCAGGGACAAATGGTGACCAAGGTTGGGGGTGGGTCGATTACCTAACCTATTTTCTGGGCAAAAAAGGCCAAGTCCTGGGAGTGGGGCAACGGGACGGGGGGGGGGGTTATTGTTCCTGGATGTGGTAGATATTACTGCCTTTCTTGCCATACAATTTAGCACTACAAAATGATACTTGGTTCTGTGGGGGTGGTACTGTGGGGGGTGGAGACAAGGGACAGTGAGTGGGGACAAGGGGCAGTGCTCGGGGAGGGTAGGGGGCAGGGACAATGGGTGACCAAGGTGGGGGGTGGGTCTATTACCTAACCTATTTTCTGGGGAAAATAAGCCCAAAAAAAGTCCAGGTCCTGGGAGGGGGGCAACGGGACGGGATGGGGGGGGGGGGGGGTTATTGTTCCTGGATGTGGTCAATTTTACTGCCTTTCTTGCCATACAATTTAGCGCTACAAAATGATGCTTGGTTCTGTGGGGGTGGTACTGTGAGGGGTGGAGACAAGGGACAATGCTCGGGGGTGGATAGGGGGCAGGGACAATGGGTGACCTAACCTATTTTCTGGGGAAAAAAGCCCAGGTCCTGGGAGGGGGGCAACAGGATGGGGGGGGGGGGGGTAATTGTTCCTGGATGTGGTCGTTTTTCCTGCCTTTCTTGCCATACAGTTTAGCGCTACAAAATGATGCTTGGTTCTGGGGGGGTGGTACTGTGAGGGGGTGGAGACAAGGGACAATGCTCAGGGGTGGATAGGGGGCAGGGACAATGGGTTGGGGGGTGGGTCGATTACCTAACCTATTTTCTGGGGAAAAAAAGCCCAGGTCCTGGAAGGGGGGCAACGGGATGGGACTGGTGGTGGATGAGGGGGGGGGGGGGGGGGTAGCTTATTGTTATAGCAAAAAATAAAAAGGTTCCACAGTAGAAGTGGTTAATTTTTGCAACATTGAATAAATCCCGTTTCCCTTTTATTACGTGTGCTTACGCGTTTTACTTTACACGTGGCAATAATAAGAGGATTGTGGTGATAGAAAAGGACTTATAAGATGTGGCCTGAAAGCCGCCTGAGACCCACGTCCGGGAAATACCCGGAAGCCCTAAATACCGGAAAGAAAATCCCCCTCCCCCATGCAGCCAGCCAAACAAATAAAATAGACACATTAAAAATCCTCACTTTAAATGATCTCCCTTGTAAAACAAAACGCGCCCCAGCTGAAATCTACCGGCCGCTAGAATAGAGCGCGCTACAAATATTAATACGGCGAGGATGTGGGATTGAGAGATTAGAGCCGCGGTCTCTGGCAAGAGGATTATTTGGGGAGCGCTGGAGAGATTACCGGCGAGGAAAAAAAAAAAAAAAAGATTTTATCTAAATTGCTAAGAAAGGAGGAAGTGTGTTTTGCGGGATGGATGTGTGAGCGAGCGAGGCGGCACCGCGGGATTCTGGGTAAATAATTCAGCGAGCACAAAATAAAGACGTCGCTTTAATCCGTGTTCTGTGTCATTAATATTTGATTTCGGACAGAACAGCGGGCATTACGATGGCGGGCGGCAAACACCGCGCCGCATACAATCCGCATTGTTGTACGACGCCCAGATATTAAATAGCAGAGGCTTGTTCGCCGGTTACAATCGCGCGCTGTGCGGCGCGATATTAGCGTCTATTGTGCTGAATGATGCCAAATTATTTTTTTTGGGTTGCAAAATGCGTGCAGGATTATTAAAGCGCGATAAATGATTGGCTGCGTATTGTGCTCGGCCTTGTTTGTTCCGTATTGTTCTTCAAGTATCAAATTTAACCGTTTCCTGTCCAGTCCTGTTGTCCGTTTAATAGGGTCTGTATGCCCAGGGAAGGGGGGAGAGCACTGGGTGATCACGTGACCATTGTGATTGGCTTAGTATGAATGGAGAGATGTTTTCGACAGCGCGGTCACTGTGCTGGGAGCAATGCGGCGAGGGCGCTCTCAACACAGAAAGCTCCGCCACCCATTGACACATATGTGCGGCCTATGGGCGGTAAAACCCACCCCCTGTGCACATATGCTGGTCTTGTCTCCGCCCCCCTCCTGTAGTTTTCTGCAGGCAGCCTGTTGTAGTGGGTGGGGCTTGCTAGGTCCCTCCCACAAGTCCGCTCTCTCTCCTTATGCAGGGAAACTGGTCTCGTCTCCGCCCCCCTCCTGTAGTTTACTGCAGGCTGCCTATAGTGGGTGGAGCCTTCTAGGTCCCTCCCACAACTCTGCTCTCTCTTTGTGCAGGGGACTAGTCTTGTCTCATCCCCCTCCTGCAATTTTCTACAGGCAGCCTGTAGGGGGTGGAGCCTGCTGGGTCCCTCCCTCAACTCTGCTCTCTCCCCTAATGCAAGGAGACTGGTCTTGTCTCTGCCCCCTCCTGTAGTTTTCTGTAGTGGGTGGAGCCTGCTGGGTCCCCCCACAACTCTGCTCTCTCCTTGTGCAGGAGACTGGTCTCGTCTCCGCCACCTTCTGTAGTTTTCTGTAGTGGGTGGAGCCTGCTGGACTCCCCCAACAGCTCTGCTCTCTCCTTGTGCAGGAGACTGGTCTCGTCTCCGCCACCTTCTGTAGTTTTCTGTAGTGGGTGGAGCCTGCTGGACTCCCCCAACAGCTCTGCTCTCTCCTTGTGCAGGAGACTGGTCTCGTCTCCACCTTCTGTAGTTTTCTGTAGTGGGTGGAGCCTGCTGGGTCCCTCCCTCACCTCTGCTCTCTCCTTGTGCAGGAGACTGGTCTTGTCTCCACCCCCTTCTGTAGTTTTCTTTAGTGGGTGGAGCCTGCTGGGTCCCTCCCTCACCTCTGCTCTCTCCTTGTGCAGGAGGGACTGGTCTTGTCTCCACCCCCTTCTGTAGTTTTCTTTAGTGGGTGGAGCCTGCTGGGTCCCTCCCTCACCTCTGCTCTCTCCTTGTGCAGGAGACTGGTCTTGTCTCCGCCCCTCCTGTAGTTTTCCGTAGTGGGTGGAGCCTGCTGGGTCCCCCCACAACTCTGCTCTCTCCTTGTGCAGGGAGACTGGTCTTGTCTCCGCCCCCTCCTGTAGTTTTCTGTAGTGGGTGGAGCCTGCTGGACTCCTCCCACAGCTCTGCTCTCTCCCCTTGTGCAGGAGTCTGGTCTTGTCCCCGCCCCTCCTGTCGTTTTCTGTAGTGGGTGGAGCCTGCTGGACTCCTCCCACAGCTCTGCTCTCTCTCTCCTTGTGCAGGGGGACTAGTCTCGTCTCCGCCCCCTCCTGTTGTGGGTGGAGCCTGTTGGTCCCCTCCCACAACTCTGCTCTCTCTCCTTGTGCAGGGAGACTGGCCATGTCTCCGCCCCCTACTGTAGTTTTCTACAGGCAGCCTGTAGTGGGTGGAGCAAAGACATTTGTTGTACATAAATTGGATTTATATCCTTTGCAGCTAGTAAGGAATTTAATTTTCAATTATTTTAAAATTACAATATAATTTGTGCAGCATTCAAATATGTTATTTTTTTTTTCTTTGCCTCCTCCCCTCCCCCCATGAAAGTTGAATGACCCTTTAAGGGGGAATGATAAATTCTCCCAATCTTGGGACTATTGGCCTCCAATCCCCCGCCAAGTACTGATTATAGAAATAGTCCCGCCTGGTAATCAACAGTAATGTTCAGTAAATCTCTCAGTGATACATTGTAAAGCCACAAAGGTTTCCGGCTGATGACGCGCGGCCGCGGGGGGGGGGAGTGCGCAGGGTTAATGCAGCCACGAAAAGGTGTTAAATGATACAGCGCGGCCGCAAAACACAAGTTCACAACACTACACAGCGCTGAAACCGATTAGCTCAGGAAGATAAAATGCGGTCAAATCCAGACGTTCGCCGCAATACGCACGGAAACAAGGACGTATGGCGAGATGCGAACGTACAGAAGGTCATCAGATGGGGAAGTATAAAAAAAAAAAAAGAAAAAGCGCATTGTTCTGCATTCGGCATTTTATTAATGTGATTTTTATGTTACCCTTTAAAAAGAAAGTCACATACGTAAGACGCGGCGTAAGTAATTAAAGCGACCTCAGCGCCGTTATTTCATCGCAGTAACAGACTTAAAATTGACCAATTGCACAATAGATAAATATAAAAGTGTAACTCCAGTTTTAATGAGGACAAAAAATCCCCTCCGGGTGATCTCGGAACATTGCAGGGATTGTAGCAAACTTTGTTGCAGATTCCTCCCTTTTGTGATTCTGAAGAAGGTCCTGAATCACCTGCTGGTGGCGCTGTGGTTCCCTGGGCAGAGGGTTGTAGTATCTACCAGCGGATATTCTCCCAACAGCCAGCAGATCCCAATAATCTCCACCTAATGCTGGCTGCTGGGAAGGTATTTAGTTCCTCCCCTACTAGTGCCTCTTGCATCATCAGTGTTTTGCTCTCTCTCTGTGTCCATGTAATTATCGATCAGCTGCTGCGCTTGCAGGACTCTAATGAGGAAAGTGGCAGGGTCTGCATCCCTTTAGATGCGATTTCCCTTTGAAAGCATATCTCACCAAAAAATACAAATTTTTGTTGAAGGGGATGCCGAAAATCTAAATTCTGGGAAAATTAGTCAGCCAATCACACAAGAAGAAAATTACATTTCTGGGGGGCATTTTGTATACCACCTGTGTACAGAGCGCATCCAGATGGCCATATTGCATTTTACAGAAAATTACAGCGGCTGTAACAACATTCAATTATAAAATGGCTTGTGTTGCAATTGTATACACTTTTTTTTTTTTTTTATTTGCAATTTTTTTTCCCCTCACAAAAGTGTATTTACCCTTTAACCCTTGGGGAGTATCTCATCAAAACTAAAATTCCTATTGCAGAGGATGCCCAATATAAATTTAAATATTTTCTTTTGTTTCTATATATATATATATATATTAGTTTTAATTTAATTTGTTTTTTTTAAATGTATATATATATAAAAATTATATATAATTTGTGTGTATATATATATTACATATAAATATATATATTTATATATATATATATATATATATATATATATATATATATATATATATATAAAATAATATATTTCTTTTTCTTATTTTATATATATATGTATGTGTATATATATATATATAAAAATATTTATTATTTTTATTTATATAAATAAATATATTAAAAACACACATACATACATACATACACATACACACACACACACACACACACAGTATATATTATTAAATATATATATGAGTTTTTGTGATGTGTGTGTGATATATAATCACACACACACACTTAAAAAAAATAATACGAAAAAAAACACAAAAAAAAAAATATAATAAAAAAAATAATAATTAATATATTATATATATATATATATATAATATATATATATATATTATATTATATATATATATATATATAAATAAAAAAGTTTTTGAAATTTATGTTTTATTATATATATATATTTTATTATAAATATTTATTTTGTTTAGTTTTTTTTTGTATTTGTTTTGTTTTTTTCGTATATTTTTTTTTTAATGTGTGTGTGATTATATATCACACACACACACACTACAAAAACTCATATTATATATATATAATATATAGTATATATATATAAATATATATATAATATATAATATTAAATATATAAAAATAATATGATTTTTATATTAATATTATTTTTAAAAAAAAATATGATTTTTTTTAATTTATTTTTTTACTTATTTATTGCAATATTTTTTCCCACTAAATTGAAGTTACCCTTTTAATGTAAAGTGGCAGCATTTTAAATGAATGGACTGTTTGGTTCACACTTGTGCCAGCTGCGTTCATTTCAATGGGCTTCCCTACTCACAGAAACATGGGAAAAGAAGTCTCTGCCTCTTTTTTTTTTTAAATCACGTAAAAATACGCCAGATGCGAGATTGTGCCACGCTTGCCAATGCAATGGGGGGGGGGGGGGGGCAATTAAGAATGGCACATGGTGTTGCGATTGCGGCTTGCCGTGTGCAAAAATACACGGTTGTGCCAATAACAATTCATGGCACAGACGTGACCCTGAGCCTATGGGTGGTGGTTTATGTAAAATTATTACTTTTGGTCAAGCATTCGGCTGGCGCCGGTCCTGAGTGTTTCCACCCATAAACAATAAACCAAATTTTCCGTACTTTGCCCTTTTTTTCCTATCCCGATCTGCCCTGCATTACAAAAAAATCCAGCACACCCCCCCCCCCCCCCCAACGCCAAATAAAAAAACAACTGTACGGCTATCCTGTCACATCGCACAAGTTAAACTCCAGACAGGACGGCGGCGTGGAATAAAAATGGCCGCCCATCGCTTTTTCATGATGTCTTTTCCCAGACGTCGTTGAATGTATTTAAGGGAAATGTTTAAGGATCCGGATTACGGTTACTGGCCGCCATTATTGGCTTTATGAGGTGATAAGAAATAAATCTCCACTCACACAATAACTTTTTAAGTGTAGTAGTAGGAATTTATTGTAGCCAGTGAGGCTCTTCTCCAAAAAACTCCCACCCCGAGAGCCCAGGCACCTGAAAATAAACGACACCAAGAGCCCAGGCACCTGAAAATAACCGGCACCGAGAGCCCAGGCACCTGAAAATAACCGACACCAAGAGCCCAGGCACCTGAAAATAACCGGCACCGAGAGCCCAGGCACCTGAAAATAACCGACACCAAGAGCCCAGGCACCTGAAAATAACCGGCACCGAGAGCCCAGGCACCTGAAAATAACCGGCACCGAGAGCCCAGGCACCTGAAAATAACCGGCACCGAGAGCCCAGGCACCTGAAAATAACCGACACCGAGAGCCCAGGCACCTGAAAATAACCGGCACCGAGAGCCAGAGCCCAGGCACCTGAAAATAACCGGCACCGAGAGCCCAGGCACCTGAAAATAACCGGCACCGAGAGCCCAGGCACCTGAAAATAACCAACACGAGGGCCCAGGCACCGGAAAATAACCGACACCGAGAGCCCATCACCTGAAAATAACCGACACGAGGGCCCAGGCACCGGAAAATAACCGACACCGAGAGCCCAGGCACCTGAAAATAACCGGCACCGAGAGCCCAGGCACCGGAAAATAACCGACACCGAGAGCCCAGGCACCTGATAATAACATACACCGGGAATGCCACCGCTTGAAAATAACCGACACCGAGAGCATCACCATCTAAAAATAACCAACACTTCATCCTATGCATCTGTATATACCTCATAGGCGCCTCAATAACAATTACCATGAATTGTACATGTGCATTAACCCCTCAGTGTCAGTCACAGCACAAATGTTAACCCCTCAGTGTCCAGGTTCCAGCACATGTGCATTAACCCCCCAGTGACCAGATTACAACACATGTGCATTAACCCCTCAGTGGCCAAGAGGCCACACATGCATTAACCCCTCAGTGTCCAGGTTCCAGCACATGTGCATTAACTCCTCGTTAACCAGATTACAGCACATGTGCATTAACCCCTCAGTGTCCAGGTTCCAGCACATGTGCATTAACTCCTCGTTAACCAGATTACAGCACATGTGCATTAACCCCTCAGTGGCCAGGTTCCAGCATATATGCATTAACCCCTTATTGTCCAGATTCCAGCACATGTGCATTAACTCCTCGTTGACCAGATTACAACATGTGCATTAACCCCTCAGTGGCCAGGTTCCAGCACATGTGCATTAACCCCTTAGTGTCCAGGTTCCAGCATATATGCATTAACCCCGTATTGTCCAGATTCCAGCACATGTGCATTAACTCCTCGTTGACCAGATTACAACACATGTGCATTAACCCCTCAGTGGCCAAGAGGCCACACATGCATTAACCCCTCAGTGTCCAGGTTCCAGCACATGTGCATTAACTCCTCGTTGACCAGATTACAACATGTGCATTAACCCCTCAGTGGCCAGGTTCCAGCACATGTGCATTAACCCCTTAGTGTCCAGGTTCCAGCATATATGCATTAACCCCTTATTGTCCAGATTCCAGCACATGTGCATTAACTCCTCGTTGACCAGATTACAACACATGTGCATTAACCCCTCAGTGGCCAAGAGGCCACACATGCATTAACCCCTCAGTGCCCAGGTTCCAGCACATGTGCATTAAACCGTTAGTGTCCAGGTTCCAGCACATGTGCATTAACTCCTCGTTGACCAGATTACAACATGTGCATTAACCCCTCAGTGGCCAGGTTCCAGCACATGTGCATTAACCCCTTAGTGTCCAGGTTCCAGCATATATGCATTAACCCCTTATTGTCCAGGTTCCAGCACATGTGCATTAACCCCTCAGTGTCCAGGTTCCAGCACATGTGCATTAACCCCTTAGTGTCCAGGTTCCAGCATATATGCATTGACCCCTTATTGTCCAGGTTCCAGCACATGTGCATTAACCCCCCAGTGTCCAGGTTCCAGCACATGTGCATTAACTCCTCATTGACCAGATTACAACACATGTGCATTAACCCCCCAGTGTCCAGGTTCCAGCACATGTGCATTAACTCCTCGTTGACCAGGTTCCAGCACATGTGCATTAACCCCTCAGTGTCCAGAATCCAGAACATGTTAACCACATTTCCACCCAGTCGCCAAGCGCACGCTTTAACCCCTCAGTGCCCAGAGTCTCCCAACACACGTGTGTGTTAACCCCTTGGTGAACAGTCCCCAGCACATATGTTCTGCATTAACCCCTCAGAGCCCAGTTTTGGATAAAGAAGTATTTTTAAATGGACAAGCAGATTAAAGCCCAACTCCGGGTTACACATTTTAAACAATTACAGTAACTGTCTCTTCCCCCGTATGATGAGGAGCCCCGGGAATAGAAGGAGACAATTGTCAGCAACACCCCCGAGCAATGGAAATCCCAACCCCCGTCACTTTTTGCTGGACGGCTTGGTCTGCATGTAAATGGGGGAGAAAAATACAAATAAAGCCAAAAGAAATTTATAAAAAAAAAATAAATGGAATTCTGTCACGGCAGGTATTAATACGATTCTCGCGATATTCGGCCTGAAATAAAAATGTATAAATCTCGATTCTCCACGGATGTTATTATTTGTATAAATAAATTCCGTCCTCCGTAAAAATTTATATATTCAGTAAATATTCAATTTCCTGGATTTTCTCAATTTCAAAGCGCAAGCTCCTGGGGTTCCCCCTCGGCATACCATCTCTGTGATGTCAGGCAGATTAGCATTGCGCCGCGCACTTCCTGTATATTATATAATATATCACACCGTCCGTCTCCTATAAGGGAGAGTCCGCGCTGGGGGAGGATTTATGGCTCCCGGAAGAGATTTAGGAAAAAAAAAAAAGTGGGTTAATCCAATCTTACCGACCCACTCAGCACCGCGCCGCGGGCGGCATGGCGGGCGATGTGCCAGGGGTCAGAGGAACTCAACCAATCACACGACTCCCTCAGACTGCGCATAATACAAAAATCCCCAACAATATATTCCTATATCTGCATAAGAATAGAATCATATTATACAGGAGTGACATCACCGCTCTCCATATATAAGATATATTATACAGGAGTGACATCACCGCTCTCCAGATATAAGATATATTATAGAGGAGTGACAACACTGCTCTCCATATATAAGATATATTATACAGGAGTGACATCACCGCTCTCCAGATATAAGATATATTATACAGGAGTGACATCACTGCTCTCCAGATATAAGATATATTATAGAGGAGTGACAACACCGCTCTCCAGATATAAGATATATTATAGAGGAGTGACATCACCGCTCTCCAGATATAAGATATATTATACAGGAGTGACATCACCGCTCTCCAGATATATAAGATATATTATACAGGAGTGACATCAACGCTCTCCAGATATAAGATATATTATACAGGAGTGACATCACCGCTCTCCAGATATATTATACAGGAGTGACATCACCGCTCTCCATATATAAGATATATTATACAGGAGTGACATCACCGCTCTCCAGATATATAATACAGGAGTGACATCACCGCTCTCCAGATACAAGATATATCATACAGGAGTGACATCACCGCTCTCCAGATATAAGATATATTACAGGAGTGACATCACCGCTCTCCAGATATATTATACAGGAGTGACATCACCGCTCTCCAGATATAAGATATATTATACAGGAGTGACATCACCGCTCTCCAGATATATATTATACAGGAGTGACATCACCGCTCTCCAGATACAAGACATATAATACAGGAGTGACATCACCGCTCCCCAGATATAATATATATATAATACAGGAGTGACATCACCGCTCTCCAGATATAATATATATAATACAGGAGTGACATCACCGCTCTCCAGATATAATATATATAATACAGGAGTGACATCACCGCTCTCCAGATACAAGATATATTATACAGGAGTGACATCACCGCTTTCCAGATACAAGATATATCATACAGGAGTGACATCACCACTCTCCAGATATACAATACAGGAGTGACATTACCGCTCTCCAGATATAAGATATATCATACAGGAGTGACATCACCGCTCTCCAGATATATAATACAGGAGTGACATCACCGCTCTCCAGATATATAATACAGGAGTGACATCACCGCTCTCCAGATATATAATACAGGAGTGACATCACCGCTCTCCAGATATAAGATATATAATACAGGAGTGACATCACCGCTCTCCAGATATGTTACATTGTATCCGGCTGTAAATCAGGCAGATCTCGGATATCACTATGGAGAGTATTTGGCCTTTTTCTTCTTTTATATCTTATTATATGACAAACATTAAATATAATTTGCGGCGTTGTTGTGGGAAGCGTTGCGGCGCGGAGGAGCTGCGCGGGCGGAGGAGCGCCGGAGGAAAACACACAAATAAACACAGAACATAATATACAGATATAATGTACGGAGGAGAAGGAGCCTTACCCGGTACCAGACGATCTCCCGCATCCGCCCATCCGTCCTGAAGTTGCATTTTAGGGTCACGGCGTCTCCCACCACCACCGGGGGGAGGGGCTCGATGGTGACCGTTAAATATCCTAAAGAGGACAGAAGAAAAAAGGAGAATAAATCAATGTGGAATTTTATCAATTTAACCCCTTCAATACCGGGCACTCCCATCCCCCCTCCTGCCCAGGACAATTCTCAGCTTTCAGCGCGGTCATACTTTGAATGACAATTGCGCCGTCATACAACACTGTACACAAATCATTTTTTTATTGTTTTTTTTTCTCATACAAATAGAGCTTTCTCTTGGTGGTTTTTAATCACTGCTTGTTTTTTTATTTTTTGCTAAATAAAAAAAAAAGTTTCTTTGTTTTTGTTCTAAAATGTTGCAAATAAATAATTTTTCTTCATAAATTTAGGCCAAAATGTATTCTGCTCCATTTCTTTGGTGACAATACCCCAAATCTGGGGTGTTCATTATTTAGTCTGAAAAAAAAAGTTAGAGACCCCATGGGATATAGATTTGAAAATTGATCAATCCTAATGTACCGGGGCAAGAGGGGGCGAGAGAGGGGAGAGATGAGAGAGGGAGAGAGAGGGCGGGGGGAGAAGAGAGGAGAGATGAGGGAGAGAGAGTGGGGTGGAGAGAGAGGGGCGAGAGAGAGAGAGGGGCGGAGCGAGAGAGAGAGAGGGAGAGAGGAGAGGAGAGGAGAGAGAGGAGGGGGGGGGCGAGAGAGAGAGGGGGGCGAGAGAGAGAGAGGGGGCGAGAGAGAGAGAGGAGGGGGCGAGAGAGAGAGAGAGAGAGAGAGAGATGAGAGAGAGAGGGGGCGAGAGAGAGAGAGGAGGGGGCGAGAGAGAGAGAGAGAGGGAGAGCGAGAGAGAGAGCGGAGAGGGGGCGAGAGAGAGGCGGAGAGGGGGCGAGAGAGAGAGGGGCGAGAGAGAGAGAGGGGCGAGAGAGAGGCGGAGAGGGGGAGAGAGAGAGAGAGAGAGAGCGGGGAGGCAGAGAGAGATGGGGGGAGATAGAGAGAGAGGGGGGCAAGAAAGAGGGGGCGAGAGAGAGGGGGCGAGAGAGAGGGGGCGAGAGAGAGAGGGGGCGAGAGAGAGAGGGGGCGAGAGAGGAGAGAGAGAGAGAGAGAGGGGCAGAGAGAGGGGGGCGAGATAGAGAGAGAGGGGGGCAAGAAAGAGGGGGCGAGAGAGAGAGAGAGGGGGCGAGAGAGAGGGGCGAGAGAGAGGGGCGAGAGAGATGAGAGAGAGAGAGAAGAGAGAGAGAGAGGAGAGAGAGGGCGGAGGGCGAGAGAGAGAGAAAGGGCGAGAGAGAGAGAGAAAGAGAGAGAGTGGAGGGTGAGAGAGAGAAAGGGTGAGAGAGAGAGAAAGGGCGAGAGAGAGAGAAAGGGCGAGAGAGAGAGAGAAAGGGCGAGAGAGAGAGAGAAAGGCCGAGAGAGAAAGGGCGAGAGAGGGGATGAGAGAGAGGGCGAGAGAGAGGGGATGAGAGGGGATGAGAGAGAGGTGGGCTAGTGAGGGGAGAGAGAGAGCAAGAGCGAGCAAGAGAGAGTGAGGGGCAAAAGAGAGAGGGGCGAGAGAGAGGGGTGAGAGAAAGAGGGGCAAGAAAGAGACCATCTCCTGTAGTATGCCCATAGCCTCAGACCAAGTCCTCTGGCATTTCCACAATCTCTGACCATCTCCTGTAGCATGCCCATATTCTCTGACCTATGTCCTAGGGAATTTCCACAGTCTCTGACCATGTCCTAGGGAATTTCCACAGTCTCTGACCATGTCCTAGGGAATTTCCACAGTCTCTGACCATGTCCTAGAGAATTTCCACAGTCTCTGACCATGTCCTAGGGAATTTCCACAGTCTCTGACCATGTCCTAGGGAATTTCCACAGTCTCTGACCATGTCCTAGGGAATTTCCACAGTCTCTGACCATGTCCTAGGGAATTTCCACAGTCACTGACCATCTCCAAAATACGCAGAGATGAGAAGTGCGTCGCGGAAGATGAAGACAATGACACAAATCTCCACGCAGTTTTTTAAGGATTTAAAAAAAATATGTTTTTTTTAAAAGAACATCTTCAACTGCGTTTGAAGTTGACAAGTCGGCTTTTGCTGCACTTTTTCGGAAAATTTGAGGACAAAGTGGAAAACGATGATACATTTTGAAGTTTAGCGCAGAACGCCGGGCCCCCGTCCCTCAAAACTACTCTGCGGGTAATCCGCGGCAATAACAGGCCTTTCTCTGCGTTTGGATTTGGTACATGGTTTCAATCTCGGTAGCGAGAGGCAATTATACGCGAAGCGTCCCCCGAACGCCCCCGGAAAGCACCCCTGTAGGAGCCTCTACGACGCGATTACACCTGCCAAGAGCGCAGCCCCAACCTGACTCAGCAACATCTCCGCGCTCGCTGCTCCGCCGCTTCTCCGCTAAAAGGGGGGGGGGACATCTGAGGTGCCCTTGCTGCGTCGGAGGAGGGGGGCTGAGGGGGTTTGTCTTTGAAATTGAAGGGGTTAATTAAAGTGTGCTCCCATCCATTAATGCATAAAAAGGAGTAAAAAAAAATATGTATTCACAAACAGGATTAATTCAGAGGAAGCGAGGCGCACAAAGACTGAAACGCACAGGTCATATGCAAATCAAGCTGCAAAGGATGAATACAAAGCGACAAAAAGAGATACGGAGAGGATAGTCGGTGTTTGAGAAGCACCGCCGTATTGTGCGTTCAGCAGGAGCGGCCAATGTGGAGCTACAACTACAAGTCACAGCATGCCCTGAAAACCTAACCATACTCTGAATGTCCAAATTGTAATACTTATAATAGTCCTCAGTCCCTCCCCCTAAAGGAACTCGGTGTCTAAAGCTCTGGTTCCCAACCGGTGGCCCCATGTGGTCCTTTGGCACTTTTTGTGTGGCCCTCAGGGCTCCTGCAGACACTACTGTGTCTCCAATCTATGACTCCTGAAGCATGTCCCTAGTCTACAGCTCCTCCAATAGAGTGTTGGCAGTCTTTGGCCATCTCCTGTAGTATGCCCATAGCCTCTGACCAAGTCCTCTGGCTTTCCCACAGTCTCTGAACCATCTCCTGTAGGATTACCAAAGTCTCTAACCATGTCCTGGGGCATTTCCACAGTCCCTGACCATCTCCTGTAGCATGCCGGTAGACTCTGACCATGTCCTGGGGCATTTCCACAGTCTCTAACCATCTCCTGTAGTATGCCCCTGACCAAGTCCTCAGGCTTTTCCACAGTCTCTGAACCATCTCCTGTAGGATTACCAAAGTCTCTAACCATGTCCTGGGGCATTTCCACAGTCCCTGACCATCTCCTGTAGCATGCCGGTAGACTCTGACCATGTCCTGGGGCATTTCCACAGTCTCTAACCATCTCCTGTAGTATGCCCCTGACCAAGTCCTCAGGCTTTTCCACAGTCTCTGACCATCACCTGTAGGATTCTCATAGTCTCTAATCAAGTCCTGGGGCATTTCCACAGTCCCTGGACCATCACCTGTAGCATGCCCATAATCTCTGACCGAGTCCTGGGGCATTTCCACAGTCCCTGACCATCTCCTGTAGCATGCCGGTAGACTCTGACCATGTCCTGGGGCATTTCCACAGTCTCTAACCATCTCCTGTAGTATGCCCCTGACCAAGTCCTCAGGCTTTTCCACAGTCTCTGACCATCACCTGTAGGATTCTCATAGTCTCTAATCAAGTCCTGGGGCATTTCCACAGTCCCTGGACCATCACCTGTAGCATGCCCATAATCTCTGACCGAGTCCTGGGGCATTTCCACAGTCCCTGACCATCTCCTGTAGCATGCCGGTAGACTCTGACCATGTCCTGGGGCATTTCCACAGTCTCTAACCATCTCCTGTAGTTTGCCCACAGTTTCTGACCATGTCCTGTGACATGTCCACAGTCTCTAACCATCTCCTGTAGTATGCCCCTGACCAAGTCCTCAGGCTTTTCCACAGTCTCTGACCATCACCTGTAGGATTCTCATAGTCTCTAATCAAGTCCTGGGGCATTTACACAGTCCCTGGACCATCTCCTGTAGCATACCGGTAGACTCTGACCATGCCCTGGGGCATTTCCACAGTCTCTGGACCATCTCCTGTAGCATGTCCATAATCTCTGACCGAGTCCTGGGGCATTTCCACAGTCTCTGGCCATCTTCTGTAGCTTGCCCATAGTCTCTGACCATGTTCCATGGCATTTCCACAGTCTCTGGCCATCTTCTGTAGCTTGCCCATAGTCTCCGACCATGTTACATGGCATTTCCACAGTCTCTGGCCATCTTCTGTAGCATGCCCATAGTCTCCGACCATGTTACATGGCATTTCCACAGTCTTGGGCCATCTCCTGTAGCATACCCAGAAGTCTCTGACCATGTCCTGGGGCATTTTCACAGTCCCTGACCTTCTCCTGTAGCATGCCCATAATCTCTGACCGAGTCCTGGGGCATTTCCACAGTCTGGCCATCTCCTGTAGTTTGCCCACAGTTTCTGACCATGTCCCGTGACATGTCCACAGTCTCTGACCATCTCCTCTAGCATGCCTGTAATTTCTGATCATGTCCTAGGGAATTTCCACAGTCTCTGACCATCTCCTGTAGCAAGCCTGTAGTCTCTGACCATGCCCTGTGGTAGTTCTGCAGTCTCTGACCATGCCCTGTAGAATGCCCATAGTCTCTGACCATGTCATGGGGTATTTCTATAGTCTCTGACCCTCTCCTGTATCATGTCCACAGTCTCTGACCATCTCTTGTGTCATGCCTATAGCCACTGACCATATCCTGTTGTGTGTCAGCTGTTTGATACTGAATATTCACTATTAAGTGTGGCCTCTGACATCACCAAAGGTGCCACACTTGAGGTCCCATATATCAAGAAAGCTGACCACCACTGATCAAAGGGTCCCCATCTCACCAACATACAAACACATAGACACATAATTGGGGCCAATTCGGAAAGGAACCAATTAACCTACCAGCATGGATACAAGAAAGGGGGGAATGTACACCCAATACACTGGGTGGATTTAAAATTAACCTACCAGCATGGATTTTCAGGGTGGGAGGAAACCAACGTTCACAGAAGATACCGACACAAACACAGGGAGAACATGCAGACTCCATGCACATAGTGTCCCAAGTGGAATGTGAACCAGAAGCCTCATTACTACAAGGCAGAAGTGCTAACATATGGAGGCACCATCAGGAACTATGCAGGGACCATCAGGAATTATGCAGGAACTATGCAGGCTCCATCAGGAACTATGCATGCACCTTTAGGAACTATGCCGGCACTATGCAGGCTCCATCAGGAACTATGCAGGCACCTTTAGGAACTATGTAGAAACTATGCAGGCACCATCAGGAACTATGCAGGAACTATGCAGGCTCCCTCAGGAACTATGCAGGCACCTTTAGGAACTATGCAGGCACTATGCAGGCTCCATCAGGAACTATGCAGGCACCTTTAGGAACTATGCAGGCTCCATCAGGAACTATGCAGGCACCTTTAGGAACTATGTAGGAACTATGCAGGCACCATCAGGAACTATGTAGGAACTAGAGGTACCATCAGGAACTATGTAGGATCTATGCAGGCACCATCGGGAACTATGCAGGCACCTTTAGGAAATATGCAGGCACCATCAGGAATTATGTAGGAACTAGGAGCATAAGGAACTATGTAGGCACCATCGGGAAATATGCAGGAACTATGCAGGCACCATAAGGAACTATGCAGGCACCATCAGGAATTATGTAGGAGCTAGGAACCTCAGGAACTATGTAGGAACTAGGAGGTACCATCAGGAACCATGTAGGAACTATGCAGCACCATCAGGAACTATGTAGGAACCATGCAGGCACAATCAGGAACTATGCAGCACCATCAGGAACTATGCAGTCACCATCAGGAACTATGCAGTCACCATCAGGAACTATACAGTCACCATCAGGAACTATGCAGTCACCATCAGGAACTATGCAGTCACCATCAGGAACTATGCAGTCACCATCAGGAACTATGTAGGAACTATGCCGGCACAATCACTAACTATGCAGGCACCATCAGGAATTATGTAGGAACTAGGAGCATAAGGAACTATGTAGGAATTAGGAGGTACCATAAGGAACTATGTAGAAACTATGCAGTCACCATCAGGAACTATGTAGGAACTATGCAGGCACCATCAGGAACTATGTAGAAACTATGCAGTCACCATCAGGAACTATGTAGGAACTATGCAGGCACCATCAGGAAATATGCAGGCAGCATCAGGAACTATGCAGGAACTATGCAGGCACCACCAGGAACTATGCAGGCACCATCAGGAATTATGTAGGAACTAGGAGCATCAGGAACTATGTAGGAACTAGGAGGTACCATCAGGAACTATGCAGGCACAATCAGGAACTATGCAGCACCATAAGGAACTATGCAGGCACAATCAGGAACTATGCAGGAACTATGCAGGCAGCATCAGGAACTATGCAGGTACCATCAGATGAGAGGTCAATCAGCCACAGCTCAAGGAACCCCTACCAACCTCTGCTGGAACCCTAGTTGAGAATGGTTGTCCAAATAAACACATAAGTAGATATTTTTTTTACTGCATAAGAACCACAAGTCTCAGAATGCCTTTGCAGTAAGCGTTCCTCACACTTTGACCAAGCCAAAGCCTCAATCTACTAAGAACCGCAAGTCCCAGCATGCCGTAAAAAAAAAAAAAACAGCGATAACCTGCTTTGGCTGGTAGTTCTTACAGCAATGTTGCCTTTCCCAGCAGCCGCCCCCACGCGGTGGCGTCCAGCAGATATTCAGAAATATCCTCTCCCAGACTACTCGGCGGCTGTAGAACATTCATGATTATAATTGCCTTTAATGAGCGGTGTAAAAGTTCTATAGTTTTCCTTCTAGAAATAGTCACTCCCCGGAGCCATTCTTGAGGAATGTAAAAAAAAAAAAAAAACTGCAGTCTATATAAAAATGAGGAAGCGTTACATCTACAGATACGCAGATAGACGATCGTTAGGAAGAATTGATGACTTTGCAGCTGACCTTTCGAATGGAGAGTGGTTATGGAGGATCTGTCTCTGGGTATCGCAGACGGCCTTCTCTTCACTAACATATCACAGTGCTGGGAAGAACGAACGAAAAGAAAAAAAAGGCGATATTCCGGTTATCTAAAGGCCAATTGTTGGGATTATCATTAGAGACCCCATGGTGCTTGTTCTTGCTTTTCCATCCAAGTCCTAAAATTTGCATAAACTGGCATTAAGGCACGCCCCCTGACACGGTGTGCTGTCGTAGCTCCTGCAAAAAAGCAGGGGGCAAATACTAAAGCTGGATCTGCAGGCTGGAGCTGGAGCAGCTTTAGTATTTGCCCCCTTTTTTTTCATTCATTCTTCCCAGTGCTGTGATATCTTAGTGAAGAGACGCTGGACGCCATCGCGTGGGGGCGGCTGCAGAACAACTTTTGTTGTTCGATTTCTTTTAGATTTACCTTCAACTATGTAGTGCAAGGGCCGGCCTGATTGCATACAAGTTGAAAGGGTTTAGGTTTGACCTCCATATTATATAGTTTTGGTAAATCTAAGTGGAAAAAAAAAAATCTAAAAGAAAATTGTATAGTGTGTGTGTGTGTATCCAGCTCAAGGGATGACCACTGAAGGCAAAAGATTGACCACAGGCTCAGACACTTGTACCTGCACATGGGATCAGGGGCGGACTGACAACTCATGGGGCCCCCCGGGCAATAGGAGATTATGGGGCCCCCGGGCAGTAGGAGATTATGGGGCCCCCGGGCAGTAGGAGATTATGGGGCCCCCGGGCAGTAGGAGATTATGGGGCCCCCGGGCAGTAGGAGATTATGGGGCCCCCGGGCAGTAGGAGATTATGGGGCCTCCGGGCAGTAGGAGATTATGGGGCCTCCGGGCAGTAGGAGATTATGGGGCCCCCGGGCAGTAGGAGATTATGGGGCCCCCGGGCAGTAGGAGATTATGGGGCCCCCGGGCAGTAGGAGATTATGGGGCCCCCGGGCAATTGGAGATTATGGGGCCCCCGGGCAATTGGAGATTATGGGGCCCCCGGGCAATTGGAGATTATGGGGCCCCCGGGCAGTAGGAGATTATGGGGCCCCCGGGCAGTAGGAGATTATGGGGCCCCCGGGCAGTAGGAGATTATGGGGCACCCGGGCAATAGGAGATTATGGGGCCCCCGGGCAATAGGAGATTATGGGGCCCCCGGGCAATAGGAGATTATGGGGCCCCCGGGCAATAGGAGATTATGGGGCCCCCGGGCAATAGGAGATTATGGGGCCCCCGGGCAATAGGAGATTATGGGGCCCCCGGGCAATTAGAGATTATGGGGCCCCCGGGCAATTAGAGATTATGGGGCCCCCGGGCAATTAGAGATTATGGGGCCACACAGTATACACATACACAGTGTACACACACACACACACACACAGTATACAAATACATGTACACACAGTATACACAGACATGTTTCTATTGGCTGAGAAGGTACTGGAGAGGTGGGGCAGCTATAATCTCTGGATTTTTAGACAAAAAGGATTTTAGAGACAGATGTAAACAAAAAAAAAAAAAAAACACAGATTTTTACATACGGTCCCTGGTTTTACTGAGGCTGGCAACCCTGATGGGCCCCCTAGTGGCCCGGGGGCCCTCGGGCAGTGCCCGAGTGGCTGAATGGTCAGTCCGCCCCTGCATGGGATCTTGTGTCTACTGTTGCCCCCACGGACCATTTTATTCGCAAAATTTTGATTCCGGTTTAGCCAGGTCTGGGTTTATTAGTTCTTCAAATTGGCTACTACAGTGTCCTTTTAGGATGCATCTCATCAATCGTCCTACTCTCCCAAAGTCCAATCTTCCTCTAAAGCTTGGTCCTTGGTCAGACACCATCTGCTCTACTCCTCGAAACCTCAATCCCTTGTCAGTCATCACCCCCTCAAACCTCACTTTTTATTTTGGTCATCCTCCTCTCTTTTCCTCTAAACTTTGGCCCCTTGCCAGTCACCATCCCCGCTCTTCTTCCAAAATGTAGTGGCTTATCGGTCCTCCTTCCATCTCCTCTCCCAAAGCTTGGCCCCTTGCCAGTCACCATCCCCGCTCTTCTTCCAAACTACAGTTGCTTATCAGTCCTCCTTCCATCTTCTCTCCCAAAGCTTGGCCCCTTGCCAGTCACCATCCCTACTCTTCTTCCAAAATGTAGTGGCTTATCGGTCCTCCTTCCATCTTCTCTTCCAAACTTTTGGCCCCTTGCCAGTCACCATTAACTCTCCTCCTTCAAACCTAAATCACTTGTCCGTTATCATCCCCTCTCTTCCTCCAAACCTCAATCACCTGCCAGTCATCCTCCCATTGCCTCCTCCATGCCTCAATCACTTATCAGTCAACCTCCCCTCTCCTCCTCCAAACCTTGATCCCTTGTCAGTCACAATCTACTCTTCTCCTCCAAACCTCAGTCACTTTATTGTCATCCTCCCCTCTCGTTCTCCAAACTTCGGTCCCTCCTCCAAAACTCAATCCCTTGTCAGTCATCACCCCCCTCAACTCTTCCAAACCTCACTTTTCATTTTGGTCATCCTTCTCTCTTTTCCTCTAAACTTGGGCCCCTTGCCAGTCACCATCCCTGCTCTTCTTCCAAAATATAGTGGCTTATCGGTCCTCCTTCCATCTTCTCTTCCAAACTTTTGGCCCCTTGCCCGTCACCATTAACTCTCCTCCTTCAAACCTAAATCACTTGTCAGTTATCATCCCCTCTCTTCCTCCAAACCTCAATCACCTGCCAGTCATCCTCCCCTCTCCTCCTCCAAACCTTGATCCCTTGTCAGTCACAATCTACTCTTCTCCTCCAAACCTCAGTCACTTTATTGTCATCCTCCCCTCTCGTTCTCCAAACTTCGGCCCCTCGCCAGTCACCATCCCTGCACTTCTTCCAAAATTGAGTGGCTTATCAGTCTTCCTTCCATCTTCTCTTCCAAACCTTGGCCCCTTGGCAGGGATTCTCCCCTCTTCCTCCGAACCTCAGTCACCTGTCAGTCATCTTTCCCTCTCTTCCTCCAATCACTTGTCAGTCATCCGCCACCAAACATCAGTCATCTGTCAGTATTCATCCCCTTTACTCTTCAAACCGTAGTTACTTCTCCGTTTTTATCCTCCTCCCCCAAACATCAGCCACTTGTTAGCCTAGCTCTTCCTCCACAAGTCAGTCACTCTATGGTCATAATCAGGCTGCTCATTAATGTGAAAAGTGATACTCAAGTTTATATGGAAAGTACTATGCTGGGGAGTCGCACCCCTGCAGCAACAAAGCATTCATAAACACTGAGAAGTCTGTAAGGGGCTGTGACCACACCCCCTGACCTTCCCCTGCAGAGCCAGAAAGTCTAAGGTGTCGTGACCACACCCACGACCTTCCCTTGCAAAGCCAGAAAGTCTACAGTGCCATGACCACATTCCAGGACCTTCCCCTGCAAAGCCAGAAAGTCTAAGGTGTCATGACCACACCCCATGACCTTCCCCTGCAGAGCCAGAAAGTCTACGGTGCCATGACTACATTCCGTGACCTTCCCTTGCAAAGCCAGAAAGTCTAAGGTGTCGTGACCATGCCCGTGACCTTCCCCTGCAGAGCCAGAAAGTCTAAGGTGTCGTGACCACACCCCATGAACTGCCCCTGCAGACCCAAAAAGCCTAAGGTGTCGTGACCACGCCCCATGACCTTACCCTGCAGAGCCAGAAAGTCTCAGGTGTAGTGACCACGTCCCATGACCTTCCCCTGCAGAGCCAGAAAGTCTAAGGTATCATGACCACACCACACAACCTTCCCCCTCAGAGCCAGAAAGTCGAGTCGTGACCACACCCCATGACTTTTCCCAACAGAGCCAGAAAGTCTAAAGGTGTCGTGACCACACCCCATGAACTGCCCCTGCAGACCCAGAAAGTCTAAGGTGTCGTGACCATGCCCCATGACCTTCCCCTGCAGAGCCAGAAAATCTACAGTGTTATGACCACACCCCATGACTTTTCCCTGCAGAGCCAGAAAGTCTCAGGTATCATGACCACACCCCATGACCTTCCCCTGCAGAGCCAGAAAAAGTCCAAGGTGTCGTGACCATGCCCCATGACCTTCCCCTGCAGAGCCAGAAAGTCTAAGGTATCGTGACCACGCCCCATGACCTTCCCCTGCAGAGCCAGAAAATCTACGGTGTCGTGACCACACCCCATGACTTTTCCCTGCAGAGCCAGAAAATCGACGGTGTCGTGACCACACCCCATGACTTTTCCCTGCAGAGCCAGAAAATCGACGGTGTCGTGACCACACCCCATGACTTTTCCCTGCAGAGCCAGAAAATCGACGGTGTCGTGACCACACCCCATGACTTTTCCCCGCAGAGCCAGAAAGTTTAAGGTATTGTGACCATGCCCCACAACCTTCCCCCGCAGAGCCAGAAAGTCTAAGGTGTCGTGACCATGCCCCATGATCATCCCCTGCAGAGCCAGAAAGCCTAAGATGTAGTGACCATACCCCGTGACCTTCCCCTGCAGAGCCAGAAAGTCTAAGGTGTCATAACCACACCCCATGACCTTCCCCTGCAGAGCCAGAAAGTCTAAGGTGTCACGTTGAAGAGATTTGATTATAAAAAATTTCAACTAGGCCTGATGTCAGCATAACCAGGAATGGTGACGTGCCTCAAACACCCGTGTTCATAACTACAGTAAGAACGATGAAATACACTGGCAGCTTATCTCCCGGTGAATAAGATGACCTATTCAAATCAAAAACATTTGGATTGGGCAACACTCAAACAATGAAAAAAGCTAATCACTCCAAGTCCTCTTCCACGGCAAGTCTGATAGCACATTTCAGCTGGTTTGCATGGGATGATGAACGTTTACAGCTAAAGTCAAGGAAGACCACTAAACACACCCGAAATACAGATAAAGGAAAGCAGTTTTACCAGTTAGAGGATTTGTATCTTCAGATTGGGCAAATATAAAAAGGAGAATCAAAAAGTAGCGAATCAGAAATTCTTCCGATTCCGCGTTCTCTCATTGTGATAACGGCGGCGAATTCTTCAGCCTCTTAGATCTCACCCAGGACAAGGGGGGCCATGTATTCACTGTTCATAAACACAGAGTCTTATTTACACCCCGGTAAAGGCTTATTGATGACTGGAAGGAAGAGATGACGGGGAGGACTTCCGGGGGTTACAGAGAAATATTCCCATTATTAGTGTTACAAGAAACAGAAGAAGAAGAAGGAGGTAATTGTTTCCCACAGGGATTCCCACAATCACCCGTCCTCACCTTCTGTATAATACAAAGAAAATGCAGGAAAATAAACAGATGTGATTTATAAAACACTTGTACGGTGCGCCCCAGAACATTATCCCCGGGTGCCACAAATAGCTGTGCCACGTTATAATCACATCCTATCATCAGAAGAAAACATTCAGATACGCAAGAGTGTTGCCTGAAATGTTAATACATATATACTGTCAGTGGCGGCTCGGCCATTAGGGGGCGCACAGGCGCTCCCCCCCCTCCACGTGTCCATGTTCCCCTGATCTACATTAGACACGTGCAATTAGTTTAGTTCCGAATTATTTTTTGTAAACAAATTTCATCAATAAACCCATTGAACAAATTTTTACGAATATTCATAAATTTGAATATTCAAAAATTCATAAATCCATAAATTGGTAAATTCATAAATTTGAATATTCAAAAATTCATAAATCCATAAATTGGTAAATTCATAAATTTGAATATTCAAAAATTCATAAATCCATAAATTGGTAAATTCATAAATTTGAATATTCAAAAATTCATAAATCCATAAATTGGTAAATTCATAAATTAGAATATTCAAAAATTCGTAGATTTGTAAATTCCTAAAATCGTAAATTCAAATATTCGTAAATTCAGAAATTGTAAAATCCGAAAACAAGAATGAAAAAAATTCAAAAAGAATGAAAATCTGAAATATTAAACAAACTCACAATAACTTAAGTATTACTATCAATTAAATTATAATTGGAATTTACTTTCAAATGTGGCTGTTAGAGAACGTAATGAATACAAATTTATCTGAAGTTATGAATAATCCGAAATGCCATATTTAAACGAATAAAACATAACCAATAATAATAAATAAAATATTATTAATAATAATAATAAGCTATTTTCCCAAATTCATAAATTCGAATATTCAAAAATTCGTAAATTTATAAATTCGAATTTTCAGAAATTCGAAAATCCAAAAACAAGAATGAAAAAATTCAAAAGAATGAAAATCTGAAATATTAAACAAACTCATAATAACTTAAGTATTACTATCTATTAAATTATAATTGGAATTTACTTTCAAATGTGGCTGTTAGAGAATGTAATGAATACAAATTTATCTGAAGTTACGAATAATCCGAAATGCCATATTTAAACGAATAAAACGTAACCAATAATAATAAACAATATTATTATTAATAATAATAATAATAATAATAAAATAGTAAAAACTATTTTCACGAATTCATAAATTCGTAAATTCATAAATTCGAATATTCAAAAATTCGTAAATTCATAAATTCATATATTCGGATTTTCAGAAATTCGAAAATCCAAAAACAAGAATGAAAAAATTCAAAAGAACGAAAATCCGAAACATTTAACTAACTCATAATAACTTAACTATTACTATCTATTAAATTATAGGTATTGGAATTGACTTTCAAATTTGGCTGTTAGAGAGCGTAATGAATCCAAATTTGTCAGAAGTTACGAATTATCCGAAAAATAACGAATGCCGTATTTAAACGAATAAAACGTAACCAATTAATAATAATAAATAACAATAATAATAATAATAATAATAATAATACAAGCGTTTATTATTATTATTAATACATTCCGTTCCATTCGTTTAGATGCGCCATTCGTTATTTCGGATAATTTGTAACTTTGGATAAATTCTTATTCGTTACATTGACTAACAAATTTCTATAATTTACTAGTTAGTTATTTTTAGTTAGTTATTATTTTGAATTTTCTTTCTTATATTCAAATTTTTGGATTTTCCAATTTACAAATTCACAAATTTACGGATTTCAATCATAACGAGTGACCTGAAAAATGAAAAAAAAAAAAATAGAATAAAACGAAAAAATTAACCGAAAAACAAACACATTTTTCAGCAGTGCACATGTCTAATCTACATGCAGGGCGCCAGACGCATGGATTCCAATTGGGGGCAATTGTGTGAACCAAAATTACTTGGCAAACCAAGATATTACCCTGTAAAAGTAACAGTAACCTCATCAATGTGCTGTACAGCACCTGTGCAGAGAGCAGAACTGTGGGAGGGGCCCAGCAGGCCCCACCCACTACAGAAAAGAACAGATGGGGGCGGACACAAGACCAGTCACCCTGCAGCAGGAGAGAGAGCAGAGCTGTGGGAGGAGCCCAGTAGGCCCCACCCCCTACAGAAAACGACAGGAGGGCACAGACAGGACCAGTCTCCCTGCACATGGAGAGAGAGAGAGAGAAAGAGAGCAGAGCTGTGGGAGGAGTCCAGCAGGCTCCACCTACTAAAAGCTGCCTGCAGAAAACTAAGGGAGGGGGTGGAGTCAAGATCATTCACCTGGCACAAGGAGAGCAGAGCTGTGGGAGGGGTTTAGTAGACCCAGCCTACTACATAAAAATACAGGAGGGGCGGAGCCAAAACCTGTCACCCTGAACAAGGAGCGAGAGCAGAGCTGTGGGAGGGACCCAGCAGGCCTCTCCCACTACAGAAAAATACAGGAGGGGTGGAGACCAGATCAGTCACCCTGCACAGGAGTGAGCAGAGCCATGGGAGGGGTCTAGCAGGCCTCACCCCCTACAGAAAAATACAGGAGGGGGCAGAGACAGGACCAGTCCCCATGCGCAAGGATTGAGCAGAGCTGTGGGAGGGGTCTAGCAGGCCTCACCCCCTACAGAAAAATACAGGAGGGGGCGGAGAAAGGACCAGTCCCCCTGTGCAAGGATTGAGCAGAGCTGTGGGAGAGGTCTAGCAGGCCCCACCCATTACAGAAAACTACAGAAGGGGCGGAGTAAGGACCAGTCCCCCTGCGCAAGGATTGAGCAGAGCTGTGGGAGGGGTCTAGCAGGCCTCACCCCCTACAGAAAACTAAAGAAGGGGCGGAGTAAGGACCAGTCCCCCTGCACAAGGAAAGGCAGCAGTGAGCGGTTTTTATTACAGCAGCCAAAGCCTGTGTAGAAAAGCCTGTCCCCTGCCAGCAGGCTGCAGACCCAAATGTATAGCTCTGCAATCAGCAAATCGTATACACCCAACTGATTGGGGAGCTCTAGATCCTATTCCACAAGGGGGTGCATTAGAGCCAATGGTGGCTGGTGCTTCATTTTTTTTGTTGGGGGGGGGGGGGGCGCAAACAACCCCCCTCCCCACACTTACCAAATCCAGGTCACAGCTTCCCCGGCTAATCTGGTCTTAAGATCTGCCCCCTGTCTTGATTGGCTGGGAGGAGAAGCCGGAAGACAATAGCGAATATTGATTTGCTAATGTCACAAGTGGGTGGGCAGAGGCGGCTCTAGGCTTTGTGAGGCCTTAGGCAAATCTTAGACATGAGGCCCCACTCATGCCCAAAATAGGAAAAAAAATAATTAAAGCAATAGAAATTAACTGTATAAATTGCATGATATTCCCTTCAACTGTAACACACAAATACGGCGAATTAGGCAGCCGTGAGGCCCCTAGGAGTGCGAGGCCTTAGGCGACCGCCTAATTTGCCTAATTAGAGAGCCGCCTCTGTGGGTGGGTTCGGGGCACACTGGCCAATCTTTTTGAAGCCAATTAGAGCCTTAGTCTCCAATCACGTGCTTCCAAAAATACATAAAAAAATATTTGAAACCAAGGAGTCCCCTGCGCTTGGACAAGGGGGGAGGGGGCAGGAGGGGCGGCTGCCCCTAGCGCAATGGTTTAGTGCAGAGATGGGAGTGCAGTTTGGCATCTTTGCCCTGGGCACTGGATGACCTTGTCCCGGCACTGGTCCCATTCTGCAGCAGGCTGGCAGGGGACGGGCTTTTCTACACAAGCTGCGACTGTTTTAGATGCAGGGAACACCTGTGCAAGCTCAGGCGCCATTGGTACACTCGTGTGAATGAGGCCTAAAAGACTCAAAATTTTGACGTGAAATTCCCCGTTTTTTTTTTTTTAAAGCTCGGGCCGATTAGTCATATCTGATTTTTTTTTAACCCAAGTGGCCGCGGGTCTCTCTGCCACACCAAACCGCGGCAGAAGATCGTTTTTTTTTTATTTTTTTACATGGAGCCGGTTCTGTTGTGAATTAGGAGCTCTCGCGCGGCGTTAAATCTCCGGGTGTTTCGGCATCGTACAATCCGGTGGGTGATGACAATCTCGCCGTTCAAACATTTTTTTTTTTTTCTGGGTGAATTACGGAAACGCTCGCTTAATAGTTTTTCTGACCTGCGCTGGGGGCATATTGCGGGATTAATGGCGATGTCCGTACCCCTCTGACTATCATTAATTCTGCCCGGGATGTGTAATAGCCTGCCTTGTCTCCGCCAGAACCGTCTTATCTGACTCCCCCCTCGCGCCCCCCCCCCCCCGCGCCGCGCGCTTTGTCTTCGTTCCTCTCTCGGAAGGCACTGGAAGGAGACCGGCTGATTTGGGTTATAAACAATGCGGGTTTGATAGCATCGGAAAGGCTGAGTCCGGCGAGGCCGATAGCATCTCGCCTCGTCTCCGACTCATTTTTCTCATCTCTGACTTTTATTTCGGCACGCTGTGGCTCCCTTCTGGCCTCGTGCTGAGTATACAGAGGAGATTGTCTGTTCCCATTTACCGAGAAATAGAACGCTCCTCCGAAGACGCCGCGTTCCGTGTCAGATGTAAAAAGCGGCACAAAGATTTTGGGGGGGGGGGGGGGAGGGGGGCTCATCACAACATCTGTGCATTCTCCGAAAAAAAATCAACATGTACGCCGGTGATATAAGTGTTCACCGGCGTCAATAATTGACCAATGCTAATTGGCGTTCTCTCCCGCTATGCACCACCCTAGCGTCATCGGCAGGCGTCTAATCTGGCGTTTTTGAAGCCTCGCGAAAACGCCCGTGTCAGGGATGTGCATCGCAGCGGGCCGCGTTGTTCACATTGGCCTCCCGATTGCATCACTTCGCACTGCGCCAGGCAAAAAAATTAAATAAAGTTGTCCAACATTTGTCTGGCTTCACCACCCCCCCCCCCCCCAAACACCTCCATTGCCTATGGCATTCTCCGTGCGTTTGAAATGCTTTTAGAACAGTGTTTTTCAACCGGGGTGCCGGAAGAGTCCTCAGGGGTGCCGTGGCAACAGTCCCATCTGAGTGCCATCCCATGTTAACCACAAAGAAGAGAAAAAACACAGCCCGCACCACCTCCCGGCTCTCTTCTCCTGCCTGCTGCCATCTGTACTATTGTCAGCAAAACTGAAAGCTGTGCGGGTTGCCCCCCTGTGTCCTACCAATGTTATCAGTTGCTAAGGACATGTCGGGTGGCCCGCACAGCTTTCAGTTTTGCCAGGAATAGCAGCAGGGAGGAGAAGAGAGCCGGGAGGAGGTGCGGGCTGTGCACTCTCTCTCCTGACTGTTCATGGGAGTTAACACAGGATCGATCTCACAGACAGCAGAGAGAGCGCACAGCCTGCACCTCCTCCCGGCTCTCTCCTGCTGCCATCTGTACTATTGTCAGCAAAACTGAAAGCTGTGTGGGTTGCCCCCCTGTGTCCTACTATGTCATCAGTTGCTAAGGACATGCCGGGCGGCCCGCACAGCTTTCAGTTTTGCCAGCAATAGTACAGATAGCAGCAGGGAGGAGGAGAGAGCCGGGAGGAGGTGGGCGCTGTGCACTCTCTCTCCTGACTGTTCATGGGAGTTAACACAGGATCGCTCTCACAGACAGCAGAGAGAGCGCACAGCCTGCACCTCCTCCCGGCTCTCTCCTGCTGCCATCTGTACTATTGTCAGCAAAACTGGAAGCTGTGTGGGTTGCCCCCCCCCCCCCCCTCCTATGTCATCAGTTGCTAAGGACGTCGGGCGGCCTTCACAGCTTTCAGTTTTGCCAGCAATAGTACAGATAGCAGCAAGGAGAGGAGAGCCGGGAGGAGGAGAGCCGGAGGAGAGAGAGAGCCGGGAGGAGGTGCAGGCTGTGCCCTCTTTCTCTCCTCGCTGTGTATGGGAGTTAACACAGGATCGCTCTCACATCTTAATGTACAAGGGTTGATTACCACCCTCTAGCTCTGCTGCCTGGACAGGAGCAGTGTGGGGAGGAGATAGAGGGTGGTAATCAACCCTTGTACATTAAGATGCGAGAGTGATCCTGAGTTAACTCCCATTAACAGACAGGAGAGAGAGCGCACAGCCCACACCTCCTCCCGGCTCTCTCCTCCTGCCTGCTGCCATCTGTACTATTGCTGGCAAAACGGAAAGCTGTGCGAGTTGCCCTCCCCGTGTCCTACTAATGTCATCAGTTGCTATGGACATGTCCGGCGGCCCGCACAGCTTTCCGTTTTGCCGGCAATAGTACACATAGCAGCAGGGAGGAGGAGAGAGCCGGGAGGAGGTGCGGTCTGTGCGCGCTCTCTCCTCTCCTGTGCATGGGAGTTAACACAGGATCGCTATCACATCTTAATGTACAAGGGTTGATTGCCACCCTCTAGCTCTGCTGCCTGGACAGGAGCAGTGTGGGGAGGAGATAGAGGGTGGTAATTAACTCCTGTACAGTCAGATGTGAGGGCGATCCTGTTATAACTCCCGTGCATAGAGGGCAGTAATCGTGTGGGAGAGCAATCCTGTGTTAACTCCCATGAACAGACAGGAGAGAGCGCGCACAGCCCGCACCTCCTCCCGGCTCTCTCCTCCTCCCTGCTGCTATGTGTACTATTGCTGGCAAAACAGAAAGCTGTGCTGGTTTCCCCCTCCCCGTGTCCTATAAATGTCATCAGTTGCTAAGGACATGTCGGGCGGCCCGCACAGCTTTCAATTTTGCCAGCAATAGTACACATAGCAGCAGGGAGGAGGAGAGAGCCGGGAGGAGGTGCAGGCTGTGTGCTCTCTCTCTCCTCTCTGTGCATGGGAGTTGACACAGGATCACCCTTACATCTGACTGTACAAGAGTTGATTACCACCCTCTATCTCCTCCCCACACTGCTTCTGTCCAGGCAGCAGAGCTAGAGGGTGGCAATCAACCCTTGTACATTAAGATGTGAGAGCGATTTCTGTGTTAACTCCCATGCACAGAGAGGAGAGCGAGAGAGCGCACAGCCTGCACCTCCTCCCGGCTCTCTCCTCCTACCTGCTGCTATCTGTACCATTGCAACTGAAAGCTGTGCAGGCCGCCCGACATGTCCTTAGCAACTGATGACATTAGTAGGACACGGGAGGGGACAACCCGCACAGCTTTCAGTTTTGCCAGCAATAGTACACATAGCAGCAGGGAGGAGGAGAGAGCCGGGAGGAGGTGCGGGCTGTGCGCTCTCTCTCCTGTCTGTTCATGGGAGTTAACGCAGGATCGATCTCACACACGATTACTGCCCTCTAGGGGAGAGAGCCAGGAGGAGGTGCGGGCTGTGTTCTCTCTGTGTATGGGATTTGGATCGCTCTCACAAATCCGAATGTACAGGGGGTCATAGGTGTGCACAGCTTATTGCATTAGGGTGTACGCATGCCATGGGTCATGATGCATTGCAGCAGTGGCAGGCAATATATATACCCCCCCCCCCCCCCACCACAACCACGTGCAATTTGTGGCACCCTAGTAACGGGATCAAGGGCCGTCTTAATAACATCTTGGGCCCCTGGGCAAAGTAATGCACTGGGGCCCCTACCAGCCTGCCCCAATTTACACACCTACTCTCAAAAATATATGGGGGCGAGGGGGAGGGGAATCAGGAGGGCACAATACTGGGATCAGAAGGGCACAGTGCAGGTTCCGGGACACGGCCGCGCTGGGAGAGCTTAGTAAAAACCGTGACTGTCCCAGAAAATCCGGGACAGTTGGCAAATGGGACGTAAAGCAAGATTATCATGGGGCCCCCCATGCACTTGGGGCCCCTGGGCAGTGCCCATTAGACATGTGCAATTCGTTTCGTTTTTTTTTTTTCGTTTTTTTTTTTTTTTTTCGTTATTTTCGTTTGTTCGTTTTCGTACGAATGAACGAATCGTTCGAATCGTACAAATCCGAAAAACAACGAAAATCCGAAAAAAAACTAATTAGAAACAATGAATGTACTAATGAAGAAAATCCGAAAAACGAAAAAATTCGTACATTCGTAACTTATTTTTTTTTTCGAATTGGTAATTTTCCGTGTCCCTTACAATGGCGCTGCTAAACGTGCTTCGAATGGATTGAACAAAAAAATTCGTACATTCGTAACTTTTTTTTCGATTAGTAACTTTTTTTTTTCTTTTCGATTTGTAGTTTTCTGTGTCTCTATTGAACAAAAAAATTCGTACATTCGTAACTTTTTTTTCGATTCGTAACTTTTTTTTTCGATTCGTAAAATTATTAAAATGTAATAATAGCATACACATTACATAAAATTATGAATTATGTTCCGATTACGAATCTACGAATAAATCCGAATGCGTCCAAAAATTAAACTAACGAAAAAACGAATCAACAAAAAAATAACTCTTACGAATGTACGAATCGTTACGAATCCGAACACCGACGACTTACGAATGTACGAATCGTTACGAATCAATGGAAACGAAAAAAAAGAAACGAAAAAAAAAGAAACGAAACGAAAAAAAAGGAACGAAAAAAAGTAACGAAAAAAAAGGAACGAAAAAAAAGGAACGAAAAAAAAAAAAAAAAAGTAACGAAAAAAAAGTAACGAAAAAAAAAGTAACGAAAAAAAAAAGTAACGAAAAAAAACGATTTTTTTTGTTGTGCACATGTCTAGTGCCCATGCATTAAGATGGCCCTGGTTAAAGCGCCTCTTCACCTTCTGCCAAATGCTCTTTGATTGGCGATCTGAATGAGGGTCACTCTTCATAGACCAAAGCACAAGTGAACAATCCCGAAGGAATTATTCAATGTGACGCAAACGCGGGCAAATTGGGTGCAATTTCCAAGCGCGCCCTTCGATCTCCTGTCTGATCTGCGATGATACAATGTAAACAGGAAAGCATTGAGCTACGGCTCAATAACGCAAGCGTATCCCAGACAGGCGAGTGACAGCCCGGACAGCCAATAGCAGGAGGAGGAGAAGAATCCCTCCCCGGGGTGACATGCTGGCAATGGAACATTGTATCAATAATCAGGAGGAACAGCTGGATAGTAAAGCAGCATACTGCGCCGCCATTGATGTGTAATGAACAGCAGGTTTCCTTATTGTCAGAAAACACGGGAACAATGATAGACGGGAACACGAGCACAGACGGGGGGGAGGGGGGGGGGGTGTTAAAGTGATATTAAACCCTCTCAGCAGCGGATATATTCCCTCGCTCAGTACGCGGCTCCTTCACCTTTAATCTTTGCCTACGTTCCAGTTTAATCTGCAGCCATGACCACTTCTCCTGTGTTAGGGGGGCTCCTTTCTCTTGCAGCGTCCTATGAAGCAACCCTGGCTTGCGGGGACAGCAGTTGGGGTCTCCCTACACTGTGTGCATCAATAGAAACACACAGCCTCATAGCCCAGGACAGTGGTCTCCAAACTACGGGCCCTTTGCTTGCTTTGTTTCCAACCACCGATACAAAACAATGGGGCACAATTCCTCATGAGGACGCCAATGATGGGGCACAATTCCTCCCACTGACACCAATCACGGGGCACAATTTCTTCCACTGACACCAACGATGGGGCACAATTCCTTCTAATTATACCATCAATTGGGCCCAATGACACCAATGATGGGGAAAAATTCCTCCCACCGACACCAATGATGGGGCACAATTCCTCCCACTGAGCCGAGCGATGGGGCACAATTCCTCCCACTGACTCGAATGATGGGGCACAATTCCTTCCAATGACACCAACAATAGGGACCAATGATGGGGCACAATTTCTCCCACTGACACCAATCATGGGGCAAAATTTCTCTCAATGACATCAACAATTGGGCCCAATGACACCAATGATGGGGAACAATTCGTCCCACTGACCCGAGCGATGGGGTACAATTCCTCCTACTGACTCAAATGATGGGGCACAATTCCTCCCACTGACACCAACAATAGGGCTCAATGACATCAATGATGGGGCACAATTTCTCCCACTGACACCGATGATGGGGCAAAATTCCTCTCAATGACATCAACAATTGGGCCCAATGACACCAATGATGGGGGCACAATTTGTCCCACTGACCCGAGCGATGGGGCACAATTCCTCCCACTGACTCGAATGATGGTGCACAATTCCTCCCACTGACACCAACAATAGGGCCCAATGACATCAATGATAGGGCACAATTCCTCCCACTGACACTAACAATAGGGCTCAATGACATCAATGATGGGGCACAATTTCTCCCACTGACTCGAATGATGGGGCACAATTCCTCCCACTGACACCAACAATAGGGCTCAATGACATCAATGATGGGGCACAATATCTCCCACTGACACCATGATAGAGGAAAATTCCTCTCAATGACATCAACAATTGGGCCCAATGACACCAATGATGGGGCACAATTTCTCCCACTGACCCGAGCGATGGGGCACAGTTCCTCCCACTGACACCAACAATAGGGCCCAATGACATCAATGATGGGGCACAATTTCTCCCACTTACTCGAATGATGGGGCACAATTCCTTCCAATTATACCAATAGAGCCTAATGACACCAATGATGGGGGCACAATTTCTCCCACGACACCAATGACGGGGCAAAATTCCTCTCAATGACATCAACAATTGGGCCCAATGACACCAATGATGGGGAACAATTCCTCCCAATGACAACAATTGGGCCCAATGACACCAACGATGGGGCGCAATTCGTCCCACTGACCCGAGCGATGGGGCAAAATTCCTCCCACTGACACCAACAATAGGGCCAAATAACATCAATGATGGGGCACAATTCCTCCCACTGACACCAACAATAGGGCCCAATGACATCAATGATGGGGCACAATTCCTCCCAATGGCAACAATTGGGCCCAATGACACCAATAATGGGACACAATTCCTCCCACTTGAATGATGGGGCACAATTCCTCCCAATGACATCAACAATTGGGCCAAATGACACCAACGATGGGGCACAATTCCTCTTACCGACACCATAAGATGGGGCACAGTTTTGACGTCGGGACCTTTTCTACTCGCTGGCCACAGTCCGCCCCCCCCCCCCCCTATAGTCTGAAGGACAGTAAACTGGCCCACTGTTTAGAAAGTTTGGAGACCTCTGGCCTAGGATGACAAGGAACTCTCCTGCTCTTCATGCCTCCTCCCCCTTCCTTCTCAAAGCCAAACACACTGGATGTAGCCTGTACTGTCCACTGTAAACACTTTCCTGTGATTTTCACACGATTCCGCACGTCGCACATTCACTTCAATGGGCTGCCCCATGATGGCCCATGTATCTCACCCAAGACAGGTGCTCTTAGAAAACCAAAATGGAACCCCCCTTTTGTTGTTGGCGGCCCCGTCTACTACGACTCACATTAGGGAGCTGCGCTCATAGATATGCACCCGGAACGGCTGGTGTCCTCCAGCAAGGTGACCCGAAGCAGCCAAAGATCTAGGAGCTGTCTAGCGGCACCCGTCATGGCCCTCCCTTTGCCGCTTTCTCATCGTCCATTATCCTAGAGAGGTGTCGGGCGGCGCTTGTGACCCCGCGCTGAATTAAAAGCCCCCCCGACGGAGACAGCCGCATAGACTCACGAAGGCGGGAATCTCCGCACCACTCCTACAAAGTGCAGGCTCCTAATGCGCTAATGGAATTATTTGGCATTTTCCAAGCTCTTGCGTTGACCTTGGAAAGCGAGGGCTGAGAGGTTGATGCAATCAAAACACGGCGATTTCGCGCCACGCGGATTAGTATGCGGAGAGCGAGGCCCGCCTCGCCTTCAGCCGGGGAAAGAGATGCCACTGAAAGGTGTCATTTTTCAAGAGCTGACACCCTCTGCTCCCTCTCTCTCTCTCTCTCTCTCGCTTCCTCTCCATATGAAGGCTTGATATTTATCGAAGGATGGGATATACATATACATATATATTTTAGGTGATGGGCAAGAGAGCGGCAGGGTGCCCAGAGGGATGAAATAGATCTCGGTTGCCAGTTCCTTCAAGGAGAGATTTGTGAGGCTCGGAGTTTACGGTCTGTCACTACACACAGCGGCGCTAACAAGGAATGCTCAGCGCTCCCTGGAAGCACGCACGGTCCTAGATCTACCCAGCATTTTCCCCCTAGCTTGTGCCCATAGAGTGTCAGCCTTTAGGGCCAGAAAAAAAAAAAAAAAAAAACAACAAGACTCAGTTCCCGGTTCCGTCAGAAGAGGAAAACCTGGCTTAAAGTGAGCAGCATATCATGAGTTAATGTAGCCCAAAAAAAAGTGGTGGGAAGAATGAAGAGTAGGCATCTTCTGGTCTTCTCTAGCAATCTGGGAGTCCCGCCAATAGGAGGACTCGAATATGCAATTATGAGGGTGGAAAGGAGCAGAAAGGGATGCCCCCTACCAGGGGCGTTGCTAGGTCTGCAAAATATCTGGGGCTAGGGCCCATAGCAGCGTACTAAAGAAAGAAATGACGGGCACACACATGTATATACAGTAATATACGTGTGTGTGTGTGTGTGTGTGTATTATATATATATATATATATATATATCCAGAGAGCCCTCCCTTAAATCAGGGTCCCCAGAGAGCCCTCCCTTAAATCAGGGTCCCCAGAGAGCCCCCCCTTCTTACATCAGGGTCCCCAGAGAGCCTCCCCCTTAAATCAGGGTCCCCAGAGAGCCCTCCCTTAAATCAGGGTCCCCAGGGAGCCTCCCCCTTCCATCAGGGTCCCCAGGGAGCCTCCCTTCTTACATCAGGGTCCCCAGGGAGCCTCCCCGTTCCATCAGGGTCCCCAGGGAGCCTCCCCTTCAACCAGGGTCCCCAGAGAGCCCCCCTTAAATCAGGGTCCCCAGAGAGCCCCCCCTTGCATCAGGGTCCCCAGAGAGCCCCCCTTGCATCAGGGTCCCCAGAGAAGCACAGGAGGTAAAAGGGAACAGGGCACCTACTATGCCTGATCATTGGTCCTTAACCAGGATAGTTCTGGTGACCAAAAGAGAAGCACAGGGAGGTAGAAGGTGGTAGGGCACTTATTATGCCAGATCCAAGTCCTTAACCAGGAGGCAGTGACCAATAGAGAAGCACAGGAGGTAAAAGGGAACAGGGCACCTACTATGCCTGATCATTGGCACTTAACCAGGAGAGTCTCGGTAAACCAACAGATAAGCAGAGGAGGTAACAAGAGGTCAGGGCACAGGCCATGCCTGATCATTGGTCCTTAACCAGGAGGGTCTTGGTAACCAAAAGAGAAGCACGGGAGAAAGAAGGGGGCAGAGCATCTACTATGTCTGATTGTTGGTCCATAACCAAGAAGGTCACAGTGACTAACAGAGAAACCTAGGAGGTAGAAGGGAGGCAGGGCACCAACTATGCCTGATCTAGGTCCTTAACCAGGAGGGTCTCTCTGACCAATGGAGAAGCACAGAGGTACAGTGCCTTGCGAAAGTATTCGGCCCCCTTGAACTTTTCAACCTTTTGCCACATTTCAGCCTTCAAACATAAAGATATAAAATTTTAATTTTTTGTGAAGAATCACCAACAAGTGGGACACAATTGTGAAGTGGAACGAAATCTATTGGATATTTTAAACTTTTTTTAGCAAATAAAAAACTGAAAAGTGGTGCGTGCAAAATTATTCGGCCCCTTTATTTTCAGTGCAGCAAACTCACTCCAGAAGTTCAGCGAGGATCTCTGAATGATCCAATGTTGTCCTAAATGACTGATGGTGATAAATAGAATCCACCTGTGTGTAATCAAGTCTCTGTATAAATGCACCTGCTCTGTGATAGTCTCAGGGTTCTGTTGAAAGTGCAGAGAGCATCGTGAAGACCAAGGAACACACCAGGCAGGTCCGTAATACTGTTGTGGAGAAGTTTAAAGCCGGATTTGGATACAAAAAGATGTCCCAAGCTTTAAACATCCCAAGGAGCACTGTGCAAGCGATCATTTTGAAATGGAAGGAGTATCAGACCACTGCAAATCTACCAAGACCTGGCTGTCCCTCTAAACTTTCAGCTCAGACAAGGAGAAGACTGATCAGAGATGCAGCCAAGAAGCCCATGATCACTCTGGATGAACTGCAGAGAACTACAGCTGAGGTGGGAGAGTCTGTCCATAGGACAACAATCAGTCGTACACTGCACGAATCTGGCCTTTATGGAAGAGTGGCAAGAAGAAAGCCATTTCTCAAAGATATCCATAAAAAGTCTTGTCTAAAGTTTGCCACAAGCCACCTGGGAGACACACCAAACATGTGGAAGAAGGTGCTCTGGTCCGATGAAACCAAAATCAAACTTTTTGGCCACAATGCAAAACGATATGTTTGGCGTAAAAGCAACACAGCTCATCACCCTCAACACACCATCCCCACTGTCAAACATGGTGGTGGCAGCATCATGGTTTGGGCCTGCTTTTCTTCAGCAGGGACAGGGAAGATGGTTAAAATTGAGGGGAAGATGGATGCAGCCAAATACAGGACCATTCTGGATGAAAACCTGTTGGAGTCTGCAAAAGACCTGAAAGTGGGACGGAGATTTATCTTCCAACAAGACAATGATCCCAAACATACAGCAAAATCTACAAAGGAATGGTTCACAAATAAACGTATCCAGGTGTTAGAATGGCCAAGTCAAAGTCCAGACCTGAATCCAATCGAGAATCTGTGGAAAGAGCTGAAAACTGCTGTTCACAAACGCTCTCCATCCAACCTCACTGAGCTTGAGCTGTTTTGCAAGGAAGAATGGGCAAGAATTTCAGTCTCTCGATGTGCAAAACTGATAGAGACATACCCCAAGCGACTTGCAGCTGTAATCGCAGCAAAAGGTGGCTCTACAAAGTATTAACGCAAGGGGGCCGAATAATTTTGCACGCCCCACTTTTCATTTTTTTATTAGTTAAAAAAGTTTCAACAATCCAATAGATTTCGTTCCACTTCACAATTGTGTCCCACTTGTTGGTGATTCCTCACAAAAAACTAAAATTTTATATCTTTATGTTTGAAGCCTGAAATGTGGCAAAAGGTTGAAAAGTTCAAGGGGGCCGAATACTTTCGCAAGGCACTGTACAAGAGGGCAGGGCACATGTCATGCCTGATCATTGGTCCTTAACAAGGATGGTCTTGGTGACCAAAAGAGAAGCTTGGGAGGCAAAAAGGGGGAGGACACCTACTATGCCTAATCATTGGTCATTAACCAGTGGCCTCAGGGACCAATAGAGAAGCACACGAGGAAAAAGGGGGCAGGGCACAGACTATGCCTGGTCATTGGTTCTTAACCAGAAGGGTTCTTAGTGACCAATAGAGACGCAGAGGAGGTACAAGGGTGTAGGTCCTTAACCAGGAGGGTCTTGGTAACCAAAAGAGAAGCACGGGAGAAAGAAGGGGGTAGGACACCTACTACATCTGATTATTAGTCCTTAAACAAGAGGATCTCAGTGACCAGAGAAACCTAGGAGGCAGGGCACCAACTATGCCTGATCTAGGTCCTTAACCAGGAGGGTCTCTCTGACCAATGGAGAAGCACGGGAGGTACAAGAGGGCAGGGCACATGTCATGCCCGATCATTGGCCCTTAACCAGGATAGTTCTGGTGACCAAAAGAGAAGCACAGGGAGGTAGAAGGGGGCAGGGCACTTACTATGCCTGATCCAGGTCCTTAACCAGGAGGGTCTCGGTGACCACCAGATAAGCACAGGAGGTAACAAGAGGTCAGGGCACAGGCCATGCCTGATCATTGGTCCTTAACCAGGAGGGTCTTGGTAACCAAAAGAGAAGCACGGGAGAAAGAAGGGGGTAGGACACCTACTACATCTGATTATTGGTCCTTAACTAGGAGGCTTTCAGTGACCAAACAGAGAAACCTAGGAGGAAGGAGGCAGGGCACCAACTATGCCCTGATCTAGGTCCTTAACCAGGAGGGTCTCTCTGAGCAATGGAGAAGCACAGGAGGTACAAGAGGGCAGGCTCCATAAAGACATGGATGAGTGAGTTTGAGGCGGAGGAACTTGACTGGCCTGCACCCGAGTCCTGACCTCAACCCAATAGAACACCTTTGGGATGATTTAGAGTGGAGTCTGCGAGCCAGGCTTTCTCATCCACAAATGCGCTTCTGGAAGAATAGTCAAACATTCCCATAGACACACCTCCTAAACCTTGTGGACGGCCTTCCCAGAAGAGTTGAAGCTGTTATAGCTGCAAAGGGTGGGCCAACTCAAAATTGAACCCTACGGACTAAGACTGGGATGTCATCAAAGTTAATGTGCGTGTAAAGGCAGCTGACCCAATACTTTTGGTAATATTATATATATATATATATATATATATATATATATATATATATATATATATATATATATATATATATATATATATATATATATATTATATATATATAAAATATAATATAAACAAACATACTGTACACACACACAGTATATAGACTATATCCCATTTGAAATGCAAATTATTCATATAGGACCATAGCATAACCCAATAATCTGCTCCATTGATATGGGGGGTGAGGGAAGCAAGCACGGGTGACCCAATAAATTCTGCCGTCTCTCCGGGGTTTGGTAGGTCTTTAGGCGGTCACGTATTGCGCCATCGCAGACCATGTACACAACCGATTATAAAACAGAGACGGCGTTCATTGATGAAGAGATTTCCCCATTATCAGCCACCACAGCTTGGAAAGATCTCTTCTCCCTATAGCTGGAGCTAATCTTTAAATAAACTCTTCTTGGCAAACGGCAGAAATAAAAAAAAAATAAAAAACGCTCTTTTTACGCGGCGATTAACCAACCGCTTATATTATAATGTCACGTTTTGAGCAGGAATTACATTGCAACATCGAACACCAACAATTAACAGTCCTTGAGAGTCATTGTGAAGGAGAGGTGTACATTACATACAGACGTTCGATGTCCCTACAGGAGACAAACATTCCATTCCCAGACACTGAATTAACCAATATATATATATATATAATTAGCAGCATGATGCAGCGGAGAACGTACACAACTCAGATGGAAGCCGGATACCGTGGAAGTCAATGAATCAAAACTGACGATGACAATTGACGCTTTACAGATACAGCCGGTTTACTGGCTGCAAAACAAGCAAAGGGAATTGTTGGGGGGGATCCTCCGTCCGCGTCTAGAACGTCAACTTTAAGGCCCCACGCACACGAGACGCAGATGCAAACTCTGCTGAACGCATGTTTTAAAAAGCAGAAACCTGCGTTTAAAAACGCGCGCTTTGCTGTGTTTTCATGTTGCGTTTAGCCGCGTTTGCGTCTATAAGCATTTGTAAAGATAACATCATATAGACCCTCCCCAAGCTCAGAAAGCATGTATTATTAAATATTTCTGCCATTTTGTGAGCAGCAGCAGCAGAGAGAGCCGTTGTACACTTGCATTTGCCTCTCTTTCTGTGTTTTTTTTTGGAAATGGATCCCATATTGAATATATGTCAGGAAATGCTCCTGATGTTGCTCTTGATGAGGCAGCAACGTCGTCGCAAATTTGCATGAGAGGTCCAGAGTCAGAGCTTGGCGATATTGGACCCACCTGTTGATGGCACAGCGAATGTCCGTTGGATATTTCACAAACATGTATGCATTAGTGAGTATATATGCTCTATGATCTAAACTAATTACGACATTTTAAACACATTTTTCTAGTATTTTTTATGGTTTACCATCATATTTCTGAGTTTTCTGGTCCAAAAAATTGGGTTCCTTTAAAAAGGCTTATAAACGCAAACGCGGCTAAACGCAGGTGCCTGCGTTTAGCCGCGTTTAGCTGCGTTTTGCGTCTGAAACGTGGAAAAGCAAAATGTCTGAACGCATTTTTTTTGCTTCTGGAAAAAACGAGGTTAAACGCAACTGCATAAAAACGGGAAAAAACGAGACTGTGTACATGGACACATAGGATAACATTGCATGCGTTCAGATGCAGTTGAAAAAAGTGTCCTCTGAACGCGCGTTTAACAGCGTCTCGTGTGCATGGGGCCTAATTGAACATCTTTCAGTTTGTTAAAGCAGACTGGCCCCACTCCGTGACTAACTTGTTAGCCCCTTTGTGATAGCAATAAAGTTTAATGAAAAAAAAAAAAAAGTAAAAAAATGTTATACTGATGTGGGAAGGGGATGCCTTGATTTTAACAGAAAATTTTGTGATTTCCATACTGGAAGCTGTGTTGATTGGTGCTGTATTATAGGCGCATACTGTGGTTACGACAAATGTTTTCTTTCTTTTTACCATTAAATTAATTAAAATAAAAACGGATTTATATTAGTCAGAATATACACTTCATTTTATAGACCGAAAAAAGATAAAAAAACAGCTCGTTAGATGGCCGATCCGATGACTGCCATGCCCAATCAAGCCAGGCTTGGCCTTCTGATGTGTCAGCGCTATTATCACGCCGTCACACACCATCCTATATATTCCTCCAGTATAACAAGCGGCGAATTCTGCTGCCGATGTGCCAACCGCGCCGCCAACGGCGGCTTCACGCGAGGATTACTTCGCCTTAAAACGAGCATCCTTCTGTTACAGGCAAATTACTCCAACAAGCTAGAGCGTAATGAAGCTCCTTCCTTGAGGGCCTTGTCGGACAAGAAGGGTCCGGGCGCCCCCCCCCCCCTAGGGGCAAACCCTACATCTCTTTTTTACGGCGCTTGCGAGGCAGAGCGCCCGGATAAATATTTCAGCGAGTAGTGTTAAGTGTTGCAAAACATAATTCAATTTGGCATCCCACTCATGATTCCGACACTTCAAGAAGCACCATTGGCCCTGTTCACACGCGCCGCGAGTTATTGCTCGGCTAATTAATACTTTGGCCGCTGGAAGGACAAATAGATGCAAATCCAAAGTCATTAATTTTTAATTGGGAATGAAAGGCTTAGCTCCTCCATGCACATAAACACTGGTGTAAGTGGAAGGCTCTGTAGACGCGAGGTATCCCCCCCCCCCCCTTCACCGAGTCGGAGGAGAAGCTAGTTAAGTCACGGATGGGGGGGCCTATAAATAGCAGGTTGCCTCCACGGCCAGGCCTTGATTAGATGCTGCCCACGTTCTAGAGACGGAGGCCAGGAGACGAGAAGTATGGACTACCATTCATAGAGAAAAGGACATTTCTAGTGGCTGTCGGCAAGATATCATTTATGAATAAGTTACCATGTTATAAATAAAAAATAGAAAAGCATAAAACCTACATTCAATCATAGAGGTGCCACCATGGAAAAATTCAATCCTACTGATGTATCGGTACCCATGCACAAGAAATGACAGTCAACGTATCCGATTAGATTGGCCGGCATCTCTAGGGATCCATTGAGTGGTTTCGCTGCAAGTACTTTGCGTTCCCCTAAAACAGACCAAAATGTCTCCATGTGGACTGCTAGCCACCATCACGTCAGCACTGGCTTGGCGACCAATGGCTTTGTTGACTAAAGAATTTGTTTGAGGATGCCCCACAAATGCTCAATAGCGTTTAGGTCTGGAGACATGCTTGGCCAGTCCATCACCTTTACACTCAGCTACTTTAGCAAGGCAGTGGTGGTCTTGGAGGTGTGTTTGGGGTGGTTATCATGTTGGAATACTGCCCTGCGGCCCAGTCTCTGAAGGGAGGGGGTCATGCTCTGCTTCAGTATGTCACAGTACATGTTGGCATTCATGGTCCCCTCAATGATCTGTAGCCCCCCAGTGCCGGCAGCACTCATGCAGCCCCAGACCATGACACTCCCACCACCATGACACTCCCACCACCATGACACTCCCCCCACCATGACACTCCCCCCACCATGACACTCCCCCCACCATGACACTCCCCCCACCATGCCTGACTGTAGACAAGACACACTTGTCTTTGTCCTCCTCACCTGGTTGCCCCCACACACGCTTGTCACCATCTGACACCAAAGTCTCATCAGACCACAGGACATGGTTCCAGCAATCCATGTCCTTAGTCTGCTTGTCTTCAGCAAACTGTTTGCGGACTTTCTTGTGCATCATCTTTAGAAGAAGCTTCCTTCTGGGACGACAGCCATGCAGACCAATTTGATGCAGTGTGCGGTGTGTGGTCTGAGCACTGACAGGCTGACCCCCCCCCCCCCACCCCTACAACCTCTGCAGCAATGCTGGCAGCACTCATACGTCTATTACCCAAAGACAACCTCTGGATATGACGCTGAGCACGTGACCTCAACTTCTTTGGTCAACCATGGTGAGGCCTGTTCTGAGTGGAACCTGTTATACCGCTGTATGGTCTTGGTCACAGTGTTGCAGGTCAGTTTCAGGGTCTAGGAAATCTTCTTCCTCTTAGGCCAGTGATGGCGAACCTTGGCACCCCATTTGTTTTAGAACTACATTTCCCAAGATGCTCATGCACTCTGCAGTGTAGTGGAGAATCATGGGAAATGTAGCTCCAAAACATCTGGGGTGCCAAGGTTCACCATCACTGCCCTAGGCCATCTTTATGTAGAGCAACAATTCTTTTTTTCAGATCCTCAGAGTTCTTTGCCATGAGGTGCCATGCTGAACTTCCAGTGACCAGTATGAGAGAGTGAGAGCGATAACACCAAATTTAACACACCTTCTCCCCATTCACACCTGAGACCTTGTAACACTAACGAGTCACATGACACCGGGGGGAGGGAAAAAATGGCTAATTGGGCCCAATTTGGACATTGTCACTTAGGGGTGTACTGACTTTGGTTGCCAGCGGTTTAGACATTAATGGCTGTGTGTTGAGTTATTTTGAGGGGACGGCAAATTTACACTGTTATACAAGCTGTACACTCACTACTTTACATTGTAGACAAGTGTCATTTCTTCAGTGTTGTCACATGAAAAAATATGAGGGGTGTACTCACTTTTGTGAGATACTGTATAATTATATATATATATATATATATATATATATATATATATATATATATATATATATATATATATATATATATATATTTTTTTTTTTTATATATATATATTTTTTTATTTAATTTTAGTCTAGCGATTTGCCTGATGGTTCAGCTTTAACTGTACACAGACACAACCATAAGCTTGATCTACATTAAAGCGGTTGTATACTCAAAAAAAAATTACTTTTACCTACAGGTAAGCCTATAATAAGGCTTACCTGTAGGTAAAAAAAATTCTCCTAAACCTGTACAGTTTAGGAGATATTCCCCGTGCAATGAGCCGCTGACTGCAGCGGCGCATGCACACGGGGGATTCTCCGCTGAAAGGCCGGTGTCTTGCCGAGAAAGTTCCCCCGGCGGATAAGGACCCCCCTGTACTGCGCTGGCGCAGTACGAAGCACAATGAAGCACAACGGAGTTTCCGAATAGCCGAAGCTGAACACAGTCAGTCAGCTGTACACGGCGCCTGCGCACTACATTCTAACCTATGTCCAGGTTCCAGCCCCACCATCCAAGTGGGCATAGAGTTAGAATAAAAATATGCAGAGCTCAGCGAGGCCGTGCCCGAAGCATGGCGAGCGCAGCGAGGCCGTGCCCGAAGCGTGGCGAGCGCAGCGAGGCTGTGCCCGAAGCGTGGCGAGCAAAGCGTGGCGAGGGAAGCAAGCCCGCGAGGGGCCCCGTTACAGGCGCCTTGTACAGCTGATTCACTGTCTTCTGCTTCGGCTATTTCCAGCGGCTACGCACTGCGCAAGCGCTGCGCCTGCGCAGTACAGGGGGGTCCTTATCCGCCGAGGGAAACTTTCTCAGCAAAACACCGGCAGAATCCGAACCTTGCCGGGAAGAAGTCTCCCGTGCGCATGCGTGGGAGTGACGACATCGCGGCCCCAGCCACTCACAGCGCTGGAGTCGCGATACCCGGAAGACACGAGGAGGGAACATGTCCGCTACCTCGGCGTGGACCGGGTGAGTTACCGACGCCTCGTTCTACAGTAAGTATTTCATAATGAGCGGTGCATACTAGCTCATTATGCCTTTACCCTTACAGATATATAAAAAAAAAAAAAGTTTCAGCGGGTTTACTATCGCTTTAAGGCAAGTCGGTGCAAAAAAAAATGTAAAACATTATTTTGCTAACTAAAAAAGTACATTCTTTCATTCTAGTAATCAGCACGATTTTATTTAAATCTCCATAAGTACCCCAGAAGCCTGGCTCTAGCTTCCGGTGATATCCGTAGTCGGTAACAAGCCTGCATTGTGCAAATGCTGAATTATCACGCTGACCTGTAATTAAAAGCCGACTTGCTCTACGTAGGGCTGGGTATCTTTAGTGGAGCGGTTAATTATGTTCCTTTTACCTCAATTATTAAGATGAATGAGGAAGATTCCTTATCACACGCACTAATGACTCCATCTGCATGATCAGCTTTGTGGCACCTTCCAGCTGTAAAAGCAAGTGTCACTTCTCGCCGCGATAAGAGCGGCACCTGGGAATTGCGCTGGCCTCCTCCACTTTGCAAAACCGAGACATTCGCCATCGCTGGACATGTACATACGTGTTCAACAACTGCCAATGAATTTCTGTGCTGCCAACTGCAGCAGGGACACAGCGAAGGAAGAATTTAAAGCAGTCATTCTCAACAAGGGTTCCTCAAGAGGTTGGTAGGGGTTCCTTGAGATGTGGCCGATTGAGCTCCGATTTAATGATGCCTGCCTAGTTCCAGGGCCAAAACCACTTGGCAGAGCCAGCGGCATGACATCAATGATCTTTTCAGCTGTCCCAACGTCCGTCAATATAAGGAACATTCTTCCCACTGACCATCAATATAAGGGATAGTCTTCCCACTGACCATCAATATAAAGAACATTCTTCCCACTGACCATCAATATAAAGAACATTCTTCCCACTGACCATCAATATAAAGGGACATTCTTCCTACTGACCACCAATGAAAGGGACATTCTTTCTTCTGACCCCCAATGTATGGAGCATTCTTCCCACTGACCACCAAAGTAATGAGCATTCTCCCTGCTGACAACCAATGTAAGGAGCATTCTTCCCACTGAACACCAATACAAGAAGTAGGCAGCTCTACCACACACTGTCTCCAGGGATCTCCACTAGCTTCTGGGTCCCATTCCGAGCGGCTGGCCTGCTGCATTATGAATGCAGGAGGTTGGCTGCTTGGCACAAGCACCATTCAAAGAGTGCTTTGCATCTTCCCCATGAATGGAAAGGGCTCTATGATTGGACAAGGTGGGTCAGTGACGTCACCGGAAGCTAGTGGAGATTACTGTAGTAGGGGTCTCTTTTACAGTGACTTCCAGCTTTCAGAGCGGCCTCCCTCAACCTTTTTACCCCAGGAGGAACCCAAGAAACACATATTCAGGTCTCAGGATACCCCTGGTAAGCTTAGCCCATTGAGAAAATGCCCCTTACACTAGTGGTGGTAAGTGGGAAGAATCACCCCCCATACAGGTTGGCCACATTGACACCCTGGCAATCATGCTGCTGGCTCTGCTAAGTGGTGTTGGGCCTGGAACTATGAGGGCACCATCAAATGGGAGGCCAGTTAGCCAGAATTCAAGGAACCACCACTGGAGGGTTTCATGGAACGCTGGTTGATAATGGCCGCGAAACCATGGAACCTTGGTTGAGAATGGCCGAGGAATCATAGAACCTTGGTTGAAAATGGCCGAGGAACCATGGAACCCTGGTTGAGAATGGCCAAGAAACCATGGAACCCTGGTTGAGAATGGCCAAGAAACCATGGAACCCTGGTTGAGAATGTCCGAGAAACCACGGAACCCTGGTTAAGAATGACCGAGAAACCATGGAACCCTGGTTGAGAATGGCCGAGAAACCATTGAACCCTGGTTGAGAATGGCAGAGAAACCATGGAACCCTGGTTGAGAATGGCCAAGAAACCATGGAACCCTGGTTGAGAATGGCCAAGAAACCATGGAACCCTGGTTGAGAATGGCCGAGAAGCTACGGAACCCTGGTTGAGAATGGCAGAGGAACCATGGAACCATGGTAGAGAATGGCTGAGGAACCATGGAACCTTGGCTGAGAATGGCCGAGAAACCATGGAACCCTGGTTGAGAATGGCTGAGAAACCATGGAACCCTGGTTGAGAATGGCCGAGAAACCACGGAACCATGGTTGAGAATGGCCGAGAAACCACCGAACCCTGGCTGGGAATGGTTGAGGAACCATGGAACCATGCTAGAGAATGGCAGAGAAACCATGGAACCCTGGCTGGGAATGGTTGAGGAACCATGGAACCATGGTAGAGAATGGTTGAGAAACCATGGAACCCTGGTTGAGAATGGCAGAGAAACCACAGAACCCTGGTTGAGAATGGAAGAAACCACAGAACCCTGGTTGAGAATGGCCGAGAAACCATGGAACCCCGGTTGAGAATGGCAGAGGAACCATGGAACCTTGGCTGAGAAAGGCCGAGGAACTATGGAACCCCCTGTTGAGATCCCACAGGTATAGCATATGCAAAGTTACAATGGTCCAAGTTGGAACAATGTAACAATATCCATATCTGCAATTCTTCATTAATAAAATTTAAAATTAAAGGTTGACTCCACCCAAACCAGATGTACAAAATTAAGATTCATAGCTTTTTTTTGTACCGATCTCCTCCAGGTTATGATGTCACCCTTTTAAACATTACCTTAATAAGCCTTCCACAGCTGCTGTGTTGTACCCTCCATGAATTGAATATTACATAATATAAGTGCTTACAGCCGATAATGACAGTCACTGCACTTTTCCCTCACTGCCACTAATGATTTTCCTATCTATTCATTAAATGCTAATTGCATGACTTGTAAGCAGAACTTTGAGAAAGAAAAAAAAAAAAAAAAGCACACCTTGGATGCTGAATATTTATGAAGTCGGCGATTGCAGAGAGATTTCCTGAAAGAGGCGAATTCAAAGTCAACCGGGGCCTCTAAATACATTTCACTTTCTTGTGCCTTGTGTGAAGAAATTAAACTCATACATATTACGGAGAAAGCAGCCCGTCCTCAGAAAAAAAAAGAAGAGGGACATAAATCTATCAGGGGAAGAGAATAAAAGATGGGTGTTCGGAGGTCCTTGCAGCTCTCGGATTTCACAATGGTGACATGAGTGCACGTGGACTCCACAACATGAACAACATCACAATTCACACAAACACCCGATATATACATAATTCATGAGCATGAAAGCCAAATAACACATCAAAATTAGACAAGGAGGAGAAATAGGCGCTATATCTTAAAACAGGGTAGAAATGGAGTCCCTCCAGGGCAGCTTCTGTCAACCTTTAACAATGAGGAACCCCTAAAGGAACCTTCCTGTCTCCTGTCCTGGCAAAAATTACTGTATCTAGCATACACAGAGGCGGCTCTCTAATTAGGCGGACGCCTAAGGCCTCGCACTCACAGGGGCCTCACGGCCTCCTAATTTGCCTGTGCTCAATCACTGATTCTCTCTCCCCCCCTCCCCTCTTTATCTCACCCTCTTTTCTGTGTGCTTGTATTTTTTTTCCTATTACAGGCGTGAGTGGGGCCTCATGTGTAAGTTTCGCCTAAGGCCTCACAAAGCCTAGAGCCGCCTCTGAGCGTACATACGTGTAATGGCCACCGAGAATAGTGCTCCTTATATTTGTGCTTTTTGAGGAGCCCCCTCCTCCCTTACAGGTATCTAAGAAATCATTGGGGTCAGTGGTTACCCATTTGAGAGTCAAAAGTTGCTCAAGGAACTCCTAGAAACCTCTGAAGGACCCCTAGGTGAGAAAAGCTGCTCGAGAGCAATGGACATGCTAACTTTCCTACTCTCTTTTCTAAAGGAAAACTAAATTTTTTTTTCCCAAGCTAAGAACATTTACAGCAAGGAGAAACCTGGGACAAAAATATCTCCCATCTTGGACACAACCGTATACCTCCCAACATTTTGAGTTGGGAATGAGGGACACCTACTACCAAACGTATGTAGGCATAGGATACTCCTCCTTCCACACCTCCTTAAAGGAGAATTAACCCCAAAAAAAGGTTAATTAAATCCACAAATCCAGGCTTTTTTTTTTACTACTACTATTCCTTTATATTGGCTTTTAACATTTTTAAATGCAGCAATTTAGAATTCAGATGAAAGGTTTAGCACTGGGAAACACTATTTGAAAGATAAAAAGTGCATTTTATATACAACTTTATAGAAGATCAGATGAAAATGAGGGACAAATGAGGAGGACAGAAGGATGTTGCTCCAGATCAGGGACAGTCCCTCGAAATCAGGGACAGTTGGGAGCTATGCACAACCCAAAGACTTTCCTTTCCTGTCACAATATATATATATATCTCAAAGTGCAGGATCACAAAGAAAGCTCTCGGCCTAAACACAGGCATTAAATGTCAGAAGATTGAAGGTACATAAATCATGGATGAGCTGACGGCAAAAAAAAATCCAGGAAAAAAGAAAAAAAGGTGAACAGAAAAAAGATAAATAAATAAAAAGGGGGAATAAATCGATTTTGCCGTTCCTGCAGATCCAGCCTAAACTCTTTGGGCGCCATCTTCAAAGTCAGAACTCAAAGGAACCAGGATCAACGGTCAAGTATTGGCGCTAAACGTCATAAAAGGTTCATAAAGGGAGCAGAAGCTGGAGATGTTTACTGGGAGGTTCCGGTGGCGGCTCCTCGGGCTGAAAGTCGGGTTTTGTTTCAAAACCTTCATCAATGTCTTTAAGCGTCCGAAAAAACATGAATGGTTTACGTTATGGAATCTAAATAACCTTCAAAGACATGTTCTCAAATGTAATCCATCAAGGTGCAATAATGGTGAGAGATATATTGCTACACAGGGGCGGACTGACAACTCATGGGGCACCTGGGCAATAGGAGATTATGGGGCCCCTCGGGCAATAGGAGATTATGGGGCCCCCGGGCAATAGGAGATTATGGGGCCCCCGGGCAATAGGAGATTATGGGGCCCCCGGGCAATAGGAGATTATGGGGCCCCCGGGCAATAAGAGATTATGGGGCCCCCGGGCAATAGGAGATTATGGGGCCCCCCGCAATTAGAGATTATGGGGCCCCCGGGCAATTAGAGATTATGGGGCCCCCGGGGAATTAGAGATTATGGGGCCCCCGGGCAATTAGAGATTATGGGGCCACACAGTATACACATACACACAGTATACAATCACACAGTATACACATACATGTACACACAGTATACACAGACATGTTTCTATTGGCTGAGAAGGTACTGGAGAGGTGGGGCAGCTATAATCTCTGGATTTTTAGACCAAAAGGATGTCGGTAAGGGACATTTCAGAGACAGATGTAATAAAAAAAAAAAACAGATTTTTACACACTGTCCCTGGTTTTACTGAGGCCGGCAACCCTGAAGGGGCCCCCTAGTGGCCCGGGGCCCTCGGGCAGTGCCCGAGTGGCCGAATGGTCAGTCCACCCCTGCTTGCTACACTAGGTTACCTGCCATGTTGTTTTTACACAGAACAAGTACCTTCATTCATTGTCTTGATGCCTCCTTTTGACCCAAATCCGGGGGAAAGGTACAAATCTTTTTAGGTGTAAGGCCAAAACTTTTTTCTTTGGTTGTGGATGGAATTTAGAAGAAGTATTAGAACCTTAGTCTTTTTTTTTTTCATGCAATTGTTGTCTGTGTCGTGGGGATTCACGCTCTGTTCTCTGTTGGTTCTGGTAAACTAATGTCTCCATTGCAACCAATGACTTCATTTCCAGAATGGAAATCCAAACTTTTTGAGTAGTCACAGATGCAGGATGCGAGGGGAAATCTTTTGACGGGAGCTCCTGTTCTGGTGACAAGTGAGGATATCTCCTGGCTTGGGAGAAGACTACTCTTACTTCCTGCTGTGTCTCAGAGAAAAAGCGAGGGGACACAGAAAGCAGACAAGTCAAGTTCCTCCACCCCAAACCCGCTCATCCGTGTCTTTATGGACCTTGCTTTGGGGGGGGGATTATGGTGGGGGGGTTGTTTTTCAGGGGTTGGGTTGGCCCCTTAGTTCCAGTGAAGGGAACGCTTAAGGCGTCAGCATACCAAGACATTTTGGGCAATTTCATGCTCCCATCTTTGTGGGAACAGTTTGGGGACGGCCCCTTCCTGTTCCAACATGACGGCGCACACCTGCACAAAGCACGGGCCATAAAGACATGGGTGAGCGAGTTTGGGGTGGAGGAACTTGACTGGTCCTGACCTGTGTGCTATCGGGTTGAGGTCAGGACAGTCAAGTTCCTCCACCCCAAACTCGCTCATCCGTGTCTTTATGGACCTTGCTTTTGGGGGGGGGGATTATGGTGTGGGGTTGTTTTTCAGGGGTTGGGCTTGACCCCTTAGTTCCATGAAGGGAACTCTTAAGGCGTCAGCATATTGGAACATGAAGGGACCGTCCCCAAACTGTTCCCACAAAGTTGGGAGCATGAAATTGTCCAAAATGTCTTGGTATGCTGACGCATTAAGAGTTCCCCTCACTGGAACTAAGGGGCCAAGCCCAACCCCTGAAAAACAATCCCCCACACAATAATCCCCCCTCCCCCCACACCATAATCCCCCCTCCACCAGATTTGGACCAGTGCACAAAGCAAGGTCCATAAAGACATGGAGGAGCGAGTTTGGGGTGGAGGAACTTGACTGGTCCTGACCTGTTTGCTATCGGGTTGAGGTCAGGACAGTCAAGTTCCTCCACCCCAAACTCGCTCAGCCATGTCTTTATGGACCTTGCTTTTGGGGGGGGGGGGGATTATGGTGTGGGGTTGTTTTTCAGGGGTTGGGCTTGGCCCCTTAGTTCCAGTGAAGGGAACTCTTAAGGTGTCAGCATACCAAGACATTTTGGATAATTTCATGCTCCCCACTTTGTGGGAACAGTTTGGGGATGGCCCCTTCATGTTCCAATATGCTGATGCCTTAAGAGTTCCCTTCACTGGAACTAAGGGGTCAAGCCCAACCCCTGAAAAACAACCCCAGACCATAATCCCCCCCCCCCCAAAAGCAAGGTCCATAAAGACACGGATGAGCGAGTTTGGGGTGGAGGAACTTGACTGTCCTGACCTCAACCCGATAGCACACAGGTCAGGACCAGTCAAGTTCCTCCACCCCAAACTCGCTCATCCATGTCTTTATGGACATTGCTTTGTGCACTGGTGCGCCGTCATGTTGGAACAGGAAGGGGTCATCCCCAAACTGTTCCCACAAAGTTGGGAGCATGAAATTGTCCAAAATGTCTTGGTATGCTGACGCATTAAGAGTTCCCTTCACTGGAACTAAGGGGCCAAGCCCAACCCCTGAAAAACAACCCCCCACACCATAATCCCCTGTCCACCAGATTTGGACCAGTGCACAAAGCAAGGTCCATAAAGACATGGAGGAGCGAGTTTGAGGTGGAGGAACTTGACTGGCCTGCACAGAGTCCCGACCTCAACCCGATAGAACACCTTTGGGATGGAGTGTAGACTGCGAGCCAGTGCCTGATCTCACAAATGCGCTTCTGGAAGAATGGTCAAACATTCCCATAGACACCCTCCTAAACCTTGTGGACGGCCTTCCCAGAAGAGTTGAAGCTGTTATAGCTGCAAAGGGTGGGGCCAACCCAATATTTGAGAATTTATAAAGAAGACAAAGAAACTCTCAGATCAGGTGATAGCTGTAGAAGTTTTTCCTGACGTGCACTTCAAGACTTAACCAAATATCTCTCAGGCTGGCTTACCTCATCTCCCAGAAGGTTCGGCAAGCATTTGACAACGTCTTTTGTTCCAATACTTTAGCGGAACGGTAGCGAGTGAAATGTATCGAGGTGACCTATATTTTGCAATCATTTACCGCGACCCGTGCTATATTGGGATGACGGGTCATTGTTTTATACCGTTCGGTGCTTTGAGCGGCAGCAGACGTCTTTCGGATTTGTAAGTGCCCCAAAACCATCGTTTGTACGGCTCGCAATTCTTGAAAATGGCCATCTGCAAAGAATGAACTTCCAGCAATCTGGAAAATGATTTTGACTTTCTATCGCTCATTTCCGCCGCTCTTCAACTATCATTTCTGGATCTGGAGTGTTTTGCGGCCGTTGCTGGGTTTGTGGAGTTTTCTTCTTTTTTTTTTTTTGAGCGATTGTTAACCCTACAACAAACAAAATAACAAACAAGCGTCTCGCTATCCCTTCGTAACTTATTCACCAGTAGACATGTGCAATTCGTTTCGTTTTAATTCGTTTTCCGTTAAAATTCGTTATATTCGTTCATTCGTTATCGTACGAATGAACGAATGATTCGCTAAAAGTTTTTACGAATTATCGAATCGAACGAATATGAAAAACAACGAAAATCCAAAATAACCAAATTAGAAACAACGAAACTAAGAAAGAAGGAAATCCGAAAAACGAAAACAGGAACAACGAAAATCAAAATGAACGAAAAAATTCGTAACTTTTTTTTTTTTGTTGAATTGGTAATTTTCCGTGTCTCTTACAATGGCGCTGCTTAACGTGCTTCGAATGGATTGAACGAAAAAATTCGTACATTCGTAACTTTTTTTTTCGATTCGTAATTTTCCGTGTCTCTTACAATGTAATAATAGCATACACATTACATAAAAATTATGAATTATGCTCCGATTACGAATCTACGAAAAATAATGTTACGAAAGTACGAATAAATCAATCTTACGAAAGTACGAATGTAACTAAATCTACGAAAATACGAATGCGTCCAAATTTCGAATAAACGAAAATTAAACTAACGGAAAAACGAATCAATGAAAAAATAACTCTTACGAAAATACGAATCGTTACAAATACGAACACCGACGACTTACGAATCGCTACGAATCAACGGAAATGAAAAGAAAATAAACAAATTTTTCTATTGTGCACATGTCTATTCACCAGCCTCTGAAAGCTGCAGTTGACTTGGCCCCTTGGCCTCCAGTACCTCCTTGTGGTCCCCCCCCCCCACTGCCTTGTATGTTTTCTGGGACACGTGTGTCCTGCCAGTAGGGGCTTACAATTGGCTAGATATTGGTGCCAACTGCCAAGAGTATAAGTCCCTGCCCCCTCCTCTCCTGTTGGAACAGTGACCCTCCTGCTGAGGCTTTACCCCTCAGCCATCTTGTTCCCAACGCCATGCCAGGGGCCTCCACCCAACATTCCTGGTTGTTGACCATTATATCCCCCCAAAAAAAGGAATTTCCACACATAGAAAGTGTTGTTGCACCTTACTGGTGGTATTTGGAAAATGGCACAATAGTCAGATCACACCGGCATACTATCTAGGGCAGCGGTTCTCAACCTTGCCATGCCGCGACCCCTTGATAAAATTTTCCAAGTTGTAGGGACCCCGAACAGTAAAATTATTTTCGTATGCGTAGGTTGTCAGCACACAAGGCAAGCCAAGTAATTTGCGTCCCTAATCCATTGACATTTAGCGCTACCTGGGTCCCTTCCAGTCGTACCGTATGCCGAAATCAGGAGACGGGGTCTGCTCCAGCCCCTCCCACTTCACATTCCTCACCAGTCAGCTGACCTCTAGTCTCTGCCCCCCAGCCATGCCGTGAACTGAATGGGCGGCTGCAAAGAGGCCGAGTGGGCGGCCGCAGGCTACAGGAACAGCCTACCTGGGGGAGGCCGCAAAAAGGCTGGGAGAGCGGTACAGGCTTCAGGAACAGCCCCAGGATTTGGTGACCCCTGGCAAATCAGCATTCGACCCGAGGGGGTCCCGACCCCCAGGTTGAGAACCACTGATCTAGGGTCACTTGACAGTGCATAATCACATTTAGTGGACGGTCTGCAGTAGCCACATGTGATAGCAATGTGCAGCAATAAAAGTAAGCCATCTTACCCTAACAGTGTCCCCCTCCACCCGCGGTCATTATTAAGCACTGGGATAGGATCTCTGCAGTTACCTCATCCATAGGTACACCTCTGCTGGGATCCCTCACTCAAGGAACTCTTGGCCTGGCCTAAAAGGCCTTTTGCAAACCAATCTAGGCACCCCGCCTCCATAAGGGTCAGGAAGTCTAGAGCTGGATCTTCTAGGTGCAGGTCTCTCTCTCTCTCCCTGGCCTTCAGCCCTGTCCAGGGCCTCCACTTACTAGCTACATCTGCACAGATGTAGGGAGTTTGGCTCCCATGCCCCAACTGCCCAAGGGCTCCTCCAAACCTGGAAGTCTAGAGCTGGATCTTCTAGGTGCAGGTCTCTCTCTCTCTCCCTGGCCTTCAGCCCTGTCCAGGGCCTCCACTTACTAGCTACATCTGCACAGATGTAGGGAGTTTGGCTCCCATGCCCCAACTGCCCAAGGGCTCCTCCAAACCTGGAAGTCTAGAGCTGGATCTTCTAAGTGCAGGTCTCGCTCTCCCTGGCCTCCAGTCCTGTCCAGGGCCTCCACTTACTGGCTACATCTGCACAGATGTAGGGTGTTTGGCTCCCATGCCCCAACTGCCCAAGGGCTCCTCCAAACCTGGCTTATATTTGGGCCAACGACTCACCCACTACATCACTACAGGAGGGCTCTCACTAAAAGAAGCCTAGCATCTGATGACACCATCTTCTGTAACCAGACACTATTCTGGCACAGAGCCACCTAGTGCAGACTAGTTAACTGCACCTGCCTACAAGCGTACAGTCGGTGGCAGCACTCTGTCCTCACTCTCATAGGCATCATCTCCCTTGTGTGACTGGTACCCTGAAGCTGCTTTACTTCATTGCCTGCCCAGAAGTTCCTGCATTGTACGGGAGGATGGTGAAGGCCCACCCAAGACATTGAAGGAAAAACACCAGCTGCTTGGGAGGAAGGTAAATATTTGTGTTTTTTCTACCCCCCCCCCCCCAACCAAATGAGGGAGCGGGGGACTGATCCCAATTGGATGGATACTTCAAAAACCAGCTTGGAGTTGGCCTTTTAGGTTGGTTAGATCTTCAACAAAATCTTCTACTTCATTTATGGTCAACCTTGACCTACAAAATTCTTCTACTTCATTTATGGTCAACCTTGACCTACAAAATCTTCTACTTCATGTATGGTCAACCCTGACCTACAAAATTCTTCTACTTCATTTATGGTCAACCTTGACCTACAAAATCTTCTACTTCATTTATGGTCAACCTTGACCTACACAATTCTTCTACTTCATTTTTGGTCAACCTTGACCTCCAAAATCTTCTACTTCATTTATGGTCAAACTTAACCTACAAAATCTTCTACTTCATGTATGGTCAACCCTGACCTACAAAAAATTCTTCTACTTCATTTATGGTCAACCTTGACCTACACAATTCTTCTACTTCATTTATGGTCAACCTTGACCTACACAATTCTTCTACTTCATTTATGGTCAACCTTGACCTACACAATTCTTCTACTTCATTTATGGTCAACCTTGACCTATACAATTCTTCTACTTCATGTATGGTCAACCCTGACCTACAAAATTCTTCTACTTCATTTATGGTCAACCTTGACCTACACAATTCTTCTACTTCATTTATGGTCAACCTTGACCTATACAATTCTTCTACTTCATGTATGGTCAACCTTGACCTACAAAATCTTTTACTTCATTTATGGTCAACCTTGACCTACAAAATCTTCTACTTCATTTATGGTCAACCTTGACCTACAAAAATCCAACAACGTAGAATGCCGGGCTGCACTGCAATTTCACAGGAGCTTTCTTACTTCAAAGTCATTTCAAATTTTGTCTTTTTTTAAAAATGTTGCCTGTGTATGGCAAAATTTAATGGGTTTTTCATGAGTTTAAAGGGTCTTATCAGGCTCAGAATCTGAGGATTTTATGCAATCTTCCTTAAACTAAGCAAACTAAAAATATTGGATTTCAAAATTATATATTTTTTTTTCTGAACGGTTCAGCCACACTAGGCAGAGCTGTCCCCTGCAGCCATTAGCATGCGCCGCTCTCTCCTCCTCGCCACAGAAGCGCCGTGACGTTATCTTAGACTTTGGACTTTATCCATAACATATACATTAAACATAAGTGCTTTAGCCGGCACCCTTGCCACGCATGTTAACATTTTCCCTGTAGGAAGAGAAAGCAATTGAGTCGGGAGGCAATTCCGTGCAATCACTCTGAAGCATCTTGCAATTAATTTTTCACACTGTCTGTGCAGCAATTAAATTTCCTGCGAGGTCCAAAGAGTATTTTTTTTCCTCCATTACATACAAGGAAATATTGAGAAACCTGATGTGAGGAGACTACTGGAAGCAAAAATGTATCGGCAAACGAGGAATAGAGGCTTCTTCTGAAAAGAGGAAGACGTTCTTCAAAGACAAAGACTTGTGACTGGTCATTAAAGGGTTAATTCTTCATTTCAGAAAGTTGACTGGATCACGTCTGAGTGCCCCCAACATGTCACAATGTGCCCATCACATCACAGTCCCCCTATACATTAAATCAGGGTACCCCCCCCCCCCGCAATCACATCAGGGTCTCCCCATTACCAAAGCATCCCTCCATCACAAAGCCCTCCTATACATCAAATCCCCTATTCATATTAGGGTACCCCCATGACAGAGAGTCTCTCCCATCACATCAGAGTCCCCTCATCACCTCAGAGCCCCCCACGTTAGTGGTTCCTCCCCTATATGCCAGAGGCCTTCCAACACATCCCCCATCACATCAGAAGCCTCCTTTACATCAGAGGTTCCCTCATCACATCAGAGCGTCCCCCCATCACATCAGAGCGTCCCCCCATCACATCAGAGGTTCCCTCATCACACCAGAGCGTCCCCCCATCACATCAAAGGCTCCCTCATCACATCAGAGATCACCCTACATGTCAGATATCCCCCTACCAATCAGAGCGTCCCCCATCACACCAGAGGTCCCCCATCACATCAGATCCCCCCTCCACATCAGAGCACCCCCTAATTACTTCAAAGCATCCCCCCATCATATAAGAGCCCACCCTTCACATCAGAGGTCCCCCCATTACATCAGAGATTACCCTACGTGTCAAAGATCCCCTTACCGATCAGAGGATCCCGCCATCACATAGGAGAGTTCCCCGATCACATCAGAGGTCCCCTCCATATCGGAGCGTCCCCTCATTACTTCAAAGCATCCCCCCGTCATATAAGAGCCCACCCTTCACATCAGAGGTTCCCCCATCACATCAGAGGTTCCCCCATCACGTCAGAGGTTCCCCCATCACATCAGAGGTTCCCCCATCACATCAGAGGCTCCCTCATCACATCAGAGGTTCCCCCATCACATCAGAGGCTCCCCCATCACATCAGAGGCTCCCCCATCACATCAGAGGCTCCCCCATCACATCAGAGGCTCCCCCATCACATCAGAGGCTCCCTCATCACATCAGAGGTTCCCCCATCACATCAGGAGGTTCCCCCATCACATCAGAGGTTCCCCCCATCACATCAGAGGTTCCCCCATCACGTCAGAGGTTCCCCCATCACGTCAGAGGCTCCCTCATCACATCAGAGGCTCCCCCATCACATCAGAGGCTCCCCCATCACATCAGAGGTTCCCCCATCACATCAGAGGTTCCCCCATCACATCAGAGGTTCCCCCATCACATCAGAGGTTCCCCCATCACATCAGAGGTTCCCCCATCACGTCAGAGGTTCCCCCATCACGTCAGAGGCTCCCTCATCACATCAGAGGCTCCCCCATCACATCAGAGGCTCCCCCATCACATCAGAGGTTCCCCCATCACATCAGAGGTTCCCCCATCACATCAGAGGCTCCCTCATCACATCAGAGGCTCCCTCATCACATCAGAGGCTCCCTCATCACATCAGAGGTTCCCCCATCACATCAGAGGTTCCCCCATCACATCAGAGGCTCCCTCATCACATCAGAGGTTCCCCCATCACATCAGAGGTTCCCCCATCACATCAGAGGCTCCCTCATCACATCAGAGGTTCCCCCATCACATCAGAGGCTCCCCCATCACATCAGAGCGTCCCTCCATCACATCAGAGCGTCCCCCCATCACATCAGAGCGTCCCCCCATCACATCAGAGGTCCCCCATCACAAAGTCAGAGGCCTCCCATGACAGTTTCCCCCTATCACATGAGAATCCCATTCTGTAATGCAGAGCCCTCTGATCAAAAAAAAAAAAAAAAAAGGTCTCATGGCCCCCCCGGGAATTTCAAATGGCACCCCAAGAAACCCTGCCCTGGACTAAACAAGCAATTAACCCCTGCAGTGTGGGTGCACTCCCAAAGGAGGATTTTTTCAAATTTCTCAAAGTTTGGGCTTTAAGCCATACAGCTTGGTGCCGGTCTCTGGTCAATAAAGGAACAGAAGCAAACTGATAAGGTCACTCCTCTGCTCTTCCCTTCTCGTGCCCCGATTGGCTCAGAGTGCTGCCCCCCCCCCCCCCGTCCTCTTTAGGTCCTGCGGTCGGTTAAGAGGATTAGGCTGATGGCAAGACCGGTATTTACAGGAGTTGCAGGCAAGCATACTATTGTTTTTTTTTTCTTTTTTTATATTGAATATATATTTGGATTAAATGGTATATTTTAATTTACCTACTAAAAAAAAAAAATAATAATAATAATAAAATTATATTATATTATTATATATATATATATATTTATTTTAATAAAAAAAATATTTATTTTAATAAAAATAAATATTAATAAATAATTAAAATAAATATATAAAAAATTTGAATAAATATAATATAAATAAATACAATTTAAATATATATATATATATATATATATATATATATATATATATATATATATATATATTATGATTTGTATATATATATATATATATATAATTTAATTAAAATAAATATAAATAAATAATTAATATAAAATATATAAAAAATTTAAATAAATATAATATAAATAAATACAATTTAAATATATATATATTATATTTTGTATACATTTTTATTAAAATAAATATAAATAAATAATTAAAAGAAATATATAAAAAATTTAAATAAATAAAATAAATAATTAAAAGAAATATATAAAAAAATGTAAATAAATAATTATATTATATATATATATATATATATATATATATATATATATATATATATATATATATATATATATATATATATATATATATATATCACTTCTTTTTTTTTTTTTGGATTATATCATGGGGGAGGAGGAGAAATGTGAGATCACCGATTGACTGAACGTAAAATACACATTTCCTGTCAGTTTGCATATTTAGCGCTATAATAGGCCGTCTACTTTAATACATGTAGATTACCATTTCCCAGGGGAGGGATATCTTCATGTCAATCGCTGAACACACAAGGACGTTCGGAGCGCTGACTAGGCACAAGGCGTTTCCGATTATCTTGTAGTCCCGAGGACTAGAGAGGGGATTGGACCAATTATAAATGAAAGTAGCAAAAATAAATAAAATTACAATTTCATATTGAATCCCCCGGTATGATTTCAGGCACTGGGGAGTGTTGGGGGTCGGCAGCAACAACAGGAGTGGAATAAATTATGGACAACGTTGCTTTAAGGCATCATTGGTGTCAGTGGGAGGAATAGTGCCCCATCATTGGTGTCAGTGGGAGGAATAGTGCCCCATCATTGGTGTCAGTGGGAGGAATAGTGTCCCATCATTGGTGTCAGTGGGAGGAATAGTCCCCCACCATTGGTGTCAGTGGGAGGAATAGTGCCCCATCATTGGTGTCAGTGGGAGGAATAGTGTCCCATCATTGGTGTCAGTGGGAGGAATAGTCCCCCATCATTGGTGTCAGTGGGAGGAATAGTGCCCCATCGTTGGTGTCAGTGGGAGGAATAGTGCCCCATCATTGGTGTCAGTGGGAGGAATAGTGTCCCATCATTGGTGTCAGTGGGAGGAATAGTCCCCCACCATTGGTGTCAGTGGGAGGAATAGTGCCCCATCATTGGTGTCAGTGGGAGGAATAGTGTCCCATCATTGGTGTCAGTGGGAGGAATAGTGGCCCATCATTGGTGTCAGTGGGAGGAATAGTGTCCCATCATTGGTGTCAGTGGGAGGAATAGTGTCCCATCCTTGGTGTCAGTGGGAGGAATAGTGTCCCATCATTGGTGTCAGTGGGAGGAATAGTGTCCCATCATTGGTGTCAGTGGGAGGAATAGTGCCCCATCATTGGTGTCAGTGGGAGGAATAGTGCCCCATCATTGGTGTCAGTGGGAGGAATAGTGTCCCATCCTTGGTGTCAGTGGGAGGAATAGTGTCCCATCATTGGTGTCAGTGGGAGGAATAGTGTCCCATCCTTGGTGTCAGTGGGAGGAATAGTGGCCCATCATTGGTGTCAGTGGGAGGAATAGTGTCCCATCATTGGTGTCAGTGGGAGGAATAGTGTCCCATCCTTGGTGTCAGTGGGAGGAATAGTGTCCCATCATTGGTGTCAGTGGGAGGAATAGTGTCCCATCATTGGTGTCAGTGGGAGGAATAGTGTCCCATCATTGGTGTCAGTGGGAGGAATAGTGCCCCATCATTGGTGTCAGTGGGAGGAATAGTGCCCCATCATTGGTGTCAGTGGGAGGAATAGTGTCCCATCATTGGTGTCAGTGGGAGGAATAGTGTCCCATCCTTGGTGTCAGTGGGAGGAATAGTGTCCCATCATTGGTGTCAGTGGGAGGAATAGTGTCCCATCATTGGTGTCAGTGGGAGGAATAGTGTCCCATCATTGGTGTCAGTGGGAGGAATAGTGCCCCATCATTGGTGTCAGTGGGAGGAATAGTGCCCCATCATTGGTGTCAGTGGGAGGAATAGTGTCCCATCCTTGGTGTCAGTGGGGAGGAATAGTGTCCCATCATTGGTGTCAGTGGGAGGAATAGTGCCCCATCGTTGGTGTCAGTGGGAGGAATAATTGGCCCGGGGGATACATTTTAGAGACCGTTGCTTTAAGGAAACAAAAACAAAAAAGAAAACAAAAAAAAAACTTGATAAAATAAATATTACATTTTTTTGCATTGAGCTTTTCAGGCATTTTCAATGTCTTTTCTACCTCATTTTAACTCAAAAATTGTTTCTTATTACTATACATTTTTATTTTTTTACATCCCTGTGACAAGCCGGTATATCAGAGCGAACGTTTCTCCTCTCCAGTATCAGATCTCAGACGAGCGCCAAAAAGGAAATAAAGCATGGAAATGGCCTATAAATGACCGAGTCGGAGCTGGAAATTTGCTTTCATATGAAATGTCAACCTGTCAAAACGTCCGGTGCTGAAAAACTGACCGCGCTCAGCTACCGCGCTCAGCTACTGCGGGAAAACCTCAGCAAAAAAAAAAAACCTGCGATGAGGATGGAGACGGCGAGTTCTCGTCTAAATAAGATGTCTAATAGACGTGGGGCAGAGAGGTCACAGGATCCCGGGACTCCGAAATCGGAGAACCTTCTACAGACACCCAATGAGAAGTCACAGGATCCCGGGACTCCGGAATCGGAGAACCTTCTACAGACACCCAATGAGAGGTCACAGGATCCCGGGACTCAGGAATCGGAGAACCTTCTACAGACACCCAATGAGAGGTCACAGGATCCCGGGACTCCGGAATCGGAGAACCTTCTACAGACACCCAATGAGAGGTCACAGGATCCCGGGACTCTGGAATCGGAGAACCTTCTACAGACACCCAATGAGAGGTCATAGGATCCCGGAACTCCGGAATCGGAGAACCTTCTACAGACACCCAATGAGAGGTCACAGGATCCCGGGACTCAGGAATCGGAGAACCTTCTACAGACACCCAATGAGAGGTCACAGGATCCCGGGACTCCGGAATCGGAGAATCTTCTACAGACACCCAATGAGAGGTCACAGGATCCCGGGACTCCGGAATCGGAGAACCTTCTACAGACACCCAATGAGAGGTCACAGGATCCCGGGACTCGGGAATCGGAGAATCTTCTACAGACACCCAATGAGAGGTCACAGGATCCCGGGACTCCGGAATCGGAGAACCTTCTACAGACACCCAATGAGAGGTCACAGGATCCCGGGACTCGGGAATCGGAGAATCTTCTACAGACACCCAATGAGAGGTCACAGGATCCCGGGACTCGGGAATCGGAGAACCTTCTACAGACACCCAATGACAGGTCACAGGATCCCGGGACTCAGGAATCGGAGAATCTTCTACAGACACCCAATGTATATATATATATTTTTTTTGTATAATATATATATATATATGTATGTGTGTGTGTGTGTGTGTGTGTGTGTGTGTGTGTGTATATATTTTTTTTTTCATTTATATATATATGTGTGTGTGTGTGTGTGTGTGTATATAAAAATTACATTAAATTATATAGATATATATATATATATATATATATATAAATAATATTATATATAATGGGGGTTCTAATAACATTTTCGAGCAAAAAATACGGATTTTATCTTGTAAGCAACAAAGCATGTTAAGCATGAAAGGGTTACAATATGAAAGTTGCCCTTTATAGGACGCGGTGCGGCAGTGTTGGCATCGCCCACCGTTTGGCTTGACACATCATGGAAGGACGGAGATGCATCAAAAGCCGATTCCTGTTGCCATTTCTCTGTAACAAACACAAATTCATATTGTCCCAGACATACAGTACGTAGCCTGTGCCAGCCAGATGACCGCCTAATATCATTGCTGCAATAAGCTGGCACTGCCCTGTGCCAGGCCCGGCCAAATGAGGCCGTTTATCTGAAAAATCATAGAATACAAACTGCGTGAACATGACATTGTTGGTGACCGAACACAGGGCGGGGTCCAGATACACCACAATGACAATGTTCTCTACAAGGTTACTCTCTCTCCGCTTTCTCTTCACTCCTTTGTTCTTTTTCCCCACTCCTTAAGACCTCACACACAGGACCTTTTTAAATGCTGCTTTTATAGATGTGTTTTCCATTTCTTTCTGCCTCTAAACGCCCCTCAATGTTTGCCTATGTGCCCATGCAAAAAAGAAAAAAAAGGAGAAGCAGGGAACTGATGAGCTCTTCCCTCTGTCACTCTGCTCTATTCTCCCATCAGCATGCTGCTTGTACTGCAGCACAACTGGCTGGCTCCCCCACTCTGAGCCCTGCTGTACAGTAAGCCTGCGTTTCATCAGATTTGGGGACCCGTCAGAATTTGTAACGGAAGCCACGCGTCGTTCGCCGCCATCTTGCTACACCCCGTACTCCTCCATGGTGAGGATACAGTGAGAAGGCAGCAAGCGGACATCTTGTTACACCCACCGGAGTTTTGCATTTCACACTTATTTTTTATGCCGCGTACACACGGAGCGGATCTGATAAAAGTTCACGGAACTGACGGAAAATGCGCTCGTGTGTACGCGGCATAAAAAATAAGTGTCAAATGCAAAACTCCGGTGGGTGTAACAAGATGTCCATATTGGATGGTTTTTCCGACAAAATTCTGCTCAAGCTTGGCTGGCATACACACGGACACACAAAAGTTTGCTGAACTTTGAACCGTCAAGGACGTTCCCATAAGCTGTTATAGCTGCAAAGGGCGGGGCCAACTCAATATTGAACCCTACGGACTAAGACTGGGGTGTCAGTAAAGTTCATGTGCGTGTAAAGGCAGGCGTCCCAATACTTTTGACAATATAGTGTATCTGCTGGGACTTGATCTTTAAATTTCCTCTTCCCTTTCCTCGTCTCTTCCAGTTATAGCTTTTCCTTTCTGGAAAGAGGAGGGAGAGGTGGAAGAAGGAAGGAGGGAGAGGTGGAAGAAGGAAGGAGGGAGGGGGGAAGAAAGCGGGAGGGAGGAAGGAAGAGAGGGAGGAAGGGAGGAAGGAAGAGGGAGGGAGGGAGGGAGGAAGGAAGAGGAAGGGAGGAAAAAAAAGGGAGGGAGGAAGAAAGGGGGAGGAAGAAAGGAGGGAGGGAAGGGAGGAAGGGAGGAAGGGAGGAAGGAAGGAAGGAAGGAAGGAAGGAAGGAAGGAAGGAAGGAAGGAGGGAGGGAGAGGAAGGGAAGGGGAAGAGGAAGGAAGGAAGGAAGGAAGAGAAGGAGGAGGGAGGAGGGAGGAAGGAAGAGGGGAGGGAGGAGGAAGGAAAAGAGGGAGGGAGGGAGGAGAAAGGAGAGAGGGAGGAAGAAGGAGGGAGGGGGGAAGGAGGGATGGCGGGGCGGAAGAGGGGAGGGAGGGCGGGAGGAAGGAAGAGAGGAAGGAGAAAGAGAGGAAGGAGAAAGGAAGAGGAAGGATGGAAAGGAGAAGGGAGGGATGATGATGAGGAAGAGGGAGAAAGAGGGAGGAGGAGGGAGGAGGAAATGAGGGAGGAGGAAATGGGGGAGAAGGGATGAGGGAGGAGGAGGAGGAAGAAGGAGGAGGCATGAGGAAGGAGGAGGAGGAAGAGGAGGAAGGAGGAGGCATGAGGAAGGAGGAGGAAGGAGGAGGAAGGAGGAGGCATGAGGAAGGAGGAGGAAGGAGGAGGATGAGGAGGAGGAGGAGGAAGGGAAAAGAAGAGGAGGATGGGTGATAGAGCCAAAGTAGAGTGGGTCAGGTGAGCTGCCCTCAGTGCAGCAACAAAACCTTGTCGGCAGGAGCAGAGACACCGGGGACTGAAGATGCCTCCAGAGAGGTAAGTGGTTGTGTATGCAGTGTATATGTATGTGGCAAACACACCACTACTGGTGCAATTTTGCTACTCCTCCCCTTCCCCATGCTACACACCGCTATTATCCTTACCCACTGCCCCGCCCCCATTCTCTGGAATTTAGATTTTCAAAAATTCAAGGAATTAATACAAACAATAGTTGGCTTTGACCATCCAATATAAACCTTACTTGAAAAATCTCCTTTCAAGTACTGCCTGTCTTCTGGCCATCTCTTTCCACAACTTCCTGGATTCCCAGCATGCTCCTCTATTTCTAAGGACTACATATCCCATGGTACCTTACTCAATGCAAACAGTGATCCCTGTCCTGACCCCGCCTCCTGAAACCCCTCCCCTCAGAAGGCGGGCTCTGTGAAACCTGTAACACAGCAGTGCCTCCTCACAGGGCACAGTGACTCCGCGTCACATAATTCCAGAAAGTCAATGTGTGGGATCTTCACAAAGTAAATTCAAGATCATTCCGGGGAATAGGGAGAGGCTGGAAATAATTGAAATATACCGTATTTAGCGGCATATAACACGCACAGGAGTATAACACGGAGGGAAGTTTCAGGAAAAAAAAATACAATTTTGAATAAAGAACTTTGAAGCAAAAAAGAAGGGTCAGTGCCCATCAATTCAGCCTCACCATTGTCCATCTGCAGCCTGATCAATGCCATCTGCAGCCTCACAATTGCCCATCAATGCAGCCTGATCAATGCCCATATGCAGCCTCACAATTGCCCATCAATGCAGCCGGATCAATGCCCATATGCAGCCTTACCATTGCCATGAATTCAGCCTGATCATTGCCATGAATGCAGCCTCACCATTGCCATGAATGCAGCCTCACCATTGCCATGAATGCAGCCTCACCATTGCCATGAATGCAGCCTGATCAATGCCCATCTGCAGCCTCACCATTGCCATAAATGCAGCCTCACCATTGCCATGAATGCAGCCTGATCAGTGCCCATCTGCAGCCTCACCATTGCCATAAAATGTAGCCTCACCATTGCCATGAATGCAGCCTGATCAATGCCCATCTGCAGCCTCACCATTGCCATGAATGCAGCCTGATCAGTCCCATAAATGCAGCCTCACCATTGCAATGAATGCAGCCTGATAAGTGCCCATCTGCAGCCTCACCATTGCCACGAATGCAGCCTGATCAGTGCCCATCTGCAGCCTCACAATTGCCATAAATGCAGCCTCACCATTGCCATGAATGCAGCCTGATCAGTGCCCATCTGCAGCCTCACCATTGCCATGAATGCAGCCTGATCAGTGCCCATATTCAGCCTCACCATTGCCATAAATGCAGCCTCACCATTGCCATAAACGCAGCCTCACCATTGCCATGAATGCAGCCTGATCAGTGCCTATCTGCAGCCTCACCTCAGATTACTGCTGCCTCGGAGGGGACAGGGAGGGGGGCGGGACGAGCGTCGTCAGATTACATACAGTGAGAATCTCCTGTTTACTCGGCGGCCTCTTTAATACAAAGTCCCGCCTCCTGGACCGGCTTCTACGATAGACAGAACAGTGGTCCAATGCCGGCCCAGGAGACGGGACTTCCTATTACAGAGGCCGCTGAGTAAACAGGAGATTCTGGCTGTATGTAATCTGACGGCGCTCGTCCCGCCCCCCTCCCTGTCCCCTCCTAGGCAGCCCAAATTGCAGTATCTGCGTATAACACCCGATTTTCAGGGTGAAAGGGTGCGTGTTATACGCCAATAAATACAGTAAATGTGGAGATGAAGATTTATCTTGTAACAATAGATAAGACTGTAAATAACACAAATGCCAGCGGCAGTGAGAACGCAGTTCCTCCAGTAATCCGAACACCTCGGCGTTGGTTAGGAGTTCTGACATCTGTTCTTCAGGAAGGGTTGGGAACGATCTGCTCTGGTAATGGAAAGGTTCTGCCGGTGTACCGGCGATTTGGATCATTGAGCCGCAATGACACGGATAATTCCCCGCCACGGTTGAGGTCTTTTCACACATAAAGAACCTTGTACAAACCAGGGACAGGAAATATTTACTCATCAGAGATCTCGGAGATTGTGATATCGCTCAGCGCTCCTGTCAGGAGCAAACTCATGAGACCCAACACAGCTCTCCGCATCTGAAACATGGCGGTCGCCAACAAGTGTGGGGGCCACGGGAGGCACCCCCCCCCCCCCCCAGGTCCCTGGGTGTTTTGCACAAGGATTTTTTTTTTTTGCTCATATCATTTTATATTATTAAAAATTACTTATTTAATTCGTCAGAATCTGTAAGTATCCAAAACTGTCAAAAATGTCAACGCAATTGGACAACATGGGGTTATTCTACACATCAAGGCTTGATTCACATCTACAGGGGCGAATGAGCGCGCGTGCGTTCCCTTACGTCACGTGTAGGACCAGGGCTGGTGCAAGGATTTTTGACACCCTAGGTGAAACCTCATTTTGCTCCCCCCCATTGGCTCCACCCCCTTTGCCCTGCCCATGTATACCCTATCTTTTTAATGAAGCGCCCATCAAATGCAGCCTCACCAGAGCCCATCAATGCAGCCCACCAGCGCCCATCAATGCAGCCTACCAGCGCCCATCAATGCAGTTTACCAGCGCCCATTAATGCAGCCTCACCAGCGCTCATGAATGCAGCCTTTTCCAGCGCCCATCAATGCAGCCTCACCAGCGCCCATCAATGCAGCCTCACCAGCGCCCATCAATGCAGCCTCACCAGCGCCCATCAATGCAGCCTCACCAGCGCCCATCAATAAATGTTTGCTTGCTTCCATTCATTCGGGAGTCAGGACACAGACAGTCCTCCGCTGTTGCTGTGTCTTTGACACTATGTGCAAACGGAGAGGCAGCAGATGTTGAGACTTAGTTGCTTGCTGCAGAAAGAAGAGAGAGTCAGAACACCAGTGGCCGGGCGCCCTAGGCACCAGTGCACCCTAGGCGGCTGCCTAGTTTGCCTAGTGGTAGCACCGGCCCTGTGTAGGACAGCCCATTCATTTCTGAAACAAAATGCAGAAAAGAAGTCCCCGTCCCTCCTCCAAAAATATGCGGCACCATGGAGTTTGGCTGATACATGGGGATGTCACCAACAATTAATGGCACCTTCACGTATCTGCCAAAGAGCAGGACGTTTCGGGAAAGTAGGTGATTTTGCATGTGTTCCGACATGAATTTGATTTGAACCCACCCTAAATGGTATACATAAAGCACCACCCCGCCCCCATTATGTCATTTCCTGCTTCTGTGATTGGATGATCCACCCCTTCCTAGTCACAAGACGTAAATCAGAACTCGCCAGAATCGTATACTTTCCCAAATTATGTTCTGTTACAGCTAGCTTTTGGCCAAGGAAGCCTCCAGATGACAGCTGAATGGGACTGGGAAGAAAGCCCTGACCCATTACTGCTTCCCAGCGCTGGAGGATCTCTGTATGCTGGCTCAAAGCCAGGGGTGGCCCATCCATTAAGGGTACATGGGCTTCACCCCCCCGTCCATCACCGCCTCCCCTATTTATGCGTCCGGCCCCTTTCTGGAGGAGCCACCATGGAGGAGAGGACTCGGATGCCCAGCCGCTGCACCACCCTGCCTGCCACCCACCACGATGGGTCAAGTGCCGAAACCGACCAGCAAACAGCAGGGCGGGGTGCTGGAATGTGATGGGTGCTGCTCAGTGGGGGGTGGGTGGTTATTTGACACCCCCCCAAAAAAAAAACACTTATCTGCCACTGCTCAAAGCTGGTCTTGGTTACCACCAGTTTCCTAATCGGTCTCTGCCAGGGCGATTGTTAGAACCACCTGACTGTTGACTTGTGATGCCAACATTACCCAAACTGGTGCAAATTTTTCCCTGAATATGCCACAGGTTGGTTTAAAGGAAACTACCTTCAGAAAATTTTCCTATTTGCTTTATTGAATTTCCCCTTCAAGACTTCTCCGCGTCTCCAGCTTTCATCAACGCATGAAGAGAAGTCAATCCTAACTACACGGCGCGGGTCACATCGCCTCCTTAACAAGCGATCGGTGCAATATAAAGAACCGTGTACCGCTCCAGGTGGATCTGCGCTCCGCACTCCTCTACAATGCCCGGGTGCTGCTCCGTCCTGCTCCCACCCGCATATCAATCGCATTCACAACAAAGGATTACCGCAACGCAGCAAAACTTCTTTATTAATCCGCAGGAACAGAATACAGTACATGCTCCGGACGGTTTCCAGCGCGATATTAAAGAAAGTCTTTGGAACAAACTTGAAATGAGGAACTCCAATCTAATAATAAAAGAAGTGGGATATTGCTTGAAAGAAAACTGCTGAAAGCAAAGCTGGTGAAGTACTTTTCTTCATTGCCGTCTAAACAGGTAAGGTGAGAAGTCCAGTAGCCGAGGATTAATAAAGACGTTTTGCTGCTTTCTAATAAAATGGTAGTCAGAAGTAGAGCTTCATGCACATGGTCCTGCAGGGGCTATACAGCATGCAGGAGCCGTACAGCGTGCAGGAGCCTTACAGCACGCAAAAGCCATATAGCATGCAAAAGCCTTACAGCAAGCAAGAGCCTTACAGCAAGCAAGAGCCATACAGCACGCAGGAGGCACGCAGGGGGCGCACAGCACGCAAGAGTCATACAGCACGCAAGAGCCATACAGCACGCAAGAGCCATACAGCACGCAAGAGCCATACAGCACGCAAGAGGCACGCAGCACGCAGGAGGCACGCAGCACGCAGGAGGCACGCAGCACGCAGGAGGCACGCAGGGGGCGCACAGCACGCAAGAGTCATACAGCAAGCAAGCGCCTTACAGTATGCAAGAGCCTTACAGCAAGCAAGCACCTTACAGCACACAAGAGGCACACAGCAGGCACACAGCACGCAGGAGACACACAGCATGCAGTATGACTTTGGGGCCCCGTATCTCGGGGCCACTTGGTGCTAGGAACTCCAGCTTTGGATATGTTGCAGTGCTGGTTCCACTGGGTTTGCACACTACATTTGGGGTTCCTAGCCCCAAGTGGCCCCGAGATACAAGGCCTCAAAGTCGGTTCGGAAAATGTCAAGCACTTTTCTGCAGCAGAGAATGACATTTTCTTAACCGAATTTGGGGCCCCCGTATGTCGGGGCCACTTGGTGCTATGAACCCCAGATTTGGATACTACTACTATGTTGTAGTGCTGGTTCCACTGGGTTTGCACACCAAAGTTCCTAGCACCAAGTGGCCCCGAGATACGGGGCCCCAAAGTCAGTCAATTGTGTCCATCTGCAGCAATGTAATTTCGGGACCCTTTGGGTGCAGAGACCCCAAATTTTGGCTGCAGCTAGGGGGGCATCTAGGAACCCTTAACTACCGAGTTTGAAGTTCGGGGGACCTATGGCTGCAAATGGGCATTGTTGACCCTCTTTTCCACTTACAGTAGCTGCGCATTTCTCACCCTAGGCTTATACTCGAGTCAATACGTTTTCCCATTTTTTTTGTGGTAAAATTAGGTGTCTCGGCTTATATTTGGATCGGCTTATACTCGAGTATATACGGTAGTTACATTTAGTAGCTCTTTTTTTTTTTAAAGATACCCTTGCTTTCCATAAGAAGAGGATTTGGTTTGTGTATTGCTGTGCCTAGTGCGGTGGTGAGACATTTGGGCTGATCTATATTCCTTGGCCATCCTGCCATTTCACAGTCTGTGCCACGTGCGGCCACAGGGGAGGATGCCTCTATAATCTCTGCTCAGCACTGTAACCTCTCTCCCCACCACTGCGGTTTATCGCTGCCCATTAATAATTAAAGCGCAGCTAATTATTCTCCGCTTGCCGCTCAGGAGAGTCGGGGCCCTGCACAGCTCACGCTCCCGCCTGCTGCCTACCTGGCCCCCGGATCCCGCGCGTCAGTCAGGTGTCAGGAGCGCAGATGGGCCGAAACGCTGGACAGAAAGCTAAAAGCAGATGCTCGTGTTCCCAAAACCACCGGCAGAATACATTCAGAGGAAATGCAAAAAAAGGTGGGCCCTGGTGGGAGCGCTCATCAAAAATGTACCGGCTTGCGATGATGATGGGAGAGATTTAGTAATGGTTTTTATTGTACGGATACATCATTCTTCTCAAATGTTTAAAAAGAACACGGAACTAATGGCATCAATGTCTGCCCCCCCATCCGTCAACGCCTGCCCCCCCATCCGTCAACGCCTGCCCCCCCCCATCCGTCAACGCCTGCCCCCCCCATCCGTCAACGCCCGCCCCCCCATCCGTCAACGCCCATCCCCCCATCCGTCAACGCCCGTCCCCCCATCCGTCAACGCCCGTCCCCCCATCCGTCAACGCCCGTCCCCCCATCCGTCAACGCCAGTCCCCCCATCCGTCAACGCCAGTCCCCCCATCCGTCAACGCCAGTCCCCCCATCCGTCAACGCCCGTCCCCCCCATCCGTCAACGCCCGTCCCCCCCATCCGTCAACGCCCGCCCCCCCCATCCGTCAACGCCCGTCCCCCCCATCCGTCAACGCCCGTCCCCCCATCCGTCAACGCCCGTCCCCTCATCCGTCAACGCCCGTCCCCCATCCGTCAACGCCCGTCCCCTATCCGTCAACGCCTGTCCCCCCATCCGTCAACGCCTGTCCACTCATCCGTCAACGCCTGTCCCCCCATCCGTCAACGCCTGTCCCCCCATCCGTCAACGCCTTTCCCCCCCATTAGTCAACGCCTGTCCCCTATCCATCAATGCCTGTCCCCTATCCATCAATGCCTGTCCCCCCATCCGTCAATGCCTGTCCCCCCATCCGTCAACGCCTGTCCCCTATCCGTCAATGCCTGTCCCCTATCCGTCAATGCCTGTCCCCCCATCCGTCAACGCCTGTCCACTCATCCGTCAACGCCTGTCCCCCCATCCGTCAACGCCTGTCCCCCCATCCGTCAACGCCTGTCCCCCCATCCGTCAACGCCTGTCCCCCCATCCGTCAATGCCTGTCCCCTATCCGTCAATGCCTGTCCCCTATCCGTCAATGCCTGTCCCCCCATCCGTCAACGCCTGTCCACTCATCCGTCAACGCCTGTCCCCCCATCCGTCAACGCCCGTCCCCCCATCCGTCAACGCCCGTCCCCCCATCCGTCAACGCCCGTCCCCCCATCCGTCAACGCCCGTCCCCCCATCCGTCAACGCCCGTCCACTCATCCGTCAACGCCCGTCCCCTCATCCGTCAACGCCTGTCCCCTCATCCGTCAACGCCTTTCCACCATCCGTCAACGCCCGTCCCCTCATCCGTCAACGCCCGTCCCCCCATCCGTCAATGCCTGTCCCCCCATCCGTCAACGCCTGTCCCCCCATCCGTCAACGCCTTTCCCCCCCATTAGTCAACGCCTGTCCCCTATCCATCAATGCCTGTCCCCTATCCGTCAATGCCTGTCCCCCATCCGTCAACGCCTGTCCCCCCATCCGTCAACGCCTGTCCCCTAGCCGTCAACGCCTGTCCCCCCATCCGTCAACGCCTGTCCCCCCATCCGTCAACGCCTGTCCCCCCATCCGTCAACGCCTGTCCCCCCATCCGTCAACGCCTGTCCCCCCATCCGTCAACGCCTGTCCCCCCATCCGTCAATGCCTGTCCCATATCCGTCAATGCCTGTCCCATATCCGTCAATGCCTGTCCCATATCCGTCAACGCCTGTCCCCCCATCCGTCAATGCCTGTCCCCAAAAAGGAGCTCACTATGCAACACCACTGTGAGGAATACACAATGGAAAACACATCCTCTTAAGCCCTAATTGTAGTTGGAAGCTAATAACCCTCCCACAATGGTTTCGAATTTTGGGAAGTGAATACTCCGTGCACCAGACCAGACAAACATGAATAGCCCATAGACACTCTCATGTCAGTCTCTCACACCTTTTACCCCAGAGGAACCCTCATTTTCAGGTCTTGGGGCACTCCTACCAAAACCAAATAATTGGGAGATCAGTGGGAAATGCTGTCGTGGTGGTGAGAATATAAGCTAAAAAGATAACTGGTGCCAAGAAAGGAGAAGAGAAGAGAGAGGAGGGAAGGAAATAAAAGAAAAGAGAGAGCGAGAGAGAGTGAGCGAGAGAGAGCGAGAGCAAAAAAGAGACATAGGAAAAGAGCGAAAGAAAAAAAGAGAAAGCGCAAAAGAAAGAAAAAAATGAAAGAGAAAGGAAGAAAAAGAAAGAAAGAGAGCAAAAGAAAAAAAGAGAATGAAAGAAAAAGCAAAAAAGAAAGAAAAAGTGAAGGAAAGAGTGAAAGAAAGAAAAGGGAAAAAAAAAGAGCAGCAGAAAGAGAAAGGTGAAAAAGACAGATAGAAAGAGAGGGAAAAAGATAAAGAAATGGAGCAAGAGATGATATAAGAAAGAGAAAGAAAAAAAAAAAAAAGAGAGAAAGCGAAAAGGAGGTAAAAAGAGAGGAACAAGGGAAAAAGGGAAATGGAGAGAAAAAAGGGGAAAAAAAAGGGAAATAGAGAACAAAAAAGGAGAAAGAGAAAAAAATAGATAAAGAGAAAAAGAGAGAAATAAAAGAGAAAAAAACGAGAAAGAGGAAAAAAGAGAAAAAAAAAAAAAAGAGAAAAAAAAGACAAAGAGAGAAAAAGAGAGACATAAAGAAAGATAAAAAGAGAGAAATAAAGAGAAAAAGAGAGAAATAAAGAGAAAAATAAGGGGAAATAAAGAGAAAAATAAAAAAATAGGAAAAAAGAGAAATAAAGAGAGAAAAAAAAAGAGATAGAGGGAAAAATTAAGAGAGAAAAGGTGGGGGGAGGGGGTTGAGAAAAAAAAATGTATTTGTGTCTGCGTCCCAGATGTGAAAATGTTACAGGGCGGAATGTTGTGGCTGCGACAAGGCAGAACAAATACCGTATTTTCAGAAACCCCGGATAAAGTGGCGGCAGGCAAAAAAATGCAGTGAAAAGTGTTCAGACCCGGTCAAACCCCAGGAGAGCGGCACAATAAATCGCACACAGCACGTCGTGTCAGTTTCTGGCGTTCGAAGGAAGGTCATCAACCCTGCAGGCCGGCTCACCCAACCTCCAATCCCCGGAAAGATACAATAAGGATGACCGCACAGCCGACAGAACCAGCCTGCCGCAGAGAAAACGGGTCACAGCGCAGCCAAAGACACGCGAGAGGGCAGATATTTTAAGATGCGATTAGGCCCCTGGGATAAAGCGCAATCACCACCCGTGTCTTCAAACATGGCCTTTACTTGGCCTTTGAATTTGTGCTTTTTCTTTTTAATTCTCAGAGGGAGAGGCTGTTTGCAAGACAAGCATATTGTGTATATAAAGATTCTTATGAAATATTTAGAATTTATGAAATATTTAAGAAATGATCGGTCAAGGAGTCAAAAAATAGGATACGATACACATATTGTTTATGTGTAGATTTCGTTTTTTGTTTTTTTTTAAATATGTAACAGATAGGAACAAAAAAAATGTTAAACAGTAAAAAATAACACTTTAAATGTATACATTTTTTATTTTAATTTTCAATGTAGCAGTTTATATTGCTTAGCAAAATTGAGAACTGGTGCCTCCCATTAAAAAAAAAAAAAATGTGCTGCAGCACTTAAGGTGATAGTAAACACATACTGTATAATTTATAGTGTTTCTTTTATTTCTGTATTTGGGTGACGTTACTGTAATTATTTTAATAATAAAAAAAAAAAGTAAATTTTTCCTAATCAATATCAAGTAGCCGTCATATGACCCGGCTCTCTCCCAGCCTTTCTGCAGGGAAACCTAAGCAAGAGGAGCTTCTAGTACTCTGCTGCTGGTCACATGTTCAAAATAAAAAATAAAAAAAACACACCTTTGGAATACGGAGTAAATATAAATAATTAATATAAACGGTTTTAAAGTGTCATACCAATATATGTTTAAAATCAAATATTAATAGTTTTTTTTTTGGCAATATCATGCTGTGGGCAGACTTCTGCCAGGCACAGGCTGTGTCACGCCCCCCTTCCAGCCTTTGTCTAAGAATAAGAGGGAGACGAAGCCTCCATTAATCTACATGCAATATCCCTCCCCCATTGTGTTTAGCTGGTTAGTGAGCGACAAGGGACTGGCCACTCCATGACGATCGCATTTAAACTCCTAAGTAAGCAGATCTGCGTACTTGGGAACCATAGCATAACCATACAAAATTATATTTTGTATGGTTATGCTATGGTTCCCAAGTACGCAGATCTGCTTACTTAGGAGTTTAAATGCGATCGTCATGGAGTGGCCAGTCCCTTGTCGCTCACTAACCAGCTAAACACAATGGGGGAGGGATATTGATGATAGATAGAGTATGGCTCGCATCAGTGGTAGCAGTGGGAACGTGCACACGGCCATGTTCGGAACCATGTGCTTGCCGCATGGTTTTGCCCGCGACGGTTTGCACATGTCACTACTGCATTTCTATTTGAATATATACATGTGTGTGTGTGTGATTGGTTCTTTTGAATGAATACAAGCATCTGATTGGCTGATTCTGAAGCCACCACGCTCTTTTGTTATCCATGTGTTTAGTATAAATAAAGGCAGCCTGGATATTTCTCTTCAGGATTATACTGAGCTCGAGGTGATACCAGCATCTGTTTGTGTTACTTGGAGAGATAAATGAGCGCGCTTTCCAGGCATTATATAAGAGGGCTGTGTTTGCACTAGAAATTATAAGCTTATAGGGAGAAGCTTAGAATTTCCCTGACATTCATGGCGAGCCAGGTAGGAGGCCAGCAGATCTTCCTAGTTCAGCGGACTTTGAGGGGGAAGAGACCTCCAGAACTAGACCAGCAAAGGCCAGCCTATGGTAAGACAACCATACTTCAAGTTTTTTTTAACATTTTTGCTGTTCGGGATCTTGATTCATTGTGCGCTGTATGGGGTAAGATCTGCTAGGCAAAGAACCTTATGTTTTTTTGTCGCTTTCTGTATAAGAGGGCTGTATTTGGGCTTTTAAGCGCAAAGAAATTATATGCTTATAGGGAAAAGCTTACAATTTCCCTGACAAGATATATATATATATATCTTTTTTTTAAATTTATTTATGTTTAACCACCTGATTACCGGGCACTTAAACCCCCCTCGTGACCAGACCAATTTTCAGCTTTCGGCGCTGACGTATTTTGAATGACAATTGCGCGGTCATACAACACTGTACCCAAATTAAATTTTTATCATTTTTTTCCCACAAATAGAGCTTTCTTTTGGTGGTATTTAATCACAGCTGGGTTTTTATTTTTTCGCTAAACAAACAAAAAAAGATGAAAATGGAAAAATTAAAAAAAAAAAAAATCATGTTTAATAGTTTGTTATAAAATGTTGCAAACAGGTAATTTTTCTGCTTCATTGATATGCGCTGATGAGGCGGCACAGGTGGGCACTGATAGGCTGCACTGGTGGGCACTGATAAGTTGGTACTGATGGAGACAGCAAAGATGGCACTGATGGGCACGGATGGGTGGCACCGATGGATGACACTGATGGGCACTGATAGATGGCACTGATGGGCACTGGTAGGGGACACTGATGAGCACTGGTAGGTGACACTGATGAGCACTGGTAGGTGACACTGATGTGCAGCACTGGCACTGTGGGCACTGACAGATGGCACTGTGGGCACTGACCAATGGCACTGTGGGCACTGGTAGGCAGCACTTTAATTAGGCAAAGGTGGGCACCATGTATTGGGCACATTGCTGGGCACATTGCTGGGCATATTGCAGTGAGAGGGACTGATGTCCCTCTCACTGCCGCCGGTGATCGCCTTTTTTTTTTTCTCCTCGCGCTGTCAGCCGGCTCTATTATTATCACATGATCAGCTGTCATTGGCTGACAGCTGATCACGTGGTAAGGGGTCGGGATCAACCCCTTACTCGGATCTGTGATCCAGCGAGTCTCCCAGACTCGCTGATCACAGAGCGCGCCCTTCTGGGGGCGCGCAGGCAGCTCGTGGCCGGGACGACGTCAATAGACGTCGTCCCGGCATCTTAGATCCGCGCTGTAGCCGTCATTCGGCTATAGCGCGGATCTCAGGTAGTTAACATTTAGTAATATATTTGGGAATATATGAGCAATTATCAGGGCCACCATCATCATAGTTCAGACATATTTGGTACCAGAAAAGAGCAAAAGCTTTCATTATCTCTAAAATAAAGTCCCTTTCTCTCCTCACATAAGCAAAACATCGCTCGCCGTCTCCTTTATTTGCGTGCACAATTTATTCAAGTCTGATAATTTGATGTTTTTTTTTTTTTTAATTAATGTCATCATGTAATTCCAGCTGTAAAGCATATTTGAATATTATCAGATGCTAAAATAAGATCCCACACCTTCTTTACCTAATCAACATTAATTACCATAAAGCAGGTACAAATTTACAAATTCATGGCGCTAACTTCACGCTGGGGCCCGACTCTCCCCCCCAAAAAAAAACAATTCTAACAAAGGCCCGGACAAAAGCTGCAATGTCAATCTGATTTCAATTTGGCAGTAAAAAAACGAAATTTTGGATTGGGCTAGGATGGGATTTTTTTTTTCCTATGTCCCGCATTGAATGTATGAAGGCCGATTATCGGTAGGAAGATCTCTGGCCCGGCTATTGTGTTCCTCAGAAAGGAGACTTTAGAATGATATCTCCAGATCCAGCTACCTAGTAATAAGATTCACAAATAATATCTGCCTGCCAGAGATCTTGTGCGTGTGTTGCTAATAGCCTGCAAAATGGGAATAAGGTTTCAGCCGGATCCGTCAGTAAGGAGAGCTACAAATCCAACATGTCTGGCTACCGTGTAATCCAAGAGTAACAAGGAAAACGAGGCCAGGATGGTGAACACAAAGAACTTACACCAATCAGCCACAACCTAATAATCACCCACCTAATAGTGAGCAGGTCCCTCTTTTACCCTGATCGATCCAGGCACAGACTCCAACAGACCTCTGAAGCAGAGGCGGCTCTCTAATTAGGCAAATTAGGCGGTCGCCTAAGGCCTCGCAGCTGCCTAATTTGCCTAAGAGCCAACCCGGAGGCTGTCCCACAGGGCACCCATGGATGAGACAAAGCCGCTCCTGTCACATTTGTAAAGACACGGACGCACGTGGGCATGGATTATCCTCCCTCTCTCTCAGCTCTTTCTGGCGCTCCCACTCTGAGTGGGACACTGAGTGCTCATTGCCCAAGATCGGAGCCCCCCCCCCTCCTGTGCATACCACCCATCCCTTTTCACTCCGTGCCCATCTCCTGCACATACCACCCACCCCTATTCACTCTGTACCCATCTTCTGCACATACCACCCACCCCTATTCACCCCGTGCCCATCTCCTGCACATACCACCCACCCCTTTTCACCCCATGCCCATCTCCTGCGCATACCACCCATCCCTATTCACCCCGTGCCCATCTCCTGCACATACCACCCACCCCTATTCACCCTGTGCCCCCCTCCTGCACATACCACCCACCACCCCTATTCACCTTGAGGCGGAGCATCTTCCTACTGCTGCTGCTTGTATGGGTGGGATGTGTACTGCGCCAATCCTTGCTGACCCTCCTCTCCTATTTATCCCATGTGATTGGCGCAGTACACATCCCACCCACACAAGTGGCAGCAGTAATAAGATGCTTGGGTTCTTACTTAACCCCTGCAAAGGGTGTGAGTGGGGCCTCATGTCTAAATTTTGCCTAATGCCTCTCAAAGCCTAGAGCCGCCTCTGCTCTGAAGGTATGCTGTGGTATCTGGCACCAAGCCATCAGCAGCAGATCCTTTAAGACAGTGGTCATCAACCCTGTCCAAAGGGCCCAACAGGCCAGGTTTGCAAGATCACTGAAATACATCACAGGTGATATCATTTGCTGCTCAGCGATTGCCGTATTCTAGTCTGCATCTCCCCAAGGTAATACATAAAACCTGGCCTGTTAGTGGGCCCTGAGGACAGGGTTGATTACCACTGCTTTAAGACCTGTAAGTTTGGAGGTGGGGCCTCCATGGATCGCACTTGAATTTCCAGCACATCCCACAGATGCTCTACTGGAGTGAGATCTGGAGAATTTGGAGGCCAATTCAAGACCTCCAACTCATTGTTGGTTTTCCTCAAACCATTCTTGAAGTGTGACAGGCCGCATTATCCTGCTGAAGGAGGCCACTGCCATCAAGGAATATGGTTTCCATGAAGGGGTGTACTTGGTGACCATCAATGTTTAGGTAGATGGTACATGTCTAAGTTTTTAATGGTCCCATAGTCTTCTGGGACATGTGACTGCGGGGGGAGGGGGGGGAGCAGATTTATGGCTCAGATCACCGTGCTAATCTGAGCTGGTAGTGGGAGCCAGTACCTGTCAAACCAGGTACCCACTCCCCCCCCCCCCCAACCAGCAGTGGAGGGAGGGCAGGTGCAAAACAAGCCTTTTGGGTGGAGCTCCATTTTAAGTTTACAGAGGAAGCACTAAAGACATTATGATGGTTCTCTCAGCAGCTCAACTCAGCCTGCACCCTGTTCTTTGTTTACATTACACATTAGCAGGCAGGAAACCTGTGAAGTCACTGCTGAGAGTGAGAGGAGAGCAGAGGAAAGGCTAAGCTGCTAAATCACTGATGTAAGGGGGAGCAGGGAGAGCTGAGCTGCAGAGTTAATGCTGAGAATGACTGGAGAGCAGAGGAGTGTGAGAGGAGAGCAGAGGAGTGTGAGAGGAGAGCAGAGGAATAACTGAGCTCCTGAGTCACTGATGTAAGGGGGATCAGGGAGAGCTGAGCTACTGAGACATTGATGTAAGGGGGAGCAGGGAGAGCTGCTGAGTCACTGATGTAAGGGGGAGCAGGGAGAGCTGCTGAGTCACTGATGAGAATGATAGGAGAGCAGAAGAATGGCTGAGCTGCTGAGTCCATGTTGTAAAGGGGGAGTCCCTTCTGGGGAAGTGTGGAGGGTGCTGAGTCACTGATGTAAGGGGGAGCAGGGAGAGCTGAGCTACTGAGACATTGATGTAAGGGGGAGCAGGGAGAGCTGAGCTACTGAGACATTGATGTAAGGGGGAGCAGGGAGAGCTGAGCTACTGAGACATTGATGTAAGGGGGAGGCAGGGAGAGCTGCTGAGTCACTGATGTAAGAGGGAAGCAGGGAGAGCTGCTGAGTCATTATTGTAAGGGGGAGCAGGGAGAGCTGCTGAGTCATTGATGTAAGGGGGAGCAGGGAGAGCTGCTGAGTCATTGATGTAAGGGGGAGCAGGGAGAGCTGAGCTACTGAGACATTGATGTAAGGGGGAGCAGGGAAAGCTGCTGAGTCATTGATGTAAGGGGGAGCAGGGAGAGCTGAGCTACTGAGACATTGATGTAAGGGGGAGCAGGGAGAGCTACTGAGTCACTGATGTAAGGGTGAAGCAGGGAGAGCTGCTGAGTCATTGATGTAAGGGGGAGCAGGGACAGCTGAGCTGCTGAGTCACTGATGTTAGGGGGAGCAGGGAGAGCTGCTGAGTCCCTGATGAGAATGATAGGAGAGCAGAAGAATGGCTGAGCTGCTGAGTCCATGTTGTAAAGGGGGAGTCCCTTCTGGGGAAGTGTGGAGGGTGCTGAGTCACTGATGTAAGGGGGAGCAGTGAGAGCTGCTGTGTCAGTGATGTAAGGGGGAGCAGGGAGAGTTGAGCTGCTGAGTCACTGATGTAAGGGGGAGCAGGGAGAGCTGAGCTGCTGAGTCACTGATGTAAGGGGGAGCAGGGAGAGTTGAGCTGCTGAGTCACTGATGTAAGGGGGAGCAGGGAGAGCTGAGCTGCTGAGTCACTGATGTAAGGGGGAGCAGGGAGAGCTGCTGGGTCACTGATGAGAATGATAAGAGAGCAGAAGAATGGCTGAGCTGCTGAGTCCATGTTCCTTCTGGGGAAGTGTGGAGGGTGCTGAGTCACTGCTGGCAAGAGATAGAAGAATGAGCTGCAGTATCACAGCTGAAAATGGGATCAGAGCTGCTGAGTCACTGCTGGAACTGGGGAGCTGAACTGCCGAGTCACTGTTGTAAGGGATCAGCAGGGTAAGCCCATACACACTATAAAAAAAAAATTAAATTAAAATTAAGAGCATATTGCATATTCACCAAGTTAACCCAACGCGTTTCAACGTATACAAGTTGAAACGTGCTGGATTGACTTGGTGAATATGCAATTTATTTTAATTATTTCACGTATCCCTGCAGTATGTGTATATTGTAGGAATGGTATAAGATCAGGACGTTAGGTGTCTAGACCAGCCAATTTAAAAAAAAAAAAAACATTTTTTTTTTTTTACATTTTATACACCAACTTGTGATTGTGTGATTTCTATTGCTGCAACAAAGTCCCATGGGAGATCTATTTTTCTCTAGTGCATCAGGGATGGAGCAGCCTTCTTCCCATGATATAATTGCTACTCTCTGCTTTCATTGTTATACACTTGATGTGAACTAGTAAATATTTCCTCAAGTGCAGCCCTCCTTTAAGACTGATCTGCTCATCAGACCCATCACTTTCCACCCATTTCCATGTCAAATTTATAAAACGCCTTGTATAAATTCAGATCCTAATACTCAGCCCTCTACACCAGCCTCATTGTTATTCACATGAACAAGCAAGTCTATGGTCAGGCTAATTTCCCCTGAATCACGCCATGAAGGAGCCATTGTTCCTGGTATTCTATCCATTTCCCCATGATTCCACCCTCTCCGGGAATAATAAGCGCCTTCAATAATACATAAAACAGACTTCTATTTTACCAAATGAATCGCTATCTTAAGATAATTCCCTCTCACCCACTCTAATCTGTCCCTGGGTCACCTTATACAAGCTGGATACACCTTATTAGCGCCTTTGGCTCCGATCCCCTCCCCCCCCCCTCCCCATCTCAGCAGAAAGGCAAAACACGGCGCTTATAATGAGCCCTATTCTTCAAAAGACGCTTCTCCGTCTCTTTTAGTGAAATCTACATTGAAGGGAGATCTTTATGAAAGGCAGTTGGTATAAAAGAGAATAGGAGACAAGGTGCTCCTCACTCCATCTGTCTCCGGCGTCTCTTCGGCACAGCAAAAAACTTTCTGGAACTTTTAACTGCCTTTCCAAGGACTCCTCTACCTCCGCAAGCCAACCGCTACATCATTGGGAGGAAGGCTTGGAACATTACACTGACAATTGCGTAAAAACCTCACCCAAAGCTTTTTGTTTCTTTTGTAAGATTTCTTCGCCAAGCTGAACTTTGTACTACTACTTTCTGAAGCTTGTTTGTTTTTGTATCTAGCCCCCCCCACACACACACGCGCTATCCTCAAAGGATATGGCAATGGAGGAGATCTGGGGTCATGAACAACAGGGATCAGTCCTACCAGCAAAAATCTCGGTATTGGCTGTCATAGCTCTAGGCAATTATACAGAACTGTTACTCCAACTATGAAGTGCATTGGACTTTAGTTTCTTGCTGCCAAAAATGAAGCAGTTATTTAACAGCTAACTCTTCCATAACTTGAGACAACCAGCTTCCAAAAACAAGGCTAGAGATGGCACCATCAATTGCATTAATCAGTTTCCAAAAGCAAGGCTAGCAATGGCACCATCCTTTGGATTAAACAGTTTCCAAACACAAGGCTAGAGATGTCACCACCCATTGCAATAAACCAGTTTCCAAAAGCAAGGCTAGCAATGGCGCCATCCACTGGATTAAACAGTTTCCAAAAATAAAGCTAGAGATGGCAGCATTCATTGTAATAATCAGTTTCCAGAAGCAAGGCTAGCAACGGCACCATCCATTGCATTACCCAGTTTCCAAAAGCAAGGCTAGAGATGGCATCATCCATTGTATTAACCAGTTTCCAAAGGCAAGGCTAGCCATGGCGCCACTCATTGGATTACCCAGTTTCCAAAAGCAAGGCTGAAGATGGTACCATTTATTGGATTACCCAGTTAGCAAAGACAAGGCTAGAGATGGCACCATCTTATGGATTACCCAGTTTCCAAAGGGCAAAGCTAGAGATGACACCATCCATTGCATTAACCAGCTTCCAAAAACAAAGGTTGAGATGTCAGTAGGTAGGAGAACCACCGCTCCAGGATAATCCACACAACTGAGGTTAGCAGCTTCTCCTAAGATAGAGAGACCCAGGTGCAGGCACGGCACATAGCAATTTTAGCTTTGCTGTGACCCACATTTGTGTGATTTTGTTTCACAAATAAAAGGCATTGAAATTTATTTTGGAGTGCGGCCGTCCAGAGTCTTTCACTCTATCGTCATAAGGTTGAGATGTCACCATTCATTGCATTAAACCAGTTTCCAAAAGCAAGGCTAGGGAAGGCACAATCTTATGGATTACGCAGTTTCCAAAAGGCAAAGCTAGAGATGGCAGCACTCATTGCAACAAGGCTGGCAACGGCACCATCCATTGCATTACCTAATTTCCAAAAGCAAGGCTAGAGATGGCATCATCCATTTGTATTAACCAGTTTCCAAAGGCAAGGCTAGCCATGGCGCCACTCATTGGATTACCCAGTTTCCATAAGCAAGGCTGAAGATGGTACCATCTATTGGGTTACCCAGTTTCCAAAGTCAAGTCTATAGATGGCACAATCTTATGGATTACCCAGTTGCCAAAAGGCAAAGCTAGAGATGGCAGCATTCATTGCAATAATCAGTTTCCAGAAGCAAGGCTAGCAATGGCACCATCCATTGCATTACCCAGTTTCCAAAAGGAAGGCTAGCGATGGCATCATCCATTGTATTAACCGGTTTCCAAAGGCAAGGCTAGCCATGGCGCCACTCATTGCATTAACCAGCTTCCAAAAACAAGGTTGAGATGTCACCATCCATTGCATTAAACCGGTTTCCAAAAGCAAGGCTAGGGATGGCGCCATCCATTGCATTAAACATTTTCCAAAAATAATGCTAAAGATTGCAGCATTCATTGCAATAAACAGTTTCCAGAAACAAGGCTAGCAACGGCACCATCCATTGCATTACCCATTTTTCAAAAGCACGGCTAGAGATGGCATCATCCATTGTATTAATCAGTTTCCAAAAGGCAAGGCTAGCCATGGCGCCACTCATTGGATTACCCAGTTTCCAAAAGCAAGGCTGAAGATGGCACCATTTTACGGATTACCCAGTTTCCAAAGACAAGGCTAGAGATGGCACCATCTTATGGATTACCCAGTTTCCAAAGGGCAAAGCTAGAGATGACACCATCCATTGCATTAACCAGCTTCCAAAAACAAGGTTGAGATGTCACCATCCATTGCATTAAACCAGTTTCCAAAAGCAAGGCTAGGGATGGCGCCATCCATTGGATTAAACATTTTCCAAAAATAAAGCTAAAGATGGCAGCATTCATTGCAACAATCAGTTTCCAGAAACAAGGCTAGCAATGGCACCATCCATTGCATTACCCAGTTTCCAAAAGCAAGGCTAGAGATGGCATCATCCATCGCATAAAGCAGTTTCAAAAAGGCACGGCTAGAAATGGCACCATCCACTGTATTAACCAGTTTCTAAAGGCAAGGCTAGAGATGGCACCATCTATTGGATTACCCAGTTTACAAAAGCAAAGCTAGAGATGGCACAATCCATTGCATAGTTTGAATTGAAAAATGTTACTATATGAAAGGCCCTCTTTAAAAAGGGTAACTCCACTTTCATGGAAAAGATATAGCAAATATAAAAAAATAATAATAATAATATAGCATATATAGTTGCTACACAAGCCATATTGTAAGGTTATTAGAAATTATCTTTCCTTTTCAAGCTTTCTGTAAAATTTAGTGCAATATGGCAACTTGGAGGCGTTCTGTACACCGTTGTTGTACTCCCCCAGAAATGTAATTTTCTGGTTGGTTAAAACACTTTGATTTTAGGCATCCTCTGCAACAAAAATGTCATTTTTTAGTGACATACTCCCAAAGGGTTAATCACTTCTAAAAGGGGACTTTTCTCATCAGACCACTGCACCAGGTGAATATAATGAACCAGATCCTCTCATTCAGAATCAGTATCCAAAGACACAAAAAGTGGAACAAAACAGGTTTTTCTTTACAGCATAAAAAAGGTTGGAATCCCTGCAATGTACAGAGATCACCCAGAGGGGGTTACTTTTTTTTTCCTCAACAAAAGTGGGGTCTTCAAAAGCAAAACTAAACTCTATATTAACAGGAACAATTTTTTTCCTTATTCTGCTAGAATTAGAAAATACGAAGTCATTTTATATTTACTTGTTTTTAATATACATTTACTTTTTTTTTTAATTTCTCCAGTTTCTGGCCTAAGCCAAAATGATTTTATACACCCCAAGAGTCGTCTTCATGGGAGGTGGGGTTTTCTCAGCTAAGTACACCTGAACCTGGGAGGTAAGGGCAGATGGATTCCAGGAAGTAAAGTGCTAGATGAATCATCTGCCCTTACTCAAGATGGCGGGCAGCTAGAAATGCTAGGAGGGTGTTTTTCGAAAGCGATTTCTCAACAAAATAAAGCATGATGACATGGATGGATTAGGGGGAATGGTCAAAATACCAGGTAAGGGCAAGAAAGTAATGGAAGGAAGAAGACAGCTCTGCTTTTTTCTTATTGTTTTCTGATACTCATTCATGAAGGGTAATGCGTGGACATCAGAATCATCATTGCATATAAAACTTCTGTCCTCTCTGTAGTGCTACCCCTGAAGGAGCTGCTTGGTAATTTGGGTTCTCCGAGTCCTTGTCTCCAAGAACAACCTCAGACCCTCTGGCACACCTGGTTGCAGTCAACCACCATTTAGTGTAACCCATGCCAATACATTGAGTTTATTTACCACTAAACGATTTTGTGTCCATTTCCTGGTACTAATTATGTTCCTATAAGTACTTTTCAGTAAAAGTACTTATAGGAACCCACCTTAGATACCTTTAACTTGACTGTGAATTAGTACCAGAAAATAGACAAAATCGTTTAGTGGTAAACAGTGATGTAAGTAACTGAGTTAAAATAAACGGAGTTACTTAAACGCAGTTACTTTAGAGGGTAACGAGTAATCTAACTGATTACTTTTCCCCTCATGGTAACTCAGTTCCCATTACTTTGGCTTAGTTACCCCAATTACATCTACCGCCACTAGATGGCAGTGGTGTAATTCCGGTGTCCTGCCGAAAAAGTTCCCCCGCCGGATAAGGACCCCCTGTACTGTGCAGGCGCAGGGCAGGCGCACGGCTTGCGCAGTACAAAGCACTACAGAGCTTCCGAAAATTGCCGAACCTAAACAGCTCTGAGTGAACTCTACACCGCGCAGGCGCAGTTAACATGTAATTGTACGAGGTGATGCCGCGCGCTCCTGATGCTCGTGCTACTCTGCAAGGGGCGTCTATCGTGTAAGTTAGGGGCGGGTCTAGTATTACTTTAACCAAGGGGCGCATTTATTATTATTGTTATATATCGAGCTCTGCCCATTAATTTAACATTCGCCCTCTTCTGTAGCCATCCGCCCCTTACATGATATAATAATAGTAGACCCGCCCCTTACACGATATAATAATAATAGACCCACCCCCTTGCTTACACGCTATAACAGATCTGCCCCTTGGTTAGAGTAATAATAGAGCAGCCCCTCGGTTACACGATATATAACAATAATAATAAATGCGCCCCTCGGTTACAGTAATACTAGACCCGCCCCTTAGTTACACGTATAGAATATTTAAAAAAAAAAGTCAGTTACTTTGCTGAGTAACTAATTACTTTTCCAATGTAGTAACCGAGTTACTAACGCAATTACTTTTTGGGAGAAGTAATTTGTAACTTAACTAATTACTTTTTTAAAGTAAGATGACCAACACTGGTGGTAAATAAACTGAATGTATTGGCATGGGTTACACTAAATGGTGGTTTAAGCATACATGAACACACAGAAGGTAGGTTCAGACAGTATGCTAGACAGTATATTCACTGTCAGGAAAGGCTTGCTGGGAGCAGTAGTTCTACACAAGCTGGTGCGCGATTGCGTGTGCATATGCGCGTGCGTGATCCCCGGCGCGATCTTTGATTTATGGTGCTCCGATACAGTGCAATTCTGCTTCAAATAGTTCCCGTTGGATCTAAATGACATTGTGGTATCACAGTGTATATCATCATGGGGCCAGCTATTAGACGTGGTCATAAAGTGATTCCATTGCAATAGGTCCAAAAAAGCGCCAAATGAAAAAGTCTTTAGGAGCCCAAAATCTTCATTGTACAAGTTGGACTCCTAAGGACTTTTCCATCTAGTGCTCTCTTTGACCTAAAAAATTTGGATTTCGGGTGAATGCCTTCTCCTGTGATGTCCTAGCCTTTGTGCCGAATACAGGCCAAATTGGCCTTAAGTAATGGCTTTGTCCATATTTTTATAACCTGCCTCTACCAATACCTCTTATAAAGTGGTTCAATAACTAAATTTAGGCTCATGCCTGGCAACACTCATTTTTGCAAATTGTCAACCATGTATTTGTACGAAAACAGGTAAAAACCACCACGGTCACAGCGGGAAATGCGCTCTCCAATTGTCAACGTGGGTACCCACGCCAGGTGCTCTAAAAGCATATACCAGGGATATGCAATTAGCGGACCTCCAGCTGTTGCAGAACTACAATTCCCATGAGGCATAGCAAGACTAACAGCCTTACAAGCATGACACCCAGAGACAGAGTCTCAGGTGTCAGCTTATTGTCAGCTCCTATCTCTCCACAGTTACTCAGCTGTTGATGATATCCTGCTCGTCAGTCCTGCCTACTTAAGCCGTCCAGTCCAGAGGTTCTCTGCCTTCGCCTTGGTCAACATCACAGAAACTATCTCCTGCGATCCTGTTCAAGACTTGCTTTGCCGACATCCCTTCTGGCTCCAGATCCTGCTTGCTGTTCCACTACACTGATCCCCGACTTCTGACTTGGCTGACTATCCGTTCCGTTTACTGAACTTTGGCTACGTTAGTTCTTTTTACTTTTATTATTAAACAAGTGTGATTTAACTGTACTTTCTGTCCTGATTTCATGGTTTCTGACACAGAGGCATGATGTGACTTGTAGTTTTGCAACAGCTGGAGGTCCGCTAATTGCATATCCCTGGTATATTATACCATTTAAAATCCACCCACGGAACATACCTGCGCGCCTTAACCTGCGTGTCGCCAAGTATGGCGGCATGCAATTACCCTTTCATCTCCCCCGACATGCTGCACGCAAGCAAATAATGCAAGTTTAAAATAGCAGGGCCCGCATTATTCCTGGGCTAAGAAGGTTTAAGCAGAACGGGGTACCCCCCGCGGTGTGCCGGGGACGGCAGAGGTGAGGGGAAAAGCTGGGAAAAAAACAGGTCTTTCGTTTCAGGAGGAAATTACACGTTTTGGAATTTTAAGTCTGAGTGACTCAAAGACGAAAAACGTACAAAATCAAGGGTTTTAAAGCATGGCTGGGCCTGGTAAATGAAGCCTGCGCTAGAGGGGAGATTAGGTAGCTGGACACTTGCTATATAAATTACCAGTCTTGGGCAATTAGCCGAAATAAAGCAGTTCATTGTAGAATTTTTAATACTAGGAAAGATTGCAAAGCTAAAAAAAAAAAAAATGAATTCCTTTAGGAGGAGATGAATTGTGAGGAGGCAAAACCTTGACTAATATACACGTATTATATTTTCCTCCATTATACCAATGCCCAAATATTCTACAGTATGGGGGTTCTGATATTTAGAATTAAAATATTGCCCAATTTTATTATATTGATCTAAAAGACCTTTCTCTACATGGCTCTTTGTGATCACAGGATCTTACCATATGGTCACCTTTCCCTACATTGGCTCTGGGTGATCACATGATCTCACCATATGGTCACCTTTCCCTACATTGGCTCTGGGTGATCACATGATCTTACCATATGGTCACCTTTCCCTACATTGGCTCTGGGTGATCACATGATCTTACCATATGGTCACCTTTCCCTACATTGGCTCTGGGTGATCACATGATCTTACCATATGGTCACCTTTCCCTACATTGGCTCTGGGTGATCACATGATCTCACCATATGGTCACCTTTCCCTACATTGGCTCCACATGATCTCACCATACTGTCGGCTTTCCCTACATTGGCTCCCCATGATCTCACCATACTGTTGGCTTTTATGAAACAAACCAGATAGGCGCTTGGTTTGACACTGTAGAAACAGATAATCATGGAACCCTAAAGGCCATGAACCAAGGGAACTATGTGGATAAGATCGAATGAAACTGGTCTTATTTCTCGATTGATATGCATGGATATGGATTTGTTTGGCCTTGGAAGAGATAAAAGAGTAGAGTCCATGCATTTATGGTTTATGACCTTTATGGTTCTACGATGATCGGTTTCTAAAGTGTCAAACCAAGCGCCTATCTGGTTTGTTTTTATATTAGTACATGGGGTGCATATACACTTGGTTGGTGGGCAGCTGGTGCGTATCTACATGATATAGGGATTTTGCTGTTTACCATTCTTATTGTTTTTATTGCGTTCTACACCATTTAAGGAACTATATGGCAAGGCGCCCTCATCCATGTACCCCATACTGTCGGCTTTCCCTACATTGGCTCTGAATGATCACTTAATCCCACCATACTGTCGTCATTCACTAAATTGGCTCTGAGTTATCATATGATCTCACCATACTGTCAGCTTTGCCTACATTAGCCCCACTTGATCACCATATTGTTGGCTTTCCCTACATTGGCTCAGAGTGATCAAATGATCTCACCATACTGTTGGCTTTCCCTACATTGGCCCCACCTGATCTCACCATACTGTTGGCTTTCCCTACATTGGCTCTGTGTGATCACATGATCTCACCATAATGTTGGCTTTCCCTACATTGGCTCAGAGTGATCACATGATCTCACCATAATGTTGGCTTTCCCTACATTGGCCCCACTTGATCTCACCATACTGTTGGCTTTCCCTACATTGGCTCTGTGTGATCACATTATCTCACCATAATGTTGTCTTTCCCTACATTGGCTCTGGGTGATCAGATGATCCCACCATATGGTCACCTTCCCCTACATTGGCTCCACATGATCTCACCCTACTGTCGGCTTTCACTACATTGGCTCTGCGTGATCACATGATCTCGCCATAATGTTGGCTTTCCCTACATTGGCTCTGGGTGATCAGATGATCCCACCATATGGTCACCTTTCCCTACATTGGCCCCACTTTATCTCACCATACTGTTGGCTTTTCCTACATTGGCTCAGAGTGATCACATGATCTCACCATACTGTTGGCTTTCCCTACATTGGCTCTGGGTGATCAGATGATCCCACCATATGGTCACCTTTACCTACATTGGCTCCACATGATCTCACCATACTGTCGGCTTTTGCTACATTGGCTCTGCGTGATCACATGATCTCGCCATAATGTTGGCTTTCCCTACATTGGCTCTGCGTGATCACATGATCTTGCCATAATGTTGGCTTTCCCAACATTGTCTCTGAATGATCACATGATCTCACCATACCGTCTGCTTTCCTTATGTTGACTCTGAGTGATCACATCACGCGCAAACACAAAAACACACCAAGGAGCCATTATCCATTGGTCCGCTCTGGAGCCATTTTATCACATCAATTTTATTTACGGTTTCACAACTTCATATAAAGATCACCAAGCTAGATCCTCTTTCCTGATGAACCCATTTCCTAGCTGGTCAATACAAGAGATGAGAGGTCAAATTCCCCTGAATGGACCAAAAACATTGCCTGATTTTGTTATATTGATCTGAAGACGTTTCTCTACATTGACTCTGATCTCACCATGTTGTTAGCTTTCCATGCAATGTCTGAGTGATCGTATCATCTCACCATACTGTCGGCTTTCTATACAATGCCTCTGAGTGATCGTATGATCTCACCATACTGTCGGCTTTCCCTACATTGACCCTGCAGTGGTCACATCATGAGCAAGTGCAAAAACACACCAAGAAGCCTTTACCCATTGTCTGCTCTGGAGTTATTTTTCTGCTCACATCAATTTAAATAGATTTAGGATTTTAATATGCCATTTTACAACTCTGCATAAGGCTCACCAAGCCAAATCCGCTTTCCTGATGAACTAATTTTTCTTAGGTGGTTGATACAAGAAATGAGAAGTCCAAGTCCAACTAATAATCCAAAAACACATTTGTCCATTGACCCTTCAACCTTGGGTTCAAGCGTTTAGGCAACACCTCAAATAGTCATCCAATTCTATCGTGTACACAAAAAAATCCAAGAAAATACTCGACCGTGTTAGAATTCCACCTTTATCCCTTACGAAATAACAGGATATGGTCATAGCCAACTGCAATCCTTGGCTTTTTCTTTATTACATTTTCTGCTGTGTACTCTTGTTTATTACTTCATTGATCTGATCCTTAGAGTTGAAATCCAGGCTAACTAAATATTGTCTAAGTACAAAAGGCATAAGTATTCTTATTGGTGCCCTTTGTGTATTTCTTCCAGATCAATGCAACAATCCAGCATGGAGCAACTCCTACACTTTGCCTCCATGTATGAGCTTTCTTTAATACAAGCTGGTCACTGCTGCTCCCTTTCCTCGAGCAGGGTGATTGAACCTGTATCTCTCTCCCTCCCATTGTTCTCTGCTGGCAGCTTGTAGTTGGCTTTCCCTTCCACAACTCTACCCTCTACAAAGTCTGCATGTAATTAGTGACATCAACAATACTTTTTAAGGTAATATCTGGTTATAGAAAAGCATTTGGGACACACAAACTTTATTTTCATAATTTGTAGTGTAGCGGTGTCACCTTTGCTAGGTGTCCGCTATGTGTAAATTTAGTTGTTTTTCTCTCAGGACAGTAAATGGGTTCTGAGAGCTGATTGGTTAGGTTAACTTTGGCATCAGTGGCTGGGCGGTATTAAGGTTCTGCCTGATCATGTGTGCAGTGAGGCACACATGACAGGTTTAGAACCAGGCCTGGTTGGACGTTTGGGTACCGGCATTCCCCGGAGCCAATCAGTGGGCGCGTTTGGCCCCGCTGAGGAGTCTGGGGAAGGGTACTTAAGATGCTGGAGTCACGTGTTCGGGGTTCGTTCGGCCATAGCTGCCTGTTCCTGGATTTGGACCGGGGTAGCCCCGCGAGGGGTCCCGGGAGAGTGTCCCGCCCCGTAACATGGTTGGTGTGACAGGCCCCATAGACCCGCTTGGTCTGGTGCAAGGATCCATCTGTCCCCGAGTCTCGGAACCGCCTGGTCCGAGGCGCAGTAACTGAGGGAGGATTCAAGGCGTCCGGGTGCGCTCTCAACTTAGAGAGGCACCGCAGCTCGTGTAAGCGACCGGGGGAGGACTCTTCGGAGGAGGGCCAACAAGCTGGCATCCCAAGAAGTGCCTGGTTGCTGGGATGTCAAGGACACTAGAGAATCCACGCTTCCCCAATACTGCCAAGGAGACGGATAACGTTCCAGGTACTGATGAAAGGTTCCTGTTTTGCTTCGGAGTACTACTTTAATTCAAGGTCAGAGACTTTGCAAGTTCCGAATTCAAGTGCTGACTGCCATAATCTCTGGCTAGAGATTTGTTCAGCTTTGAAGCGCCCAGCTGCGATTGGCTACTCTCTGGGTTGGCAAGTAGAGACTTTCATATACCTAGCAGTTCAGGGTGCTTGAGCTTCTTCACCCTTACCCTCTGTTCCCCCATGAGACTGTGTCTGTTGGATGTTACCCCCTGCAAATAAAAACCTTTCTAAAGGACTTTTATGGTGTCAGTGTGCAAAGTTGTTGGGTACTAACCCTGGGAACCCCTAGACCTGGAGGACAAGCCAAGCGGAGGTAACCGGTAAGCTTAAAAGTTAAGGCCGCCCCATCAAGGGTTATGGCCGCTACAGTAGCAATTTAGGAATATATCTGTAGCGATGAACCCGTAAGGTGCCACTGAGCTACTGGGCCCTCTTAAGCCCCATACACACGGTAGGATTTTCGCATGGATTCTGTCCGATCGGACAACGTTGTTGAAAAATCCGACCGTGTGTATGCACCATCGGACAGTGTACGTCGGATTGTCCGACGGACAAAGTCCTATCTCCTGCTGGATAGATTTTCCGACAACACGGTCCGATCACACCAAATCCGATCGCGTGTACCGTTGTCCGACGGACAAAGTGCTACGCATGCTCAGATCACATTACAAGACCAAAGCTATTGGCTACTAGCCTCTACGTAGTCCCGTCGTAGGCAACAAACGTCACCACGTTCAGAATGATCGGACTTTCCGACAACTTTGTCCGACCGTGTGTACGCAAAACCAACATCGGACAAAGTATGACGGACATGATCTGACGGACCTGGTCCTCGGATAATCCGAGCGTGTGTATGGGGCTTTAGACTTGTTGTTGATGATCTGGCCTACAGCTGCCTCAAAGCTCTCACTGATTCACCAGCTGTGACCAAATTACCAACATCTACTCTGTCAATCTTAGTATTTTCTGGGGGAGAAGGATAGGGTTTAAACAATAACCACAAATTACCTCTGCTCAGTAAAATCCTTAACTCCTCTCACAGGGCAAGATTTATCTCTAGGCTGAGGCCAGCAATTCCTCAATGTGCGCCTTTAAGCTGAGACTAGCAATTGACTGAGCAAACGTTCAGGGTACTCCCTTTTGTAGCCACCTTCCTATCTTACAGACCCTAGCATAGGGGAATGACAGGGAAATGATGCGGCGGCGCACGTGCACTTGCGGTCCCGCCGAGCGGCGCGCGCGCATGCGCAGTAGCGTGGCTCGCCCCATGTTTCCTCAGCGGCCCTATAAAAGGAGGACCTCTGTGCCCAGACAGACGCTGGTTCGTCTGACAGCTACTACCTGTTGTATCCTGTACCTTGATTCTGGAAGATTGTCTTACCTGTTGCCAAACCCGGATCGTCCTGATTACCCTGCCTTCTCCTGACCTTGACCTTCGGCTCGCCTCTGGATCTGTTACCTTCTCCTGTACTTGACCCTCGGCCTGTATCCTGGACTCTCCTCTCTGCTGCCAGTGTTTGACCCCCAGCCTGCTTGGACTCTCCTGCCTAAGATACCTTGTTCTGTTACCTTGAGCCTTACCTGCCAGTGTTTGACCCTCAGCCTGCACCCGACTAACCTGTCTGTGTTTGATCCTCAGCCTGCTTGCTGTGCTTCTATCTAAGTGATTCTTGGGCCCATCCTCCAGCTCCGGTCTACTCTTCACTGCAACACCTGAGCCCACGCCTGGTCACCGTCCTACCGGTGGCTTGTGCCTCTTGGTGCCAACCGTCCCTGTGTCACATTCAGGGCAGTGGGCGCCGAGTCGCAAGGGCAACCACTCTCGGCATCTTGGCCTCGGTGAGTACCTAGTTTATGACAATAACACTATCTTCTTCCTGTTGTTGGGGAGTATTCTTCAGCAGATGGAGAAAGAAGAATACTAGGCTTACAGAAAACCCAACGAATGTAGACAACAATTACAAATCAGAGCTCAGGCTAGTTACAGCCTAGCTGACCATTAAATGTAGACTACAACCTTGGCCTGAGGCACTACATAATAAAAGGACTGTACCAAACATAATTAAAAAAAAAAAAATGTATGCCTACTTTTTGTAACTTACACAGGTTGTTCAAAATTTCACATGTTGTTACAGTAACTCTTCCTCTATTAGGAACACTTTTTCTTTGCAGGTAAATAATGGACTCCAAGCAAAAGCAATGTGCCATCATTGAGTTCATGAATTCTATGAAAGCATATTACCTCCGAAGGAAGAAAAAGGAGAAGAAAAAGGAGGAAGGAAGGAGAAGAAATAGGAGGAAGAAAGAGGAAGGAAGGAGAAGGAGGGAGGAAGAAAGGAGGACGAAGGAGGGAGGAAGAAAGGAGGACGAAGGAGGGAGGAAGAAAGGAGGACGAAGGAGGGAGGAAGAAAGGAGGAAGAAAGGAGGGAGGAAGAAAGGAGGAAGAAAGGAGGACGAAGGAGGGAGGAAGAAAGGAGGACGAAGGAGGGAGGAAGAAAGGAGGACGAAGGAGGGAGGAAGAAAGGAGGACGAAGGAGGGAGGAAGAAAGGAGGACGAAGGAGGGAGGAAGAAAGGAGGACGAAGGAGGGAGGAAGAAAGGAGGACGAAGGAGGGAGGAAGAAAGGAGGACGAAGGAGGGAGGAAGAAAGGAGGACGAAGGAGGGAGGAAGAAAGGAGGACGAAGGAGGGAGCAAGAAAGGAGGGAGCAAGAAAGGAGGATGAAGGAGGGAGGGAGGGAAGGAAGGAAGAAAGGAAGGAAGGAAGAAGGAAGGAAGGAAGGAAGGAAGGAAGGAAGGAAGGAAGGAAGGAAGGAAGAGGAGGGAGGAAGAAAGAGGAAGGAAGGAGAAGAAAAAGAGGAAGAAAGAGGGAGGAGACGAAAGAGGAAGTAAGGAAGGAAAAGTAAGAGGAGGAAGGAAAAGTAAGAAGAGGAAGGAAAAGTAAGAAGAGGAAGGAAAAGTAAGAAGAGGAAGAAAAAGAAGAAGAGGAAAAAAGAAGAAGAAGAGAGGAAGAAAAAGAGGAAGAGGAAGAAAAAGAGGAAGAGGAAGAAAAAGAGGAAAGAAGAAGAAAAAGAAGAAGAGAAGAAAAAGAGGAAGAGGAAGAAAAAGAGGAAGAGGAAGAAAAAGAAGAAGAGGAAGAAAAAAAGAGGAAGAGGAAGAAAAAGAGGAAGAGGAAGAAAAAGAGGAAGAGGAAGAAAAAGAGGAAGAGGAAGAAAAAGAGGAAGAGGAAGAAAAAGGAAGAGGAAGAAAAAGAAGAAAAAAGAGGAAGAAGAAGAAAAAAGAAAAAGAGGAAGAGGAAGAGGAAGAGGAAGAGGAAGAGGAAGAGGAAGAGGAAGAAGAAGATTAGGAAGAAGAAATACAAAGGAAGAAGATGGAAGAAAAAGGAAGGAGGAGGAAGAACAAGAAAGAAGATGAGAAAGAGGGAATACAAAAGGAAAAAAAGAATATGAAAGAAAAAGAAGAAGGTAGATAAAAGGAAAAAGAAGAAAGAAGACAGAGGAAGAAGGAAAAAGAAGAAAGAAGAGGAGGAACAAAAAGAAGGAAAAAGAGGGGAAGAAGAGGAAAGAAAGAAGGAGGGAAGGAGGAGGATAAAGAATTACTCCACCAAAATGTGAAATTTTAAACACCTATGTAGTTAATAAAAATAGTTATGCTCACTTTTGCATTACTTTTGGTACAGCCCTTGTAAAAGTTTTTGTGCCTTGAGTTCAGCTTTAAATATCTAAGTGCGCAATGGAACAAATGCCGGTGTTGAATGCAACCGCCAATTCGATGTTTCCAGGTGCAGTACCAGCTGTATTGTTTTTAAAACCAAACAAGCCAAATGAAGTGTCTTTTTAAAAACGCAACCAAACTAAAATGATGAAACGCCTTTGAGTGGTTGTGAATACAAAATTCTACAAGCCCTCAGTCTCGCCATACCAGGTATATCCGGGGCATGCAAACATTTACCGACAGCAAAAAAACACAATCATTTAACTGGCTGCCCACCTCAAAATGGGCTGGCATCCGTGGGATTCTAATCTTAAAATACCAGCTTAAAATATTTTACACAAATCTTCCGGCCCGACCGATATATTTGAACGTCCGCAGGAAGCAGCGCAATCACGTCAGTAGCGAGGCAGGTCGCACGCAACAGTAAAAGCAACGAACCAGCATGACTGTGGCAGGGAAAAAAACGTAATGCTCGACCACAGGCTTTCTAAACAAGTACTTGGCAGTTTGTTTGCCGGTTGTCACCGCAAATACGTAGACGGAATAAAATGTAATTAATATCAGTTTGTCAACCATGAACGCTTTGCTTTGGATCCCTGTAATGTGCAGCTTTTTTTTTTTTTCTTGATTTTTTTTCCCGATTTAGCTGTACTTCTAAAAAGGAAGAAAAAAAAAAAGAAAGATTTAATGAAATGGAACGGAGGTGACAGCTTCTAGGACCCCGCTACTCTACACCGCAGTAAGAGAGGAGACTGAACATTCTTAATGCAGAATTTACAGAGCATGAAAAGACGACAGATCTATGATTAGGGAACGGCGACAAGGGCCAAACGGGTTAAACTAAGAAAACTAATGGGATAAAAAGAAAAAAGGAAATCAGGATATTGAGGCCGTCAACTAAAATTAACAGCACCGTTTCGCTAAAGCTCGGGGCACGATCAGCCAATTAAAATAAATAAATAAAAATTAATAAATGCAAAAAAATAAACAAAAAAAAAGGATATACAAATTATATCACCAGGCATGCAAAAAGAGGGTGTTTATTGGAAAATTGCTATAGAATTAATGTGATTATACTAACCTGCAGGGCTTGAATCTCAGAGAACAGGTGCGGGTACACACCCCCCCCCCCCTTGTCTCTGCCCCTACCCACTTCCCAATACCCTTCTAGAAAATACAGAACCAAATATCATGTTCTGGTGCCAAGCAATCTGTATACAATATGTGAATGACAACTAGAAAGACAGCAAGATAGACCCCCACCCCTTCAGAAGCAATAGATCCCTTCAGCAACAGTAGAACTTCCACAGCAACAATTGCCACCCTCTCCCAAGCAACAGTAAACCCCCCGACAGCAGATCGCTTGAGCAACAGACCCCCCCACCAGCAACAATAGACATAACCCAGCAACAATCGATCCCCCACCAGCAGCAACAGACCCTTCCCCCATAACAATAGACGTCTCAGCAACAGCAGATCATTCTCCAGCAACAGCAGATCCTCCCCCATAACAATAGACCCACCCCCAATCACCCTCAATGCAACAGCAGATCCCCCCCAGCAACAAAAAAACCTCACCGCACGCCCAGCCATCCCCAGCAGCCAGCATCAATAGATACCCACAGTAACAATAGACCCCCCTTCTAGAAACAACAAATCCTCCTACAGCAGCAATAGATCCCCCACCAGCAGCAACAGACCCTCCCCCAGTAATAATAGACCCCTCAGCAACAACAGATTCTTGCCCAGCAACAGAAGACCCCCCCTAGCAACAACAGATCCCTCCCAGCAACAACAGATCCCTCCCAGCAACAACAGATCCCTCCCAGCAACAACAGATCCCTCCCAGCAACAACAGATCCCTCCCAACAACAACAGACCCCCCCCCCCCTCATAGGAACAATAGACTCCCACCACACTGCAACAGCAGATCCCCCCAAGGAACAATAGATCCCACTGCACGCCCAGGCATCCCCAGCAGCCAGCACCAATAGACTGCCCAGAAGTCAGCAACAATAGACCCCCTTCCAGAAACAAATCCCAACCAGCAGCAAAAGATACCCCACCATTAGCAACAGACCCTCTCCCAGTAAGAATAGACCCTCAGCAACAACATATCGTCCCCAAGAAACAGGTCCTTCCAAAGCCACAACAGATCCTTCCCCAAGCAACAACAGATCCTTCCCCAAGCAACAACAGATCCTTCCCCAAGCAACAACAGATCCTTCCCCAAGCAACAACAGATCCTTCCCCAAGCAACAAAAGGTCCTCCTGCAGCAACATGTCCTCCCGCAGCAACAACAGGTCCTCCCCAAGCAACAGATCCTCCCCAAGCAACAACAGATCTTCCACCAGCAACATTAGACCCCTGCACTGCAACAGCACACCCCCAAGCAACAATAGATCCCACAGCATGCCCAGGCACCCCTTGCCAGTGCAGAGAGATGGATCCACACACCAGTTGTTGCTCTTAAAAAAAAAAAACATTTTATTTAAAAAACCACAGTGTGCAAATTCAGATAAGATCAGTTGACGCGTTTCAGCCTATGATGAGGCCTTAGTCATAACTACATTGAGACACCCCTTGCCAGTACATACTGTACATTCAGTGCTGGAGGTGCCGTAACCACCACGGTGGAACCACCAGGCACTTACCAAAAGAGAGCTTGCAACCCATGTGAGCATCTACTAAAAATGGTTACACATTGTAGAAAACATTAGAGACACCCCAACAAAAAGGACCCAGCTCTGCGGCGAATATTACCAGGGGATGGATTATTTAAACAGAGGCAAGCTTTAGAAAGCTATGAATTATATATTATACAATCTCCAGCTTTATACCAAAGCCAATGGCCAGTCAGCAGTTCTTTGCAGCACATTCAATTTTCTTTCTCCCTCCATCTTCTTTTCACTTCGGAGTATGGAAATCCTATTTCTGGGGAGATGAAGTCACAAAGCATCCAGAATTTAATCAATTATCCGAACACGGAGCTGATGGCCCATGGTGTGTTAGGAGTTAATCTACAAGTGTAGTGTGTGGAGGAATGATGTATGAATAAGGACTTGCAGAATAACAAGTTATTCCACACACTGCGATCGCACTTTTCTTCCAGCGTGGCGAAAGGAAAATGGGAAATTAGCTCTGGACTGTAGATAGATCGGTAGATAGGAAGTGATACAGAATTGTAGAAGGCTTCTGGGTCCCTATCGGAGAGATTTTTCCATAACTTTGTATCCCAACAGAAAGAAAAAAAAGGTAAATTAAATGGGGACACAGATTAGAAAAAAAAACACAGATAGGAGGTAAAAAATAAAAATAAAAGTGATCTGGCCCCATACCCATAGCGCCTGGTGGTCCCTATACCCTTTTCACTTGGTCCCCATTTTCATAACACTTGGTTCCCATTACTAAATTAGACTTGGTTCCCATACCCATAATCACTTGGCTCTCATGCCACCTGGTTTCCATATCCATTTCACTTGGTCCCCAGACATATTTCACTTGGTCCCCAGACATATTTCACTTGGTCCCCAGACATATTTCACTTGGTCCCCAGACATATTTCACTTGGTCCCCAGACATATTTCACTTGGTCCCCAGACATATTTCACTTGGTCCCCAGACATATTTCACTTGGTCCCCAGACATATTTCACTTGGTCCCCAGACATATTTCACTTGGTCCCCAGACATATTTCACTTGGTCCCCAGACATATTTCACTTGGTCCCCAGACATATTTCACTTGGTCCCCAGACATATTTCACTTGGTCCCCAGACATATTTCACTTGGTCCCCAGACATATTTCACTTGGTCCCCAGACATATTTCACTTGGTCCCCAGACATATTTCACTTGGTCCCCAGACATATTTCACTTGGTCCCCAGACATATTTCACTTGGCTCCCATAGCCATAATCACTTGGTTCCCATAGCCACAAGCACTTGGTTCCCATAGCCACAAGCACTTGGTTCCCATAGCCACAAGCACTTGGTTCCCATAGCCACAAGCACTTGGTTCCCATAGCCACAAGCACTTGGTTCCCATAGCCACAAGCACTTGGTTCCCATAGCCACAAGCACTTGGTTCCCATAGCCACAAGCACTTGGTTCCCATAGCCACAAGCACTTGGTTCCCATAGCCACAAGCACTTGGTTCCCATAGCCACAAGCACTTGGTTCCCATAGCCACAAGCACTTGGTTCCCATAGCCACAAGCACTTGGTTCCCATAGCCACAAGCACTTGGTTCCCATAGCCACAAGCACTTGGTTCCCATCGCCACAAGCACTTGGTTCCCATCGCCACAAGCACTTGGTTCCCATAGCCATAAGAACTTGGTTCCCATAGCCATAAGAACTTGGTTCCCATAGCCATAAGCACTTGGTTCCCATAGCCATAAGCACTTGGTTCCCATAGCCATAAGCACTTGGTTCCCATAGCCATAAGCACTTGGTTCCCATAGCCATAAGCATAAGCACTTGGCTCCCATAGCCATAATCACTTAGTTCCCATAGCCATAAGCACTTGGTTCCCGTAGCCATAAGCACTTGGTTCCCGTAGCCATAAGCACTTGGTTCCCGTAGCCATAAGCACTTGGTTCCCATAGCCATAAGCACTTGGTTCCCATAGCCATAAGCACTTGGTTCCCATAGCCATAAGCACTTGGTTCCCATAGCCATAAGCACTTGGTTCCCATAGCCATAAGCACTTGGTTCCCATAGCCATAAGCACTTGGTTCCCAAAGCCATAAGCACTTGGTTCCCAAAGCCATAAGCACTTGGTTCCCATAGCCATAAGCACTTGGTTCCCATAGCCATAAGCACTTGGTTCCCATAGCCATAAGCACTTGGTTCCCATAGCCATAAGCACTTGGTTCCCAAAGCCATAAGCACTTGGTTCCCGTAGCCATAAGCACTTGGTTCCCGTAGCCATAAGCACTTGGTTCCCAAAGCCATAAGCACTTGGTTCCCGTAGCCATAAGCACTTGGTTCCCAAAGCCATAAGCACTTGGTTCCCATAGCCATAAGCACTTGGTTCTCATATCCATAATCACTTGGTTCCCATTACTAAATTTCACTTGGTTCCCATACCCATACCCATGTGAAAGGGATATGGAAATCAGGTGGCATGAGAGCCAAGTGAGGCTCTCATGCCACATTTTTTCCATATCCCTTTCACTTGGCTCCCATACCGATTTCTCTTGGATCCCATAGCCATGTTTCTTGGTTTCCAGATCACGTGGCTCCCATACCCATATTACTCAGTTCCCATACCCATTTCAACTTGGCTCCCACACCCATTTCAACTTGGCTCCCATACCCATATCTCAATTGGTTCCCTTACTTTATAACTTTCCACCCATACACTCATCACGTCGTTCTCTTACACACATCTCACCTGGTTCCCTTACCCACATCCCACCTGGTTCCCTTACCCACATCTCACCTGGTTCCCTTACCTATATCTCACCTGGTTCCCTTACTAACATCCCACTTGGTTCCCTTACCCGCATCTCACTTGGTTCCCTTACCCGCATCTCACTTGGTTCCCTTACCTGCATCTCACTTGGTTCTCTTACCCACATCTTACCTGGTTCCCTTACCCGCATCTCACTTGGTTCCCTTACCTACATCTCACCTGGTTCCCTTACCTACATCTCACTTGGTTCCCTTACCCACATCTCACTTGGTTCCCTTACCCACATCTCACCTGGTTCCCTTACCCACATCTCACCTGGTTCCCTTACCCACATCTCACCTGGTTCCCTTACCCACATCTCACCTGGTTCCCTTACCCACATCTCACCTGGTTCCCTTACTTTATAAACTTGCCCCCATTCACTTGGTTCCCATACTCCCAGTTCCGGAGCCTAATGGACTATAACATTCCTGGAGAGTGGGCGCTGGGTGTGATGGTTAGGATGATAAACGTGGACAACGTGTTGCACAACTGGAGAATCCTTACTCCCTCTGATCACTAAGTAAGGTATATTTTTCTCTCGAAGAGTTGTCTTTTTTTTCTGTCTGATAATAACTCGATGTGACATTTATACAGAGCAAGAAATTCCCTCAAACCTTAGGCCTCAGCTTAAATTACAGTCCAGCTGGCTACCGTCCAAAGTGAGTCGGGCGAAGTCCTGGATCCCGCTCACATATTCAGCGCTGCTTTAATAGTTTGGAAATTGAAAAAAAAAAAAAAAAAAAAACGGACAATTCGTGCTAAAGCAGCATCTATGTAGCGCTATCAAAATGTACTGAAGTCGACCTGGAGGATTCGTAGATGTTTTGTAGACAATAGAAAACCAAAGTACTCGGCAGTTCCGATTCCCCTTCTCTGTCCGAAGCCAATGCTTGACCCCCTCGATCCATCTCTCAGGAGTTCCTGCTAATCAATGCCTTCTAGTCTCGGGGTTGCCAGAGGATGAACGGAGGGGTTGCCAGAGGATGAACGGAGGTGAATGACCATCCGTATTCTACCTGGCTGCCAGCCACAGTCAGTTCCTCCGGGACGCTGGAGCTGCCTGCTGCTTGCTCCGCGAGTTGACCCCCATGGCACCTCTGCTTAGCACCGGAGACAGGGGCAGATCATTCAAACTCGTGGTGCTCAGGCATTACCTCTGCATGGCGAGGTGCAGCAATGCCCGTTCTAAGAAAGGAACAAATCAGTGCAAGAAGATGAACGGGAAAATCCATGGACTGGATCAAAGTGTATCATTAGAGAATATATACAGGATTAGATTTGGGCCTTATATTAACCACTTTCAGCCCCGGACCAATTTGCAGCCAAAAGGACCAGGCCCCTTTTTTGCGATTCGGCGCTGCGTCGCTTTAACTGACAATTGCGCGGTCGTGCGACGTGGCTCCCAAACAAAATTGACGTCCTTTTTTTTCCCCACACATAGAGCTTTCTTTTGGTGGTATTTGATCGCCCCTGCGGTTTTTATTTTTTGCGCTATAAACAAAAAAAGAGCGACAATTTTGAAAAAAAAGCATTATTTATTTTTTTGCTATAATAAATATCCCCCAAAATATATAAAAAAAAATTTTTTTTCCTCAGTTTAGGCCGATACGTATTCTTCTACATATTTTTGGTAAAAAAAAAAAAAAAAAATCGCAATAAGCGATTATTGATTGGTTTGCGCAGAAGTTATAGCGTTTACAAGATAGGAGATAGTTTTATAGCATTTTTAATAATATTTTTTTTTACTAGTAATGGCGGCGATCAGCGATTTTTATTGTGACTGCGACATTATGGCGGACACATCGGACATTTTTGACACCTTTCTGGGACCATTGTCATTTATACAGCAATCAATGCTATTTAAATGCACTGATTCCTGTATAAAATGACACTGGCAGTGAAGGGGTTAACCAGGGGGTGGCAGTGTAGGGGTTAAGTATGCCTAGGGGTGTGTTTTTTTACTGTGGGGGGGCGTGGCTGTCAGCTAGTGAATGCTGATCTCTGCTCCAATCACAGGGAGCAGAGATCAGCGTCACTAGTTGCTAGGCAGAACGGGGAGATGCTGTGTATTTCCGCATCTCCCCGCTCTGCCTTCCCATGAGACGATCGCGGGTGACCCCGCTGCGATCGAGTCCGCGGGACCCGCGACCGGCCTCACGGGGGTCCTGACCGGCGCGCTCCCGATGGCACGGACGGCATTAAGGAGGGACTTATATATACGCCCTCCTGCCTGTCCGTGCCATTCTGCCGACGTATATCGTCGTGCGCCGGTCGGGAACCGGTTAAGGGCCTGTGGGGTCGATTTACTAAGACTGGAACATGCAAAATCTGGTTGCAAGGTAAACCGGACCTCCACCACTAAAAGGCCAGTGCGGATACCTGCCCATGCTCGTACACATTGCACACATGCTAATATTCATGAGCAAAGGGCCAACATAATGCCCGCAATGCCAGTTCATCGCGCACGGATATGTGCACGTGCGCACATTGGTGCGTGAACAAGTGTGCATGTGTGCGCACGTGCACACACCAATTAGCACTTGGCGCCCGGTGGCCTATTTACCAGTACAATACTGGGCACTTTCGCCCCCTTCCTTCCCAGACCAATTTTCAGCTTTGAGCGCTCTCGCTCTTTCAATGACAATTGCGCCGTCATGCAATGCTGTACCCAAATTAAATTTTTATCATTTTGTTCGCACAAATAGAGCTTTAGTTTGGTGGTATTTATTCATGACTCCGTTTTTTATTTTTTGCGATATAAGCAAAAAAAATAGCGGAAATTTTGAAAAAAAAAAAAACAATATTTTCTTCTTTCTTTTTTAAACGAAATCCAAAAAAATCAAATTTTGTCATAAATTTAAGCCAAAATGTATTCTGCTACATGTTTTTAGTAAAAAAAAATCTGGTCTGGTCTTCAAGTAGTTAAGCTCTCCAAATCTTTCACATAACACACGTCCACTGAAGTCCATCCATTTCTAGCCACGCCATGACCGACCGACCGCCAATTGTACAGCTCAGGCTCCAGATATACCGTATAGGCCACTACTAATCACCGGAGATACCGGGGGATGTCAAATTTCACAATAACCCACCAGAGCTTTCTGTTCGCTGTTGTGTTTAATTCAACCGCCATCAATCATCCTTATATAAAAAGACAAATGCAATGTAAGCTCCAGATCTGTCAGCGGTTGAAGAACGAGCGATTTACATAATGTTAGCTCCCCCAGGACCAGGAAAGCCTGATGGACAACCCTACATTAAAGTGATACTAAAAACACACACAGTTTAAGTTACATTGTCTCTTCTATTTCTGTATGTGGATGACGTCTCACATATCCAGCTGTCACATGACCCGGCTCTCTCCCAGCCTGCCTGCAGGGAAACATAAGCAGCAGGAGCTTCTAGTCCTCTGCTGCTGGTCACATGTTCAAAAAAAAAAAAAAAAAAAAAAAAAACAGCCTTTGGAATAGAGTAATAATAAATATCAAAAAACTGTTTCAAATTGTCATACAAATAAATATTTGCAAATCAAATCTTTATTGTTTTTTTGGCAATAACATGGTGTGGGTGGGTTTTTGACAGTCACAAGGTGTATAACGCCCCCTCCAGCCTGTGTCTTAGAATAGGAGGGAGGTGAAGCCTCCATCAATCTACATGTGTTTAGCTGGTTAGTGGGCATGGAGGAGGGAGGGCCTGTCATTGTGTATTCATGTGCGACTCTATAGTCACATGGGCTGCTCAGATGTGATAGGGAGGAAAATGCTCAGCATAGAAACTCACTGAAAACTGAGCAGGTGCAGAGTTGCCAACACGGACCTGCAAAATCCCTAGCTGTATTGGGGACATAAGACAGTAGGGGGAGATAGAGAGCAGCAGGATCAACCAGGCTTTTTGCAGAATATAGAAAATGAATCTCATAGTGGACTGAGCTAGTATGAACTGCATGGAATACACCATTTATTCTTCGTTTCATCTTTCATCATTCATCTTTCACTGTAGTCTCTACAGGTGGCATTGTGAGCAAGGTAGAGGTGGTATTGGAAGTGCATTGGCCTTTGGAAGAGCAAGGATAATCGATCTAAAAAAGATCCTCAAATAAGGTACCAACTTGGCTATTAGAACAGTGTTTCTCCACCAGGGTGCCACAGAACCATGGGGTGCCATTTGGGTCCCCCCCCTTAGTGCCATGAACACGAGACCCAGTTTGTCCTGGATCAGAAATAAATGAGAGGACTCTGCGATCCTGGGGGGACTCGATGTGATGGGGGGGACTCTGTGTGATAGAAAGACTCTGATATCAACCCATCCCCTCCAATGCCAAGGTGCTATCCTGGAGTCTGAACTATCCTTTTAGCACAACATCCAATCGCTGTCCAAAGCTTGCTGCATCAGTCTCCACAATATCTCTTGTCTTTTGTATCACTTGACCTTACCCTTTAGATTGTAAGCTCTAAGGAGCAGGGCCCTCCGATTGCTCCTGTATTGAATTGTATTGTAGCTGTACTGTCTCCCCTCATGCTGTAAAGCGCTGAGCAAACTGTTGCCACTATATCACTCCTGTATAATGTAGCGCCGGTACTCCTGATGAGTACGCGCTATGCCTTTAAATTTAGTTTTTGCCCAAAACTGTAGTTGGGTTTTGGGGTTAATTGTTCTAAATTATGCTTTGGCATCAGTTTGGCTGGGCTGTATTGAGGTTCTGCCTGGTCATAGGTGGGATTTGCACCTGTGAGAGGCCTTAGAACGCAGTCTGCTTGGACTCATTGGGTACCAATTTTGTCTCGGAGCCAATCAGTGGGCGCGTTTGTCTCGCTGTGTATTCCGGGAAAGGGTACTTAAATTGCTGAAGTCACGTGGTTCGGGGTTTTCCGGTCCAGAAGTTGTCGCAGACTCCATGGTCCTGGTCCCCCTGACCAGCCCCCAGAGGCCCTCATGGCCTGGGGTGCGGATCCATCCATTTCCGAGCCTCGGAACTGGCTAGTTCGAGGCGCAGTAACTGGAAGGAGGATTCTAAAGTGTTCCGGTGCCATCTCGGGTTTGGAGAGGCCCAGCAACTCTACATGCAACCAGGGGAGGACTCTTCGGTAAGAGAGCCAAGCACGAGGCTGGCTGCTCGGTAAGAGCCTGGAAGCTGAGCTGCCATGGACAATGATTGAATCCACAATTCTTACGGTATAGCCAGACCGGCTAAAAGATTCTGGTACAGTAAGAAAAGTTCCTACCTATACCTTCCGGTTGCAGTCAAGCTTTTCAACCAAGTCTGTGTGAGAGACTTTGCAAAGCTATAATTACTTGTTGGCTGCTAGATCCAAGCTCAAGGATTTATCCAACCGTTGAAAATCCAGTTGCGAGTGGCTATTCCCTGGATTATGTACAGAGAGAGACTTTTATTGAAGTCAGCAGTTTCGAGCACCTGAGCTAAACTTCATCCTCATACCCTCTATTCCCAACTTAGAGACTGAGTTTGTTCAACTGTTTTAAGCAAATAAAAATCCTACAAAGGAATTCAGTTGTCGGTCTCTACAGTTACTGGGTCATCAACCCTGGGATCCCCTAGACAAAAGGACAACGAGTTACGAGCTGGAGGAGATAATCGGTAAGCCAAGAAAAATCCAGCAGCTCCTTCGGGGATCAGTGCTACAATAATATTAATAATACTAATTTATATGATGGGGTACTCTGATATAATAAGGGGCTCTCATGCAGGGCTGGGACAAGAGATGGGCAGGAGGGGTTGCTGCCATAAGAAGATTGAGGGAAGGGGATTTTTTTTTTAGAAGGTGGAATTTGGGGGGGGGGGGGGCTGCAAGGAATGAAGATTTGGGAGAATTTGTGTTGGAAAGAAGGATGGGGGGAAGAAGATTTGTGCTAGGTGGGGCGATTTAGGGGTTTGTGCTAGAAGAGTTGATATGGTAGAGGGGGAGGGGGATTTGTGCTAGTAGGGATGATAGGGGGTATTTATGCTAGGAGGGGAAATTTGGGGGGGGATTGTGCTTCAAGGGGGGATTTTGAGTGGGGAGAAGAGCATTGGAGAGGAGAAGAGGATTTGTGCTAAGAGGGGGGTCATTTTTTTTTGTGGGGGGGGGGGGGTTGCTGGCACATAATGCTCATACATCATTGGGGGGTGGGGGGGAGTTTGGCATTTTTAGCCTAGGCTCTAGATGACCTTGTCCCGACACTGCTCTCCTTTGTAGAGAAGATTCTGATGTAATGTGGGGCCTCTGACTATGTTATGGGAGTACTCTGATGCAATGGGAGGACCATTAAGTTTAGGGGGCTCTGGCCTCAAAGTACGTCTCTGGTGTGAAGGAGAGGACCTTTGGTGTGAAAGGGAGCTTCTGATAGGAAGTTTGTTTCAAGAGTTGTGTGTATTGTCCCAAGCTCAAGTTTTCCTTTTATAAGTAACACTTACAATTCCCCATGACTAAGATCCGTGGGCGGAGTGAAATGCTTTAGGGCATGGCCTGGTTGGAGCTCGAGCTGAGGATGTCACACACCTTCTTATGGGGTGACCGTTTATGTGACTTTCAGGACTTTTCCCTTTTCGATTAGATGTCTAGAGCTGGGACAAGCTACATAGGAGGACCCAGTGGAACCTTGTCAGGGACCTGTAATTTTAGTTTGGGTAACATCTACAATTGTTTACATTTTGGACTGGGGCGTCTCGACATGTTCCATACTAATATAGGGCTCCATGACTGAAAGAAGGTTGAGGAAGGTTGAGAAATGCCGCATCAGAACAAAGATCAGAATTGTCCATCTAGGGTATTTTCAGTCAGTCAATCTCTACGGATTTGAAAGCTGGACAGTGAAGAAGCAAGATAAGAAAAGGATTAATGCTTTTGAACTTTCAGTTTGAAGAGTTCTAAAAATATCATGGACAGCAAGGAAAAAAAAAAAAAAAAAGAACATATGGATCCTTCAACAAAATCAAGCCCGACCTTTCACTAGAAGCCCAGATGACTAGACTGAAGCAGTCTGCTGTTGGACATTTTATTAAAAAGACCAAACTCACTGCTAAAAAAAAAACGAATTATGTTTGGAGAAGTTGAAAAAAAAAAAAGGAGGAAGACCAGCAATAAAAAGAATAAATACAGCAACAGAACACAAGAACGAGCAATATGGAGGATCTAGAGGACATGTTCTGGAGAAACACCATTAATGTGGTTTCCAGGAGAGGACATCAACTTGATGGCAGTTAAAAATATAGGAAGCATGTGGAGAATCACAGCGACAGACATAAGAGAATACAGAATACAAACCCAACAAGTTGAGTTTTCTTACCATCAAGAGGTCCTAAATAAAAAGGTTATGTTTTGGAGAAACACTATCCATGTGGTTGCCAGGAGTTGTCATCAATTTAACAGCATCTAATGGCATATGGAAACCACAGCAGGGCCTCCAAAAGTGGCCAGAACCTTATGCACACGATCGCACATTCCGACAACAAAATCCATGTTTTTTTTCCGACGGATGTTGGCTTAAACTTGTCTTGCATACACACGGTCGCAAAAATCTTGTCGTAAATTCTGATCGCCAAGAACGCGGTGACGTACAACACGTACGACGAGCCGAGAAAAATTAAGTTCAATAGCCGAGCATGCGTGGAAATTTGTGCGTCGGAATTGTGTACACACGATCGGAATTTACTTAAACAGATTTTTTTGTCAGAAAATTTGAGATCCAGATCTCAAATTTTGTTTGCCGAAAATTCCAGCAGAAAGTGTCCGATGGAGCCTACACACGGTCGGAATTTCCGACAACAAGCTCCCATCGAACATTTCCCATTGCAAAATACGTCCGTGTGTATGCGTCATTACTGTGATCTAGCTTGCAACTTAGATCTAAGAGAATATAGAATACTGGGATAAAAGTTAGGGTTTCCTGCCATCTGGAATGGTGGTGGTGGGGGTGTAATGGTGTGGGGGGATATATTCTTGGCACACTTTGGGCCCCTTAGTACCAATTGAGCATGGTTTAACCACCACGTCTTGTTGCTGACCATGTCCATCCCTTTATGGACTACAGTGCCCCCATCTTCTGGTGGCTCCTTCCAGCAGGATAATGTCACCATGTCACAAAGCTCCAATCATCTCACCACTGGACAATGAGGTCACTGTCCTCCAATGGCCTCCACACTCACCACATCTCATCCAATAGAGCACCTTAGGAATGTGGTGGAACGGAATGGGAGATTGGCATCGTGGATGTGCAGCCCAAAATCTGCAGCAACTGCGTGATGCTATTGTGTCACTATGGAGCCAAATCTCTGAGGAACGTTTCCAACACCTTGTTGCATCTACGCCATGAAGAATGAAGGCAAAAGGGAGGTCCAACCCGGTACTAGCAAGGGGGACCTAATAAAGTGGTCATAACCTTTCAGTTTGCAAAGTAGATGTAAGAGAATATAAAACACAAGGACAGGGGCGGACTGACAACTCATGGGGCCCCCGGGCAATAGGAGATTATGGGGCCCCCAGGCAATCAGAGAATATGGGGCCACACAGTATACAATCACACACAGTATACAATCACACAGTATACACATACATGTACACACAATATACACAGACCTGTTTCTATTGGCTGAGAAGGTACTGGAGAGGTGGGGCAGCTATAATCTCAGGATTTTTAGACCAAAAGGATGTCGGTAAGGGACATTTCAGAGACAGATGTAAAAAAAAAAAAAAAAAAAACACAGATTTTTACATACTGTCCCTGGTTTTACTGAGGCTGGCAACCCTGATAGGGCCCCATAGTGGCCCGGGGTCCTCGGGAAGTGCCCGAGTGGCCGAATGGTCAGTCCGCCCCTGCACAGGGATAAAATCCGAGTATTTCCTTGTTCTTAAACAATTCAGTGCATTTGAACATTAGAAGTAAATGGAATTGGTCTGATAGAACAATACAGATGTATGAAAACCTCTGATGAGATCATCGTAGCATCTACAGAGACGTCGCCTCTTGCAAGCACTTCAGGGGCCGGTCCATTAAATGTCTGGCCGGTCTGGAAGAGAACTAGCGATTGCTTGAATGACAATATATGCTTTCCTCTTTGCACTCTCCTCTCATTAGAGCGGGGGGCAGAGCCACGCTCTGGAGGGAGCTGGGAGGCAGCTTTGACACGGATGATCTGGCAGGAGAGAACCAAGCCACTCTGGAAAACGAGGGGATAAAGCGCCGGGGCCCTCTCGGCTGATGGATGGAGAGGGGCCGCTTCCGCACTAAACTTTTAATAAAGCATAACGAGGCATAGCATTGTAAAATATTCCTTTTAATTCAGCGCTCCCGCGAGATAGGCTGGTGGCGGTTGGCGACGCACGCGGCGAGCTGTCCTGGCAGCCTAGTCATCCTTGGCGACAAAATGTCCGTTTAACCCATTTCCTGCTGGGCATGCTGAGCTGGAGCAATAAACAAGGAAAAAAAAATAAAAAAATAAAAATCAGAACGGCTTTCTGTTTCCGAAATGCCCTCCTAAGAGGTGAAACGGAGCATGACGGCACCAGCGATGTACGCCCAGGAGACCGCCTGGGCGCATTATTTATTCCCAATAATTTATGGTCAGTGCTAGCGTGTAATATGGCTGCCAGAGGATTGCTGAAGCGTCGTTAGCCAAAGTGGTTCTATTTAAAGGGCAACTCCAGCCAAATATCACTCCAACGCACACAGCCAATGTTCTATTAATGTACGCTTGTGAACCACCCGCCTCTGCTTTGTTATATGGCTGGGTGGCATCAAGAGGAGGACAAAACTCAAAAAAATTCTGCAATTGTAGAGATCGGAAAGGGAGGGGGGGGGGGTTGGTGAAGAGAAGCTTTGTTGGCAGACCTACCCGATCGATGCTTCTCTGCTTGAACAGTTACCCCTGTCAAAGTGACGGCCTGCAGAGAACATAATGGAGGGAATTTACTAAAACTAGAGCAGACAGAATCTGGAGCAGCTGTGCATACTAACCAATCAGCTTCCAACTTCAGCTTATCCACCTTTTGCATCCACCTGGTATTTAGGGTGCAACATGGTGCAAAAATCTGACCCCTGCAGAATTTGGGGGTAGTCATTCTAGTCCCCATTCAGTGGAATAGGTTACATAAAAAAAAAATCCCACCACCTTAGCAGATTTTGCCCCATCTACAGCCTTTGCCTGTGTGCTACCCCTTCCTAACCCTTGTACTACGCAAGTTACATACTCCTGACCCCTACACTTTGTGCGTTACATACTGCTGACCCCTGAAATATATACATTACCCACTCCTCGCGACCCCTGCACTCTGTACATTACCCACTCCTCGCGACCCCTGCACTCTGTACATTACCCACTACTGACCGCTGAACCCTGTACCCTGTACATTACCCACTCCTGACCGCTGAACCCTGTACCCTATACATTACCCACTTCTGACCCCTGAACCCTGTACACTACCCACTCCTGACCCCTGTACACTACCCACTCCTGACCCCTGAACTCTGTACATTACCAACTCCTGACCCCTGAACTCTGTACATTACCCACTCCTGACCCCTGAACCCTGTACACTACCCACTCCTGACCCCTGAACCCTGTACATTACCCACTCCTGACCCCTGCACTCTGTACATTACCCACTCCTCGCGACCCCTGCACTCTGTACATTACCCACTCCTGACCCCTGCACTCTGTACATTACCCACTCCTGACCCCTGCACTCTGTACATTACCCACTCCTGACCCCTGAACCCTGTACACTACCCACTCCTGACCCCTGTACACTACCCACTCCTGACCCCTGTACACTACCCACTCCTGACCCCTGAACGCTGTACATTACCAACTCCTGACCCCTGAACTCTGTACATTACCCACTCCTGACCCCTGAACCCTGTACACTACCCACTCCTGACCCCTGCACTCTGTACATTACCCACTCCTGACCCCTGAACCCTGTACATTACCCACTCCTGACCCATGTACATTACCCACTCCTGACCACTGTACTCTGTACATTACCCACTCCTGACCCCTGAACTCTGTACATTACCCACTCCTGACCCTGAACTCTGTACATTACCCACTCCTGACCCCTGAACCCTGTACATTACCCACTCCTGACCCCTGAACCCTGTACATTACCCACTCCTGACCCCTGCACTCTGTACATTACCCACTCCTGACCCCTGAACCCTGTACACTACCCACTTCTGACCCCTGAACTCTGTAAATTACCCACTCCTGACCCCTGAACCCTGTACACTACCCACTCCTGACCCCTGTACACTACCCACTCCTGACCCCTGAACTCTGTACATTACCAACTCCTGACCCCTGAACCCTGTACACTACCCACTCCTGACCCCTGAACCCTGTACATTACCCACTCCTGACCCCTGAACCCTGTACACTACCCACTCCTGACCCCTGAACCCTGTACATTACCCACTCCTGACCCCTGAACCCTGTACATTACCCACTCCTGACCCCTGCACTCTGTACATTACCCACTCCTGACCACTGCACTCTGTACATTACCCACTCCTGACCACACACGCTGCTTTCAGGTTAAAGGTAGGGGAGGTCGGGCTCAGGCCCGGACCCCGTCAGGTAGTGGTAGGGAGCTCTCTCAGCTAGGCTATGTGTGGCCCCCATGATTTCTAATGGCGGTCCTGCCTACCACGTACGGTATATACAAAGTGGGACCAATGTAACTACGAAAAAATATCCAACCCCTGCAATTCTTCTGGAAATGTGACTGGATGGATTACATACAAGTGCAGCAGAAAACTCCATTGAATGAGCTCAAGCTGCAGAAAACTCAAGTCCTTTTCATACCAGAAAAACACACACGACACTTCCAGCAACAGGTGCCCTTGTGCCCTCTCTAGACAGCCATAGCTTGCTGAAAGCCACCGCTCCCGCGAATGGGTTGAATACATCAAGTGATATGCGAGGCGAGGCAGATGGGAGCTTAACGCCTTCCATACAGAAGATGCAATTACACAGGAAAAATAGAAGAAAACAGCACTTTCCATGTGACATTCCTCCGAGCTATTTATATTCTGGAGTTGGCAGGTTTGGCAGACAGCGAATGCAGACTTTAGGCCGAGGCGAGGCGGGAAGCATAGTGATTGCGTGCGCCTGTCGCGCCGTTTGTGCTTCTCGCACGAAGACGGGGGTCACTGGGTGAGGTGTATAAAGACGGCAGGTGGCATGGACAACAAATGTCGCCAACAGCTTTGCGACTACACAGCCATCCAATGGGTAAAATTACACAGGGCTCTCCGCTGGTTTTCTGGTATTTTTGTTCCCTTTTCCAATTACCAAGAGTCCCAAGCTTACTGGCCACACATGTCAGCACAAAAAAAAGAAGGAGAAAATAAAAAATAGTCAACCACCGATTCCCTATTCTAAAGAGTATGGAAAGAGCTTTTTGCAATGAGTGACACAACTGATCACTGACCGAGTTAGAAAAAATAAATTACAAAGGGTTTTGAAATGGAAAATTTAAAACTGGGGTTCCTTGTGGTGAAATTTCACTTTGCAAAGAACACCCAATCATATGCAAAGACAAAAAAATAAAGAAAACATGCATTATATATATATATATATATATATATATATATATATATATATATATATATATATATATATATATATACACATACATATACACACACACACACACACACACACACACACACACACACACACACACACACACACACATACATACATACATACACAAGCTTGCACACGATTGGATGACGGAAGAGATGCTCTTCATTCCCTAGGCTCTGGAGAAAGATGGAATGCACAAGGGCAACTTTCCCTGCAAAGTGAACCATCTATTTGCCTTTAGGAACTCAACTGCAAGTGTATCCATCATCCAATCAATCATTCTCAGACAAAGTTGAGAACACAAAAGTAAAAAATAAATATACTAGGCCATTCTCTGGGAGGAGCGGAGAATGGTTTGGTGGACCATGCCTACGCAAATTCATTGGGCTGTGCCCACGCAAATAAATCCACTGGGTCATGCCTACGCACATTTATTGGGCAGTGCCTAAGCAAATTCATTGGGCCGTGCCTACGCAAATTTATTGGGCCGTGCCTACGCAAATTCATTGGGGCGTGCCTAAGCAAATTCATTGGGCTGTGCCCACGCAAATAAATCCACTGGGCCGTGCCTTAGCAAATCCACTGGGCCGTGCCTTAGCAAATCCACTGGGCCGTGCCTTAGCAAATCCACTGGGCCGTGCCTTAGCAAATCCACTGGGCCGTGCCTTAGCAAATCCACTGGGCCGTGCCTACGCAAATCCACTGGGCCGTGCCTACGCAAAGCCACTGGGCCGTGCCTTAGCAAATCCACTGGGCCGTGCCTTAGCAAATCCACTGGGCCGTGCCTTAGCAAATCCACTGGGCCGTGCCTTAGCAAATCCACTGGGCCGTGCCTACGCAAAGCCACTGGGCCGTGCCTACGCAAATCCATTGGGCCATGCCTACGCAAATCCATTGGGCCTTGCCTATAAAAATCGTTTAAATGGTTGGAATGGTTACTTGCCTTCCATTGTAGGACATAATAGGAACAAACCCAAGTAGTACACGCAATTGACCAGCAGTTGTTTAAAGGCCAAGTTCACCTTTTCCAGAAAATAAAGACCCCAGTTGTCATTAAAAAAAAAACTTTGTAAATGTTAATTAATTTTATTGTTATACCTGTAGGCCATTGGGCCCTCCCAGTGGAAGCCTGGCCAAAAAAACTCCCAGTTAGCAATCCCAATGTTCTGCCCTGTTGGTAGGACAATGAGTGACCAATGGTTTTCAAGATTTTTTTCATAACATCGTCAATAGTTAAAAATAAATTCCGGAGCTTGGCCATCTGCTCCATACCTCACCTACCACGGTAACAAGGCAAATGCACTGCTGGCTTTGCCAAAGCAGCCGCTGCAGTCCATTGAATGGCCTTTAAAGCTGCATCGTTCCCTCTTGCTGGAAGGCTTTCATCAGTTGAGCAGTTGGGAAAAAAAATAAATAAAAAAATATACATAATGGGAAAAAAAAAAAAAAAAGCCAAACACAATTTCCACATTAATGAGTAAACCGTATTAACGAGCAAGGCCTTTTCTATTACAACACATCGTTCCATGCAAATTCATTTGTACAAATTATGTAAATGTCTTTTCTCCCTTGTGTTATCCACCTCATTGTGGTCACAGGCTCTGCGGAGACGGGGAAAAAAAAAAACAAAAAAAAAAAAACCACGCATTTAGGAAACAGCCCCAAGGGGTCGAAGACTGCGAATTGAGCAAAGTGTCTAGCCAATTAAAGGCCTCCTGGGCTGCGTGAATGGAGATACGGTTTGTTCTTGCGACTTACGATAAGCAAATGTTTCCCGTTATATGCAAACAAGAAGGGGGATTTACATAGGAATCACTTACCAGAGTCTGGCCAAGTTTAATTGAATTTTTTTAAAACTTAAGTATACCGTACTTTTTTTTTTTATTATTTACTGAGTCATTAAAGAAAAGTTGTACTGAAGTAAATATGTACTGTATGTGGTTATTGCAGATGACCACCTTCAAAAAAACTTTGTTTCACTGAACAGAAAAGTTCAGACTTCACTTGTTGGTTGCTTGTTTCAAGCTCAGTGCTTAAAGTTCTGAAGCCAAGAATGGCTACATAACTAACTTTTATTTTAGTTCTATTTTTTTTAAGAAGGAAGTCCGTAATGGCAGACTACATACACTATTTGGTCACAATTATGGGCTTCAGATGATTGATTTCAGGTGTTTCCAGTAAAGGGTACTGTAATGCTTGCGTGTTTCCAACCATATGACAAGAGTTTGAAGAAGAAGCTCCCTTTCTGCTCCAGAAGGACTGGGACCTTGTGACGTTAGCTCCATAAAAGACCTGGTTTGACCAGTTTGGTGTAGAGCAGCCCAACTCAACCAGGGTTCCCTGGAACATTAGGGGGTTCTCCAGAGATTGATGGAAGTTTCTTGAACTGTGTCTGACTGACCTCCCATCTGATGGTCCCTGCATAGTTCTGGGCCCAACACAACTTTACAGAGGCAGTAGTGTAATGCCAATTATCTTTCCAGCTTGGGATTCCTTGTGCTGGGCTAGTTGACCTTCCGTGTGATGTGCCTTTATAGTTCTAGGTCCCTTGCCACTTGGAAGAGCCAGTGGCATCACACCAATGACCTTTCCAGCTGGGGTTCCTTGAGTTGTGGCTAACTGACCTCCCATATGATGGTGCCTGCATAGTTCTGGGCCCAACACAACTTTACAGAGGCAGTAGTGTAATGCCAATTATCTTTCCAGCTTGGGATTCCTTGTGCTGGGCTAGTTGACCTTCCGTGTGATGTGCCTTTATAGTTCTAGGTCCCTTGCCACTTGGCAGAGCCAGTAGCATCACACCAATGATCTTTCCACTTTCCAGCTGGGGTTCCTTGAGTTGTGGCCAACTGACCTCCCATATGATGGTGCCAGCATAGTTCTGGGTCCAGCACAACTTTACAGAGGCAGTAGTGTAATGCCAATTATCTTTCCAGCTTGGGATTCCTTGTGCTGTGGCTAGTTGACCTTCTGTGTGATGAGCCTTTATAGTTCTAGGTCCCTTGCCACTTGGAAGAGCCAGTGGCATCACACCAATGACCTTTCCAGCTGGGGTTCCTTGAGTTGTGGCTAACTGACCTCCCATATGATGGTGCCAGCATAGTTCTGGGTCCAGCACCACTTTACAGAGGCAGTAGTGTAATGCCCATTATCTTTCCAGCTTGGGATTCCTTGTGCTGTGGCTAGTTGACCTTCCGTGTGATGAGCCTTTATAGTTCTAGGTCCCTTGCCACTTGACAGAGCAAGTAGCATCACACCAATGACCTTTCCAGCTGGGGTTTCTTGAGTTCTGGCTAACTGACCTCCCATATGATGGTGCCAGGCTGCCAGCATAGTTCTGGGTCCAGCACAACTTTCGCAGAGCCAGCAAAGGCACCAATTATCTTACTAGCTGCCTGCAATGGTGGCAATAAGACCACCGCTGTAAAGGGATCATGCTTTCCCCTGACTTACAATGCAAGAGGCATTCTTCCCACACTGACCAACAAATTAATTTTGGAGACCTGACAACCATGTCAAGGGTTCCTCTGGAATAAAAAGGTTGAGAAAGGCTGGTGTAGAGAAACTCGAGCGGCCCTGACCTCAACCTTATTAAACAATTTTGAGTTACATTTGAACATTGATTGCAAGCCAAGTCTTCTCATCCTAAATCAATACCCAACCTCAAAAAAAACTTTGCCTCCTCTGGGGTAAAAAGGTTGAGAAAGGCTGGTGTAGAGGAACTTGAGTGGCCCTGACCTCAACCTTACTAAACAATTTTGAGATACATTTTAACATTGATTGCGAGCCATGTTTTCTCATCCTAGATCAATACCTAACCTCAAAAAACATTTACCTCCTCTGGGGTAAAAAGGTTGATAAAGGCTTAAAAACTTGAGTGGTCCTGACCAACACTTTTGAGATACATTTGAATGTTGATTGTGAGCCAAGTCTTCTCATCCTAAATCGATACCCAGCCTCAAAAAAACCTTTACTTCCTCTGGGGTAAAAAAAAAAAAAAAAACTGAGAAAGGCTGGTGTAGAGGCCTTCGACCCTACTGAACACTTTTGAGATGCATTTGAATGCCAATTGCAAGCAAGGTCTTCTTCTCCTACATCAAACCCAACCTTGAAAATGTTCTTTAGACTAAATTTGGCACAAATTCCCACAGACACACACTAAAATCTTGAGGAAAGCCTTTGCAGAACTCTGGAGGTTGTTTTAGCCTGCAAAGAAGTGGCAACTCTAGGTTTATGGAATAGGATGTCCAATTCCAAAGCTCATATTTGTTTCCTTTTTGTCACCTCAGATCTATGGGTACCTTAGATACAGTAGAGATTGTCACACCTGTCAGTTTTTTTTATTTCCGTCCAAACACCTGTTGAGAGGATGCACCCTCTCTATCCAAGAGTGGTCACCAGAACAAGACTAGAAGGGAAATTTTCCAATGGGAACACTAGTTCTGGTGACCACCATGGGTTTGCCTCACGTTGGAAGGATTTTCCCTCAATTTCTAGTGAGTGAATGGGAAACTCCCAAATGGGACACAGATAGTTAAAAAAAAAAAAACCTGAAGGTGATATAACCCTCCCAAAATGAAAGATCATTTTGCCTTTTATTGCCGTCCAAACACCCGTTGAGAAGATGCACCCTCTCTATCCAAGAGTGGTCACCAGAACAAGACTAGAAGGGAAATCTTCCAATGGGAACACTAGTTCTGGTGAAAAATGGGTCACAGATGGTTAAAAAAAACCTGAAGAGGATATAACCCTCCCAAAATGAAAGATCCTTTTGCCTTTTATTGCCGTCCAAACACCCGTTGAGAAGATGCACCCTCTATATCCAATAGTGGTCACCAGAACAAGACTAGAAGGGAAATCTTCCAATGGGAACACTAGTTCTGGTGACCACCATGGGTTTGCCTCACGTTGGAAGGATTTTTCCTCCTCAATTTCTAGTGAGTGAATGGCAAACTCCCAAATGGGACACAGATGGTTAAAAAAAACCTGAAGAGGATATAACCCTCCCAAAATGAAAGATCCTTTTGCCTTTTATTGCCGTCCAAACACCCGTTGAGAAGATGCACCCTCTATATCCAATAGTGGTCACCAGAACAAGACTAGAAGGGAAATCTTCCAATGGGAACACTAGTTCTGGTGACCACCATGGGTTTGCCTCACGTTGGAAGGATTTTTCCTCCTCAATTTCTAGTGAGTGAATGGCAAACTCCCAAATGGGACACAGATGGTTAAAAAAAAAAAAAAACCTGAAGGGGATATAACCCTCCCAAAATGAAAGATTATTTTGCCTTCCGTTCTACTGGTAATCTTGGTTATGTAAAGTAGCATGGGTCTTTGTGTCTTCTATACCCAACAAGGTCTGGTCAACCTATGAGATAGGACTGACATAATGTCCACCACCTATGAGATAGGACTGACATAAGGTCCACCACATATGAGATAGGACTGACATAAGGTCCACCACCCCTCTGCCATCTCCACCTTCCAATGCGGCTTTAGAATTACACCCAGATTTTCCCTCATGTCCTTAGGAGCTTCGAGGCACATTCATGTCATTGTTCATTTATAGATTTAAAACGCAAACATATGAACACACATCACATACATATCGGGGAGTGATGGCTCAGTAGATTATTCATGTGAGCCAGAAAGAGCAGATATAGGATTTGCTTTTAATAGCTGCTGCTCCTGCCCTGCCGGAGGCTCCCCTGTCATTCCCTGACAGCCCGGCACCAGTGGGGTGAAAGGAGCTTTGTCATAGATCGAGACTGGATTTGAACTCCGGGACCCGTCTCCCAGCTTCAGCTGCCTGCCTCCTCCTACTCTTTGCCGATCATTAATCCAATCTAGTCGTTTGGCTTTTCTGACCAGGTATGGAAATAAAACGGCTCAGGCGGAGAACCCCTTTCCCGAAGAGTGACCCAGATACACAACGACCGGACAAAGAAAGATTGAATGTAAAAAGAAAAATATCACATACCGTATATACTCGAGTATAAGCCAAGTTTTTCAGCACATTTTTTTGTGCTGAAAATGCCCCCCCTCGGCTTATACTGGAGTCAAGCCCTTTTCTGCAGCAGAGAATGACATTTTCCGACACGACTTTGGGGCCCCCTATCTTGGGGTCACTTGGTGCTAGGAACCAAGTGGCCCCGAGATACGGGGCCCCCAAAGTCGGTTCAACTGTGTCCATCTGCAGCAATGTCATTTCGGGACCCTTTGGGTCCAGAGACCCCAATTTTGGCTGCAGCTAGGGGGCATCTAGGAACCCTTAAAGAGGAGGGCCCACAAAAAAAAAAAAAAAATTAAAAGTCAGCAGCTACAAATACTGCAGCTGCTGACTTTTAATAAATCGGACACTTACCTGTACCAGGGTCCAGCGATGCGGGGGAACGAGACCCCCCCTCGTTCCCCGCTCCGCCGGCATTCTTAATTTGGGCACCCGGATGTGGCTTCACAGCCGGGCACCCACTGCGCATGCGCGAGCGGTGCCGTGCGCCGTGATTCGACGCTCACTCATCTGGGACACATGACAGGTCCCAGATGACTGTGAGGAAGTGATGTCATTGCCCGGGCAATGAAGGTGGCAGACTACGAGGGACCCCCTAGCAACCAGGCATTTAGAGGTGAGTAAAAAATTATTTTTTTTTCCAATTATTTTTGATTTTTAAGCCAAATTTTTTTTTTTTCGGTGGAACACCACTTTAACTACCAAGTTCGGGGGACCTATGGCTGCAAATGGGCACAGTGAGGCTGCAAATGGGCACAGTGAGGCTGCAAATGGGCATTGTCGACCCTCTTTTCCACTTACAGTAGCTGCGCATTTCTCACCTTAGACTTATACACGAGTCAATAAGTTTTTCCCATTTTTTTGTGGTAAAATTAGGTGCCTCGGCTTATATTCGGGTCGGCTTTATACTCGAGTATATACGGTATATATGAAGTCTGATCTCTGTACTGAAGGAAGGGGTGGGATTGGAAGAGAACACGAAGGAGAACGACAGCATGGGGCAGAAGATATAGAAAAGGGAGCGGAAGGTAGGATGAGTAACTACCAAGTTTGAAGTTCGGGGGACCTATGACTGCAAATGGGCACAGTGAGGCTGCAAATGGGCATTGTCGACCCTCTTTTCCCACTTACAGTAGCTGCGCATTTCTCACCCTAGACTTATACTCGAGTCAATAAGTTTTCCCATTTTTTTTGTGGTAAAATTAGGTGCCTATGGCTGCAGCTAGGGGGCATCTAGGACCCTTAACTACCAAGTTTGAAGTTCGGGGGACCTATGGCTGCAAATGGGGGCACAGTGAGGCTGCAAATGGGCATTGTGAGGCTGCAAATGGGCATTGTTGAGCAGTAGCTACGCATTTCTCACCTTATGCGGCGTACACACGGTCGGAATTTCCGATGGAAACAGTCCGATGGGAGCTTTTCATCGAAATTTCCGACCGTGTGTACGCCCAACGGTCTTTTTCTGTCGGAATTTCCGTCGGACTTTGGATTGAGAACCTGTTCTCAATTTTCCCGATGGAAAACCTTTCTATCGGATTTTCTGATCGTATGTATGCGACTCCGACACGCAAAATTCCGACGCATGCTCGGAAACAATTCGACGCATGCTCCGAAGCATTAAACTTCCCTTTTATAGTGCCGTCGAACGTGTTTTATGCCGCGGTGTTATTGACCGTTGGAATTTGGTGTGACCGTGTGTAGGCAAGACAGTTTGAGCGAAATTCCGTCGGAATTCCGACGGGAAAACCATCAGAGCTTTTTCCGATGAGAATTCCGACCGCGTGTATGTGGCAAAAGGCTTATACTCAAGTCAATAAGTTCTTCCCATTTTTTTGTGGTAAAATTAGGTGCCTCGGTTATATTCGGGTCGGCTTATACTCGAGTATATATGGTATATATGAAGTCTGATCTCTGTACTGAAGGAAGGGGTGGAATTAAAAGAGAACACGAAGGAGAACGACGGCATGGGGTAGAAGATATAGAAAAGAGAGAGGAAGGGAAGATGAGAAAATAAAAGAAGAATTAAAAAAATAAAAAAATAAAAATTAGAAGGGAGGAAAGAAATTAGGAAAATGAGGTGGTGGGTGAGGGGATTTTCCAAAGCCCATGGACCTCATATGGAGGCTTGATGATGATACCAATTTGTATAACCCATTGTTTCGGGGCATGTTCTCATCAGATATGATAAATAAGGGATGCATTATGCCGCGTACACACGAAGGGACTATCCGCGGGATTATCCGCTGGACCGAAGTCCAGCGGATAATCCCCTCGTGTGTGGGCGCCGGCGGACTTTTTTTGGCCAAAGTACGGCGGACTAAAGTTTCAGGTTTTGTTTTCAAATTATCCGCTGGACTTGGCAGTCCAGCGGATAATCCGGTCGTGTGTAGTATGGTCCGGCGGACCAAAAGGACGCATGCTCAGTAGCAAGTATTTTTCTAGTACTTTTCGTTTTCTAGTCCCGTCGTACGTGCTGTACGTCATCGCGTGAACCGTCTGACTTTTTGCGTGATCGTGTGTGGTCAAGTCCGTTCGCTTTTTAGTCCAACGTACCCAGCTGGAAAGTCCAGCGGATTGTCCGCTGGACTTAGGTCCGCCGGGAAAAGTCCGTACGTGTGTACGAGGCATTAGAGTGTAATACATTAACTCTCATTCTTATGCATTTTCAGACAACATGTGATGCGTTTTGTATCACCCCTTCCAGAGGGCTTTTAGGGGAAAAAAAACAGAATGCATTAAAACTGCAACATTCAGGTCTTTTTTGGTGCAATGGAACAGCCTTTCCAGAAGATAAACAGCCATAACATCGACCATCTAATAGAGGAAGAAGCATTGCTATGGCCCATCTTCTAAAAAAGGAGGTCAAAACTACATCTCGCCTGCTACAAGGCTTTAAAAACTAAAAATGACAAACCATGCCAAACTACACTATATTACCAAAAGTATTGGGACACCTGCCTTTACACACACATGAACTTTAATGGCATCCCAGTCTTAGTCCGGAGGGTTTAATATTGAGTTGGCCCACCCTTTGCAGCTATAACAGCTTAAACTCTTCTGGGAAGGCCGTCCACAAGGTTTAGGAGGGTGTCTATGGGAATGTTTGATCATTCTTCCAGAAGCGCATTTGTGAAGTCAGGCACTGATGTTGGACGAGAAGCCCTGGCTTGCAGTCTCTGCTCCAATTTATCCCAAAGGTGTTCTATTGGGTTGAGGTCAGGACTCTGTCAAGTTCCTCCACCCCAAACTCGCTCATCTATGTTTTTATGGACCTTGCTGTGTGCACTGGTCCAAATCATTTGGTGGAGGGGGGATTATGGTGTGGGGGTTGTTTTTTTTCAGGGGTTGGGATTGGCCCCTTAGATCCAGTGAAGGGAACTCTTAAGGCCTCAGCATACCAAGACATTTTGGACAATTGCATGGTGTGAAATATGATACAAAAGTAAGGGTGATCACAATGTCAAAACATGGCTCTGATGTTATGGGGGGCTTCTCATATGGGGGGGGGGGTAGGCTGTAATGCAAAAGGAGGGAGTATGATGTCAAAAAAAGGCTTTGATGTTATGGGGGGGAGGGCCTCGGATTTGGGAGGTGGGGGAGACTAGGATGTAAATAGTGGGAGGGATCCAATGTAAAATGAGGGACTATGATGTCAAACCGGGCTATGATGTTATGGGGGGAGGGGGCTGATGTTATGAGGGGTGGGGGAGGCTATGTAAAAGGGGGAGGGCCTATGATGTAAAGGGAAGAGTGAATATGATATCAAACATAGCCCTGATGCTATGGGGGGGGGGTCTGATGTAAAATGAAAGACTAGGATGTCAAACTGGGCTCTGACGGGGGACTTCTGATGTGGGGTGGGAGGGTGACTATAATGTGAAGGGGGGGTGGCTTCTTTTGCAAAAGGAAGGACTATGGTGTCAAAACATGGCTATAATGTTATGGGGGGCTTCTGATATGGGGGGGGGGGTAGGCTGTGATGCAAAAGGAGGGACTATGATTTCAAAAAAAGGCTTTGATGTTATGGGGGGCCCTCGGATTTGGGAGGTGGGGGAGACTAGGATGTAAAAAGGGGGAGGGATCTGATGTAAAATGAGGGACTAGGATGTCAAACCGGGCTCTGATGTTATGGGGGGGGGGGGGCTATGTAAAAAGGGGGAGGGCCTATGATGCAAAAGGAAGGGTGATCACGATGTCAAAACATGGATCTGATGTTATGGGGGGCTTCTGATACGGGGGGGGGGTGGTAGGATGTGATGCAAAAGGAAGGACTATGATGTCAAACAAGGCCTTGATGTTATGGGGGGGGGGCCTCGGATGTGGGAGGTTGGGGGAGACTAGGATGTAAAATGAGGGACTAGGATATGTCAAACCAGGCTCTGATGTTATGGGCGGGGGGAGGCTATGTAAAAGGGGGAGGGCCTATGATGCAAAAGGAAGGGTGATCACAATGTCAAAACATGGCTCTGATGTTATGGGGGGCTTCTGATATAGGGGGCTGGGGTAGGATGTGATGCAAAAGGAAGGACTATGATGTCAAACAAGGCCTTGATGTTATGGGGGGGGGGGGGGGGGGTCTGATGTAAAATGAGAGACTAGGATGTCAAACTGGGCTCTGACGGGGGACTTCTGATGTGGGGGGGGGGGGGGGGGTTGACTATGATGTGAAGGGGGGGGCTTATTTTGCAAAACGAAGGACTATGATGTCAAACAAGGCCTTGATGTTATGGGGGGGGGGGGGGAGCATCGGATGTGGGAGGTTGAGGGAGACTAGGATGTAAAAGGGGGAGGGATCCGATGTAAAATGAGGGACTAGGATGTCAAAACAGGCTCTGATGTTATGGGCGGGGGGAGGCAATGTAAAAGGGGGAGGGCCTATGATGCAAAAGGAAGGGTGAATATGATAGCCCTGATGTTATGGGGGGGGGGGGGGGGTCTGATGTAAAATGAGAGACTAGGATGTCAAACTGGGCTCTGATGTTATGGGGGGATGTCTGATGTGGGGGTGGGGGGGTTAACTATGATGTAAAGGGGGGTGGCTTCTTTTGCAAAAGGAAGGAATAGGATGTCAAAACAAGGCACTGATGTTATTGGGGGGGGGGGGGGCTTCTGATGTGAAAGGGGACACACTGATAAAAGAAGGGGACACTGATAGTATGGCAGGGATTCTGGTGTGAAAGGGGGACTTTGATGTGATGGGGGGGCTTCTGATACAAAAGGGATGATTTCTAATGTGATGGAGTCTTCTGATGCAAAAGGGGGCTTCTGATGTCAAGTTATTTCTTGGAGTGTTTACTCATTCCTTTATTAAACTGATTGTATCTATAGTACACAAGGTGGTCCTTCGTACAGAGAAGTCTGGAGACCCGCGTGCTAGAAGGACAACAAGCATTGCTATGGTCTATAATCCCATTACCGAAAACGTAGATCTGGGGTGGTGTGGTCACATGACTATCTTGCAGAGAATAAAAAGAGGCCAAACCATCAATAAATTTTAACTCCGGCATCGTTCCCATAATCCTCGGATTTTTCAGCATGGACCTTACCCTGACCCCGAGCGCCAAGAGCGCTCATCTCTCAATGGAACCACCGAGGATTTAAAGACAACAACAAAAAAAAAAAAAAAAAAACAGCCTGCAGGATGAAGCAACAAACACAAGTCTTTATGTAATGTTCCACATATCCCGGATACACAGAGTTTGACGTACGTGGCCCTGTAGCCTGTCTAGACTGGATAACCCCGGGGCCCAGCACGTGTTGCAATAACAAGCTTCTGTCTGAACGCTACCAAGATGATTCAAGGTTAATTCAATCTTATTAGAGGGCAACTTTATCTTAACAAAATAATTTCTTATTTCACTCCGTCTGCCGGTTTGTTAAGAAGAAATCTGAAGGGGGGAAAAGGGAAATTACGATAGGAGTTCTGCGGTGATCGTTTCGGTTTAGCATTGGATCTCTTTTTCTCCTCATGTACGTGGTTTGTTGGTAGGACTTGGCATTTAGGAGGAAACTTCTGGGAATAAGAAAAACCTTTTCGGTGACCAAGAGGATTCCTTGATTTTATGCGATTCTCGATAGTTCCACCCAGCATACCTCAGAGTTTCATATATTCTATGGCAGTTCTGATGACACTTGCTATGTATTTTGTATCACCATGACCAACTCAACAAATTACTGTTGACCAGGTTGGGCCACAGCAAAACACTGCTATCGGTAAAGGGGTTGCAGAAATATGTATTTTTTGGGGTTTAAAGGACCAGGGTTATGTTGGCATGAACCTGGACCTGCTGCTCCTCTATCTCACTATTGAGTTAGTAATTTGATGGTTGGTTGTACTTGCCAATAGTGTGGTGTAGAAGGTGGCGTTGGGGTTGAGAAAGCCTTAGACCAAAAAAAAAACTACCCAAATTTAGCATACTGAAGTGCTCCGGTCTCAGGGCAACCTTCACAGACACTCTGAAATGCAAGTTTCAACCTGTTGGCATGAACCTGGACCTGCTGCTCCTCCATCTCACTATTGGGTTTTATGGGTGGCATTTTGTTCCAATAGTGTGGTGTAGAAGGTAGTGTGAGGGGGTGGGGAAAGCCTTATACAAAATTATCAAAATGTGCATACTGAAGTACCCTACACTCTCTGGCACTCTCCAAAATGCACCTTTCAACCAGCTTCTGTTGGCATGAACCTGTACCTGCTGCTCCTCTATCTCACTATTGGTTAAGCAGTATATTGGATGGCTGTACTTACCAATAGTGTAGAAGGTGGTGTTGGGGTGGAGAAAACTTTAGACCAAAACAAAAAAAAAAAAAACGGTGAAAATTTGCATACCAAAGTGCTCAAGTCTCAGGGCTAAACTCTCTGGAATGCAAACTTTCAACCACCTTCTGTTAGCATGTGTCACGGTCTGGAGTCAGGCTCAGAGGACAGTAGCTATAGCAGCTAATCAGGTATTCACGCAGGTCACCCTGGCTGATGACACGAGTCCACCTGAGGTGTTGAGTCTAAGCACTAACGACTCCTGATAGTGGAGATGTGCTTTGCTGCATGTTAGTGCCAGGTCGAGGTCCTCAGGATAGCCCCACCAGGAGGTGAGCAAGCCGGGGTCCGGTAGCAGATATAGCAGCTGGGGATCAAGCAGAAGCGTAGTCGAGAAACAAGCCAAAAGTCGGTAACAAATAGTTGCAGGTTGGGATTCAGCAGAAGCGTAGTCGAGGAACGAGCCAGATGTCGGTAACGAATGGTAGCGAAGATACAGTCGGCAGCAGGAGAAACAGGAGCAAGATATTGGCTGGTGAAGGATCAATATTCTGGCAACCAGGAAGTGCAGAGACATGGCTTAAATCAGGAAGTTCATGGGAGGAGCAAAGGGTTCAAGGCAAACAAGATTCAATTGTACCCCAGTTGAAGCCTATGCAGGCGAAACATGTAGGGTTAAATGCTTGCCTAAGCCACCTTTTTGCGCCTTTTAAGAAAGCTTTTTTTTTTAAATATTTTATTTCTCTGTTTGTGATTTCAAAATCCCAAATAAAACCCCTTTTTTTTTTTTGTCTTGTGGTAATACACTACGAGGAGTCTTTCCTTGTTTTTTCGCCCCTTTTTTCACCTGTCTGTATGAGCTACCCATATTAGAGAACATCTCCCAGAGTCCCTTCACCTCTCCCCTCTGGAATTGGAGAGTCTGCTGGGGGTGAGTATTGGAGACTCCTTCTGCTGCAGCAAACGGAAAACCCTCAAAGGTCGTACGTGTCTTCAGCATTACCTCTTGAAATCCGGTGGATCCGGTAACACGCTTGTCTGACTCACCACCGAGAGGTCTGTGAGTCCACCAACTCTGGTAAGAGTATCTCGATTATTCCACATTTTATGCTAAAGAGAAAGTTGATCCCTTTTCAAGTCAGAACTGGCTACAACCACTGATTACCATCTCGGGACTACACCATTACCCCCTCTTGTAATTACATCTTCAAAAATTCCATTCACGGCTGACTGTGAAATAGCACTTTACCACTGGTAGAACACAGCTGACCGATTGAACATTACCAAGAGGAGTTTACTCTTTGGAGTCACCTTCATTTTGTGAACAGCCCCCACTACTGCCACTAAGATTGGTTGATTATAGAACTGATAAATCTGTTTTTTCAAATAAAGCGGTATATATCTGCCATCTCTATATGCATTTTTGAAAAAAATCGCATGATTCATGTATATATACGTTTCTTGAATAGCATATTTTGTCTGACATTAAGAAACCCTTGCGTTTTAGGCAAACATCCAGCAATGTTTTAGTGCACTACAGTGAATTTTATGACTGCCTCTAATTTCATTGGGTAATATCACAATTGGGTACAGCAAATCAGAATTCAGTTCTTTTTTGCCTATTGGATTTGTGTTAGCCTGTTAAGATGGCCTAACGGTCCACACTTCTTCAACCTTTCCATGTGTGAGTTTGCATCTAATGATCACATTTTTCATATCTTTTTTAAGATAAGAAAAGTTGCACATTTTGTTGTTACATTCTTATTTTGCATTTTCTTACGAAATCGCACAGTTTGCCTACATAGAGCTTGTGAGAACACACTTCAAATCTGGGTTTGCACCCAACGATCACATTGTTTATGCGTTTTTTAAGATAGTGAAAAGTCGCACATGTTGCTACACCTTTATAGGTTATTTTTGATACCAAATCGCGCAGTTTACCCCTACAGGACCTGTACGAACACACTCTAAATTTGTGTTTGGAGACAGGGCTACATATAATTTTATTATATTGCGTTTTATCTTGTTTTTCTTCACCTGATGAGAACGTGAACCTCCTTATTGTTGGGCCATCTTATCATAATTTTTCACTATATATATATATAAGATATATGAGTGATTATTATTAATACACCTGGCATGCATTTTTGCCCATAGAGTTTGAATCCTCTATGTGGCTCTATGCAAAACAGGAACACTCATTCCCTTTATACTATCCACTATTGCACTTTAGGGACACATTTCCCACTACTCACGTTTGCAATTCCCTTATACCTAAGCGCTGCACTTTTATAATTTAACGTTTGTATACAATTGAGTCTGATTGGTGTGCCAGCAGCTATATTCTTGTCTAAGTTTTGGCGCAGTGTTTTTTCCAACATTTCCAAACAAGATTCAAGACAAGATCATTCAAGGAAATGTCTAAGGAACTATCCAAGGAACTGGCCAAGGAGCTGTCCAGCATTCCAGAAAGCTCAGCAAGCAGAGTCACTGCCAGACACACCAGAGGTCCCAGGTTCAAGCCCATGTCCTAACAGCATGAACTTGGAACTGCTGCTCCTCCAACTCGCTATTGGCTAAGGAGTTTAAATAGGTGGCTGTACTTGCCAGAAGTGTGGCGCAGAAGGTGGAGGGGCGAGGAAAGCCTTAGACCAAAAAGCTGGTCAAAATTTGCATACTGACGTGTCCGGATTTGTACTGGCCAATTGTGTGGTGTAGGCAGCAGTGGTGTTGGGGTGGAGAAAGCCTTAGACCAAAAAAAAAAATGGTCATATTTTGCATTCCAGAGACTTCAGGGCTGACTGGAAAAATCTGAATAAAGTGCAGTCACCTTGAGATGTCTGCCGTGCCATACCACTCACACTTCTAAACCTGGCAATTACAAAGCCTGGCATCCTCTATATGTAAACACTGATCAGAGCTTTGATACATAGCACAGATCATGTGACGAGAGGCTACAGCCCCATACTGAAAAAACCCTGAGAGGCTCTCTTCACTCTGTATTCAACTAATTACACAGAATGCAAATTTAAGGTAAACTGAACAGACTTTGTGATCTTGCCACAACTGTGATATTTCCTGGGCTGTATTAGCAGTCCACTAATTAAATTTACTTTGCCGCCTTTCGTTTCTCCAACAGCAACTGTGTTACAGTCACAAAGTGAACACCGCGTTTCGAACTTTCCAACAAGGTCATTCTCTAATGCATCGCTATGTTTGAACACTTCCTCAATCTTGCTAACCTTGCAAGCTTTCTTGCCTACAGGAAAAAAAATAATAATAATTGCCTAAATTCTTCAGTCAAACACAAACCTCATTTGCATATACTTTCATGATAAGAGAAAAGGCTTTCAACTTAAAACATTTTACAAACTCTGTAGCAGTTTTCAGAGAAAAAAAAGGAGTGAAAATACTTTTTCTATGTTCATATAAAGGGTACTATTTAAAAATGGAAAGGGACACTTCTGCTTTGGCCGAGCATCAAGGAACATTCCTCATATTATGGAGGTCCATGCTGGAAGGTCTAAAGAGTTTGGTAGATATGGGCAGCACATCTTCCTTACAGACATTTGGGCCTGGGGCACTAAATTCCTTCCTAGAACAGATTTAGGTTCCTGTACTTCCATAGCTGGGAGCTGTTGCCCACCCAGCATTTGGGTTGAACTCCGGAAGCTATGTGTAGATGATTGGGGGAGACGTTGAGTGTGGACTACGGTTACCACTTCATCTCTTCAAACCTGAGCACATATTACACAGGTTCTGTGGTTGATTAAGGTGGTAATTTAACTCACTTGGTGCCTTATCTGCATTAAATTAGCCTCAGAACCTGTGTATTTCAAAGGTGTTCTGGGTTTAAAGGGATGAGGTGGCAACTCTAGCGTGGACGGGTCTGTAGATTCAATGGAAGCCATGAGCATAGGAGGGTCTGTAGATTCATTGGAAGCCATTACTGTGACAGGTTCTATAGATTCAATGCAAGACATAAGCGTGAAACGGCCTGTAGATTCAATGGAAGTGATTAGTGTGGAAGGGTCTGTAGATTCAATGGAACCCATGACCATGGACAGTTCTGTAGATTAAATGGAAGCCATGAGCGTGGAAGGGTCTTATAGATTCAATAGAAGTCATGGGGATGGAAGGGTCTTATGGATTCAATGGCAGCCATGGAAGGGTCGGTAGATTTAATCTACAGCCCACTCAATCTAAGGCTCTATAGATTCAATGGAAGCCATGAGCGTGGAAGTGTCTGTAGATTCAATGGAAGCCATGAGCGTGGAAGGGTCGGTAGATTCAATAGAAGCAATGAGGGTGGAAGGGTCTGTAGATTCAATGGAAGCTATTAGTGTGGAAGGGTCTGTAGATTCAATGTAACTCATGATCATGAACAGTTCTGTAGATTAAATGGAAGCCATGAGCATGGAAGGGTCTTATAGAATCAAATGGAAGCCATGGGGATGGAAGGGTCTTATGGATTCAATGGAAGCCATGAGGGTGGTAGGGTTGGTAAATTCAATGGAAGCCATGGGCATGGAAGGGTTCGTAGATTCAACAGAAGCCATGAGCAAAGAATGGTATATAAATTCAGTGGAAGCCATCACTGTGCAAGGGTCTATAGATTCTATGGAAGCCATGAGCCTGGAAGTGTTTGTAGATTCAATGGAAGATATGAGAATGGAAGGGGCGGTAAATTCAATGGAAGCCATGAGCGTGGAAGGGGCGGTAAATTCAACGGAAGCCATGAGCGTGGAAGGGGCGGTAAATTCAACGGAAGCCATGATCGTGGAAGGGTCTGCAGATATAATGGAAGCCATGAGCGTGGAAGGGTCTGTAGATTCAATGGAAGCCGTGAGCATAGGAGGGTCTGTAGATTCATTGAAAGCCATTACCGTGACAGGTTCTATAGATTCGATGCAAGACATAAGCGTGAAGCGGCCTGTAGATTCAATGGAAGCCATTAGTGTGGAAGGGTCTGTAGATTCAATGGAACCCATGATCATGAACAGTTCTGTAGATTAAATGGAAGCCATGAGCATGGAAGGGTCTTATAGAATCAAATGGAAGCCATGGGGATGGAAGGGTCTTATGGATTCAATGGAAGCCATGGAAGGGTCGATAGATTCAATGGAAGCCATGAGCGTGGAAGAGTCTGTAGATTCAATGGAAGCTAGGATGTCGTTCTATACTCAAGCCTGAGGAAAGCTCAGAGCTCCCAGTTTGAAGACAACTCCCAGTGTGGGAGACAGGAGGTCTCACTCAGGGGTTAGAGGAGCTCCAGCCAAGAGGTCTCACCCAGGGGTCAGAGGGGACCCAGCCAGGAGGTCTCACCCAGGGGTCAGAGGGGACCCAGCCAGGAGCCAGGAGGTCCCACCCAGGGGTTAGAGGGGCTCCAGCCAGGAGCCAAGAGACACAAGGTCTTACCCAAGGGTCAGAGGTGCCCTAGCCAGGAGGTCTCACCCAGGGGTCAGAGGGGCCCCAGCCAGGAGCCAGGAGGTCTCACCCAGGGGTCAGAGGGGCCCCAGCCAGGAGGTCTCATCCAGGGGTTAGAGAGGCCCCAGCCAGGAGGTCTCACCAAGGGGTTAGAGGAGCTCCAGCCAGCCGGGAGGTCTCACCCAGGGGTCAGAGGGGCCCCAACCAGGAGACAAGAGACACAAGGTCTTACCCAGGGGTCAGAGGTGCCCTAGCCGGGAGGTCCCACCCAGGGGTCAGAGGGGCCCCAGCCAGGAGCCAAGAGACGCAAGGTCTTACCCAAGGGTCAGAGGTGCCCTAGCCAGGAGGTCTCACCCAGGGGACAGAGGTGCCCTAGCCAGGAGTCCAGAGACAGGAGGTCTCCCCGAGGGGTCAGAGGTGCCCCAGCCAGCAGCTAGGAAATGGAAGGTCTTGTTCCAGGAGTCAGGTGGGCTTCTAACTGGTTTTCTTTTTAGGAGAACCCCTAATCAGAGGCCAGGATTGGGCTGTGCAGCAGAGAGAGGCAATTAAAGGCTAGAAGAGCCAAGGGAACCAGCAGAGTCGAACAACATAGTCAGAGGGACTGGTAAGAAGAGCAGTGGTGCTGCCAACAAGAAAGCAGGGTGGCTCGGGATTTTTGTTCAACTATTCATATTGATGCAGAAGAACCTCTGCGTGGGCAGCTGGTGTCTTTGCGAACTTTCGTTTTAAACAAAAGTGGGCTGCCATGCCCTTAAATGCAGTTTTGGCTGACGCAACGCACCGGAAAACCACCAACCACATGCGTAGGATCTCCCCGATACCACGCTGTACTGAAAGAAACGTAAGACAAGGGACTCTACTAAAATCTGACTCGCCAAGTTTGGATTGCGATGTTAGGAATTTTCATCAGATCTATTCTCGGGTAAAGTCATCAAACAATCAATTCCAAGCTTTGCAAATATAAAGTAACAATCTTCTTAAGAGCTTAGAAACAACAAATACCGATGGCATGAATGCAGTCAGTCTGGAAATGCTTTCAGTAAATCATATTTGCGTCTTATCTATTCAGTTAATGTGGCTCACGCTGAGCCTAGCGAACAGAAAGGGCAAATATCAGAGGGCATGGAGCGAACCTACCCCCAAAAAACGACAGCCAGCACTTCACGTATGAGTTGTTCAAAGTTTAAATATGTTATTTGGCTTGTAAAATTGCCCAAAATAACGCCTGACGTTTCCGTAAGGCCAATTTTCTTCACAATTGATAGCGACCCGTCACCTGACCAATCACTGCAGCCGTTACAAAGGCTTATGACGGTCCCAATATTCACCCGAAAATTATCTTAGCAATTTACGTTCCCAGCTAGTAGTTTGATCAGTGATGTCACTGGTGTCTGAAAAATTGATAGGCTGGATTCCCAGTGATGTCACTGATCTCTAGTGAATGGATAGGCTGCATTCTCAGTGATGTCACCGCTCTCTAGTGAATGGATAGGCTGCATTCTTAGTGATGTCACCGCTCTCTAGCGAATGGATAGGCTGCATTCTCAGTGATGTCACCGCTCTCTAGCGAATGGATAGGCTGCATTCTTAGTGATGTCACCGCTCTCTAGTGAATGGATAGGCTGCATTCTTAGTGATGTCACCGCTCTCTAGTGAAGGAATAGGCTGCATTCTCAGTGATGTCACCGCTCTCTAGTGAAGGGATAGGCTGCATTCTCAGTGATGTCACGCTCTCTAGTGAAGGGATAGGCTGCATTCTCAGTGATGTCACCGCTCTCTAGTGAATGGATAGGCCGCATTCTCCGTGATGTCACCGCTCTCTAGTGAATGGATAGGCTGCATTCTTAGTGATGTCACTGCTCTCTAATGAAGGGATAGGCTGCATTCTCAGTGATGTCACCGCTCTCTCGTGTTTGGACAGGCTGTATTTTCAGTGATGTCACCGCTCTCTAGTGAAGGGATAGGCTGTATTTTCAGTGATGTCACCACTCTCTAGGGAATGGATAGGCTGCATTCTCAGTGATGTCACCGCTCTCTAGTGAATGGATAGGCTGCATTCTCTGTGATGTCACCGCTCTCTAGTGAATGGATAGGCTGCATTCTCAGTGATGTCACCGCTCTCTAGTGAATGGATAGGCTGCATTCTCAGTGATGTCACCACTCTCTAGTGAATGGATAGGCTGCATTCTCTGTGATGTCACCGCTCTCTAGTGAATGGATAGGCTGCATTCTCAGTGGTGTCACCGCTCTCTAGTGAATGGATAGGCTGCATTCTCTGTGATGTCACCGCTCTCTAGTGATTGGATAGGCTGCATTCTCAGTGGTGTCACCTCTCTCTAGTGAATGGATAGGCAGCATTCTTAGTGATGTCACCGCTCTCTAGTGATTGGACAGACTGTATTTTCAGCAATGTCGCTGCTTCTAACAAAAGAATAGACTGTATATGAAATGATGTCGGTCTGTGATAAATGGACGAGCCGCAATCTCAGTGATGTCGCAGAGTCTTTCATGTTTTCTTACAAGCTGACAAAATGTTCTCCATCAGCCGTGCGGAGAGGACAGATCTGTTCTAATGGATGAGAATTAAACTCAACAAAAGTGTAAATCTATTCAAAATAAAAAAAACAGAGAAAACTAAACAAAGTGGGCTTTTAGTGGTTATTTCCAGCAACAATTTACAATGTTACAATAGAAGGGACCCATCGACTGCTCCGGCATGTTCTCCCCATAAAATACACTCATTACAACAAATGCAATGGCAGGCATAAAGAAAGCCGGTGTATGGGAATCACATGTGACACAGCGACTGCAACTAACCATACCAAGAGAGCCACCAACAGGCGGAACGGGAGAGGAGAACCATCAGACATGAATGCACACGGCCAACAAGAACCGCGCAGAACATAGAGAATCGCTATTTTCTCCTACTTTGATACATTCTCCTCGTGTTCCATTCTGTCTGCAATAAAGTATCTGCTTCAGCTGGGAGTCTGTCTTCAGTTTTCCTGAATAAAGCCAGACATGTCTTTCACCGAGACGGATGACCCCCCCCCCCCCCCCCCCCCCAGGAGGACACTGCAGATGATCACAATAAAAAGGAGATTTACTAAAACTGGAGCACTCAGAATCTGGTAAAGCTCTGCATGGCAGCCAATCAGCTTCTATCTTCAACTTGTTTAATGAAGCTTTGACGATAAAACCTGGAAGCCGATTGGCTAGGTTTGTGTTGGGAGGGGGTTTGGGCTATAACGAAAAAAAAAAAAAATTCCCCCTCTACCATTTTACTTTTATAAAAATATAAAAGTAAAATGGTCGAGGGGAATTTTTTTTTTTTTGGGGGGGGGGGGGGGGTTTGTGCTAGTAGTGGAAATTTGTGGGGTGGATTTGTGCTAGGTTGGGGAAACGGGGAGAGGGGAATTTGTGCTGGAAAGGGGGGGGGAGATTTTGAGTGGGGATGTTTGAGGGTATTTGTGCTTGGAGGGGAAATTTGAAGGGTAGGGTATTTGTGCTAGGAGGGGGATATTTTTTTTTTTTTAGAGGGAATTTGTTCTAGGGCCATATGAGGAGGTAGAGAGAATTTGAGCTGGGGGGAATGGGAGGGGGGCAAAGATTTGTGCTGGGAGGGGCAATTTCAGCAGCGGGGTGGATTTGTACCAGGAGGAGGGGGGTTTCTTAGGGGGTAAGCATGCATAATAGTGGTGTTCGTTTTTTTTGGGGGGGGGGGTGATTTTTGCTGACACATAATGCTCATACATCTTGGGGGGGGGGGGGGGCACAATTTGGCCTGTTTGTCCTGCACTCTAGATAACCTTGTCCCAACAGTGGATGGTGGAGGGCTGGAGAGGGTGGAGGGGCCAAGAGGGGGGGGAAGAAGGCCAAGAGGGGGGGGGGGGGGGGGGGGAAGAAGTCAAAGAGGGGGGGGGGGGGAAGAAGTCAAAGAGGGGGGGGGGGGAAGAAGTCAAAAGGGGGGGGGGGGAGGAAGAAAGTCAAAGAGTCTAGGGGGGGGGAAGAAGTTCAAAGAGGGGGAAGAGGGGCCAAAGCAAAGAGGGGGGGGGGAAAGAAGTCCAAGAGGGGTCGAAAGAAGTCGACAAGAGAGGGGTCGAAGAAGGCCAAAGAGGGGTCGAAGAAGGCAAGAGGGGGGGGAAGAGGCCAATGAGGGGGGAAGAAGGCCAAAGAGGGCCAAGAGGGGAAGAAGGCCAAGAGGGGGGAAGAAGGCCAAGAGGGCAAGAGGGGAAGAAGGCCAAGAGGGGGAAGAAGGCCAAGAGGGGAAGAAGGCCAAGAGGGGAAGAAGGCCAAGAGGGAAGAAGGCCAAAGAGGGGGAAGAGGGGGAAGAAGGGCCAAAGAGGGCCAAGAGGGCCAATAGGGGAAGGGGGCCAAGAGGGGCAAGAGGGGCAGGATGGGCAGGAGGGGCAGAATAAATAGTAAGCAAGCAATCTGACACTACCAGGAAGTGTCAAAACTTGGACAAGAATGGCCCGATATCCGGCAGAGCGGGCCCCCTCCCCCCGCTCTGCCGGATATCGGGCCATTCTTGTCCAAGTTTTGACACTTCCTGGTAGTGTCGGATTGCTTGCTTACTATTTACCACCTTTTTTTCTTATAGTGATAGAACGCACTTTAAAAGGGCAGCTGTCCTTTTGCTTTTCAGAGGCAGCTACTAACCTCCCCCCCCCTCCCAGCATGCAATGTTTCAGCAGCAGATGCATTAGAATTACAGACTTGTCCAACCGCCAGACAGAAATCATTTGGAAACACACAGGGAGAGATTTAGTGCACAAAATCTGGTGCAGCTCTGCATAGTAAACCAATCAGCTTCCATTTTTTTTTTTCCTTTTTATGGTCAAAGCTTAATAGAACAAGCTGAGGTTAGAAGTTGATTGGCTCCCATGCACAGACGCTCCAGTTTTAGTACATTCCCCCCCTCCACAGACTCGAATGACCGAACCGATGCCAAAAAGATCAACAAAAAACAACCACAACAAACCGATGCTAAAAAGATCAACAAAACAAAAACAATAATAACCACAACAACAACAACAACCACAACCCGATATAAAGTTATAGAACGTTTCCAAAGATTTCTATAGAAGGAATCCTCGCTATTCATATCACTGTCTGGCAGCTGCAGATGAACGTAGATATAAATGTAGAATAGATCCTCGCCGGTATCATTTCATACACCGAGCTCAGGGTTCTATTTTTAGAATCTCTTCCACAAATCACACAAAAAAAAAAAAAGAATTCTTCTGAACCCTTCCGATCGCTCTCTGCTCATTCTCAGCGCCTAAATTGGGTTTTTAAAGCTTCAATCAGCCTATATTTTGCGTTCACCCCCCCCCCCCCCCCCCTTTCCTCCCAATCAACATGCTGATTCTGTTTTTAAGTAAAACCTTTTTTTTTTTTTTTTAAATGTCAACTTTTTATTTTATACTTTGATCTCATCACTGGGTCTCTGTGCTTTTCTATGCAATGCGGGCAGGTCGAGGCTGGGGGAGGAGCTGGCAGGGGGGGGGCGGTACATCAGTAGCGGTACATACTGAAAACATTGCAGCACCCGGCCTCCCTCGGAACGCCTCCCTAGAGGCCTTAGTCCTGATGCAAGCAGTGGGACGGGGTTATGGAAATATCAAAATGCCGGGTTGGATGCCAGTGTTGGCTGGGGGGCAGTCTGATTGCAGGCCAGGTAAAGCCCAGACGTGACGCTGAGCCTCCTCCGCGATTGGAATCCAAACGAATGAAAGGGATAGTCAGACTGGGCTTTGTAGGACTTTTTGCAGCTTTCAATGCACACTGTGAGAAGCTCACTGTGTGCAGCGATATCAGGGTAAGTTGCATCACTCCGGGAGGGGAGCCGCTACAACTGTGCAAGACTTTCACTGCAGGCCCTGGATAAGGCCATTCAAATAAAAACCGTCCCTTGAAGGAAGCTCCAGGTCTCTGTGTACCCCCCCTCCCCCAACAGCCCCCCACCCCACCCACCACCCCGCCATACATTGCCATATTCTGGACTGGTGCAAACGCAAAAATCTATTTACTGAATCCCAGAACTTCATCTTTGAAAAACCCGCGACTGTTCCTTCTTCAATCCTCCATACAAATGACATACAAATGTCCAACCTTGAAATCTTCATTATAGATCTGCTGGCTGGGATTAGATACAAAGTATCCGTATTGATGGTCATTCACGTTACAAACATCAAATGTCCACAATGTAGAAAACCTAAAAAGGAGCTGGCAGCAAGGAGGAAGGAAGGATGAGGAGCTGGCAGCATGGTGGAGGAAGGATGAGGAGCTGGCAGCATGGTGGAGGAAGGATGAGGAGCTGGCAGCATGGTGGAGGAAGGATGAGGAGCTGGCAGCATGGTGGAGGAAGGATGAGGAGCTGGCAGCAAGGAGGAAGGAAGGATGAGGAGCTGGCAGCATGGTGGAGGAAGGATGAGGAGAAGGCAGCATGCTGGAGGAAGGATGAGGAGCTGGCAGCATGGTGGAGAAAGGGTGAGGAGCTGGCAGCAGGGAGGAAGGAAGGATGAGGAGCTGGCAGCATGGTGGAGAAAGGGTGAGGAGCTGGCAGCAGGGAGGAAGGAAGGATGAGGAGCTGACAGCAAGGAGGAAGGAAGGAAGGATGAGGAGCTGACAGCAAGGAGGAAGGAAGGATGAGGAGCTGACAGCAAGGAGGAAGGAAGGATGAGGAGCTGACAGCAAGGAGGAAGGAAGGATGAGGAGCTGACAGCAAGGAGGAAGGAAGGATGAGGAGCTGACAGCAAGGAGGAAGGAAGGATGAGGAGCTGACAGCAAGGAGGAAGGAAGGATGAGGAGCTGACAGCAAGGAGGAAGGAAGGATGAGGAGCTGACAGCAAGGAGGAAGGAAGGATGAGGAGCTGACAGCAAGGAGGAAGGAAGGATGAGGAGCTGACAGCATGAAGGAGGAAGGATGAGGAGCTGACAGCATGAAGGAGGAAGGTGAAGGAGCTGGGAGGAAGGAAGGGGAGCTGGCAGCAAAGAGGAAGGAAGGAAGGAAGGAAGGAAGGAAGGAAGGAAGGAAGGAAGAGGAGCTGGCAGCAAGGAGGAGGAAGATGAAAGAGCTGACAGCATTAAGGAGGAAGGTGAAGGAGCTGGCAGCATGAAGAAGGAAGGTGAAGGAGCTGGCAGCATGAAGAAGGAAGGTGAAGGAGCTGGCAGCATGAAGAAGGAAGGTGAAGGAGCTGGCAGCATGAAGAAGGAAGGTGAAGGAGCTGGCAGCATGAAGAAGGAAGGTGAAGGAGCCGGCAGCATGAAGAAGGAAGGTGAAGGAGCCGGCAGCATGAAGAAGGAAGGTGAAGGAGCCGGCAGCATGAAGAAGGAAGGTGAAGGAGCCGGCAGCATGAAGAAGGAAGGTGAAGGAGCCGGCAGCATGAAGAAGGAAGGTGAAGGAGCTGGTAGCATTGAGGGGGAAGGTGAAGGAGCTGGTAGCATTGAGGGGGAAGGTGAAGGAGCTGGCAGCATGGAGGAGGAAGGTGAAGGAGCTGGTGGCATTGAGGGGGAAGGTGAAGGAGCTGACAGCATGGAGGAGGAAGAAAAAGAGAGCTGACCACATGTAGGAGGAAGGAAAGGGAACTGGCAGCATGGAGGGAGAAGGAAGACCAGCAATGGTAGAAAGCAAACAAACGTTAGCAATGTTAGGAGGGGAAAGGAGAGACCTAGAGGATGGGAGAAGAGGGAACAGGCGGGATCTGTACAGGGAGAGATCCACAAAGAGGAAATTGTTCCCACTGAGCAAGAAAGAGAAGCTGAGCGAGGAGGACGGGGAGGACGGGGAGGACGGGGCGAAGCACACAAAGTGTATATCCTGACAGTGAGAATCAGGCTAAAAAGGTGGAGAGTTCCTTTAAAGTCAACCCGACACCAGAACATGCACAGCGACCAGACAGAAGGTCCTCCGCTCATCCATCCATAGACTGTATACACAATACATACCGTCTATATACCCTACTAAAAGCACAATATACACATCCATATCATAATAGAGGAACTATAGACACTCCATACAAGGATTGCAATGTATCTACACATCCATACTATAGGAAACCAGAGACACTCCATACAAGTACAATGTATATACATATTCATAGAAACTATAAAAGGCTGTAAACTGGTACAGGAGCCGGCCAGCAAGGTATACAGCCCGTGTACATTGCATATCACAGCTACACATACATTACATGAGACACAGTTTGATGCCCTCCATATTGAGGGGGAGAAGGGGGGGGGGGTACCGATACTCTAAACATTAATTATATTGTAATACAAAGATAGCATGAAGGTGAATCCACCGTAGTATATAAACTACTACACAATGTAACAGATGGAGAATCATTCCTGTATCCAGACAATGGGAGCAGAACGTGCCAACATCAAAGTCTCGGGCAAAAAAAAATCTAAATCTACATTGCCTGTTAGTGGATTCCTAACCCTTCATCATGGGGGGGGGGGGGGGGGGGGGGGGGGGGGGGGACTAGGCATTTCTATATCATAAAATAGATTATATGAAAGGATCACAGCCATTGATGGACACTTTCCACATTCTTCCCATATTATGAGATGTTAGAGGGAGTTCTATTCTAGCAAAGTGGGGGGGATCTACAAATAGCAGACGGCCGATTACTACTCCAAGTGGGGCTTATTCACATTAGGCGTGCTGGTATGTATATTGTTGCATAAGAATCAGCGAAGATGTGATAGAGATAAATTATATTAAATTAAGATATATATATATATATATTATATATAAAATTAATATTATTATTATATATAGAGAGAGATAAATATATATATATATATATATATATATATATATATATATTATATATATATATATATATAATTTTTATCTCTCTATATAATAATATATATATATATATATATTTTTTTTTCTCTCTCTCTCTCTATATAATAATAATTATATATATATATATATATATATATATATATATAATTATTTATATAGAGAGAGAGAGATAAAATATATATATATATATATATATATATATATATATATATATATATATATTATATAGAGAGATAAAAAAAAAAAAAATATATATATATATATATATATATATATATACTCTCCCTCTATATAATAATAATAATATTATATATAATATTATTATATAGAGAGAGAGATAAATATATATATATATATATATAATTATATATATATATATATATATATATATATATATATATATATATATATAAAATATATATATATATATATAATCTCTCTCTCTATATATAATATATTTATATATATATTATATATATATATTATTATTATAATATAATAATAATATATAATAATATTATTTTATATATATATATATATATATATATATATATATATATCTTAATTTAATATAATTTATCTCTATCACATCTTCGCTGATTCTTATGCAACAATATACATACCAGCACACCCAATGTGAATGAGCCCCACTTGGAGTAGTAATCGGCTGTCTCCTATTTGTAGATCCCCCCACTTTGCTAGACTATAACTCCCTATAACATCTCATAATATGGGAAGAATGTATTTATTTCTTTTTTCCCCCCAAACATTGAAAATCGGTCATGTCCCCACCAGTGTTTGCTGCATTGACGAGCGACTCGATCGTCCGACCTCTTGTCTGGTGAATGGATTGGAATGTTCCCATTCAGGATAGATGACACGATCACAGAGTGTGTACAAAACATGTCACAACTGCATCTATAGGACATGCCTGACCAATGGAGACCATTAAAAGGCGACCATGGACTGGGGACACCGGGGTGAAGTTCAACAATAAGGAGTTTGAACACCTAAAGCCTGGGGGAAATAATGTCCAATCATGGCTTAGGGAAAAATAGGAATAGGTCACATTGTTACAGCCATAGATGATCCTATAGGTAGGTAGGTGTCCACCATATGGTGACCCACAAATATTGGAATATCTTTAAAGAGAACGTATAGTGTGTGTAGCTGATAGTTACAAGCTACAACCATAGACTACATATACTATACATACAATTACACATACACAATTTGCACACACACACACACACACACTATCTATGCTGTCCTGTGTAATCTGGCAGTAGATGAGATCACAATGTCATCAGACAGACAATCTCAGGGCTGCTTTTGGGATCAGATAGTGAAGAGCTCAATATTTTATGTTAGGAGGATGCAATGTCTGTACAGAGGAGCATCTATATACCAGTATATACACACTGTACAGGGGGGTAACCTATATACACATTGTACAGGGGGGGGGGGTCATCTGTATACCAGTATATACACATTGTACAGGGGATAATCTATATACACATTGTACAGGGGATCATCTATATACCAGTATATACACATTGTACAGGGGATCATCTATATACACATTGTACAGGGGATCATCTATATACCAGTATATACACATTGTACAGGGGATCATCTATATACACATTGTACAGGGGGATCATCTATATACCAGTATATACACATTGTACAGGGGATCATCTATATACACATTGTAGAGGGGGGGGGGGTCATCTATATACCAGTATATACACATTGTACAGGGGATCATCTATATACACATTGTAGAGGGGGGGGGTCATCTATATACCAGTATATACACATTGTACAGGGGATCATCTATATACACATTGTACAGGGGATCATCTATATACCAGTATATAGACATTGTACAGGGGATCGTCTATATACCAGTATATACACATTGTACAGGGGATCATCTATATACAGTATATAGACATTGTGAGGAACTGTTCTTGCCCAGTTCTGGTGATTAGGAATGATCAGTGATCTCGGGAACAGAGGGAACATTGAGAAGATGTCACATCTGGAGGAGAGGATGGGATGTGAGAAGGAATCAGTGGAGGGAAGTGGAGGATCAGTGACACTGAACATTCTATCAGATACAATGTAACATGTACAACATGGAGAGTGTGAGCGCTGGGGAAGGATGCACATGACAGGTATAGGATGGCACACAGGGGATATACATGACAGGTATAGCATGATACAGAGAGAGGATGTACATGACAAGCATATTACAAGTATAAGATGGCACACAGAGGATGCACTTGACAGGTATAGGATGGAACACAGAGGATGCACTTGACAGGTATAGGATGGCACACAGAGGATGCACTTGACAGGTATAGGTTGGAACACAGAGGATGCACTTGACAGATATAGGATAATACAGAGAGAGGATGTACATGCACAGGATGGCACATTACAAGTATACGATGGCACACAGGGGGTGCACAGGACAGGTATAGGATGGCACACAGGGGATGCACAGGACAGGTATAGGATGGCACAGAGAGGATGTACATGACAGGTATAGGATGGCACAGAGAGGATGTACATGACAGGTATAGGATGGCACAGAGAGGATGTACATGACAGGTATAGGATGGCACAGAGAGGATGTACATGACAGGTATAGGATGGCACAGAGAGGATGTACATGACAGGTATAAGATGGCAAAGAGAGGACGTACATGACAGGTATAGGATGGCACAGATGGGCATTGTATGGCTGGTATTGGGGGTCTCAGGTGAATGAAGAGTTAATGAGAAGTCGGGTGGGCTCTGCGGGGTCACCTACCTAGTGCCAGGTGGAGGAGAGAAGACAGCAGAACGCTGACCCCGGGGCAGCTCATCATTCCCATGCCGACCCCGGTACCTCCATCGGGTTCACACTCCTGGGTACAGACCGGGGACGCCCGGAGCCCGGCGCCGATGCGGGCACATCCCCTGCACGAATCCCTCCTCCGGGCGGGTGAGGAGGAGAGCGCTGGCCGGGTGTCGGAGCCTGTCCTCCGCCTCGGTCCTCCGCCTCGGTCCCTCACTGCCTGCAGCAGCCACAGCCTGGCATCAAATGGCTCTCCCAGACTCTCATTGGCTCCCTCCTCCTCCTCCAATTCACCCAACCCCCTCCTTCATCCACTCTACTCCCTACTCCTCATCCTCCACTTCACCAGCCCCTGGAGTGCCCAATCTATACCCACATCCCTGGGGTGCCCACTACCCCCCCTCACCCACATCCCTGGAGTGCCCACTTCTTCCCTCACCCTGATCCCTGGCGTGCCCAATCTATACCCACTTCTCCCCTCACCCTGATCCCTGGCGTGCCCAATCTATACCCACTTCTCCCCTCACCTTGATCCCTGGGGTGCCCACTTCTCCCCTCACCCACATCCCTGGAGTGCCCAATCTATACCCACATCCCTGGGGTGCCCACTTCAACCCTCACCCGGATCCCTGGGGGTGCCCACTTCTCACCTACATCCTTGGAGTGCCCACTTCTCCCCTCACCCACATTCCTGGGGTGCCCAATCTATACCCACGTCCCTGGAGTGCCCACCTCTCACCCACATCCCTGGGGTGCCAAATTCTCCACTCAACCGGATCCCTGGGGTTCCCAATCTTCACCCACATCCCTGGAGTGCCCATTCCTCCACTCAGCCGGATCCCTGGGGTGCCAACTCCTCCACATCCCTGTGGTGCCCATTCCTCCACTCACTCGGATCTCTGGGGTGCCCAATCTATACTCACATCACTGGAGTGGCCTCTACTCCCCTTACCCGGATCTCTGGGGTGCCCATTCTTCACCCAGATACCCAGAGTGCCCACTTTTCACAAACATCCCTGGAGTGCCCAATCTTCACCTGGATACCTGGAGTGCCCAATCTTCACCCCTCACCCGGATCCCTGGGGTGCCCAATCTATACCCAGATCCCTGGAAAGCCCACTCCTCACCCACATTCCTGGAGTTCCAGCTCCTGACCCACATCCCTGGGGTGCCCAATCTTCACCCGGATCCCTGGGGTGCACACTTCTCCCCTCACCCACATCCCTGGATTGTCCACTCCTCAACCACATCCCCAGAGTGCCCACTCCTCACCCACATCCACAGAGTGCCCACTCCTCTCATCACCTACATCCCTGAAGAGCCTACTCCTCCTAACCCAGACACCATGGAGTGCCCACTCCTCTCTACACTTTATTCAGTTCCCCTGCCTTCTGACTCCCCTCTATACCTCACCCAGCTGTCTTGTAGTGCCCACTCCCAGTCCCCTCCATCTCTTACTCAGGTCTTCTGTAGTGCCCACTCCCCTCTACACTTCAGCCAGTTCCCCTGTTTCCTGCAGTGCCCAGTCCTCTCCACGCTTCAGCCAACTCTCCTCTGTAACCTGTAGAGCTCACTACACTCTACACTTTACCCAGGTCCCCCCATCTTCTGTGCTGCCCACATCCCCCTAACACTTTAACCAGCCCCTCTGTTCCCTGGAAGGCCCCCTCCTCTACTCTTTACCCATTTCCATTGTCCTCTGGACTGCTCACCCCCCTCTACACCTCAGCCCCCCCCCCCCTATCCTGAAGTACCCTTGGACTCTACCTTTCTGCCAGCCTCGGTTTACTGTATGCCCACTTCCTTTGACACTTTACCCAACTTTGATCTCTCCAGGACTGCCCACTGGCCCCAAACACTTTCTCTGCCCCTCTCTGATCAAAGAAATACCCCATGAATGCCATTGCCAGTCTATAGTAACTTAAAAGGGTCAATCAACCTAAAAATAACAATTATAGACATTATATATCATAATTTTTTCAATTTTGTTTATTATTAACAAAAAAAATAAAAAAAATGATATATATATTTTATTATATATCATTTTTATTTAATTATATATTTATTAATAATTAAAAAAAAGGAATAAAAATGATATATATATATAGTATATATATATATATATATATATATATATATATATATATATATATATATATTAAAAAAAATTATAGGATATATACATATATATTATATATATATCCTATCAATTTTTTTAATTATATTATATTATATATAAACTTTATTCCTTTTTTTAAATTATTAATATATATATATATATATATATATATTTTTATTAATAATAATAAAAAAATATATATTATATTATATTATATATATATATATTATATATATATATATATATATATATATATATATATATATATATATATATATATATATATATATATATATTTTTTTTTTTTTTTTTAATAATAAAAAAAAAAAATTGAAAAAATATTATATATATTATATATATTACAGTGATAAAAAATAAATATAAAAAAAAAAAGAAGAAGAAGGACTGTTCCTTTAATTTCTTCCTCATCTTTCTGCACTTCCACACCTCCTGTGACTTTTCTACTGCCTTCCCTCTCATCCAATATCTAGATCATTTATCTACCTCTCACTTTACAAACCCTCTACACCCCCAGCCTCCAAGTGCTTTTTACTGATTCCCCTTTAATCCACGCCTAGCTTTTGCTGCTTTACATCCAGTAAGCGGATTTATAGCTGGGAGAGCCAAGAACAAGTGAAAAGCGTGGAGGGAGCGATCCTTCAGTCGTACCCCCATTTCCACAAGCCCTGTCCCTCTTTGCCCCCATTTATCACGTGATCCCTACATAGGCACAGGGAATTGTCGGCATGGGGGGGGGGGGGCACGTTAACCCGCTTGTGACCGAAGCAATCCAACAAATGTCACTCAGATTAATCAGCGTCACATATTCGCTTGGCAATTTCAATAAAACAGTTGTGGTCTTGTTTCCTCAACTGCAACGCCATTAATCTGAGCAAACCCTTCCCTGACCGATAATACAAGCTGGACTGCAATCCAAATCTTCCCATAAGGAAAGGGTTAATGTCTCCAGTAATTCCCTCCATTAAAGAAACATTTTTCTATTTGCCTTTAAGTTTCAATATTCAGTAAACATACTTGTGAGATATAGATTATATATATATATATATATATATATATATATATATATATTATATATATATATTATATATATATATATATATATATATATATATATATATATATACATATACACACACACACACACACACACACACACACACACACACACACACACACACACACACACACACACATTTAATTAAATTATTTTTATAAATTATATTATTTTTTTTTAATTAAAAAGGAACTTTATAAGTTCTGTATACAATTGTATTCTATTTTGTATGTATTGCACAAAGCAAAAATAATGTTTTCAGTACATGTTTTGCATTCTTTCGAGTCCTGATTAGAATTAGCCTGCCTATGTTACGCCCCTTGTTACCATAAATGTACAATTGTAATATTAATGCGATACCTACGTAATCATGTGCATAAAAACCTTAAATTGCATCATAATAAAGCAGAACAGTTATTTGGAAAGATGCGGAGTGTATCTTTAGTGTCCATTCCCTACTAGTTATTATTTATTCGGAACCAATTTGAAACCACTAATCAATATGAGGATAGGAGTTGTACCTATAAACTCCCATGTCAAAGTTTATATTATATATATATATATATATATATATATATATATATATATATATATATATATATATATATATTATATATATATATTTATATATATATATATATACATACACACACATATACATACATATATATATATATATATATATATATATATATATATATATATATATATATATATATATATATATATATATATATATATATATATATATTATATATATATATATATACACACACACACACACACACACATACACATACATATTAGACATGTGCGCCGTCAATAAATTAGTTTCATTTTATTTTGCATTAGAATTTGTAATTCGCGTCCGAAATCCAATTTTGATTCATACAAAATAAGAATTTTTGTTAAATTTTTCATTACGATGAATTTATCATTAAGAGGGGCCCCCACCATCCCTGTGCTCATTATGAGGGGCTCCCACCATCCCTGTGCTCATTATGAGGGGCTCCCACCATCCCTGTGCTCATCATGAGGGGCTCCCACCATCCCTGTGCTGTGCTCATCACGAGGGGCTCCCACCATCCCTGTGCTCATTATGAGGGGCTCCCACCATCCCTGTGCTGTGCTCATTATGAGGGGCTCCCACCATCCCTGTGCTGTGCTCATTATGAGGGGCTCCCACCATCCCTGTGCTGTGCTCATTATGAGGGGCTCCCACCATCCCTGTGCTGTGCTCATTATGAGGGGCTCCCACCATCTATGTGCTGTGATGACTTCCTGGGTATTTTAACTTCATCATAACGAATAATCATAATTAACGAAGATTCTTATTTTGTCCGATTCTGAATCTCCCAATCGACTACCAGTACCAGTCTCTCCCACTTCCATATTAACCACTTAAGCCCCGGACCAATTTGCAGCCAAAAGGACCAGGCCCCTTTTTGCGATTCGGCACTGCGTCGCTTTAACTGACAATTGCACGGTCGTGCGACGTGGCTACCAAACAAAATTGGCATCCTTTTTTTTCCCACAATAGAGCTTTCTTTTGGTGGTATTTGATCACCTCTGCGGTTTTTATTTTTTGCGCTATAAACAAAAATAGATGACAATTTTGAAAAAAAAAAATGCAATATTTTTTGCTTTTTGCTATAATAAATATTCCCCAAAAATATATAATTTTTTTTTCCTCAGTTTAGGCCAATACGTATTCTTCTACATATTTTTGGTAAATAAATAATATCGCAATTAGCGATTATTGATTGGTTTGCGCAAAAAAAGTTATAGCGTTGACAAAATTGGGGATAGTTTTATAGCATTTTTATTAAATATTTATTTTTTACTAGTAATGGCGGCTAACAGCGATTTTTATTGTGACTGCGACATTATGGCGGACACATCGGACATTTTTGACACATTTTTGGGACCATTGTCATTCATACAGCAATCAGTGTTATTTAAATGCACCGATTCATGTGTAAATGACACTGGCAGTGAAGGAGTTAACCACTAGGGGGCGGAGAGGGGTTAAGTGTGTGTGTGTGTTTTTTTTTTTTACTGTAGGGGAGCGTGGCTTTGCGTCTGACGTCACTGATAGTCTTTCCCGATGACAGGGAACAGCCGATCAGTGACAGCGTCACTAGGAAGCGTGGGGAGAGGTTTCTTTACACAGACCTCTCCCCGTTCTTCAGCTCTGTGACCCGATCGCAGGACACCAGCAGCGATTGGGTCCGCTGGTCCCGCGGTCACGGAGCTCAGGACCGGGTCGCGCGCACGACCCACGGCTGGGCTCTTAAAGAGACACGTACAGGTACGCGATTGTGCCCAGCCGTGCCATTCTGCTGACGTATATCGGCGTGAGGCGGTCCTTAAGCGGTTAAAAAAGGTAATTTTCCCAACCCTCACTCAGCAGCAGAATAAAACCTCTGATTGGTCAACAAAACACCAGTCACGTTTCCATTGTAAGGGAATTTGGATCCGAAATTTCGTAAACGAAATTTCGTACAAAATTCGGAAGCATAGAAATTCGTATTTCGGATCCTCCCGAATGTAAGAATTTACGGAAATTCATATGAATTTTCGATTCGTACGAAACTAATCGCACATGTCTAATACATACATACATACACACGCACACACACTATATTACCAAAAGTATTGGGACGCCTGCCTTTACACGCACATGAACTTTAATGGCATCCCAGTCTTAGTCCGTAGGGTTCAATATTGAGTTGGCCCCACCCTTTGCAGCTATAACAGCTTCAACTCTTCTGGGAAGGCCGTCCACAAGGTTTAGGAGGGTGTCTATGGGAATGTTCGACCATTCTTCCAGAAGGGCATTTGTGAAGAATGGGAACACCATATTAACCTTTAGATGGCTGCCCCTGGAACAGAGAAAAGGGCCCGGGAGGCCATTGGGTCAGGGAGGGGGGGAGGCCTTCATAGTTAATTCCACCGGAGCCCTGAAGGCTCTAGCTATGCCTCTGGTGTTAAGTGTACACTCCTGAGCTACAAATTTGTTTGAAACAAGCTTTCAGTGCAGAATGTAATGCTAAAAAAAAAACAAATGCACACATATTCAGAAGCTCGTCCATGACTGGGCATGGGAGCCTCCAATTGCTGCATTCCATGCACGTGCAGAACAAAAGGATCCCATTAATTACATAAAGGATTTATAGGTTGCTTTGATGAATTGGAACACCATATTAACCTTTAGATTGCTGTCCGGGGACCAGAGGAAAGGGCGGCCCTTCATGGTTTCTTGCACCTGTGTTCTTGCCACATTTAGCTGCATTCCATGCACGTGCAGAACCAAGAGTCACATTTATTATAAATTATTACGTAAAGGAATTATAGGTTGCTTTAAAGAATGGGAACACCATATTAACCTTTAGATGGCTGCCCCGGGAACAGAGAAAAAGGGCCTGGGAGGACATTGGGTCAGGGAGGGGGGGGAGGCCCTTCTTAGTTAATTCCACCGGAGCCCTGAAGGCTCTAGCTATGCCTCTGGTGTTAAGTGTACACTCCTGAGCTACAAAATTTGTATGAAACAAGCTCAGTGCAGAATGTAATGCTAAAAAACAAAAACAAAAACAAATGCACATAACTTCAGAAGCTTGTCAATGACTGGGCATGGGAGCCTCCAATTGCTGCATTCCATGCACGTGCAGAACTAAGGGTCACATTTATTATAAATTATTACGTAAAGGATTTATAGGTTGCTTTAAAGAATAGGAACACCATATTAACCTTTAGATTGCTGCCCCGGGACCAGAGAAAAGGGCTCGGGAGGCCATTGGGTCAGGGAGGGGGGGGGGGCCTTCATAGTTACTTTTACCGGAGCCCTGAAGGTTCTAGTTACGCCTCTGGTGTTAAGTGTACACTCCTGAGCTACAAATTTGTATGAAACAAGCTTTCAGTGCAGAATGTAATGCTAAAAAACAAAAACAAATGCACACAACTTCAGAAGCTCGTCAATGACTGGGCATGGGAATCTCCAATTGCTGCATTCCATGCACGTGCAGAACAAAAAGGATCACATTTATTATAATCATTACATAAAAGGATTTATAGGTTGCTTTGATGAATTGGAACACCATATTAACCTTTAGATTGCTGTCCAGGGACCAGAGGAAAGGGCGGCCCTTCATGGTTTCTTGCACCTGTGTTCTTGGCAAAGTTTGCTGCATTCCACGCACGTGCAGAACCACGGGGTCACATTTATTCTAATCATTACGTAGGGGATCTATAGGTTGCTTTGATGAATGGGAACACCATATTAACCTTTAGATGACTGCCCCGGGACCAGAGGAAAGGGCATCAGGACTAGTGGGTCAGGGGGGCCCTCCCCTTCATGGTTTTTTGCACCGGGGCCCTGAAGGTTTTAGTTATGCCTCTGTTGTTAAGCGTACACACTTACCTGAGCTACAAATTTGTTTGCAAAAACTCCCAAACACCAAATCTAATGCTAAAAAGAAATGCACAAATCTCCAGAAGCCAAGCATACCATCCTATACCCTACTTGATAATCTTATGATCTGCTCCTTGCACACATAGGCAGTCAAACAGTTAAGTGTGCATGCCTTAAATCTGATGGCCGTACGGATACAGGCCTTGGAAAAAAAATAATCTGCATTGTTTCCCTTTCAGTGCTGACTGCACTGCAGGGGTTAAGAGCAGCTGCATTCCATTGCAGGTAAGAAGACAAATGGCAGTACCATTTATCACTGTGCCAGCTACGCAAGGTGCCAGGGCTGCATCTAATGCCTGTACTGTGGCTATTAACTTGGCATAGCTCTGTCATGTTGATTTGATTTAGCTGAAAGCTAGGTAAAAGTCACACAACTCTGCTACTTATTTTATAGCCTTCAACTCAGCAGAGGCGCTCCTAGTGCAAAGACAGCAAATGTACAGATAGAATGCCGTTATCCCTGCTAATTAGTCCGGATACCAGAGCCAGAGATATCTTCGAAAAATTCAATTAATTTGTAGGTTGCACGACACGGGTCAGTGATAATGGGGAACGCCATTATCGAAAACATTTGTTGGAGTAAGCAAGCGGTGTCCCCATACTGGGAATGGGCAACATTTTAAGATTCGACTAGTTTGTACCGAGGCTCGTTTATCGTTCCCGTTCTTGAATGCCAAATTTAGAGATCGTAAAACAGGACGCAAAATAAAAAAAAAAAAAAAAAAAAAAAAAAAAAAAAATCGGCTTTTTTCCCACTAGTACTCATCATCCTGTTCAGATTCCTTTTGTAAAACTCAATCTTTGCTATTTATTTAGATTTTGGAGGAAGGCTACTTTCACACTGGAGCGGTGGGGGCGCTATATTTAGTGCCGCTTTAGCGGCGTTTTAGCAGCGCATTTTCGGCCGCTAGCGGGGTATATGACCTTCAGTCATATAAAAGACCACTAGACACGGGATGATGCTCAAATAGAGAACGCATTAAAAGGGAAAGTAACAAAAGGGGCAAAAAAATAAAATAAATAAAAAAGAGGGGTCTCTAAAGTGAAGGGGGGGGTCTCTGATGTGAAAGGGGGTCCTGATGTGAAAGGAGGGGTTCTGACATGAGAGAATAGGCCTGTGAAGGGTGGGGGGGGGGGGGTTACTGATGTGAAGGTATTTTATGGGGTGGGTTTATTCATTTGCATTTAAAACAGTTTTTGTTTTTTGGCACATGAAAATTTGTCAACGTGGCCCTTATACTGACATTTATTTTTAGGGGCCCCTATTCATGGGGGAAACGCAGGAACATCTAAATAGTTCCTCCAAGTCCAACGATATGACTTCCGTGGAGGCCAAAATCCGATTGGCTAAACATAAAACACAGGCCGTCATTTGGGATTCTGCATGGTCTTGATCTCGCCATGCCCCGGGCATGACAGGGATACAGAAAAAAAAAAAAAAAACAGGATATTCAATGTATTTTTTTAGTATCACATTTCTGCAGTAGACATAACAGTTCTTTATAGCGGATCAGGAGTGACATGATACTCCCAATAATGATTCACTTTAAGGGAAGCCACATAGAAATAGAGCGGGAGCGTGGTGCTGAATGAGAAAGCCGAGGCCAGTCAGGAAATGGATGTGACAGGAGCTGGAGCCCTCTGCCGTAGACTCCGCCGTAGACTCCTGGAGCTCGGGGAATATTAACCTCTTCATATGATGGACTGTCAGCACCGCACACTCCTTACTTTCCTAGATCACAAGCCGCTACGCCTCATTCACAAAACCCTCCCGTCACCGAGATGAAAGAGATGAGGATAAACTTACCGTCTTATCGAATCTTCACCTGGAAAATAAAGGACGAGAACAATCATCTTAGTACAAAAGACCACGAGAACCACCTCCTTCAGTCATATAAAAGACCACTAGACACGGGATGATGCTCAAATAGAGAACGCATTAAAAGGGAAAGTAACAACAGCGCAAAAAAAAAAAAAAAATACAAAATTAAAAATAGATTACCGATAAAACCAAAACTTAAAAAAATGCCAATTTTATACCTCTACCCTAGACATGTGCGGTAAGTTTTGTTCGGAATTGAAATTTTGGAAAAAAAATTAATTTTTTCGGAAATTCAGATGTATCCGAATTACAATAGTACTGAATTCAGTACTATTGTAATTCGGATACATCTGAATTTCCGAAAAAAGTAAATTTTTTTCCAAAATTTCAATTCAGAACAAAACTTAAATCCAAATTAAAAAACGAAAAAATAAAATTTGTCCAAAATTCGAATCGTTTTCAAATTTCTAAAGAGAAAAAAAAAATTGTAAATAAAAGGAATAGAATAGAAAAGAATATAACAGAAAAAAATAAAGAATATAATGGGAGTTAAACCGAACAAAATAGAATAGAAAATAAAAAACAGAATAGACTAGAATCAAATAGAATAGAACAACAACATTAAAAGAATATAACCATCTTCTGAAAATCGAATTTCAAATAGAATAAATTCAAATACATAATAGAATAGACTAGAATATAAAAAAAAAAAAAAAAAAAAAAAAAACTAAACACAACACAAGAAAGAATATAATCATTTCCCAAAATTCAAATTTGAATAGAATAGAATATAATAGGAAAATGGTTACATTCATTCTATTCAGTTGTTTTCTATACTATTGTTATTTTCTATTCTATTCGAATTCTGGAAAATGGTTATATTCTATTCTATTGTTTTTTTCTATTTCTATTTCTATTTTTTTCTATTTGAATTTCAGAAGATGGTTATAATATATTTAATTCCATTCTTTTTTTTATTCCATTTCTATTCTTTTATTTTCTGTTAATTTTTTTTTTTCTATTCTATTCCTATATTTTCTATTCTATTTTATTCTCTTTGGAAATTGGAAAGGTATTCGAATTGGAAAACTATTAGAAATTGGTTCCTAAACTTTTCAAATCGATCAGAATTCGAATAAACTAAACAAATTCCCGAAAACGAATTGAAGCGAAATTCAACTAAACAAATTTATGTAAATAACTAATTGAACCTAAACGAAAACATTTTTTTTTCCCATTCGGCACGTCTACTCCTTAACCCTTCCCCGGGCCAATCCACCTAAATCACCACTGGAATAGATGACATGAGATCCGGGCGCCCTTCATCTCCAGTCCTGACCCTCAGACAATCGGCAGTAATGCCAGGGCACAAATGTAAAGAATGAGTGTAACCACTATTGCCTGCCCCTAGGTACACCCCTCCGCGCTGATTGGATATATTTCTTCTCAACAAGTTGGATAAATGAATAAATAAATAAATATACCAATATATAAGAATATATAAAATATAAATATATAAAATTAGTATAAATATTGAACACCACAATCGGTAATAGCAGCCGCTTAAATGTGCAAAGTATGAAAATATGGCAATATTATAAAAACAGTCCTTCCTATATAAAGTCTCTATATTATTGCAGCAGCGCTTATGTCCTTATTCGCACGAGGACTATACGGTAAATCACAGATGAAAGAAGATGAGTGAATATTTCAATCGCTACTGTAAAAGTTCTTTCTGTGCAAAATAATCAGTATCCACGAGAATTCCACCAGGTATTCACCACGTGCGATGTAAATTCCCCGCATTGGGGATGCACTCACCAGACCCAAGTTAAAAATACGCCCATCAAATACCGTATATACTCGAGTATAGGCCGTCCCGAGTATAAGCCGAGGCCCCTAAATCACCACAAAAAAATGGGGAAACATATTGACCCGTGTATAAGCTGAGGGGTAAAAATGCAGCAGCTACTTTAAGTGGAAAAAGGGTCAGCAATGCCCATCTGCATGTCCCCTGTACAGACCCCCGTGTCCCCATTGCAGCCCGTGTCCCCATTGCAGCCTACCTGTGCCGATCTGTGGGTCCGTGGGTCCGGGGTCCTGTGTCCGGGGTCCGTGCAGCCGATGAGGTCCCGCTCTGTCTCCCCCACAGCGTGTACGGCGCCATTACAAATTTAAAAGCCACGCCTCCTCCTCCTCCTCCTCCTCGTCCGTGATAGGAGGAACACTTTTTTCCCAGCAGTCAGTGTGCAGTCTGCCAATTACTATTGCATCTGCCGAAGGGTGTCCTGGCCCTAACCCTGTCTCTCCCCATGTTCTGTTTAATAGACAACAAATCTCTTTTCTTGAATTCCAAAAAGTGACTGGCGCCCATGTTTCCAAATTGCAATACACCCACCAGTGGCATCGCTAGGGGGTGGCTTTTGGGGCTATAGCCCCGAATCTGGGGCCCATAGCCCGAAAGACTCTCTGGGGACCCTGATGTAAGTGGGGGCTCTCTGGGGACCCTGATGCAAAGGGGAGGCTCTCTGGGGACCCTGATGCAAAGGGGAGGCTCTCTGGGGACCCTGATGCAAAGGGGAGGCTCTCTGGGGACCCTGATGCAAAGGGGAGGCTCTCTGGGGACCCTGATGTAAGGGGGGCTTTCTGGGGATACACACACACACATATATTACTGTATATGCATGTGTATGCCCACCCAAGCGTATGACTTTCTTTACTACGCTGCTATGGACTCTAGCCCCAGATCTTTTGTAGACCTAGGAACGCCCCCGACACCCACCCTGCCCAATAACCCACACTACAGGGAAGAATGTCAGCTCTCACTGACTCTGGAGGTCCCCAACCATTAGACCTTTGGAGGTCGGGGATTTAGCATGTTCTTTGCTCCTTGAATTCTGCTCTGCACGCGATTCCCGTTATTGATTCAGCTTCCTCCTGAACTGAATTTGGATCCTGCTCTGTACTTCTGTTCCATCAGTTCCTCAGCGCAGCTTCATCCCCGACCCCAATCCAGCTCCTGATTTGGTAATTATTTGTCTGCTCGTTATGGACCTCGGTTTCATGACTTCAGTGACTTTTTCCTTCTGCCCCCGATTTCACTCCACATCATTGTGGATTGCCCGCTTGCCTTATTTGCTGATGCAGCTGCCTACTTCCATGCATAGTCCTGCCACATACCCGCCAACATCCTCTATGACCGCTGCCATCCTGAACTTTTGAACATGCCACTAGCTAAATTATAGGTATTGGAATTTCCTTTAAAATTTGGCTGTTTATGAACAGAACGAATACGAATTTATTCGAAGTTACGAATTGTCTGAAATAACGAATGCTGCATCTAAACGAATGGAAATTAACAAATAATAAAAAGTTATTATTATTAATAATTCATTACGTTCCATTCATTTAGATGCAGCATTTGTTATTTTGGACAATTTGTAACTCCGGATTTTGTTCCGTTCATAAACAGCCACATTTTAAAAAGGAAATTCCAATACCTATAATAGTTATTATTATTATTTTTATATTAGTTAGTTATTTCAGGTTTCCGAATTTACGCATTTATAAATTTTCGCATTTACGAATACCGCAATTCAAATTTTTTCGAAGTTACGAATTTATTCGAAATAACGGATTTCAATCATAACGAATGACCCGAAAAAGAAAAAAAAGAAAAGAAAAAATACGAATTCATTTTTCGGCAGCGCACATGTCTACTGAACATGAGAGGAGAGATGGCTCGATCTGCTCCTCCTCCTCCTGCCCCTGCCCCTCTGTGTCTTCCCACTCACACTCCAGTCCCTGGCATACTGTGCCTCAGATAAGGGAGGTGTGGGCAGAAAATTTGAACCCCCAGCAGCCGGAAGATACATCGTGGATGAAAGGTTCCTATGCCTCAGCCTCCATCCTTGGGTGTGTGAGCTCACCATCCACTGTCTGTGACCTTCTCTCTCCTGCCTCCGAGTGAGTGAATACACTAGGGCATGGGTCTTCAAACTACGGCCCTCCAGTTGTTCAGGAACTACAATTCCCCATCATGCCTAGTCATGTCTGTGAATGTCAGAGTTTTACAATGCCTCATGGGATGTGTAGTTCCGCAACAGCTGGAGGGCCGTAGTTTGAGGATCCCTGCACTAGGGTAACAGGGACTAAGATGTAAGGGGTGTTTTGTGGACTCTGATGTAAGAGGGGCTCTGGGAACCCTGATTTAAGGGGGAATGCTGGGAACTCTGATGCAAGTGGGGGCTTTTGGTAAGAGACCCTCTTACATCAGAGTTCCCTTTACACCAGTGGTGGCTCGTTCATTAGGGGCACACGGATGCCGTCCCCCCCCATCCATGTGTCCAGCCCCCTGATCTAGGGAGTGTTTTTTTTGAAGCACGCGATTAGAGCCAGAGACTCCAATAGGCTTCAAAAAAAAGCGTGGTCTCGGGGCGCAGAGCACTGTGCTCTGAGCCCACCCAGTTGTGTGACAATAGCGAATGAATATTCGCTGTTGTAACACCAATTCTCCTCCTGGCCAATCAGGAAGCGGGTCGTGAGACCTGATTTCCCGAAAGGAGATCCGAGTGGATTGGCCGCCAGTAGGAGGAGGAGGAAAGGAGATGCAGGGGGAAGCGAGGAAGCAGCCGGAGAGGTAAACGCGGGGGCCCTACTGACGGACCAACCCGGGAGAGGGGGGGTGCGCCGCCCGTGACCTGACCGACCAGTGAGGGGGGGGGGGGGTTAGCCGCCCCCTCAAAAAATAAACAAATAAAAAAACACACAAAGCTGCCACTGCTTTACACCAGTGTTCCCCCTTAAAAAAAAAATTGCAGTGCGCCACTAAAGTGCTTGAGTTTGGCTTGAAGAAAACGTGGCAACCCTAAAAAGGTACGTGACATATTATCATGGATTTGTCTGGTTGTAGATCTTGAAAAAGGACCTCTCTCCGTCAGGACTTGTTTTTCAGTAAGGTCATAGGCTCGAAGGATGTTTACATTGATCCACGTAGCAAAGAAAAAAATAAAAATAAAGGAAGAGCCAATTGCAAATAAACTTCCTTCAAGATGGAAGGAAGTATCTCAAGGTATTGTAGAAGACGGCTCATATCCTCGAAACCATGGGAACTTTCTTGCTGTTCTTTCAATTGTTCCAATAAGAATAAAATGACCTTCTGATGTCACCAGAAGAGTTTGAAGACTTCGAACAAGAAAATGACTAAGTTTGTCTTAAAGAATAGAAAGAGAAGGGATCCTTGAAAAGTGAAAGCTTTTATTTCACCAAGTCTTGCCATGGTGATAGCGAGAGAAGTCATTGTACAACGCAAGTTTATTTCAACTGAGTTTCGATTCAAGAGCCAAGTGTTCTCCTAGACTTGAGCAATGTGGAGATTCTTCTTGGCGCAATAATGGTGCGATTTTCGGGTCAATTGACTTCAGCATCTTGTACATTGATCCCCGACTTCTGGCTTGGCTGACTATCCGTTCCCGTTACTGAACTTTGGCTATGTTTTGGACTACGTTTGTTCTTCTTACTTTTATTATTAACCACTTCAATACCGGGCACTTAGACACCTTCCTGCCCAGACCAATTTTCAGCTTTCAGCGCTGTCGCACTTTGAATGACAATTGCGCGGTCATGCTACACTGTACCCAAACAGAATTTTTATCATTTTGTTCCCACAAATGGAGCTTTCTTTTGGTGGTATTTGATCACCTCTGCGATTTTTATTTTTTTGCGCAACAAATAAAAAAAAGACCAAAAATTTTGAAAAAAAAAAAAAGTTTTTTCTTTGTTTCTGTTAATTTTTTTTGTAAATAAAGTAGGTTTTCTTCTTCAATGATGGGCACTGATATGGCTGCACTGACAGGCACTGATAAGGCGGCACTGTTGGGCACCAATGAGGAAGTACTGATGAGGTGGCACTGACGGCCACTGATGATGGGCACTGATAGGTGGCACTGGTATGCAGCACTGATAGGCACTCATAGGCGGCACTGATAGGTCGCATGGATGGGAACTGATAGGTAGGCACTGATAGGTGGCACTGCTGGGAATTACTGCCATTATTGGTACATGATGGTGCCAGTCAGTGCCCATTTGTGGGCACTGACTGGCACAGATTGGGCATCATTTGCACATGGGGATGGCCAGGGGGTACATACCTGGCCATCCACATGTTGCCCACTTCCCTGGTGGTCCTAGTGGAGTCCCTGGGGGTCCAGTGTGGGCATCTGAGGGAGGGCTGCGCTGATAAACAATCAGCGCAGACCCCCCCCCCCCTGTCAGGAGAGCCGCCGATCGGCTCTCCTCTACTCACGTCTGTCAGACGTGAGTGAGGAAAAGCTGATCACCGGCTTTTCCTGTTGACATTGTGATCAGCCGTGATTGGACACGGGTGATCATGTGGTAAAGAGCCTCCGGCGGAGGCTCTTTACCGAGATCAGTGTAGCCAGGTGTCAGACTGACACACCGCTCCACCGATCGCCACGATGCGCGCCTCCACGGGCGCACAGCGGCATATTATCCTGAAGGACGTCATATGACGCCCAGTCAGGATAACGAAACCACCGCCCGGCCGCCATTCTGCTATAGGCCGGGGCGGGAAGTGGTTAAACAAGTGTGATTTACCGGTACTTCTGTCTCGGCCTGATTTCATGGTTTCTGACACATTCTTCTTTCCCCCGCTGTGCGTCTCTCACAAGACGAGGTGATAAATAGCGCGGCGTCAATGTGCGGCATCGATGATCAGAAGGGGGTCACCAATGGACGGTGCTTGTAACCTACATAACTGATGGCTTCCCTCCAAACTCTCAGGAACATTAGGGAAGCACGGACCCGTGACCAGGATACGGGACTAGGTGACCCCGGGGGGTCACTCCCAAAACAAACTGCTCGCAAAAAAAAAAAAAAAAAAAAAAAAAAAATATGGATATGAAAAGCAGCTAATTGATGGTGCATTTTGCTAGAGAGCACAAGGTGGACCTCCACTACCTTCACTAAACCCTTTAATTTATTACTTTCCAGGCAGATAATTGCAGCGCCGTGTGAGCAAGAGAGCGACGGCGGGTAAAACCGGGTCAATACCTGACCTAGATAAAAAAGGTTATTCTGAGCCCTACCAGCTCACCTCTCCGGTCATTTATCACTCGCTCCCTGCTGGGGGAAATCAAGGAGAAAATCAGGGGAAATCCTTCCGATACAGAAAGCCGGAAAATCTGCCTCCTTTCACAATTACCATCTGTGACCCATTATATACACTGTATGTGCATAGAGAAATATATATATATATATATATATACATACATACACATACACATACACACACATACATACATGCATACATTGCCAGAAAATTACTTAGAACCCCCCCCCGAAACCTTATATATACACATATATACATACACACTTTTTATATATATATATATATATATATATATATATATATATATACACACATATACACATACATACATACACAATATTACGAAAAGTATTGGGACGCCTGCCTTTACACGCACATGAACTTTAATGGCATCCCAGTCTTAGTCCGTAGGGTTCAATATTGAGTTGGCCCCACCATTTGCAGCTATAACAGCTTCACCTCTTCTGGGAAGGCCGTCCACAAGGTTTAGGAGGGTGTCTATGGGAATGTTTGACCGTTCTTCCAGAAGTGCATTTGTGAGGTCAGGCACTGATGTTGGAGGAGAGGGCCTGGCTCGCAGTCTCTGCTCTAATTTATCCCCAAGGGTGTTCTGAGGGTTATTTGCAGCAAAGAATACATGTAGCAGATCACATTTTGACGTAACTTTCTGAAGCAAGAGCATATATTTGCGAAAATTTTAGAACAGAAAACAATAAAAATGCATTTTTTTTTTCTTCAAAATTTGTCTTTTGTTTATTTAGACATACTTGAGGTGATTGTAGCCGTATTAGTGCAATTGTGACAGAGAAATATATAACAATAAAAAATAAGTATCACGGACAGTACTCAATTTTCTTTGTTTATTTAGCAAACAATAAAAAAAAAATAAAAACAGTGGTGATAAAATACCACCTAAAGAAAGCTATGGTCGTGTGAAAAAAAAAAATAAAATAAAAAAAGAAGAAAAGGAGAAAAGAAAAAAGAAAAAGAAAGAAGAAGGAGGAGGAAAAAGAAAGAAGGAGGAGAACGAAGAAAAAGAGAAAGAGGAGGGAGAGCGAAGAGGAGGAGAGCGAAGAGAAGAAGGAGGAGAGCGAAGAGAAGGAGGAGAGCGAAGAGAAGGAGGAGAGCGAAGAGAAGGAGGAGAACGAAGAGAAGGAGGAGAACGAAGAGAAGGAGGAGAGCGAAGAGAAGGAGGAGAGCGAAGAGAAGGAGGAGAGCGAAGAGAAGGAGGAGAACGAAGAGAAGGAGGAGAACGAAGAGAAGGAGGAGAACGAAGAGAAGGAGGAGAACGAAGAGAAGGAGGAGAACGAAGAGAAGGAGGAGAACGAAGAGAAGAAGGAGAACGAAGAGAAGGAGGAGAGCGAAGAGAAGGAGGAGAACGAAGAGAAGGAGGAGAACGAAGAGAAGGAGGAGAACGAAGAGAAGGAGGAGAACGAGAAGAAGGAGGAGAGCGAAGAGAAGGAGGAGAGCGAAGAGAAGGAGGAGAACGAAGAGAAGGAGGAGAACGAAGAGAAGGAGGAGAACGAGAAGAAGGAGGAGAGCGAAGAGAAGGAGGAGAGCGAAGAGAAGGAGGAGAACGAAGAGAAGGAGGAGAACGAAGAGAAGGAGGAGGAGAGCGAAGAGAAGGAGGAGAACGAAGAGAAGGAGGAGAACGAAGAGAAGGAGGAGAACGAGGAGAACGAGGAGAAGGAGAATGAGGAGAATGTCATATGGGTAAAGTGTTGTATGACTGCGCTATTGTCAAAGTGTGACCGCTGAAAATTGGCCTGGGCAGGAAGGGGGTGAAAGTGCCGGGTATTGAAGGGGTGAAAGTGGAACTTGAGGCCAAAATGAAAGATGGGCGGACAGGCAGGAATTTTAATTGCAGAAGAAACATGCTTTGTCTATTCTGCATTAAGGTTACTTACCTGCCTGTTCTCCCATGTACAGCGAGCTGCGCAGGGGTGACATGACTGTGCCCGGCGATCGAGACCTGGAAGCTGGCTACCCAAGGAGGTCAGTGGCAGGACGGGGGGGGGGGGGGGGGGGGAGAGTGGTGGGTGGGGGGGGGGGGGGGGGGGGGGGGCGCATCCCTGGAGCCAGGGCGGGGATAGCTCCGCTTTAAGGCTCTGGATCCTTACAGAGGAATTACAAAATCGAGGATAAAATATACACTCTCCCACTTCTAATAGTTTCACTCTACTTAAATTTTTGATGGTGGTTGAACTTTTGGGGGGGGGGGGGGCTTCTAGTAAAAATATCGCTGTTCGGTCTCAGATGGGTTGAGCAGGTTCGGCTCCCAAAAGGTACGCTAAAAAGTTCATGGATTATCCTCAGAACTAAGAAGGAGCCGAGATTTCCAGGAGAGCGGCCTCGGTGAGAGGCTGGGAGATCAGAGGTGAGACCACCGGAGGATAATCAGTGATGGCGGCAACATTGAAACTTTAATAAACGTTTTAATAAACCCGCTACCGGCCGTTCATTTGGTATTCACTATAATGTGTGTTCTTAATTATACATTTGCTAAGTCAATGCTTAGGATTCTCTAATTAGTTTCAAGTCAGCCAAATTTCTCATTAAGACATTCGCAATTGACAGATTCCCCCCTCGCTACGCTGTACCCAGCCCTGCCAGTTAAAGGAGAAGAAAAACATGCAGATGGTTTGGAGGCCTTCCTGTAAAAATTGTGTATCTGCAATGTTTAAAAAAAATAAAAAAATAAAAAAAGGATTTACAAAAATCTAATATTGTATCGAATATCTACAATAGAATATATTAGCTACAATATATTTTTTATTATTATAATACTAATTGTAATAATAATTATAATAAACAATATTAGATACAGTATTATTTAAACTTACTTTTATTATATACAATTATAAATAATAATAAAACGTGTAATTATTAGATTTACACATTATTTATAATTCTATATAATAAAAAAAGTGTCACTAATAATAATAAATAATAACAATATTAGATACAGTATTATTTAAACTTACTTTTATTATATACAATTACAAATAATAATAAAACGTGTAATTATTAGAGTAACACATTATTTATAATTCTATATAATAAAAGTGTCAATAATAATAATAAATACAATATTATTACTACAATATTTATAATGATAATTATAATAAAAATAAATATTGTATTTAATAGTTGTATTATTGTAGATATTAGATACAATATTATTTATTTGTATTATATTAAATACAATTGTATATAATAAATAATATTGGATACAATATTATAATTATTAGCTACAATATTTTTAAAAATTATTAGATATTATAGTTCTTAAAAATACTAATAAAAATTGTAATAAAAATATTGTATCTAGTATTATTCACACTATTATTTATCATTAATTATTATATAATATATACAAATTGTATTTAATATTAAAACTAATAATAAAAAATTATAATATTATTTACACTATTACAAATTATTAGATCGTATTTATTATAACAATACTACTAAAAATAATTATTGTATCAAATATTAATTTACACTATTGTATGCATTATTAATAAAATAATACGTTTTTTTTTTTTTGCTTTTATTTTTATTATTATTAAATTGCGTTAAAAAAAATTGATCACTTTTATTGCTGTCAGCATGACGACGGCGGCGGCCTCCTCGGCAAGCGGTTAAATACATTTCAAATCTAGTTACTCACGTGCCCCCCCATTACAAAGAGTTAAATAGAGAGTGCCGCTTCAGATAACCATCGCGGCACTTTTAATCGGCCACGTCAACAAAAAAGAAGTCTAATGCCGCGTACACACAATCGGAATTCTCGCCGGAAAAAACTCTGACGGTTTTTCCGACGGAATTCCGCTCAAGCTGTCTTGCCTACACACGATCACACCAAATTCCGACGGTCAATAACACAGCGGCATAAAACACGTTCGACAGCAGTATAAAAGGGAAGTTTAATGCTTCCGAGCATGCGTCGAATTGTTTCCGAGCATGCGTCGGAATTTTGCGTGTCGGAATTGCATACACACGATCGGAAAATCCGATAGAAAGGTTTTCCGTCGGAAAAATTGAGAACAGGTTCTCAATTCAAAGTCCGTCGGAAATTCCGACAGAAAAAGACCGTTGGGCGTACACACGGTCGGAAAATCCGACGAGAAGCTCCCATCGGACTGTTTCCATCGGAAATTCCGACCGTGTGTACGCCGCATAAGGCTCCCCAACGCACGTCCTCCTGTCCTTCCAGACTCATTAATTACTCCATTTTCACCAAACGAATCCACTCAATGGCTGGAAATTGTATAAGGATAAAAAGGGATCTGTCTATGTTTAGCTTTATATACTGTATGCCCTGTCGAAACGCGTTCTCAAGGTGAGCCTCCTAAAAAAATAAAATAAAATAAAAATAAAAAAAACGATGTCTGGAGGCGATACAATGGAGGAAAAGGAGGAGAACGGCACTTACGGAGCCGGGTTCTGGGCACTTTGCATTGCGAAGTCTTTGATATATTTTCTCTCTTAGTATTATGTTTCCAATGTGATGACTTTTAAAGGATAATAATGCGCCTTTTAAATAAAAAACCTCCGCCGATAATAGCCTCATCCTTCAAGAAGAAAATCCCGGCCGCGGTCTTTCACTGCGTAAAGCATCTACATGTTATTGATGTATACAGTCATTCAGCTCCCCATGTGATATAACGGCGCGCAATACTAAATATTCCACAAATTCCGGGACGAGGGGCCTGCTAGGTTTATTGAATGATTAAGTGCTTAGATATGATGGAGATCACAAAGAACTATTCACATCCATCTGTGCCCCAGAGGAGCTTACACTCTAATGGCCTTGTTTCAGAAGGTGTCAGGGCCGGGCCCAGCCCTTCCTTCTCTGAGCTGGCCACTCAGCTGTCGGCTAATTGCCAGCTCCTATCTCTCCACAGCAGGGGCCATTTGGCCACTCGGGCACTGCCCGAGGGCCCCGGGCCACTATGGGGCCCCATCAGGGTTGCCAGCCTCAGTGTTTTTTTTTTACATCCGTCTCTGAAATGTCCCTTACCGACATCCTTTTGGTCTAAAAATCCAGAGATTATAGCTGCCCCACCTCTCCAGTACCTTCTCAGCCAGTAGAAACATGTCTGTGTATACTGTGTGATTGTATAATGGGGGCCCCATAATCTCCGATTGCCCGGGGGCCCCATGAGTTGTCAGTCCACCCCTGCTCCACAGTGACTCACCTGTTGATGATATACTGCTCGTCAGTCCTGCCTACTTAAGCCGTCCAGCCCAGAGGATCTCTGCCTTTGCCTTGGTCAACATCTCTAGAGACTTTCTCCTGTGTTCCTGTTAAAGACTTGCTTGGCTGACATTCCATAGGAGCTTACACTCTAATGGCCTTGTTTCAGAAGGTGTCAGGGCCGGGCTCAGCCCTTCCTTCTCTGAGCTGGCCGCTCAGCTGTCGGCCAATTGCCAGCTCCTATCTCTCCACAGTGACTCACCTGTTGATGATATCCTGCTCGTCAGTCCTGCCTACTTAAGCCGTCCAGCCCAGAGGATCTCTGCCTTCGCCAACATCTCTAGAGACTTTCTCCTGTGTTCCTGTTAAAGACTTGCTTGCTTGACATTCCAGAAGAGCTTACACTCTAATGGCCTTGTTTCAGAAGGTGTCAGGGCTGGGCTCAGCCCTTCCTTCTCGAAGCTGGCCACTCAGCTGTCGGCTAATTGCCAGCTCCTATCATTCCACAATGACTCGCCTGTTGATGATATCCTGCTCGCCAGTCCTGCCTACTTAAAGTGGAAGTAAACCCATCCATTTAACCATTTCAAATTAGTTACATTTCCGGCACGTGCCGGGAATGTAACCCGCCCATTTGTTGTGCTCTCAACCAGACTGTCAAACCATCCAATGGCTGGTGTCCTAACTGATCACATGTGCAGCATCATGGCAGTTGATGATTAAACAGAGGCCAAGATGGCAGCTTCCTTGGCTGAATACGATAGGAGGGTTTACTTCCACTTTAAGCCGTCCAGCTCAGAGGATCTCGGCCTTCGCCAACATCTCTAGAGACGCTCTCCTATGTTCCTGTTAAAGACTTGCTTGGTTGACATTCCAAAGGAGCTTACACTCTAATGGCCTTGTTTCAGAAGGTGTCAGGGCCGGGCTCAGCCCTTCCTTCTGTGAGCTGGCCGCTCAGCTGTTGGCCAATTGCCAGCTCCTATCTCTCCACAGTGACTCACCTGTTGATGATATCCTGCTCGTCAGTCCTGTCTACTTAAGCCGTCCAGCCCAGATGATCTCTGCCTTTGCCTTGGTCAACATCTCTAGAGACTTTCTCCTGTGTTCCCGTTAAAGACTTGCTTGGCTGACATTCCTTCTGGCTCCAGATCCTGCTTGCTGTTCTACTACGCCCATCTCTGGCTCCCTGACGTTTTGGCTTGTCTGACTATCCGTTCCGGTTCCTGAACTCCGGCTATGTTTTGACTACGTTTACCTTTTATTATTATTATTATTATTAATAAACAAGTGTGATTTAACTGTGCTTCTGTCTCAGTCTGATTCATGGTTTCTGACAGAAGGACAAGCGCTTATTACATGGTTATGTAGTTCCGGCGTATCCCACAGAACTACGCAATGAAGATCAAACCATTAACATGCAACCTTTCTACACAGGAGCTTTTAACCTAATGTTTTCATCCACTGCAATCATATACATCCCATTATTATATTTACTGTATAGAGATCTAACATACTCCATCTCACTTCACCAACAATAAAACACATTTCACACCAGGCAAAGCTAACCTTCTATTGTCTCCCAGGCACCATTTAAGCACTTTGCTTTGACGCGCAACGCTGAAGGCAGTTGAACTATCAGATGACGTCAATGAAAAGGTCCACACCGTATTCCCATGCAAAATTATTTTTGATTGCTCCAACATAATACACAATGCTGCTGAAAACTGAGATGTTTGCGTTATTTTATAAACCATAGGCAATTGAATCCACACAGCACATAGACACACATGCTTGGTCAAAAGTAGGAGACAAAAACCAGTTCATTTACAATATGGGCAAATGTGAGTGGAGTCCGGACCATCACACCTACCTACATGGTCAAGGGTATGTAGACCCAGCTCCAAATTCTTGAGTTTCGGTGCTTCTAGTGCAGGGTACTGGTAATCCTAAGGTCTACAACAGTGTTTCTCAACTCCCGTCCTCAAGCACCCCCAACAGGCCACGTTTTCAGGATTTCCCTCAGATGAAACGGCTGTGGTAATTACTAAGGCAGTGAAATCGATCATATCACCTGTGCAAAACAATGGAAAGCCTGAAAACATGACCTAATGGGAGTACTTGAGGACTGGAGTTGAGAAACATTGGTCTACAACAGTGGTGCCAGACCTCAGTCCTCAAGTACCCCCAAGAGGCCATGCGTTGGGGGTACTTGTTACATTACATAAAATAACTGTTGTAAACGCCAAGCCACTGAGATGAATTGACCTGTTGGGGGAACTTGAGGACTGAGGTTGGAAACTGGAGTACCTCCATACCGAACGGGTCAAATCATGTCTTTATGGAGCTGGCTTTGTACACATGGGCACAGTCATGGTGGAACAGAATAGGGTTTTCACCAAACTGTTACCACAAGGTTGGAGTAGCACATGCCTGCAACAGTGGTTCTTATCCTTAGTCCTCATGCACCAACAGGCAATGTTTATGGAATTTCCATTCGAAAAACACCAAGCCATTGATTGAAAACTTGATCTGTTTGGGGAACTTGAGGACTGAGGTTGGAAACATGAGTTCCCAGCTCCAAATTCTTGAGTTTGGGAGTCTTCAGTGACAGCTACTGGTAATGCTACACCATCCAAAGATATTGTAGAAAATTGTGCTCTTCCAATCAGGTGACAACCCTTTTCTGTTCCACCATGTACAAAGGCAGCTCCATAAAAGACATGGATTGACCAGTCTGATGAGGACTGAGGTTGGGAACTGGAGTTCCTCCACACCAAACTGGTCAGACCATGTCTTTATGGAGATGGCTTTGTACACAGGGGCACAGTCATGGTGGAACAGAAAAGGGTCTTCAAACAGTTACCACAAGGTTGGAGGAGCACAATTGTCTACAACAATGGTTTTTGACCTGAGTCCTCATCAGATTGGACAAAACACGTCTTTATGGAGCTGGCTTTGTACACAAAAGTCATGGCAGAACAGAAAAGGGTCTTCACCTGGTTGGAAGAGCACAATAGTCTACAATAGCTTTGGCTGGCATAGCATTAACAGTGCCCTTCACTGGAGACACCCAAACTCAAGAATTTGGAGCTGGGAACTCAAAAAGTTCCCGCGACAGGTCCTAAATGTCTTGCCATTTAGGATCGTTATTTTATCAAATTGGAGGTACTTGAGGTCAGATTGAAAACCACCGTTGAGGACAATTGTGCTCATGTTTCTCTGCCTCAGTTCTCAAGTTACCCCAACAAGTAATGTTTTCAACCAATGTCAATAGCTTGGTATTTACGACAGTTATTTAACGGAAATTCCCAAAACATGGCCTGTTGGGGGTACTTGAGGATAGAGCTTGGGAACCAATATTGTAGGCTCCATAAAGACATGATTTGACCAGTTTGTTTGGTGTGGAAGACTTTTTTTCCTCCAAAAGAAGCAGATCTATGATTGAAGTCTAGTATAGGTGGACCGTGTTTTGGTCTTAAGTGGCTACCTCTAATAGGCAATAGGGGCATCTTTCCCCCCCCCCCCCCTTTTCAGTCATCACACATTTTTCCCCCCCATGACAGGTAGAAGTACGGAGATCCCATTTAAGCATATCTGCACACTGTCACAATATCTTTAGACAGAATTGGACCAGTGCACAACGTTCTGCATAAGGTTCGATTCACATCTATGCATGTTGCTTTTGAGCGTTTCTGCGGTGCTTGCCGCATTTTTGGACACGCGTTTTTACCGCAATTTGCTTCTTTTTTTTTTTTACACTGTATATAGCTAGTTGCTAAGGAGGGGGCCCGGGAAGCCGTCCGCCATGTCCTTAACCGATGAGTCATCAGTTGTCAGCAGGCATCCCGCTGAATAAAAAAAAAATAAAAAGAAAAAAAACTCAAGAGAAAAATAAACAGCGTGGGGTCCCCCCAGGTCCATTACAGGCCCTTGGGTCTAGTATGGATTTGTCGGGGACCCCCCACACACCAAAATTTAAAAATAAATAAAAAAAAGGCGTGAGGGTCCCCCCAAAATCCATACCAGACCCTTATCCGAGCATGCAGCCCGGCAAGTCAGGAAAGAGAGGGGACAAGCCAGCGCGCCCCCACTCCTCCTGAACCATACCAGGCCGCATGCCCTCAACATGGGGGGTGGGGGAGGGGTGTTTTGGGGCAGGGGGGGGACTCTACGCCCCCCCACCCCAAAGCACCTTGAGGCAATTCAGTTCGCTTTTTCAGCGCTATACAAGTCATTCATTCAAGGGCCTCTTCTCAACAACCCTTGCATGGTGGTTGTTGGGGTTTGCGGGGGGCAGATTAAAACAAGGGGGCCCCCAGATCCTGCCCCCCCCCATGTAAATGAGTATGGTGTACATTGTACCCCTACCCATTCACTAACAAAAAAAAAAAAAAAAAAAAGTTGTGTAGTGTTAAAAAAATACAGTTTTTTGACAAGTCTTTTATTTAAAAAAAAAAAAAAATCTTCTTCTCCGCTTCTTCCTCCATCTTCTCCCACATCTTCATCCTCTGGTCTTCTCCTCCCCCCTGCTTCTTCTTCTGCCTTCTTCTTTGTCCGGTGTTCTTCTTCCTCTGCCGCTGCTCCCGCCGACGACCCTCCTCCGATGCTGCGCCTCGCTGATCTGTCGGTGCTGATGTCCTGCATTTCTTAAATAACGATGGGGCGTGGCAATAAGGTTACGTCATCCGGAGGCCACACCCCGTGTGACGTCTGACCCAACATGTACCGAGTGGTGACGTCACAAGGGGGCGTGGCCTCCGGATGACATAATCCGATTGTCACGCCCCCATCGTTATTTAAAAATTACAGGACATCGGCGCCGACAGATCAGCGGGACGCAGCATCGGAGGAGGGTCGTCGGCGGGAGCGGAAGAAGAACACTGGACAAAGAAGACAGAAGAAGAAGAGTGAAAGAGGAAGCAGGGAGAGGAGAAGACCGGGGAGGATGAAGATGCGGGATTAGATGGTGGAAGACCGGAGGAAGAAACGGAGAAGAAGACTTGTCAGAAACTGTCTACTGTATTTTTTAACACTACACAACTTTTTTTTTAGTGAATGGGTAGGGGTACAATGTACTCCATACTCATTCACATGGGGGGGGGTGGGATCTGGGGGGCCCACTTGTTTAAGGGGGCTTCCAGATTCCGATAAGCCCCTCGCCCGCAAACCCCCGACAACCACCGGGCAAGGGTTGTCGGGAAGAGGCCCTTGTCCCCATCAACATGGGGCAAGGTGCTTTGGGGTGGGGTGCGCAGAGCCCCCCTTGCCCCAAAACACCCATCCCCCCCCCCCATGTTGAGGGCATGCGGCCTGGTATGGCTCCCTCGTCCCCTCCCTTTCCTGACCTGCTGGCTGCATGCTCGGATAAGGGTCCTGGTATGGATTTTGGGGGGACCCCACGCCATTTTTTTTCCCATTTTGGTGTGGTGTCCATACTAGACCCAAAGGCCTGGTATGAACCTGGGGGGGGGCACGTTTTTTTTTTTCCACATTTTTTTTTTTAGCCGACATTTTATTTTTTATTTTTATTTTTTACATTGAGGGGAAAGCCCGCTGACAGCTGATGACACGTCGGTTGTTGAGAACACAGCAGTCGGCTTCCTGGCCCCCTACTTAGCAACCAACTATATACAGTGTAGAAAAAAATAAAATAAAAAAAAAACGCAAATCGCGCCAAAATCGTGGTAATTTGATGCTGGTCCATTGCATTCTATTTCATGCAAAACGCTGCATTTTGCGGGGGGAAAAAAAGTCCCCGACCCTTTCCAAAAATGCAGAGGCACACAAATGCATTGATGTGAACATGATCCATAGGAACCCATGTATTTCTGCAAAATGCATCAAAAAAAGTGATTAGTGTCAATCGAGCCTTATGCCGCGTACAGACGATCGGAATTCTCGTCGGTAAAGCCTTGGATGTTTTTCACACGGTCACACCAAAATTCTGACCGTCATACAACACTACGACGAGCCGTGAAAATGAAGTTCAATGCTTCCGAGCATGCGTCAAATAGTTTCCGAGCATGCGTAGGAATTTTGCGCGTCAGAATTGCCACAGATGATCGGAATTTCCGATAGAAACTTTTTCAGTCTGAAAAAAAAAAAAAAAAAAAAAACCGAGAACATGCTCTCAATCTTTTGCTGGCCGAAATTCCGGCAGCAAAAGTCCGATGGAGCCTACACACGGTCGCATTTTCCGACCAAAAGCTCTCATCTGCCTTTTGCTGGCGGAATTTCCGATCGTGTGTACGTGGCATAAGGCGGGGGGGGGGGGGGGGTAACCTGTTTGCCTATAAGCTCCATTGGAAATTCAAATAGTTTCGGTTATGAGAGCTTTTTTTTTTTTTTTGGAGGTTGCCCCCTTTTTTTCCTTTTTGGAGGTTGCCCCCTTTTTGGAGGTTGCCCCCCCTTTTTTTCTTTTTGTAGGTTGCCCCCTTTTTTTCCTTTTTGGAGGTTGCCCCCTTTTTTTGTTTTTGGAGGTTGCCCCCCTTTTTTGTTTTGGCAGGTTGCCCCCCTTTTAGTTTTTGGAGGTTGCCCCCCCCTTTTTTCTTTTTGGAGGTTGCCCCCTTATTTTCCCTTTTCGAGGTTGCCCCCTTATTTTCCCTTTTCGAGGTTGCCCCCTTATTTTCCCTTTTCGAGGTTGCCCCCCTTTTTTTTTTTTGGAGGTTGCCCCCTTTTTTTCCCTTTTTGGAGGTTGCCCCCTTTTTTTCCTTTTTGGAGGTTGCCCCCCTTTTTTTCCTTTTTGGAGGTTGCCCCCCTTTTTTTCCTTTTTGGAGGTTGCCCCCCCCTTTTTTTTGGAGGTTGCCCCCTTTTTTTCCTTTTTGGAGGTTGCCCCCCTTTTTTTTTTTTCCTTTTTGGAGGTTGCCCCCCTTTTTTTCCTTTTTGGAGGTTGCCCCCTTTGTTTCCTTTTTGGATGTTGCCCCCCTTTTTTTACCGGAGGGTATCCCCCTCAGGCGTGGGGCTTATAATAAAGCGCAGGAGACTGGTGACTATGGCGGAGCTTTCTGCAGGTGGCTGCCGCCAATTTTTGGTCGGTTTACTCTCAGCGGTTACTCTCTGGCGCGGAGAACAAGAGAATTTGTCATGCCTGACCTAGATATTTGCGCTGTTGTCGCCTTTTGCTACTGCGCCTTTAATAAAAGAAGATGAATCCTTGTAGAGAAACAAAAAAACAAAAAACGCTGCAACGTGGAATGAGAACCCACAGCCCGTACCGGGGGAAAATCGCACCGCCGCTATTCCACCCCTCCGCAGTATTGATTATGTTCAGGATTACACAGGGACTGGGCACAAAGCGTTGTATTTATCGGCACGCGCCGGGGCCGAACCGTCTTCCTCTCAGTAGGGGGGGAAAGCGTGATTCCCCCCCCCCCCTCCACAGACCCCCCCCCTTGTCATGTCTATACGTGCCAGAAAAAAAAACACACACTTCACAGACTGGGATAAGCTCTTATCCCGGCAAACAGCGAGCAGGAAAATCCGACTGGTGCATACGCAACGCCGATAAGCCCCTTCATCTCACTATGGTCTCTCTCTTCTCAGGCTCACACCGCCCCATAATCCATTCTCCTTCCCGCCAGAGATTCTCTGTAAAATATCCCCCCAGTGTTACGCCACCGCAAACCCACAGTAACCCCTTCATGGCCTCGACGGTGGGAACTCCAGATGGCACAGTGGATGGGTTAGTGTGTGTGATTATATATACTTCACTATATTACCAAAAGTATTGGGACGCCTGCCTTTACACGCACATGAACTTTAACCACTTCAGCCCTGGACCAATTTGCAGTACGACGTGGCTCCCAAACAAAATTGGTGTCCTTTTTTTCCCCACAAACAGAGCTTTCTTTGGTGGTATTTGATCGCCCCTGCGGTTTTTATTTTTTGCGCTATAAACAAAAATAGAGCGACAATTTTGAAAATAATTCTATATTTTTTACTGTTTGCTATAATAAATATCCCCCAAAAAATATATAAAAAAACATTTTTTTCCCCTCAGTTTAGGCCGATACGTATTCTTCTACATATTTTTTGTAAAAAAAATAAAAATAAAAAAAAAAAATCGCAATTAGCGCTTGCGCAAAAGTTATAGCGTTTACAAAATAGGGGCTACTTTTATAGCATTTTTATTAAATATTTTTTTTTTTTACTAGTAATGGCGGCGATCAGCGATTTTTATTGCGACTGCGACATTATGGCGGACACATCGGACATTTTTGACACATTTGGGACCATTGTCATTTATATAGAAATCAGTGCTATTTAAATGCACTGATTCCTATGTAAATGACACTGGCAGTGATGGAGTTAACCACTAGGGGGCAGGGAGGGGCTAAGTGTGACGTGTTGTGTTTTTTTTTTTTTTTTTTTTACACAGTAGGGGGGCGGGGCTGTACGTCTGACGTCATTGATCGGCTTTCCCGATGAACCGGGAACAGCCGATCAATGACAGGCAGTGTAGGAAGCGCGGGGAGAGGTTTACACAGACCACTCCCCGTTCTTCAGCTCTGTGACCCGATCGTGGGACACCAGCGGCGATCGGGTCTGCTGGTCCCACGGGCGTGGTCACGAAGCTCCTGACCGTGTCGCGAGCGCGCCACCGCCGCGCGCGCGACCCCACGGCTAGGCAATTAAAGGGGACGTATATATAGGTGCTTTTGCCTAGCCGTGCCATTCTGCCAACGTACATTGTCAAGCGCCGGTCCAGAACTGGTTAATGGCATCCCAGTCTTAGTCCGGAGGGTTCAATATTGAGTTGGCCCACCCTTTGCAGCTATAACAGCTTCAACTCTTCTAGAAAAGGCCGTCCACAAGGTTTAGGAGGGTGTCTATGGGAGTGTTTGACCATTCTTCCAGAAGCGCATTTGTGAGGTCAGGCACTGATGTTGGACGAGAAGGCCTGGCTCCCAGTCTCCAATTCATCCCAAAGGTGTTCTATCGGGTTGAGGTCAGGACTCTGCAGGTCAGTCAAGTTCCTTCACCCCAACTCACTCATGTCTTTATGGACCTTTATGGGTCTTGGAAAAAGAAAAAGCCTCCAATCCTGTGTCCAGGTCTTACTGGAGACCAGCAAGCTGTGTGTTGCAGGTGCGCATGGCTCTGATAATCAAAGGGCCTGACAGTAGTTCAGGGCTCCACCTTGGCAACTCCCAATTGGCCAGGACACAACACATGATCCATTATTACAAGGTAAGACAACCAATGAACACAGAGAATAGAACTGCACTAATAGGGAGTTAAAACATTTGAAAAGTGTACCGCACCTTTAAGATATCCAGTAATAAGTGCTATAAACAGAACTTTACCCGGGTTGGTTACAGATCAGCCTAAAAACAGTCCATTGATGGTGCAGGAAACATAATTTATAAAATTTTAGGAAAAAAGAAAAAGAGAAAATATTTACAAGAATGTCTACATTGTATATCAGAGAGAGCAGAATTCTGCAACAAAGTATCCAGCGGAGGAACTCGTCACATACCTGTGCAGGAAGAGTGGTGGGACAAGGGCAACATGCCAAAAATTGTCTACCCCCCCCCCCCCCAAGATTTATGAGCAATTATGTGTCAGAAAAAATCCCCCACCCCCCCCAAAAAAAAAAAAAAATTATATAAAATAATATTTATAATTAAGTGAGCACTAATCTGCGTGCTCACCCCCTAAGCATAAATTCCCCCTTCTCCCAGTACAACTCCACCCCCCCCTGCTGAAATACCCCCCTTCAGCTCAAATCGCCCCCCCCCAAAAAAAATAAAAAAAAAAAAAATTATATAAAATAATAATATGTATTATTATTATTCTTACGTGAGCACTAATCTGCGTGCTCACCCCCTAAGCATAAATCCCCCCTTCTCCCAGTACAACTCCACCCCCCCTGCTGAAATACCCCCCTTCATCTCAAATCGCCCCCCCCCCCCCCAAAAAAAAAAAAAAAAAAAAAAAAAAATCCTCTACTCCTACCCCTCAAATTTCCCCTTTTCCCTCCGAGCACAAATCCTCCCCATCCACTACAAATTTCCCCCTTCCAGCACAAATTCCCCCCCCCAAATCCCCCATCCTAGCACAAGTCCACCCCCCCCCAAACACACTACTTGCACAAGTACCCCCAGCAATCAGCAAAAATTTTTCTTTTTATTTGGGGGGGGGGGGGGGGGTGGTTTGTGCTATAAAAGGTAATATGGTAGAGGATATTATATATATATATATATATATAAATTTTAATATCTTCTCTAGATATATTAATATATATTTAATATTTTTTTTTTAAATATTTTTTTTTATTTTTTTTTTTAAAGTAGGTCTAAGGGGAGGAGATATTAAACAATATATCTAGAGGATATAAAAAAAAAAATTAATTTATATATATATATATATATATATATATATCTCCTCTACCATATTACCTTTTTATAGCACAAACCCCCCCCCCCCCCCCCAAAAAAGGAAAAAAATCACCACCCCTAGCACACTTCCCCAAATTTGCCCTCCTAGGGCAGTTTTTATCCCCCTGCCACCCCCCTAAAGTCTCCCTCTCAACCCCCCACCTCACATAATACCACAGTGCCTGGGGGGCATTGCAAAGTGCACAGCATTGTACAGGACCAGATCCATTGCAGTATGTGTGAGCCAACTAGCTCTGATCTCCTGTACAGTTATTACCATAAATAAGATACATATATATATATATATATATAAAAGATGGACATGCAGGAATCTTCCCGTGTATGTACTCACCTCAGGAAAGGTAAGTGGATCAGAGATCTGTCCAGCAGATTCTTCCTCTGGCATACACAGAACATTGCAGGTGTACTGATCTCCTCCAGGTGAGTCGCCTCCCCAGGTGATCAGCCCCTCACCTGTAACCGACAAAAAGAGGGGAAAAAAAAAAAAGGTTTTGTGGTCTGTATGGGAAGATTTTTTTTTGCTGCGGGGCTCATTCACATCAGTGCGCTGCAGTAACGTGTACGCGTTCCGCCCAGTGCTGGTCGTTGTGATTGGCTTGGTAACGTGCGCTCATTTCTTGGGGCCCTTTTCACACAGGCCTTCAACACCTATAAACATTAATCACCTGCTGACCGGCTTTTTCTGCCACTTTTTGCTTACAAGGTAATATCGTTTCTTTTTTTTTTCTTTTTTGCTTAAAAATTACTTTGAACCCCCCCCCATATATATATATATATATATATATATATATATATATATATATATATATATATTTTTTTTTATTATTTTATTTTTTTTTATTATTATTATTATTTTTTTTTTAGCAGAGACCCTAGATAATAAAATGGTGGTAATTGCAATATTTTTTTTATGTCACACGGTATTTGCACACTGGTCTTTCAAACGCAATTTTTTTTTTTTATGCAAAAAAATACACTTTCATAAATTAAAAAAATAAAAACTGTAAAATTATCCCAATTTTTTATTTTTTTTTTGTATAATGTGAAATATGACGTTACAACGACTAATTAGATCCCTAACAGGGCGCACTTAAAAATTGCGCACTCATGGAATGGCGACAAGCTACGTTACTTAAAAAATCTCCATTGGCAACATTTAAAAAAATGTTTAGCGTTACAGAGGTGGTCTAGGGCTAGAATTATTGCTCTCGCTCTAGCACTCGTGGTGATAATTCACATGTGCGGTTTACGTTGCCAGCCGCGACTTATGTATGCGTTCGCTTCTGCGTGCGAGCATGGAGGGATGGGGCGCTTTTAATTTATTTTCTTCTTTATTTTATTATTTATTTATTTTTTACACTGTCTTCTTTTTTTTTTTTTAACACTTTTATTGCTGTTACAAGGAATCTAAACATCCCTCGTGACAGCAATGGTCATGTGTCGGGTATTTTTTATTTTTTTGGAGGGATCTAGAAGACGCCAAATCCCTCCTTTGCACTTAAAAGCATTCAAAACATCATGTTTGGCGGTATCAATACTGACATTTTTAAAAATCTGGCGCCTTTTATGCTCCATGCACACTGAAGCTCTTTTTTTTAGGAGTTTGGGCGTTTTTTTTTTTTAACATCCCATAAACTCCCCTCTATGATATCCTATGTGGTCCATGGCACACATTAGACGTTTTTGGATGTTTATCAGCAGTTTTCTGAACGCCATAAAATCGCGATCAGGAGTCGTTTTTCTGACCACAAAAAAATGCCAAACGCTCAAACGTGGCTCGCCAGCATTTTTTGAACCATTGGAAAAAAATAAATAAATAAATAAATTTAAAAAAAAAAAAACGCTGATGCAGACAAACGCTAAAAAACGCTATTGCAAAAAACGTTGAAAGACTCACTGCAAAGCTACTGGCGTTTTTACAACATTACTTTAACGTCCAGTTTTTGATCCATTGAAAAAAATTATTAAAAAGAAAATATATAAGAAAAAATAAAATTTATAAAAAATAAAAAAAAAACGCTGATGCGGACAAACGCTAAAAAACGCTATTGCAAAAAACGTTGTAAGACTCACTGCAAAGCTACTGCCGTTTTTACAACATTATTTTAACGTCCAGTGTGCACGGAGCCTCGGGGGCTCCAGTACAACGCAAGTGGCGCTGTGACGTCGCTTTTGGGTTATTAGATCCGAGACCCGATCAAAGCCGATTCTGGCTTTGGTCGGGTCTCCAGCCGGCCGGACGCCATGCCGGCTAGTCGCTCGGGCCTCCCGGTGGAGCGGGAGAACCCGGGGGGAGGGGTGGGGGGAGCAGGCAGGCAATCGAGTGGCTGCTTAGCCGCATCGGTTGTTAACACAAGAAAGTCGGCCGTCGGCTCTAAAAAAAAAAAAAAGGTACCAGAATAATGCCTGCAGCTGCAGATCATCCCGCTACAACCCCTTCAAGCTGAATAATGTACAGGTATATGATTTTGCGGCAAGTGGTTAATAAAAGTCGCCGACCCTTTCCAAAAAATGCCGTGGCTGAAAAAAAACGCATAGATGTGAAGGTGTCCTATAGGAAACCATGTTTAATGGTAGACATGTGTTCATTTTCGTTTTCAGTGCAGTGAGGCTGCATTTGATGGGCACAGTGAGGCTGCATTTTGATGGGGGGGGGGGGGGGGGGGGTCAGTATTTGTATCAGTTTGTTTGTGCCCCCTAAAAAATTTGGAGCACCAGCCACCACTGATAACTAAATAACTGATAACTAACTATTAAATTATAGGTATTGGAATTTCCTTTTAAATTTGGCTGTTAGTGAACTTAACGAATACAAATTTATCTGATCTGAAGTTACGAATTATCCAAAATAACGAATGGCGCATCATACAAATTAATAATAAAAAAAAAATAACAATAATAAATAAAAATTTATTATTATTAATAATTAATTCAGTTCCATTTGTTTAGATGCGGCCTTTGTTGATTCGGATAATTCGTAACTTCAGATAAATTAATTGCGTTGACTAACAGCCAAATTTGAAAGGAAATTTCAATACCTATAATTTAATAGTTGTTATTTTATTATTTCAAATTTTCGTTCTTCTTTTCAAATTTTGGAATTTACAAATTCTCCTCCAATTTTTTTTTCTAAATTTGAAAATCTTGAAATTCAGAATCGGGAACAAATTTTAAAATAATAACTATTAAATTATAGGTTTTGGAATTTCCTTTTAAAATTTGGCTGTCTACGTAATTAATTTATCCGAAGTTACGAATTAAACGAAACAATGAATGCCGCATCTAAACAAATGGAATGTAATAATAATAATATGTTGTTATTATTATTGTTGTTATTTATTAATATTAATTTGTTACGTTGCATTCGTTTAGATGCGGCATTTGTTATTTAGGATAATTCGTAACTTTGGATAAATTCGTATTGGTTAATTTCACAAACAGCCAAATTTTAAAGGTACTGCATGTACCAGCATTTTTTTTACAATTGCTGCACATATTTCTTTGGCATTTTTTTGCGCATGTTTATTTTTGGACTTATTTCGCAATTATTGCACATTATTTTTTGGCATCATTTGCACACGCTTATTTGCACAAGCCCTTTTGGTGTATTTATTATATATTTTAGTTATTTATGGCTCTATTTATTTTTTCACAGCTATTAATTATTCTGCATTAATTATCGCTTATGATTTATGAATTATTGTTTATGGAAAAAAAATTTTTGGATATATAAATTTGGATTTCACTACTGGACGCACTTTATTGTTTATCTTGCACAGGAATTTGTCACTGTATGCACTTTATTATTGATTTTATTGGTATAGCATTGTTTTAATAATTTATTGCTATACATTATTGGTTTTAAATTATTAACCCTTTGACGCTTTTGGGAACCATCCTTCGGAGCTCCCCCTTAGGATTGGTATCCTATTTGCCAGCAAGCGCCACACAACTTTTACTTTTACAATATTTTTGGTGCATTTATTTTTATATATACTTTTATTATATCTATCTATCTATCTATCTATCTATCTATCTTTTAGTGCCACACTTCTTATTGGCATCCCATTTATCAGCAAGCGCCATTTATTTGACTTTTACCAGCAAGCACCACTTATTTTTAATCAATATTTATTATTTAATATTTTGTGCTAGCGCCCCATTTGTGTGTGTGTATATATATATATAAATATATATATATATATATATATATATATAAATATATATATATATATATATATATATATATTATATATATATATAATATATATATATATATATATATATTTTATACAAATTTTAAAGGAAAATTACAGTACCTTTTAATTTAATATTAGTTATTATTTCAGATTTTAGAATTTTTGGATTTTCATTCTTATTTTGGAAACCTGAAATATTATTATTATTATTATTATTATTATTATATTCAAATATTTGGAAAAAATGTATTAAACGGATGTGTCAATGGAAGTGAATTAAGGAGGTTGCGAAGCGCCGACGCCTGACAAGCTGCAGGCGGCGCTGATCTCTGCGGACCCCTTTCCGCCATCATGAAGTTTATTATAGAAGCTTGGACTATATATATATATATATAAATATATATATATAATATTATATATATAAAATAATATATATATATATATAAATATATATATATATATATATATATATATATATATATATAAATATATATATAAATAATATATATATTTTATTATGCGTTTTCTCAGGTCGCAGTGCGCACATGAAAACCCCGCAGAGCCAACGTTCCTTCTACTTCTCCTAAACTTTCTGATCCGTACAATAATTACTCGGAAGGATAATGAGCGGCGCCGGGCCCCGCGGTATTTTCGGTGTCACGTAAAGTAATTATTAGGGATGGAATGCTGAGATACGGATTTTTTATTTTTTTTTAAGCATTCACGAATCAAGGTGTATTCCTCGATTAGTGTTAATCTGGAGACATTAATACCGCATGTGCTGACCGAGCAGCCTGGCTCTCCATAGCCAGCACTATATCCCTCCTTTGATGTGGACCGGTAATTCCGGCTTTGTGACGACACTCGTCAGGTCCTTCTATGGATGGTCCCGGCTCAGGAAAAGAATCTGGAAAGAATCTGCTGGTCGATTTATTTTGCCTTTAAAGCTGAAGATTAATCTGCTTATACTTTGTCTTCCTTGTTTCTCCCCTCCCCCCCCCCCCCCCCTCATTAATATGCTAATTAAATTTTCACATAAAAAAGCTTTGTTTTCATTTCATACCTTTTTTATGTTATCTCTTGTGATGTCACCACCGCGTCTCTGTGCTTCTCTATGCAAGGCAGGCAGATCATGGCTGACGGGGAGGGGCTGCACGTCAGGTCACCCAGTAGGAGCCAATGAATGAAAGCGGTGGGGCCAGGGACAGTAAAGCTGGAGAGGCAAGAGCTTTCCCCCAGCTCTCCTAGACTGAGTGTCCCTGGCCCCACCCCTTTCATCAGAGCAAGACGGGGGGCGCAGAAGGGGTACGTGCCCCAAACTCAGTGTCACAGAGTGACTCACCCTGGCCCCACCCATTCATCAGAGCTAGGATGAGGGGGGGCAGAAGGGGAGGTGCCCCAGACTCAGTGTCACAGAGTGACTCACCCTGGCCCCACCCATTCATCAGAGCTAGGATGAGGGGGGGCAGAAGGGGAGGTGCCCCAGACTCAGTGTCACAGAGTGACTCACCCTGGCCACGCCCATTCATCAGAGCTAGGATGGGGGCAGAAGGGGAACGTGTCGCAAAGTGACTCACCCTGGCCACGCCTATTCATCAGAGCTAGGATGAGGGGGGCAGAAGGGGAACGTGCCCCAGACTCAGTGTCACAGAGTGACTCACCCTGGCCACGCCCATTCATCAGAGCTAGGATGGGGGGGGGGGCAGAAGGGGAAGGTGCCCCAGACTCAGTGTCACAGAGTGACCCACCCTGGCCACGCCCATTCATCAGAGCTAGGATGGGGGCAGAAGGGGAGGGTGCCCCAGACTCAGTGTCACAGAGTGACTCACCCTGGCCACGCCCATTTCATTCATTGGATTTCAGTTCTTTCAATCATGGAGGCTCAACATCCCATGTGGGCGTTACCTATGCAAATACAGCCTGCGTAGGAAAGCCCACTCCTCCAGAAAGACGCCCGCCTGTCAAGGGATTTTGATATTTGCATAACTCCTCCCACTGCTTGCATTAGGACTGAAGGTTCTAGAGAGGAGTACTGAGGCTGGGGGGGGGCTGTGATGTTTTCAGCAAGTTATTTACAGCACTCTGCTGGCCCCTCCCACCAGCCATGATCTGCCTGCATAGTATAGAGAAGCAGAGACCTGGTGATGACATGGACATCCAGCATCATTTAGTTATTTTCCTCCAAGCTTGACCCTCCTGGGCAGTTTCTTTTCTTATACCTGACAACCAGTGGTGTCGCTGGGGGGGTGGGGGGGGGGCTTTTGGGGCTATAGCCCCGAGTTTCTGCAGGGGTCCCCAAGGGCAGGGGAGGCTCTCTGGGGACCCTGATGTAAGTGGGGCTCTCTGGGGACCCTGATGTAAGTGGAGGGGCTCTCTGGGGACCCTAATGTAAGGGGGACTCTCTGGGGACCCTGATTTAAGGGGGAAACTCTCTGGGGACCCTAATGTAAGGGGGACTCTGGGGACCCTGATTTAAGGGGGGAGGCTCTCTGGGGACCCTGATTTAAGGGGAGGCTCTCTGGGGACCCCTGATTTAAGGGGGAGGCTCTCTGGGACCCTGATGTAAGGGGGAGGCTCTCTGGGAAACCCTGATGTAAGGGGAGGCTCTCTGGGAACCCTGATGTAAGGGGGAGGCTCTCTGGGAACCCTGATGTAAGGGGAGGCTCTCTGGGAACCGTGATGTAAGGGGGAGACTCTCTGGGAACCGTGATGTAAGGGGGAGGCTCTCTGGGAACCCTGATGAAAGGGGGAGGCTCTCTGAGAACCCTGATGTAAGGGGGAGGCACTCTGGGAACCCTGGTGTAAGGGGGGGGGGGCTCTCTGGAACCCTGATGTAAGGGGGAGGCTCTCTGGGGACCCTGATGTAAGGGGGAGGCTCTCTGGGAACCCTGATGTAAGGGGGGAGGCTCTCTGGGAACCCTGATGTAAGGGGGGGCTCTCTGGGGACCCTGATGTAAGGGGGGGGGCTCTCTGGTGACCCTGATGTAAAAGGGGGGGGGCTCTCTGGGGACCCTGATGTAAGGGGGGGGGCTCTCTGGGGACCCTGATGTAAGGGGGAGGCTCTCTGGGGACCCTGATGTAAGGGGGGGGGGGGGGGGGGGGGGGGGGGGGGGCATCTCTGGGGACCCTGATGTAAAGGGGGGGGCTCTCTGGGGCCCCTGATGTAAGGGGGGGGGCTCTCTGGGGACCCTGATGTAAGGGGGAGGCTCTCTGGGGACCCTGATGTAAGGGGGGGCTCTCTGGGGACCCTAATGTAAGGGGGAGGCTCTCTGGGAACCCTGGTGTAAGGGGGAGGCTCTCTGGGAACCCTGATGTAAGGGGGAGGCTCTCTGGGAACCCTGATGTAAGGGGGAGGCTCTCTGGGAACCCTGATTGTAAGGGGGGCTCTCTGGGGATACACACACACACACACACACACACATTTTGTAGACCTAGTAACACCCCTGCTGACAACACACTCAGATTGCCTCCTTGCACCTAATTGATGAGAAGGCGGGTCCAATGAATTTAAAGGTCACACCCCCTTCCCCTAAATGATCCCAAAGGGAGCTCCTGTGTACACTTCATCCAATCGTCTTATGTTTTGTCCAGAGTTCTACCTTAACCACCAATCACAGGGAACGCTAAGGGTTTACAAGCCGCATTGGCCCCTGTGTGCGTCCGCCATCCGCAGAGCCGCCTCTCCGCCTTTGTTAGTCATTCGCTCTCAATTCATTTTCTTCCCTAAATTAAAAAGCAGACGTTTTTTTTCCCCTCCTCTCCATTCCTAATGTGTTCTAAATGATCTCCCAGGTGTGAGACGCCGAGATTAAAACCGAACGATTTACATCATTTATCTGTCTGTTTGCATGATAAGATCGGGAAATCAGAGGCCGCCTTCTCCCCGAACTTCTCCCGAATACACTGCGACCGTCCGCGCCCAGGGGTCCGGGGAATCGTTATTCATCATTATCAGTGGAGGCTGACGGATACTTTTGTTACCACTCCGGTGATCACTGTATTAGTGAAGGGGGATGACCCATACATTGTTACCACTCCGGTGATCACTGTATTAGTGAAGGGGGGTGACCCATACATTGTTACCACTCTGGTGATCACTGTATTAGTGAAGGGGGGTGACCCATACATTGTTACCACTCTGGTGATCACTGTATTAGTGGAGGAGGATGACCCATACATTGTTACCACTCTGGTGATCACTGTATTAGTGGAGGGGGGTGACCCATACATTGTTACCACTCTGGTGATCACTGTATTAGTGAAGGGGGGTGACCCATACATTGTTACCACTCTGGTGATCACTGTATTAGTGGAGGAGGATGACCCATACATTGTTACCACTCCAGTGATCACTGTATTAGTGGAGAGGGGTGACCCATACATTGTTACCACTCTGGTGATCACTGTATTAGTGGAGGGGGTGACCCATACATTGTTACCACTCCGGTGATCACTGTATTAGTGAAGGGGGATGACCCATACATTGTTACCACTCCGGTGATCACTGTATTAGTGGAGGGGGTGACCCATACATTGTTACCACTCCGGTGATCACTGTATTAGTGGAGGGGGTGACCCATACATTGTTACCACTCCGGTGATCACTGTATTAGTGGAGGGGGTGACCCATACATTGTTACCACTCCGGTGATCACTGTATTAGTGGAGGGGTTGACCCATACATTGTTACCACTCCGGTGATCACTGTATTAGTGAAGGGGGGTGACCCATACATTGTTACCACTCCGGTGATCACTGTATTAGTGGAGGGGGTGACCCATACATTGTTACCACTCCGGTGATCACTGTATTAGTGGAGGGGGTGACCCATACATTGTTACCACTCCGGTGATCACTGTATTAGTGAAGGGGGATGACCCATACATTGTTACCACTCCGGTGATCACTGTATTAGTGGAGGGGGTGACCCATACATTGTTACCACTCCGGTGATCACTGTATTAGTGAAGGGGGATGACCCATACATTGTTACCACTCCGGTGATCACTGTATTAGTGAAGGGGGATGACCCATACATTGTTACCCACTCCGGTGATCACTGTATTAGTGGAGGGGGTGACCCATACATTGTTACCACTCCGGTGATCACTGTATTAGTGAAGGGGGATGACCCATACATTGTACCCATACATTGTTACCACTCCGGAGATCACTGTATTAGTGGAGGGGGTGACCCATACATTGTTACCACTCCGGTGATCACTGTATTAGTGGAGGGGTTGACCCATACATTGTTACCACTCCGGTGATCACTGTATTAGTGGAGGGGGGGTGACCCATACATTGTTACCACTCCGGTGATCACTGTATTAGTGGAGGGGGTTGACCCACATTCCCTCGGATCACTTAGTGAAGGGGGTGACCCATACATTGTTACCACACTCCGGAAGACCCACATTGTTGACCACTCCATTAGTGAAGAGGTGGACCCATACATTGTGACCACCATAACATGGAGGGAGGTGACACATACTTCATTGCCCTCCCCCCCCCTAGCCCCGCCCCCCCCTGGTGATCACTTGTACATATTGGCCCCCCGCCCCGTGTGCCCCCCCCCTCCCCCGCCCCCGTAGTGGAGGACCCCTGCCCCCCCCCCGCCCCCTTGCCCCCCCCGGAATTGCCCCCGCCCCCCCTGAGCCCCCCCGACCCATACATTGTTACCACTCCCCGCCCGCGCCCCCCCCCAGTGCCCACCCCCCCCCCCCCCCCCGCCTCACTGCATTAGTGGAGAGGGGTGACCCATACATTGTTACCCACTCTGGTGACTTTGCCCCCCTTGCCCCACTGTATTGTGGAGGGAGGTGACTCATACCCCCCCCCGGCCGCCCCCCCCCCCCCCCCCCCCTGCCCCCCCCCCGCCCCCCTCCCCCCCATGCCCCCCCCCGCCCCCCCCCCCCCCCCCCGGCCCCCCCCCCCCCCCCCCCCCCCCCCCCCCCTCACCCCCGCCCCCCCCCCCGCCCCCCCCTAAGTCCGCTGCCCCCTGTTCTTTACCCCCTTGCCCCCCTACATTGTACTTGTAAACAAGAACAACCCAACCGAGGTGCCCCCCCAGACAATCCCACGCCCCGCCCCCCCGCCCCCCCCCCCGCCCACCCAATGCCTCCCCCCCCGCCCCGCCACCCCGCCCACATTGATTGATTGCCGCCCCCCCCCCCCCCGCCCCCCCCCCCCCCTTGCCCCCCCCCCCGCCCCCGCCCGCCCCCCGCTGCCCCCCCCCCCCCCGCCCCCCCCCCTTGTGTGCCCTGCCCCCCCCATGCCCCCATTTCCCCCGGCCCGCCCCCGCCCCCCACCACCCCCGCCCCCCGACCTTGCCCCCCCCCCCCCCTTGCCCCCCCCCCCCCACCCCCCCCGCCCCCCCCCTCGCCCCCTTGCCCCCATGCCCCCCGCCGCCGCCCACGCCCCCTTGCCCCCGCCTGCCCCCCACGCCCCCGCCCCTTGCCCCCCGCCCCCCCTGCCCCGGCCCCCCCCCCTTGCCCCCCCCCCCGCCCCCCTCCCCCAACACCCCCCCCCCCCTTGCCCCCCGCCCCCCCCCATGCCCCCCCCCCCCCGCCGCCCCCCCCCCCCCCCACCCCCCCCCCGACCCCCCCCCCCCCTCCCCCCCCCCGCCCCCCACCTTGCCCCCCCCCCATTGTGCCCCCTGGCCACCCCCCCCTTGCCCCCCCGCCCCCCTCCCCCCCGCCCCCTGCCCCGCGCCCCCCCCCCTGCCCCGGCCCCCCCTCCCACCCCCCCCCCCCCCTGCCCCCCGCCCCCCCGCCCCCCCCCCCCCATTGCCCGCCCCCCCTCCCCCTTGCCCCGCCCCCCCTGCCCCCCCCCCCGCCCCGCCCCCTGCCCCCCACCGCCCCCCCCACCCCCCTGCCCCCCCCCCCCCCGCCCCTCACATTGCCCCCCCCCCACCCTCCCCCCCCCCCCCCCCCCTCTCCGCCCCCCCCAGCCCCCCCCCACAGCCCCCCTGCCCCACTGCCCCCCCCCCCCTCCCCCCCCCCTCCTTGCCCCCCTGCCCCGCCCCTGCCCCTGCCCCCCTCCCCTGCCCCCCACATTGCCCCCCCCCCTTAGCCCCCGCCCCTTTGCCCCCCCCCCCCGCCCAACCCCGGCGGTCCAGGTCTACGTGCCCCCCCCCCCGCCCCCCCCCCCCATTGCCCCCCCCCCCCGGCGCCACCTCCCCCCCCCTTGGCCCCCCCCCCACCCCCCCTTTGGTTCTGTTGCCCCCTCCCCCCACCGCCCCCTGCCCCCCCCCCCCCCCCCCCGGCCCCTGCCCCCTCCCGCCCCCGCCCCCGCCCCTTGCCCCGTTGCCCCCCGCCCTGCCCCCCCCCCCCACCACCACCCCCGCCCGCCGCCCCGCCTCCCCCCTTGCCCGCCCTCGCCCCCCCCCCCCCCCCTGCCCCCCCCCCCCCGCCCCCCCCATGCCTCCCGCCCCCGCCCCCCAAGCCTCCAAAGCATAGCCCGCCCTGCCCCTCCCCTCACCCCCCCCACACCCCTTTTTCCCCGTCCCTCCCCTAGAGTGCCCCGCCCCTCACCGCCCCCCCCCCTTCCCCCCCGCCCCGCCCCCCCCCCCCGCCCCCACCCCCCCCCCCCCCTCCCTATTGCCCCGGGCCCCCGCCCCCCCCCCCCCCCCCCCGCCCCGCCCCCCCGTCCCCTTCCCCCCCCCCCCCCCTGCCCCCTGGCCCCCCCCCCCCCCCCCCCCGCCCCCCCCCCCCCCGCCCCCCCCCCCCCCCCCCCCCCCCCCGCCCCCCCCACCCCCCCCCCCCCCCCCCCCCCCCCCCCCCCCCCCCCCGCCCCCCCCCCCCCCCCCCCCCCCCCCCCCCCCCCGGCCCCCCCCGCCGCCGCCCGCCCCCCCCCCCCCCCGGCGCCGCCCCCCCCCCCCCGCCCCCGCCCCCCCCCCGCCCCCCCCCTGCCCCCTGCCCGCCCCCCCCCCCCCCCCCCCGCCCCCCATTGCCCCCCCCCTGCCCCATATGTATTGCCCCGCCCCTCCCCCCCCGCCCCTTGCCCCCTGACCCCCCCCCCACCCTGCCCCCCCCATTGCCCCCTGCCCCCCCCGCCCCCCCCCGCCCCCCCCCGCCCCGCGCCTAGCCCCCCCCCGTCCCCCCCCCCCCCTCCTGCCCCCCCCCCCCCTCCCGCCACCCACCTGCCCGCCCCGACCCCGCTCCGCCCCAACCCCGCCCCCGGCCCCACCTGCCCCTTGCCCCCCCCCCCTCTATGCCCCCCCCCCTTGCCCCCTGCCGCCCCTTGCCCCATTGTATAGCCCCCTATATCCCCCCTTGCCCCACCCCCCTCCCCCCCCCCCCCTCTGCCCCTCCCCCCCCCCCCCTGTTCTTTATACATTGTACATTGTAAACAAGAACAACCCAACCAGGTCAGACAATGGATGAATCCAAAATGGCGGTCCAGGTCTACGTTGCTTTGTTCTGTTTGTTGAATAAACCTAAAAAAAATAAAATAAAAATAAAATAAAAAATAAAATATTGTGTCGCCTCCGTCAACGCGGCATTACCGGCATCCAATCAGATTTGCTCCTCACCTCCTGTATGGTGTGTCCTTTACTGTACGCACGGCTTTTATTCCTCTGTCCTCGCCCCTCTCCTCCCTCCGAGGAGTCATCAGACGCTTCGCATTGCCGCTCGTACAATCGTTCTCCTCTCGCCATTGATCGTACGGAGCGGCAGGAACAGGATGAAGGGCTCCACTTTACCTCTTTACTTTCACCCAACAAAAAGCCACGTCCTCCATTGTGCGTCTCTCGTCTGCGCTCTTCATCTACAGGCAACTTCAGAAAAGGAATGCGGCGGCAAAATTGCTCAGGAAAGTAAAAGATTTGCCTGCTCAGAACTCTTCTTCTTCTTCATAGGCAATAATAACCTTTTTATTTATTTTAAAGCGGAACAAAAAACATTCATATAATCTTTAATAGTCCCAAAAAGTATAAATCCAACACATGCCTTTGCAAACCCAGATATTACCTTTTTTGTAGAGAGGCCAGCCCGTGCCAATGATTTATTTTGGTAGTTTAGCTACAGATTTTTGGCATCGTAGGGTTGCCACCTGTCCAGGATTCACCCGGACAGTCCGGGTTTTGAATCAAGTCTGGGTTTCATCCCCCCCCCCCCTGAAACCCGGACACTAGACATGAGCACTGACAGAAAATTCGTTATTTTTCGTTTTTTCTTTTCTTTTTTCTTTTTTTTCGGGTCATTCTTTATGATCGCAATTCGTAAATTCGAGAATCCGAAAATGCGAAAGAATAACTAACTATTAAATTTATAGGTATTGAAGTTTCCTTTCAAATTTGACTGTTCGTGAACATAGCGAAAACAAATTTATCCAAAGTTTACGAATTATCCGAAATGGCGAATGCCGACTCTTAACGAATGGAATGTAACAAATTATTAATAATAAAAACGTATTATTATTTATTATTAACCACTTTCAGACCGGACCATTTTGCTGGCTTAAGACCAGACCCCTTTTTGCGATTCGCCACTGCGTCGCTTTAACTGACCATTGCGCGGTCGTGCGACGTGGCTCCCAAACAAAATTGGCGTCCTTTTTTTCCCACAAATAGAGCTTTCTTTTGGTGGTATTGATCGCCCCTGCGGTTTTTATTTTTTGCGCTATAAACAAAAAAAGAGCAACAATTTTGAAAAAAAAATCAATATTTTTTGACTTTTTGCTATAATAAATATCCCCCAAAAATATATTAAAAAAACATATTTTTCCCCTCAGTTTAAGCCGATACGTATTCTTTTACATATTTTTGGTAAAAAAATTGCAATAATCGCTTTATTGACTGGTTTGCGCAGAAGTTATAGCGTTTACAAAATAGGGGATAGATTTTCAGCATTTTTTATTAATAATTTTATTTTACTAGTATCGATCAGCGATTTTCCATATTAATGGCCATGGGGAGAGATGGCCAACTTCATATTAATGGCCATGGGAGGGGGAAGGGCCAACTCCCATATTAATGGCCATGGGGGGGGGGAAGGGGCCAACTCCCATATTAATGGCCATGGGGGGGGGGAAGGGGCCAACTCCCATATTAATGGCCATGGGGAGGGGAAGGGGCCAACTCCCATATTAATGGCCATGGGGGGAGGGGCCAACTCCCATATTAATGGCCATGGGGGGGAGGGGCCAACTCCCATATTAATGGCCATAGAGGGGGAAGGGAAGGGGCCAACTCACATATTAATGGCCATGGGGGGGGGCAACTCCATATTAATGGCCATGGCCAACTCCATATTAATGGCCATGGGGAGGGAGGGGCCAACTCCATATTAATAGCCATAGGGGAGGGAGGGGCCAACTCCATATTAATGGCCATAGGGGAGGAAGGGGCCAACTCCATATTAATGGCCATAGGGGAGGAAGGGGCCAACTCCATATTAATGGCCATAGGGGAGGAAGGGGCCAACTCCCTATTAATGGCCATAGGGGAGGAAGGGGCCAACTCCCTATTAATGGCCATAGGGGAGGAAGGGGCCAACTCCCTATTAATGGCCACGGGGGAGGAAGGGGCCAACTCCATATTAATGGCCACGGGGGAGGAAGGGGCCAACTCCATATTAATGGCCACGGGGGAGGAAGGGGCCAACTCCATATTAATGGCCACGGGGGAGGAAGGGGCCAACTCCATATTAATGGCCATGGGGGAGGAAGGGGCCAACTCCCTATTAATGGCCATGGGGGAGGAAGGGGCCAACTCCAAATTAATGGCCATAGGGGAGGAAGGGGCCAACTCCCATATTAATGGCCATAGGGGAGGAAGGGGCCAACTCCATATTAATGGCCATAGGGGAGGAAGGGGCCAACTCCATATTAATGGCCATAGGGGAGGAAGGGGCCAACTCCCATATTAATGGCCATGGGGAGGAAGGGGCCAACTCCATATTAATGGCCATAGGGGAGGAAGGGGCCAACTCCATATTAATGGCCATAGGGGAGGAAGGGGCCAACTCCATATTAATGGCCATAGGGGAGGAAGGGGCCAACTCCATATTAATGGCCATAGGGGAGGAAGGGGCCAACTCCATGTTCATGGCCATAGGGGAGGAAGGGGCCAACTCCATGTTCATGGCCACAGGGGAGGAAGGGGCCAACTCCATATTAATGGCCAAAGGGGAGGAAGGGGCCAACTCCATATTAATGGCCACAGAGGAGAAAGGGGCCAACTCCATATTAATGGCCATAGGGGAGGAAGGGGCCAACTCCCATATTAATGGCCATGGTTTTAGAATGGGATGTTCAACAAGCTCATATGAGTGTGACGGTAAGGTATCCAAAACTTTATTTGTGAGCGGGTTTACAAACTATTTTATAGCGATTGTAATTTTGTTCTTTGTATCAAGTCATAGGATCCTGGCTGTCCTCAGTTTGGGAGACCTTGAATTTACTTCCATTCTGAAAGACGTAATGATGGGCTACGTTGGGTAATATTTTAGATATTTGGCAATATGTGATGTAAGGAAAATTTCTTCAAACCAAATTATGGGTCAATATGACTTCTACAACCTCATTTATTTTCTGAAATTCAGAAAAACATGATATTTAAAAATGAATAGAGTTTTTATGCACATTAAAGGCAGCTCATAGCTGGATGTTGTGTGACCTTGTTTTCATCTGAAGGAAAACTTGTTATTACGGTTGATGGAAAAGTCGTACTGCTCTATTTTCTGTGCTTTCCTACTTTAGCAATAGCAATATTAAATAGTTTTAGCATTCCTATGTGGTGTATAATACCAGCCTTATACTGTATCATTATGTGTTTCATTTTACACACCTCATAAGAAGACAGACAAAAAAACAATAAGGGTTTTGCCAGGACGGGAACATGTAATAAAGTGAGGTTGTGAAACTGTTATCTGGAGGGTTAGTCGAGCCTACCATGATGGCGGACAATGCAAAAGCCATTGATTTGCCACCACGGGGGTCTATTGACCTGATAAAAGCCTGTAAATAAAACAAGTTAATACTGTTATTAATATTATTACTACGTTGTTCATAAGATAAAATTAACGCAAACAAAAAAAAATCTCGCCATTCTGATCTAGACGTAGGTCGACCCTGAGTGTCAAGAGCTCAGCATACTACAAGAGTCTGTTGAAATTGTTTTCATTATTAATCAGAAGCATGTACTTTTATTTCCACCAAGATCAATAACGCGACTATCGGTCCCTTGCCTAATGCCAGGGTGCTAGGTGTAACTAACTCTTCTAACTTTTCTAGTGTAATCCTGAACTCTTCTAACCACCCACTGCCAATCCCTCCACTGGCTTCCGCTCAGTGTCCACCACTTCTCTCTGCCAATCCCACCCATGCCTTCCTTTCAGAATCCACAGCCCCTAATTGTCAGTCTCTCCACTGGCTTCCACTCATTGCCCAGCACCCTTCTCTGACAATTTCTCCACTGGCTTCTACGTAATGTCCACCACACCTCCTTGCCAATACCTCCAATGACTTCAACTTGGTGTCAACCACCCCTCTCTGCCAATCCCTGCACTAGCTTCCACTTAAATGTCCACCACCCCTCACTGCAAATCCCTCCACTGGCTTCCACTCATTGTCCAGCACCCTTCTCTGACAATTTCTCCACTGGCTTCTACTCGATGTCCACCACACCTCCTTGCCAAGAAATCCAAAGACTTCAACTCCGTGTTCACCACCCCTTACTGCCAATCACTCAGTTGACTTCCACCCAAATTCCACCACCCCTCACTGCCAATCCCTCCACTGGCTTCCACTCAATCTCCACTACCCCTTACTGCCAATCCCTCTCATGTCTTCCAGTCAGTGTTGACCATCGCTCACTGCCAATGCCTCCACTAGCTTCCACTCAAATGTCCACCACCCCTCACTGCCAATCCCTCCACTGGCTTCCACACATTGTCCAGCACCCTTCTCTGCCAATTTCTCCACTGGCTTCTACTCGATGTCCACCACACCTCCTTGCCAAGAAATCCAAAGACTTCAACTCAGTGTTCACCACCTCTTACTGCCAATCACTCAGTTGACCTCCGCCCAAATTCCACCACCCCTCACTGCCAATCTCTCCACTGGCTTCCACTCATTGTCCAGCACCCTTCTCTGCCAATTTCTCCACTGGCTTCTACTCGATGTCCACCACACCTCCTTGCCAAGAAATCCAAAGACTTCAACTCAGTGTTCACCACCTCTTACTGCCAATCACTCAGTTGACCTCCGCCCAAATTCCACCACCCCTCACTGTCAATCTCTCCACTGGCTTTTTTTACTCAATGTCCACTACCCCTAACTGCCAATCCCTCTCATGTCTTCCAGTCAGTGTTGACCACCATTCACTGCCAATCCCACCACTGGCTTTTACTGAATGTCCACCACCCCTCTTTGCCAATACCTCAAATGAATTCCATTCTGTGTCAATCACCTCTTACTTCCAATCCCTCCACTGGCTTCTAATCAGTGTCCACCACCCCACACTGCCAATCCCTCCACTGGCTTCCATTCAATGTCCATCACCCCTCTTTGCCAATACCTCCCACAGACTTCCACTCCGTGTCGATCACCTCTCACTGCCAATAACTCCACTGGGTTCTACTCAGTGTCCACCACCCCTCTTTGCCAATACCTCCACTGGCTTCCACTCAAATGTCCACCACCCCTCACTTGCCAATCCCTCCACTGGCTTCCACTCATTGTCCAGCACCCTTCTCTGCCAATTTCTCCACTGGCTTCTACTCGATGTCCACCACACCTCCTTTCTAAGAAATCCAAAGACTTCAACTCCGTGTTCACCACCCCTTACTGCCAATCGCTCAGTTGACCTCCACCCAAATTCCACTACCCCTCACTGCCAATCCCTTTGTTGGCTTCCACTCAAATGCCCACCACCCCTCACTACTCGTCCGTCCACTGGCTTTCACTCAATGTCCACCACCCCTCTTTGCCAATACCTCCACTGGCTTCCACTAAAAGTGCAATTATCTCTTCTGGAAAAGTAGCCAGATCACCAATTTACATCAAGATAAATATTTCCACTGGTCTAACATAAACCGGGGCAGCAGATGGTTTCCAGTTGATGCCATATATTTTTTTTTTTTCCCGCTCTTTATTTGTAATAAAAGCTTTAGTAACATTTTTATAAAAATACAGCTGATTGTCCAACCTCTGTAGACTGCTTGTACATTGTAAAACGAGTCACGGCCATTACACCGAACGTCCCTGATCAGACCGGTCATTTAAAGGTACGGTGACTCGCCAGCCACAAAACCTCTCTTGAAAGTAACAAGCTAACTTTGCTTAATCCTAATCTGCTGTAACAATGCCGGGCTCGGAGCGCGCTCATTATTTCAGAGATGAATAACGACGTCCATTTTTCTAAATTGGGCTGCGCTCATCCGTTAAGCGTTTAACTTTTAATCCTGGTCTATCCTCAGCCTGCGGACCGAGGGGTCATTTCTGAGCAATCATTAAAAGAAAAAAAAAAAGGAAAATGGAGGGTAAAATCTAATCAAAGATTAAAGTAATAAACCCAAAACACTAAAACCGCATCGAAACTTTAACATGTTCAAAATTTATTCTCATTCTTTTAAAATCTGCAACATTTATAAAGGAAAAAAAAAAATCTCTGGTGATCCTGCCATGAAGGTCCTTGTTTAGGCACTAACTGTTATGGAGTGACAACATTCTTCCCTGTCTCCCACCCTCCTGTGTTGTCAACACCTATTTTGCAGGCAGGGTCAACAGTTGTCTTTATTAGGGAGCCCATCCCGAGAAGTGCCATGTAGCCATCACTGAATTCGGGGTCAGGACTTGGTAGAGAGAGCGAGATATCACCTCTCCAGGTAGGTCAAGCGACAGTGGAAAACCTTCTCATCCAGCTTGGAAGCCCAGGTGCAGGCAATGCAAATAGCAATCAAAAACAGGAAAAAGATCTGGACAGCCGCACTCAAAAAAGTTTTTTTGCCTTTTTATTCAAAAATTCTTGTGAACAAAAATACAAGCCCCAGCAGGAACAGACAGGACTTTGGTAGGGCGGGTGCCTTTGACACATTGTCTTTATGTGTTGGATGAGCAGCACTTAGCGTACATTCAACCGAGCTCAGGCCCCCTCCACCCTTTACTGACTTGCCCTTTACTCTGTTACTTCCCCTTGTCTTCTAGAGCAGGGGTCCCCAACCCCCGGGCCGCGGACCGGTGCTGGTCCGTGGCCTGTTGATAACCAGGCTACATAGCAGGAGGTGAGCAGCAACTGTGGTCCAGACAAGACTATCATGGACCGCGGTCATCGCTCACCTCCTGTAATGTCTGATTCATCCACTGGGGGCTCAGTCATCTCCACTATCCCTTCAGCACATTAATGAGGTCTCAGCCACATCACCTGATACCTCCTCTTGTTCCTATTTAAACAGCTGCCGCCAATTACTCATCGTTCGTGCTAGGAACCTGTTACCAGGCCTAGTGCACCAGCTGCACGTTGCTGCTTACTTCTCCAAGTTTGGACCGGACAGAACCCCACTTCATCCTCTACGTTTGGGCCAGACCGAGCCCCACTTCGTCCTCTTTGTTTGGGCCAGACAGAGCCCCACTTCGTCCTCTTTGTTTGGGCCAGACAGAGCCCCACTTCGTCCTCTTTGTTTGGGCCAGACAGAGCCCCACTTCGTCCTCTTTGTTTGGGCCAGACAGAGCCCCACTTCGTCCTCTTTGTTTGGGCCAGACAGAGCCCCACTTCGTCCTCTTTGTTTGGGCCAGACAGAGCCCCACTTCGTCCTCTTTGTTTGGGCCAGACAGAGCCCCACTTCGTCCTCTTTGTTTGGGCCAGACAGAGCCCCACTTCGTCCTCTTTGTTTGGGCCAGACAGAGCCCCACTTCGTCCTCTTTGTTTGGGCCAGACAGAGCCCCACTTCGTCCTCTTTGTTTGGGCCAGACAGAGCCCCACTTCGTCCTCTTTGTTTGGGCCAGACAGAGCCCCACTTCGTCCTCTTTGTTTGGGCCAGACAGAGCCCCACTTCGTCCTCTTTGTTTGGGCCAGACAGAGCCCCACTTCGTCCTCTTTGTTTAGGCCAGACAGAGCCCCACTTCGTCCTCTTTGTTTGGGCCAGACAGAGCCCCACTTCGTCCTCTTTGTTTGGGCCAGACAGAGCCCCACTTCGTCCTCTTTGTTTGGGCCAGACAGAGCCCCACTTCGTCCTCTTTGTTTGGGCCAGACAGAGCCCCACTTTGTCCTTCTTCGTTTGGGCCGGACAGAGCCCCACTTTGTCCTTCTTCGTTTGGGCCGGACAGAGCCCCACTTTGTCCTCTTTGTTTGGGCCGGACAGAGCCCCACTTTGTCCTCCTTCGTTTGGGCCGGACAGAGCCCCACTTTGTCCTCCTTCGTTTGGGCCGGACAGAGCCCCACTTTGTCCTTCTTCGTTTGGGCCGGACAGAGCCCCACTTTGTCCTCTTTGTTTGGGCCGGACAGAGCCCCACTTTGTCCTCCTTCGTTTGGGCCGGACAGAGCCCCACTTTGTCCTCCTTCGTTTGGGCCGGACAGAGCCCCACTTTGTCCTTCTTCGTTTGGGCCGGACAGAGCCCCACTTTGTCCTTCTTCGTTTGGGCCGGACAGAGCCCCACTTTGTCCTCTTTGTTTGGGCCGGACAGAGCCCCACTTTGTCCTCCTTCGTTTGGGCCGGACAGAGCCCCACTTTGTCCTCCTTCGTTTGGGCCGGACAGAGCCCCACTTTGTCCTTCTTCGTTTGGGCCGGACAGAGCCCCACTTTGTCCTCCTTCGTTTGGGCCGGACAGAGCCCCACTTTGTCCTCCTTCGTTTGGGCCGGACAGAGCCCCACTTTGTCCTCCTTCGTTTGGGCCGGACAGAGCCCCACTTTGTCCTCCTTCGTTTGGGCCGGACAGAGCCCCACTTTGTCCTCCTTCGTTTGGGCCGGACAGAGCCCCACTTTGTCCTCCTTCGTTTGGGCCGGACAGAGCCCCACTTTGTCCTCCTTCGTTTGGGCCGGACAGAGCCCCACTTCCTCCTCCTCGTTTGGGCCGGACAGAGCCCCACTTCCTCCTCCTTCGTTTGGGCCGGACAGAGCCCCACTTCCTCCTCCTTCGTTTGGGCCGGACAGAGCCCCACTTCCTCCTCCTTCGTTTGGGCCAATGAACGCTTCACCACCATCTCTCCAGACATACGGAGTGTCCCCATCAGCATAACGCAACTCACTGCAAGTATACCTGAACTGCATAAATGTTGTACTTCTGAACTGCTAATGCCTTGCTGACCCTCCTGATACCTAAGTTATGGCTGTATATAAACTCTATAAATAAACCCCAACTAATCCTTCAACATAGTTTTGTAACCACTTAATTACATAGTATGTATATAAGTCCGAAGCTGTGATCCTCTACAAATACACTACTAGCTCACTGCCTGAGACATCACACCTCCTGTCATGCCACTTAACCTGTGTGTCCTCTCCTGGTTAAAGGGGGAACTGTGCTGTGCCTCAGACGACGTCTACGACGAAATGCGTAAGTCGGAGCCACGTACCCACGTCACTTCCGGTACGCTTCAGGGAGCCTGGAACGCAGTTGGAGCGCACGCTGCATACCGGCCCCTGTAGACTGTAGTCCCGTTTGGGAGTTTTTTTACCCATTGCATGGGACGTTTGCTTTTAATTTTCTTTTTAATAAAATAACCTTTGATACTACACTAAGGGAGCCCATATGTCTTTTTTTTATGAGGATTTATCACTGGAACTTCATTGAAGTATTTTTGGAAACCGCTCTGTACCTGGGAATCGCTGGATATTATAGAGAAAAGCCTAAGGTATCCTGACCTGGTAAACCGGCTGGAGGAGCCATCAAGGGACAAGACGTCTGGTTATTCCTATATGCCAACTATGCATATGTCCCCACTCACCAGCATGCGTTTGAATGCTGGTGAGTGGGGACCCTGAGCACTTGTCACCTTGGAATTTCCTGCATTGCCACAGCAATACTGCATTTTTTTTGATTGGACTATTAACTTTTTAAAGTGTATACCTGAACTTTTTAGTTATACTTTTATTATTTCATTTTTTGAGTTTTATTATGGTGTTTTGAATAATCAAATTTTATATATTTTTATTTTTGATGCTTTTGGTGCCACTTCGCAGGTGGATTTTTTTGGGGTTCACTAGGATTTTTAACCCCCATTTGTATCGCGTATCTGTGAAGCTAGGTGTATTTCACACACGGCTGCTTTTCACACATAATCATTTCATTAAATGTCACACTATAGGATGCTTTTATGTACTTGAGGTTTTACAACAAGTGGAGTTCATTATTTTTATTGGTTGTCGCACCATACACCTACCCACTAGACATGTGCAATTCGTTTCGTTTTTTTTTCGTTCGTTCGTTTTCGTACGAATGAACGAATCATTCGAATCGTACGAATCCGAATAACGAATTGTAACGAATCGTATGAATCCAATTAACGAATCATTCGAATCGAACGAATCCGAAAAACCACGAAAATCCGAAAAATTTTTTTTTAGAAACAACGAATGTACTAATGAAGAAAATCCGAAAAAACGAAAACGAACGAAAAAATTCGTACATTCGTAACTTTTTGTTGAATTGGTAATTTTCCGTGTCCCTTACAATGGTGCTGCTAATCGTGCTTCGAATGGATTGAACGAAAAAATCGTAACTTTTTTTCGATTCGTAACACATTTTATTTAAATTTTTTTCGATTTGTAATTTTCCATGTCTCTATTGAACTAAAAAATGTGTAACTTTTTTTTGTTCGATGTAAAATGTAATAATAGCATACACATTACATCAAATTATGAATTATGTTACGAATGTACGAATAAATACGAATGCGTCCGAAAAACGAATCAACGAAAAAATAACTCTTACGAATGTACGAATCGTTACGAATACGAACACCGACGACTTGCGAATGTACGAATCGTTATGAATCCGAACGACGACTTACGAATGTACGAATCGTTACAAATTGACGGAAACGAAAAAAACGAAACGAAAATAAACTAATTTTTTTGTTGTGCACATGTTTACTACCCACCTTTTACACTAATGCCCCGTAATTTCCGACGGAAAATGTCCTATCGGACCATGTTGACGGAAATTCTGACCGTGTGTGGGCTCCATCTGATTTTTTCAGTCGGAATTCCCGACGGAAAAAGTTTTATCTCCTGCTCTCAAATTTTCCGACAACAAAGTCCTATCGGACTTTTTCCGATCGTGTGTAGCGAATTCCGACGGACAAAGTGCCACGCATGCTCAGATCACATTACAAGACCAAAGCTATTGGCTACTAGCCTCTACGTAGTCCCGTCGTAGGCAACGAACGTCACCACGTTCAGAATGATTGGATTTTCCGACAACTTTGTCCGACCGTGTGTATGCAACACCAGTGTCGGACAAAATACGTCAGAAAAAATCTGACGGATTTTGTGGTCGGAATTTCCGACCATGTGTACGGGGCATTAGAGGGTTTGATCAGTCACCATCTGGCCTATAGGTAGCGCCACCAACCCCACTCTGTTTTACTTGTGCTGTAAAGGGAGGTTGTGATTTGAAGGGGGGGCTGAGGACCGACTCTCTGGGTCCCCTGCTGGCCTATGGACATGTGGCTGCAAGGAAAACCGTCCCCGGTGCTACAGACAAGTAAGTACTTTTGTCCATTTTGCTGTACCATCAGTGATACAATGTAATAATAATAATGGGGGTGTAAAGGGGGAAGAGTCACAGCTGCTCGGGTTGCATACTCCCTGTTCATTCTGTGTTCAGCCATTTTTACAGAAAAGACCAGTGCAATGCATTTTACTGAAGTAATATTTTCTTTGTGTGTTTCACAGTTACAGTCTTCCGTATTTCTGTATTGTCAGAAAATAAAATCATATCTTATGCTTCAATACATTTTAAAAGTGGAGACGGGGGACTGTTGTTTGTTGCAGAATCATAGCTTGAAGTCTTTGACATTTCGCTCACCTCTCGCCCCGGGTCACCAGTGTTTTTGTACCAGACGTGTACCTGTCTAGAGTGCTCTGCATTGATTTGTTCAGTAAAAGGTTTCCACTCTCAGTCCTTCAATGGCTCTTAGTGGGAGAAGGTGGAGTCGTTTTGAATGCGTAGATTTACCTGCCAAAGCGGTGATGTGTGCGGGTGTTGTATTAGTCTTTTATAGCGCAAACTTCTCAGTGGAAGCTGACGCTCTGATGGCACTTGGGGTGCTGCTTTGTAAATATCACATTCTTTATGCCTAATGATTGTACTTTACTGAACGTTGTAGACTTATTTGAAGTGGGTCTCTGAATTCTAGAGACTGTTTAAGGTCCTCTTCCGTCTCGGTGTATATGAAAAGCTTGGCTACCCATAAATGTGTGTGTAGGTCTTCTATCCCCTCGAGTGGCCTGTAGGGTTCTTGTACCCCCCCCCCCCTGGAGTGGCCTGTAGAGTTCTTGTACCCCCCCCCCCCCCCCGGAGTGGCCTGTAGGGTTCTTCTATCCCCTTGAGTGGCCTGTAGGGTTCCTCTATCCCCTCGAGTGGCCTGTAGGGTTCTTCTATCCCCTGGAGTAACCTGTAGGGTTCTTGTACCCCCCCCCCGGAGTGACCTGTAGGGTTCTTGTACCCCCCCCCCATGGAGGGTTCTTGTAACCCCCTCGAGTGGCCTGTAGGGTTCTTGTACTCCCCCCTGGAGTGACCTGTAAGGTTCTTGTACCCCCCCCCCCGGAGTGACCTGGAGGGTTCTTGTACCCCCCCCCGGAGTGACCTGGAGGGTTCTTGTACCCCCCCATGGAGGGTTCTTGTACCCCCCCTGGAGTGACCTGTAGGGTTCTTGTACCCCCCCTGGAGTGACCTGTAGGGTTCTTGTACCCCCCGGCGGGACCTGTAGGGTTCTTGTACCCCCCCAGGAGTGACCTGTAGGGTTCTTGTACCCCCCCCCCCCCCGGAGTGGCCTGTGGGGTTCTTGTACCCCCCCCGGAGTGGCCTGTGGGGTTCTTGTACCCCCCCCCGGAGTGGCCTGTGGGGTTCTTGTACCCCCCCCCCGGAGTGACCTGTGGGGTTCTTGTACCCCCCCCCCCCCGGAGTGACCTGTAGGGTTCTTGTACCCCCCTGGAGTCACCTGTAGGGTTCTTGTACCCCACCCCTGGAGTGGCCTGCGGGGTTCTTGTACGCCCTGGAGTGGCCTGCGGGGTTCTTGTACGCCCCCTGGAGTGGCCTGCGGGGTTCTTGTACGCCCTGGAGTGGCCTGCGGGGTTCTTGTACGCCCCCTGGAGTGGCCTGCGGGGTTCTTGTACGCCCCCTGGAGTGGCCTGGCGGGTTCTTGTACCCCCCCGGCGGGACCTGTTGGGTTCTTGTACCCCCCCAGGAGTGACCTGTAGGGTTCTTGTACCCCCCCTGGAGTGGCCTGTAGAGTTCTTGTACCCCCCCCCCCTGGAGTGGCCTGTAGAGTTCTTGTACCCCCCCCCCCCCCCCGGAGTGGCCTGTAGGGTTCTTCTATCCCCTCGAGTGGCCTGTAGGGTTCCTCTATCCCCTCGAGTGGCCTGTAGGGTTCCTCTATCCCCTCGAGTGGCCTGTAGGGTTCTTCTATCCCCTGGAGTAACCTGTAGGGTTCTTGTACCCCCCCCCCGGAGTGACCTGTAGGGTTCTTGTACCCCCCCCCATGGAGGGTTCTTGTAACCCCCTCGAGTGGCCTGTAGGGTTCTTGTACTCCCCCCTGGAGTGACCTGTAAGGTTCTTGTACCCCCCCCCCCGGAGTGACCTGGAGGGTTCTTGTACCCCCCCCCGGAGTGACCTGGAGGGTTCTTGTACCCCCCCATGGAGGGTTCTTGTACCCCCCCTGGAGTGACCTGTAGGGTTCTTGTACCCCCCCCTGGAGTGACCTGTAGGGTTCTTGTACCCCCCGGCGGGACCTGTAGGGTTCTTGTACCCCCCCAGGAGTGACCTGTAGGGTTCTTGTACCCCCCCTGGAGTGACCTGTAGGGTTCTTGTACCCCCCCCCCCGGAGTGGCCTGTGGGGTTCTTGTACCCCCCCCCCCCCCCGGAGTGGCCTGTGGGGTTCTTGTACCCCCCTCCGGAGTGACCTGTGGGGTTCTTGTACCCCCCCCCCCCGGAGTGACCTGTAGGGTTCTTGTACCCCCCCCGGAGTGACCTGTAGGGTTCTTGTACCCCCCCTGGAGTCACCTGTAGGGTTCTTGTACCCCACCCCTGGAGTGGCCTGCGGGGTTCTTGTACGCCCTGGAGTGGCCTGCGGGGTTCTTGTACGCCCTGGAGTGGCCTGCGGGGTTCTTGTACGTCCTGGAGTTGCCTGTGGGGTTCTTGTACGCCCTGGAGTGACCTGTAGGGTTCTTGTACCCCCCCTGGAGTGGCCTGGAGGGTTCTTGTACCCCCCCGGCGGGACCTGTAGGGTTCTTGTACCCCCCCAGGAGTGACCTGTAGGGTTCTTGTACCCCCCCCTGGAGTGACCTGTGGGGTTCTTGTACCCCCCCCCCCCGGAGTGGCCTGTGGGGTTCTTGTACCCCCCCGGGAGTGACCTGTGGGGTTCTTGTACCCCCCCCCCCCGGAGTGACCTGTAGGGTTCTTGTACCCCCCCTGGAGTCACCTGTAGGGTTCTTGTACCCCACCCCTGGAGTGGCCTGCGGGGTTTTTGTACGCCCTGGAGTGTCCTGCGGGTTTTTTGTACGCCCTGGAGTGGCCTGCGGGGTTCTTGTACGCCCTGGAGTTGCCTGCGGGGTTCTTGTACGCCCTGGAGTGACCTGTAGGGTTCTTGTACCCCCCCTGGAGGGTTCTTGTACCCCCCTCGAGTGGCCTGGAGGGTTCTTGTACCCCCCCGGCGGGACCTGTAGGGTTCTTGTACCCCCCCAGGAGTGACCTGTAGGGTTCTTGTACCCCCCCTGGAGTGACCTGTGGGGTTCTTGTACCCCCCCTGGAGTGACCTGTGGGGTTCTTGTACCCCCCCGGAGTGGCCTGTGGGGTTCTTGTACCCCCCCCGGAGTGACCTGTGGGGTTCTTGTACCCCCCCTGGAGTGACCTGTGGGGTTCTTGTACCCCCCCTGGAGTGACCTGTAGGGTTCTTGTACCCCCCTCTGGAGTGACCTGTAGGGTTCTTGTACCCCCCTCTGGAGTGGCCTGTAGGGTTCTTGTACCCCCCTCTGGAGTGGCCTGCGGGGTTCTTGTACGCCCTGGAGTGGCCTGCGGGGTTCTTGTACGCCCTGGAGTGGCCTGCGGGGTTCTTGTACGCCCTGGAGTGGCCTGTAGGGTTCTTGTATGCCCTGGAGTGGCCTGTAGGGTTCTTGTATGCCCTGGAGTGGCCTGTAGAGTTCTTGTACGCCCTGGAGTGGCCTGTAGGGTTCTTGTATGCCCTGGAGTGGCCTGTAGGGTTCTTGTATGCCCTGGAGTGGCCTGTAGGGTTCTTGTATGCCCTGGAGTGGCCTGTAGGGTTCTTGTATGCCCTGGAGTGGCCTGTAGGGTTCTTGTATGCCCTGGAGTGGCCTGTAGGGTTCTTGCACTCGATCAGCAAATTATTTATACTGTAGCAGTTTGTGGCGTTCCTTGAAACAAAAGTTACATTTTATTTCCTGTTGTCCATTTCTTCGGGTAAACTCTTCCAGCGGACGTGTTGCAGATTTTGGCGGTTTTGCGTTCTTTGGTCTCCTTACTCCACTAAGCCTACCATCTCCGCGTGTCACGATGAAAGATCCATGGCGTTAATCTATCAGCCTCGCTGTCTGCCGCAGCCTGGGTACTCCCCAGCCGACCATTAAAAGGGTTCGTAACCTTCAAAGCGTCTTTTGTTTGCCGGGGTCGGGATATTGGCAGAGCGAACGTTTAGCAGGAAGCAAAGGCGCTGACGGATTTTCCTGGAAAGACTGAAGACGACTTTATTGTATTTCTGGTATCATTTGTGCCAAGAAAGTTTTCAGCTCCGAAGGACGGATGGGTAGATGGAGTGCCGTGTATGGCGGGGATTTCATTACCTGGCGGGGCGAATAATCTAATTCAGTGCCAAAACAAAATAAATGTAAAAATGGCAAACGTGCTGCAAAAACGCACAGGAATTGATGTGAACCTTATGGGAAGATCAGCACATTCTATGCATGTTATTTACCTGTAAAAGCCTCCCTTGCGTAGACGTCGACCAGGACGGTGCTGTTGGGTGCCGCCATCTTGGATGTGATGTCGGCAGCCCCTGCAGACTCTATGGCCTCATGCACATTGGACCCTCCATGTTAGCCCATGTGTTCATGCACACATCAGCGTTTTAAAAAGGCAAAAAAAAAAAAAGCTACTGCCAGCAAGTCCAAGAGCGGCGGCGGCTTGGCAGAAAACCGCTTGACATGCTTTAACCACATGCCAACCAGCGCAAGACGATATGTCGACATAGTGGCACGGCTGGGCGTACAGGTACGTCCCCTTTAAATCGCGGCATTGTGGGGGCATCGCCCCGTTCTGCCGCTCCGTGACATGATTGCGGGCCCCAGGCGGACATCGAGTCTGCGGGTCCCACTAGCATAGTCATTCAGTAGACGGCCATGACTGTGCTTGCGGGTCCCACGGACTTGATGTCCGCCTGGGGCCCGCAATCATGTCACGGAGTCCGTGGGACCCGCGGGCACAGTCATGGCCATCTACTAAGTGACCATGCTAGTGGGAACAGTGGACTCGATGTCCGCCTGGGGCCCGCAATCATGTCACGGAGTCCGTGGGACCCGCGGGCACAGTCATGGCCATCTACTAAGTGACCATGCTAGTGGGAACCGTGGACTCGATGTCCGCCGGGTTCCCGCGATCGTGTCACGGAGCGGAAGGACAGGGAGATGCCTATGTAAACAAGGTATTTCCCTGTTCTGCCTAGCAACATGACAGAGATCTACTGCTCCCTGTCATCGGAAGCAGTGATCGCTGTCATGTTCTAGTGAAACAATCCCCCCCTGCAGTTAGAATCACTCCCTAGGACACACTTAACCCCTTGATCGCCCCCTAATGTTCAACCCCATCCCTGCCAGTGTCATTTACATGGTAATCGGTTCATTTTTATAGCACTGATCGCTGTATCAGTGGTCCCAAAATGGTGTCTGTTGGAATCAAATGTCCGATGTGTCCGTCATAATGTTGCAGTCATGATTAAAAACCGCAGATCGTGCCATTACTAATAGAAAAAAAAAAATTATAATAAAAATGCCATATAACTATCCCCTATTTTGTAGACGCTATAACGTTTGCGCAAACCAATCAAAAAAAATTTATTATCACACACATATATATATTTTCTCTCATTTATTGTCACATGAACAGATAGAATAAAATATTTACAAAACTGTGAGGGGTGTGCTCACTTTTGTGAGAAACTGTACGCTACAAACTTTCACACAAACCAAATCAATAAATATACACTCATTGTGATTTTTTTATTTTTTTTTTTCGTTTTTTTTTTTTTAAATCTATATATAAATTTATTACCAAACAACTGGCCTATACTGAGAACATTTTTATATATATATATATATATATATTTATATGATATATATATATATATATATAGAATATATATATATATTATATATATATAAGATATATACTATATATATATATATATATATATATATATATATAATCATTTTTTTGGGGGGGGGGGGATATTTATTATAGCAAAAAGTAAAAAATATATTGCTTTTTATTTTTATTTTTTCAAAATTGTTGCTGTGTTTTTTATTTTTGTTTTATAGAAAAAAATATAAAAACCACAGAGGAGATAAAATACCAACAAAAAGCTCTATTTGTGGGGGGAAAAAATGTCTCACGACCGTGCAATCGTCAGTTAAAATGACGCAGTGTCGTATCGCAAAAAGTGCTCTGGTCAGGAAGGGGGTTAAATCCTTCCGGGGCTGAAGCGGTTAAACGCGTCTAAAACGAATGTCAGTGGCCACAATAAAAGATTTTTCTGGCCAATGAAATTAATCGACGCCCAAGCTCTTGAAGCACCTAAACGCATGTGTGTACAAGCGTTTAGGAAAATCATCTAGACGAGATGTCCAATGCGTCCCATGTGCATGAGGCCCATAGTGGGGGGGGGGGGGGGGGTCTCCAAAAGGCGTTCTGTTACAGGATTTAATCCGGACAGCAAACTGCTCCAGGAGTGATGGCGGTGGGGGAGAAAGAGGAAATAATAATAAAAAATAAATTGAATTTAGCATTTTTGTGTCAATCTCTGATTTTCAGATTGGAAAGCATTGATTAGGGAGAGTCCCTCTACACCTGACACATGGGGGGGGGGGGGGATTCCCAGCTCTGCACACCTGCAGTTGTCATCACCAGATGCCGCCGCCCCTTCCTGCTGCATATTTCTCTTCTATTTGTATAGTGTGGGGCAGGATGTTCAGAGCTGTGTTTCAGCAGGTGAAGTGAGACTCCAGAGAAGGAAGAAAAGATCAGAAAAGTGTGGCAGGGCAGGTATGTCTTTACTACTCATTTTGTTGTGTACACTTGGCTTTTTTTTCTTTATAGCTTTTAGCTAGTTTTTTGGCTTGGAGTTGATTGCTCTGTCAGTGTACTTGTAGCCAAAAATCCAAATTCATAATGTTACATTTTATTTATTTTATTTTTGTTTTTTGTATTTAATAATAGACGTGTGTGTGTGTGTGTGTGTGTGTGTGTTTTTGTTTTTCTCTTTTATTATTTATTTATATTTGTGTGTGTGTATGTGTATGTATGTATGTGTGTATATATAAATATATATATATATATATACCTTAGGGAATAAAATGGCGATTATCGCAATTTTTTTATGTCACACGGTTTTTCAAACGCTCTTCTTTTTTTATTTAAAGTGTATTTTTTCTACAAAAAAATAAAATAAATGAATTAAAGAAGGGGGGGGGGATAAAAAAATAAACAAATACACTTTCATGAACTAAATAAAAAAAGAAAAAAAATTCGAAATCTATACCCCCAATTTTTTTGTAAAATATAAAAGATGTTGCACGGAGTAAATAGATACCGAACATGTCACACTCTAAAATTGCGCACGCTCGCGGAATGGGAACAAACCACAATGCCTAAAATTTTTTTTACATGTTTTTAGAGTTACAGAGGAGGTCTAGCGATTAGAATTATTGCTCTCACTGTAATGTTCTCTGCGTTTTCACATGTGTGGTGCAAATACTGTTTTACATATGCGCTCATGACTTGGTATGCGTTTGCTTTTGCACATGAGCACCGAGGAATAATTTTTTCTCTTTTTATTTGATTTTTTTTTTTTTTTTCACTATCCTTCCTTTATTTTATTTTTTTTTATTTTTTATTATTCCTATTACAAGGAAAGTAAACATCCCTTGTAATAGAAATAAGGGACCACAGGTCCTCTTTATAAAGAGATCTGGGGGCAAAAAGACCCCAAATCTCTCTTCTACTTTTTTGAAAGATGAAAAACATTTTATTTTATTTTTTTATTATTATTATTATTTTAATTCTATTACAAGGGATGTTTTCATAATGGGAATAGAAGTGATAATAATTTTTTTTTATTTTTTTTACTGCACCACACATGTGAGGTATCGCCACAAACATTGGAGTGAGAGCAATAATTCTAGCACCAGACCTCTTCTGTTACTCTAAACTGGTAACCTGTGCACCTTTTTAAAGCGTTGCCTAATATTTTTTTTACGTATTAGATTTTTAAGTATCGTAGTTTGTCACCATTCCATGAGCGTGCACAACTTTAGAGTGTTATGCTGCGTACACACGACCGTCTTGGATCTTGGATGTTTTTCCAACGGAATTCCCCTCAAGCTTGTCTTGCATACACACGGTCACACAAAAGTTCGCTGAACTTTCAACCCTCAAGAACGCGGTGACGTACAACACTACGACGAGCCGAGAAAATAAAGTTCAATGCTTGCGAGCATGCGTCAAATTGTTTCCGACCATGCGTAGGAGATTTGCGCGTCGAAATTGGTACAGACTATCGGGATTTCCGATCGGAACTTTTTCTGACCGAAATATTGAGAACCTGCTCTCAATCTTTTGCTGGCTGGAATTCGGCCAGCAAAAGTCCAATGGAGCGTACACACGGTCGCATTTTCCGACCAAAAGCTCTCATCTGTTTTTTGTTGGCCGAATTTCCAACCGTGTGTACGCGGCATTAGATGTTCAGTATCTATTTTACTCTGTGCAGTCCGAGTGGCTCATTAGCCGCTGGATCGCTTTCAGAAGCGGCGCCCTGAGGATCAAAGGCTAGCTGGTCACCGAGGCAAAGGGAGACCAGATTGTCTCTGATCACCTCTATGACCTTGGAGGACCGGAGCGACGTCATGATGTCACTTCTGGTCTAGGGGGGAAGTAACACTTTTTTATTTTTTCTTCTTCTTTTTGCTTAACCACTTCAATACCCCGCCCACTGTCAAATGACGCCCACAAGGTGGATCTCCTCCCATCCTGGGTGGGCGTCATATGACGTCCTCCCATTCCCGGCCATCTAGGGGGCGCGCACGCCCGCGGCGTCGCTCGGGACCCTGTGCCCGGCAGGCCGCGATGGGAACACAGCAGGACCGTGGATCTGTGTTAGTAAACACACAGATCCACGGCCTGTCAGTGGAGAGGAGACCGATGGTGTGTTTCCAGTACAGAGGAACAACGATCGGTCTCCTCCCCTTGTGAGTACCCTCCCCCCAATTCGAATCACTCCCAGGGAACATAATAACCCTTGCAGCGCCCCCTAGTGTTAACCCCCCTTCCCTGCCAGTCACATTTACACAGTAATCGGTGCAATTTTATAGCAACGATTGCTGTGTAAAAGTGAATGGTCCCAAAAATGTGTCAAAAGTGTCCGAGTCCGACGCAATGTCACAGTCACAAAAAAATCGCAGATCGCCGCCATTACTAGTTAAAAAAAAAATGCAATAAATATATCCCCTATTTTGTAGACGCTATAACTTTTGCGCAAACCAATCAAAGTACGCTTATTGCGATTTTATTTTTTTTGTGTTTTTTTTTTTTACCAAAAGATATGTAGAAGAATACATAGCGGCCTAAACTGAGTAAATACAATTTGTTTTTGTTTTTTTAAAAATGGGATATTTATTATAGCAAAAAGTAAAATTTTTTTTTTTCTCAATATAGTTTTTTTTTTTTTTGGTCAAAATTGTCGCTCTTCTTTTGTTTATAGTGCAAAAAATAAAAACCGCAGAGGTAATAAAATACCACCAAAAGAAAGCCTCTATTTGTGGGAGAAAAAAAAGACATCAATTTTGTTTGGTGCAACGTTGCACGACCACGCAAATTTTCAGTTAAAGCAACGCAGTGCCGAATCGCAAAAAGTGCTCTGGTAATGAAGTGGTTAAAAAAAATGTAAAAATTTTACTTTCCCCCTATATTATACTATATTATAAAAATTTGGGGGAAAAAAATGTTTCTACTTTTTCTTTCTATAAAACATATCCAGTAAAAAAAAAATTCAAAAAATCTAATTTATTTTTTCCCCCAAAATTTTGGCCAAAATGTCTTTTGGTAAAAAACAAAAAAAAATAAAAAAAATCACAATGAGTGTATATTGATTTTGCTTTGTGTGAAAGTGTGTAGCGTACAGAATTTTACAAAAGTGAGTACAACCCCTCACATTTTTGTAAATATTAAATTCTTTTATGTGACAATAAATGAGAGAAAGTGTGTGTGTGTGTATGTATGTATGTATGTATATGTATGTATATATATATATATGTGTGTGAGTGTGTGTGTATATATATATATGTATTATATATATATATATGTATAATATATATATATATATATATATATTATAATATATATTATATATATATGTATATATTGAATATATATAATATAATATATATATATAGTATGTATGTGTATATATAGTATATATATTATAATATATATATACTATATATATTAAATATATATATATATATATATAAATTATATATATATAGTATATATGTATGTATATGTATATGTATGTGTATATATATTTATATATATATAATATATATATAATATATATATTATAATTTAAAAAAAAAAATACACATTTATATATAAAGAACATGGATATTTTTTCTTTTTATAGAGCTGCTGGTCTGGGGTACCAGTGGGCGTTCCTTCGGTACAAAGACTATTATTAGACATGTGCAATTAGTTTCGTTTTTTTCGTTTTCCGTTTAAAATTCGTTTATTCGTTATCGTACGAATGAACGAATGATTCGCTAAAAATTTTAACGAATTATCGAATCAAACGAATACGAAAAACAACGAAAATCTGAAATAACCAAATAAGAAACAACAAAACTACGAAAGAAGAAAATCCAAAAAAACGAAAACAGGAACAACAAAAATCAAAATGAACGAAAAAAATTGTACGTTCGTAACTTTTTTTTTTGGTTGAATTGGTAATTTTCCGTGTCTCTTACAATGGCGCTGCTTAATGTGCTTCGAATGGATTGAACGAAAAAATTCGTACATTCGTAACCTTTTTTTTTTTCCGATTCGTAATTTTCCGTGTCTCTTACAATGGCGCTGCTTAATGTGCTTCGAATGGATTGAACGAAAAAATTCGTACATTCGTAACTTTTTTTTTCGATTCGGAATTTTCCGTGTCTCTTACCAATGTAATAATAGCATACACAGTACATAAAATTATGAATTATGCTCCGATTACGAATCTACGAACAACAATGTTACGAAAGTACGAATAAATCAATCTTACGAAAGTACGAATGTAACTAAATCTACGAAAATACGAATGCGTTCCGAATTTCGAATAAACGAAAATTAAACTAACGGAAATACGAATCAACGAAAAAATAACTCTTACGAAAATACGAATTGTTACGAATACGAACACCGACGACTTACGAATTTACGAATCGCTACGAATCAACGGAAACTAACAGAAACGAAACAAAAATAAACTAATTTTTCTGTTGTGCACATGTCTAACCATTATGTGTCTAAACACCCGTATACAAGTCTTGGTATACAGAGGACAGAGCGTTTTGTACGATGTCCTCTGAAGACCGTTAAGAAGCCAAGTGCTGTCTGGGTGCAATTATCCTGGGATTATCAGTAATTTGTAATATCCTTCCTGTATTACGCTTAATATTCTTTTAATTGCAATTTCCGTGTCATTTTTCCAGCAGAGGATAATCGTTTCCTCCGAAAATGCTTGAAACACAGAAATCTGAGTGTGCCCGTCGCTCCTCCCGACATAGACGATGTTCTCATTAAAGCCTTAAATTGCCGCCTTTTTATGAGTCGGCCATGCGGCAAATCTTGCTTGACGACGGGACCGGCGTGTGCCAAATGCCAAAAAAAACATAAAAACGTTTCCATGATGTGCAAATCTTCTATTGCAGTAACTGAGCGGTCACCGGATTGGCCTCCCATGATTTCTGTGCCCACCTCCACCCTCAACTGCCAAATGAAGCCGGCAACCGGGTGGCATTCACTAATATGAATCCGTTGGGTATACAGCATGGAAGCTTACGCGTTTCGGCTTTCCAACCTTACTAGTAGGCTATTTTTCATACACTCAACTGCCAGCTTTGTTGAGGTGGAAGGGGGGGTGGAGGGTGTGCGGGGGCGTAGAGTGTGATTGGTCATGTGACATCCCTGCACCTGCCACTTGCAATAAGTCATATGATCTCTGACTGCCACTTAGGCTAAGTTCAGACCTTTTGTGTGTTCAATTATCTAAATTTTAGTCTCATCTCATCTGAACATAACACCCTTTTCCATGCGGCCTCAGAATCTTCAAGGTGTGCGTTTTTTAAGGTGGCCAGATGAGACTAAAAGGGAATGATTTGGCCTCAACACCAAACTATGTCTGGCGGAAATCCATCCATATAACACCATTTCTACAGTAAAGCATGGAGGGGTGGTAATATCCTGTTATGGGGGGAAGGGTAATATCCTGTTATGGGGGGGAAGTGGTAATATCCTGTTACGGGGGGGAGTGGTAATATCCTGTTATGGGGGGGGAGTGGTAATATCCTGTTATGGGGGGGGGAGTGGTAATATCCTGTTAAGGGGGGGGGGGTGGTAATATCCTGTTAGGGGGGGGAGTGGTAATATCCTGTTAGGGGGGGGAGTGGTAATATCCTGTTAAGGGGGGGAGTGGTAATATCCTGTTAGGGGGGGAGTGGTAATATCCTGTTATGGGGGGGGGAGTGGTAATATCCTGTTATGGGGGGGGAGGGAGTGGTAATATCCTGTTATGGGGGGGGGGAAGTGGTTAATATCCTGTTATGGGGGGGGGAAAGTGGTAATATCCTGTTATGGGGGGGGGGAAGTGGTAATATCCTGTTATGGGGTGGGGGGGGGGAGTGGTAATATCCTGTTATGGGGGGGGGGAGTGGTAATATCCTGTTATGGGGGGAGTGTTAATATCCTGTTATGGGGGGGAGTGGTAATATCCTGTTATGGGGGGGGGGGGTGGTAATTCCTGTTATGGGGGGGGGTGGTAATGTCCTGTTATGGGGGGGGAGTGGTAATATCCTGTTATGGGGGGGGAGTGGTAATATCCTGATATGGGGGGGGGGGTGTGGTAATATCCTGTTATGGGGGGGAGTGGTAATATCCTGTTATGGGGGGGGGGGGAGTGGGTAATATCCTGTTATGGGGGGGAGTGGTAATATCCTGTTATGGGGGGGAGTGGTAATATCCTGTTATGGGGGGGGGAGTGGTAATATCCTGTTATGGGGGGAGTGGTAATGTCCTGTTATGGGGGGTGGGGGGTGGTAATGTCCTGTTATGGGGGGGGGGGTGGTTACCCCCCCCCCCCCCCCCACCCCCCCCCCCCCCTTTGTCCGGGGGGGGGTGTTATGGGGGGGGGGTGGTAATGTACTGTTATGGGGGGGGAGTGGTAATATCCTGTTATGGGGGGGGGAGTGGTAATATCCTGTTATGGGGGGGGGGGAGTGGTAATATCCTGTTATGGGGGGGGAGTGGTAATGTCCTGTTATGGGGGGGGAGTGGTAATGTCCTGTTATGGGGGGGGAGTGGTAATGTCCTGTTATGGGGGGGGGTGGTAATGTCCTGTTATGGGGGCGAGTGGTAATATCCTGTTATGGGGGGGGGGAGTGGTAATATCCTGTTATGGGGGTGGGGGAGTGGGTAATATCCTGTCATGGGGGGAGTGGGTAATATCCTGTTATGGGGGGGAGTGGGTAATATCCTAGTATGGGGGGGAGTGGGTAATATCCTAGTATGGGGGTGTATCTCTGCAGCAGGGACCGGAGAACTTGTCAGGATACAAGAAAAAAATGGATGGGGCAAAATATCATCAAATTCTTGTGGAAAATCTGCTGCCCTCTGCTGGCAGAAAGTTGTCAATGGCAAGAAGGTTTAACTTCCAACATGACAATGACCCAAAGCACACGGCAACAATGAGCACACAGTGGATGGAGGAGAAGGCGGGGAATGTCCACCAATGAGCACACAGTGGTTGGAGGAGAAGGCGGGGGAATGTCCACCAATGAGCACACAGTGTTGGAGGAGAAGGCGGGGGAATGTCCACCAATGAGCAGACAGTGGTTGGAGGAGAAGGCGGGCAATGTCCACCAATGAGCACACAGTGGTTGGAGGAGAAGGCGGGGGAATGTCCACCAATGAGCAGTCAGTGGTTGGAGGAGAAGGCCGGGGAATGTCCACCAATGAGCACACTGTGGTTGGAGGAGAAGGCGGGGAAATGTCCACCAATGAGCACACAGTGGTTGGAGGAGAAGGCAGGGGGAATGTCCACCAATGAGCACACAGTGGTTGGAGGAGAAGGCGGGGAATGTCCTTGCATGGCCTAGGCAGCCCAGACTTAAAGGCTAAGGTCACCTTTTTGTTTTCTTCTTCTTCTCTTTTTTTTTTTTTAATATAAATTCCAGCCCCCCTATGTACCAATACAGCATTAATGTACTTTTTTTGCAAAAATTTAACCGCTTTCCATTCTATTCTACACGGGTTTACCTCACACTCTTCATGGATGTTTAAACACGCTTCTCCATTACTTCTGCCTTACTTCCTGGACATATTTTACATCATGACACAGGAAGGAGTTGACCAGCTGATCTGAATAGCACACACCCTGCATCATCCACCCTCAAACTCCTTCCTGTGTCATGACCTGAAGCCTCCAATAAGTCAGGCAGAAGTAATCGAGCAGTGTGTTTAAACATCCATTAGGAGAGTGAGGTAAGCGTGGGTAGAATAAATAGAAAGCTATTTTATTTTTCAAAAATAAGTACAATAATGTTATATTGATACATGGGGGGGGGGGGGCTGAAATCGATAAAAAAAAGGTGAACTTATTAGCCTTTAACCACCCGCAAATGTAAACGCTGTTCAAATTGCACATGTGAGGTATCACCGCGATCGCTAGAGTGAGAGCAATAAATCTAGCACAAGACCGCCTCTGTAACGCAAAACTGGTAACCGTTAACATTTTTTAAAGCAACGCCTATGGATATTTTTAAGTACCGTAGTTTGTTGCCATTGCACTAGTGTGCGCAATTTTAACCTCTTCCGGACCGATGTACGTCCCTAATTTTGGGACGGATATTGTTGTTATAGCATCAGCTAGCTGCCATAACCCCGGCACACTTCTGCCCATAGCACTTAAAGGCCATTTTATTTTTTTCATTTTTATTTTTTTTGTAAATGACAAAATATTTATTATTTTTATTTTTTTTTATTGCATTTTTGTGTAAATATGAGATCTGAGGTCTTTTTGACCAGATCTCATATTTAAGAGTCCTGTCATGCTTTTTTTTTTTATTACAAGGGCTGTTTACATTTCTTGTAATAGGAATAAAAGTGACACCAATTTTTATTTTTTTTTTTTAAACAGTGTAAACATAAAAAAATAAAAGGTAAAATAAATAAAAAAAAAATGTTTTTAAATGTGCCCGTCCCGCCGAGCTCACGCGCAGAAGCGAACGCATACGTGAGTAGTGCCCGCATATGAAAACGTTCTTCAAACCACACATGTGAGGTATCGCTGCGATCGGTAGAGCGAGAGCAATAATTCTAGCCCTAGACCTCCCCTGTAACACAAGACATGCAACCTGTAGAATTTTTTAAATGTCGCCTGTGGAGATTTTTAAAGGGTAAAAGTTTTGTCGCCATTCCATGAGCAGGCGCAATTTTGAAGTGTAACATGTTGGGTCTCAATTTACTCGGTGTAAAGTTATATTTCATATAAAAAAAATTGGGGTAACTTTACTGTTGTGTCTTTTTTTTTAAATTCAAAAAAGTGTATATATTTTTTTTTTTTTTTTAAAGTGCGCTCGTAAGACCGCTGCGAAAATACGGTGTGACAAAAAGTATTGCAATGACCGCCATTTTATTCTCTAGGGTGTTGAAAAAAAAATGTATAATGTTTGGGGGTTCTAAGTAATTTTCTAGGAAAAAAAAAAAAAGTTTTTTTTAACTTGTAAACATCACATCTAAAAAAGAGGCGCAGTTTTAAAGTGTGTTAAAGCGTGACATGTTGGGTATCAATATACTCAGAGTAACATCAGTTGGGCTGACTTTACTGTTTTTTTTTTTTTTTTTTTTTGTTTTTTTTTTTTTGTTTTTATATCAGTGAATTGTATTTTTTGAAAGACAGCTGTGCAAATACCGTGTGACAAACTATTGCGATGACCGCCATTTTATTCTCTAAAAAAAAAAAAAAATATAATATATATATATATATATATATATATAATATATATATATATATATATATATATATATATATATATATATATTGATATATAAATATATATATATATATAGGTTTGGGGGTTCTAAGTAAATTTCTAGCAAAAAAATACTGGATTTTTAACTTGTAAGCAACAAATGTCAGAAATAGGCTTGGTCTTTTAAAGTGGTGTTTCCCCCTAAAAAATAAAAGGCTTAAAAATCCTAAAAAAAAAGAAAAAAAAATACATACCTCCTAAATGCCTGTTGCTAGGGTGTCCCTTGTAGTCTGCCTCCTGAGTAGCCTTGGCTGGTGACATCACTTCCCCTTAGCGCAGGAAGGGCTCCCCAGTCATCTGGGACCTGTCACGTGTCCCAGATGACTATGTGGCCAATCACGGCGAGGGGATTGGGGTTCGACCCCCCCCCCCCCCCCCCCCGCACCGCTGGAACAGGCAAGGGTCCGATTATTAAAAGTCAGCAGCTGCAGTATTTGTAGCTGCTGACTTTTTAATTTTATTTTTTTTTTTTTTTTAAGGGATACACCTCTTTGGTTAATACTGCCAACGGAAAGTTCTGTCTGTCTCAAAATGATCAAAAATTTTAATTTGGATACAGTTTTTTTGTATGACTGAGTAATTGTCATTCAAAGTGTGACCGCGCTGAAGTCTGAAAACCGGCCTGGGCAGGAAGGGGGGTGAAAGCGTCCGACATTGACAGCATGAGCATGAACTCTCTCCGAAAAATTTCCCGCGAGTATGCCTCTCAAACTTTAATTTATTTCATCCTTCTGTACAAAGAAAAAACGTTTTTTTTGGCGCCGTCGCCATTAGATTGAGATGACAGATACTGTTAGTGCAGAACGTATAAGGGAACGCGCGGCATACATTCTGAAGCCTCTATAAATAATTGTATGCATGCTGCAAGGAAACCAATCAAGGGAGGGGGGGGGATCTAATTTGTGCAGCAAAGACAGCTCAGAATTAGAAAACTGCGCACTGCGAGCTCCGTTTTTCGATCTTTCAACAGATTACTATGTAGCGTGCGTTTACTATCCAGCGATGCCCCATCTATTTTTTCCTCCACCGCCTTGAGCCGGCTCCCGCGAGGAGGACTTGAGACGGATAATCTTGTGGTTCTCCGCTAGATAAGCATAATGTATATTGCCCGACGTAAATCAGTTAAGTGCTGACGTCGGAGCGGGCGAGTGCTTGGAGGGTTGTTCCACCTCCTATAGCGGGGGGTATATTGCATTCCAGGCCGCGGCGTTATGAGCGCGTTGCGTTAATAAGCCCCCGGTCGCCTGTTACTTAGCATGCCGTTTTAATATTAAGATTTTTTCATTAGTCTCTGAACCCGCGTCTCGACCGGTCATTTTACTCTTCTTAGGCGGAGGTCTATGGAGTGATTGCTTTGGGAGATTGCACAGGGATAGTAAACCGCGTCTCTTTGGGGGTCTTATATTTGTATTGGACTTTTTATTATTTTATTTTTTTGAGGTTCTATTTTAAACCAATGACCTCATTTTCAAAAAGGGAGATCCGTCCTTCTTCCACAAATGGCGGAACGTCGTTCTAAAATGTGTTTTTATTCCCTTCATTATATAAAATTGTGGCAAAAAACAAGGTAGCTGGGTACGGGACTGTGATAGATTTACAGTATATCTCCTACCACTTCCGGACCGTCCCATAGCCAGACGCACTAAAATTACCAAAAGTATTGGGACGCCTGCCTTTACACACACATGAACTTTAATGGCATCCCAGTCTTAAGGCCCATACACACGATCAGACTTTTTGACAACAAACAGGCAAATTAGCTGTTTTGGACCAACATCCGACCGTGTGTACGCTCCATCGGACCAACTTTTTCAGTTTTCATCTGACTTTTGTTGGCTGTGCGAACGGACCATCTTTCTGCCAACAAAAGTCCGATGGAGCAAAGTCCGACCGTGTGTACACAAAACCATCGGACTTTTGTACAAAGTACAAACACGCATGCTCAGAACCAATGCAAAAGATCAGACAACAATATAGAAGTTGACCAAAGGTGGCGCTGGAGTATTCGAACGTCCTCTTTTGAAGTGTTGTCAGTACGTTGAAACGTCACTACGTTCATGTTTGTTGCCTAACAAGTCAGATCGTGTGTATGCAATACCAACTTGGGGCCAACGCCCTTTGTACAAAAATCCACGGGAAAGTTGGTCCAAGGTCTGATCATGTGTATGAGGCTTTAGTCCGTAGGGTTCAATATTGAGTTGGACCACCCTTTGCAGCTTCAACTCTTCTGGGAAGGCCGTCCACACGGTTTAGGAGTGTGTCTATGGGAATGTTTGACCATTCTTCCAGAAGAGCATTCGTGAGGTCAGGCACTGATGTTGGACGAGTAGGTCTGGCTCACAGTCTCCTCTCTAATTCATCCCACAAGGTGTTCTATCGGGTTGAGGCCAGTCAAGTTCCTCCACCCCAAACTCGCTCATCCATGTCTGATGTCATTGATCATACAGTCAATCACATCAGATATTCACAACGTCATTGACTGTTCTGAACTAATGAGAACCTCTTCTATATTTTAATATGTAACACTGAGTAATTCTGATGGATAGTAGTTCTTTGGATTGAGTCGAAGCTGAACTCTTGGAATCAGACAAAGTCTACACTTGCACTGGACACCCCCCCCCCCACACTACAAGGGGTTAATGTTTAGTGTAGGGATAAGGTGTAATACTTGCCTTCTTCTTGGCTCTGGTAGGCTTCCTCCCATCCATTCATCAAGTTAATAACATGACACCACAGGGCTAGGGGGTTCTGTATAGACCAAAACGGACTGACTTCCGCAGATCGGGACTATCAATGCCCAAACAGGACTAGTGCATTGAGCTGATGCTGCCCTCTTGAGATCAGGGAATCTTGAAACTGCACAAAAAGGTAAAATAAAAACATGCAAAGGCCTAGTGCATTATCAACAGCACATATTAAAAGATAAAAGCATACATACAAAAGCAATAGATGTACATAAACTCAAGAACCAAAGGTCTTAAACACAACATAACTCTAAATAAACCAGCTGATGTGTTTCGGGGGATATACCCCTTTTTCAAAACAATCCTGAAAAAGGGGGTATATCCCCCAAAACACGTCAGCTGGTTCATTTGGACTTATGAATTTATGTTGTGTTGAAGACCTTTTGGTTCCTGAGTTTATGTACATCCATTGCTTTTGTGATGTACCCCCCCCCCCCCCCCCCCCCACCTTCTTCTTTCTTTTTTTATCCTTTTAATGAAGTGCTGTAGGTATTTCACCTGGCCTTTGCACCCGTTTTTTGTTTTACTTCTTCTTCTTTTTTTTTTTTTTGTGCAGTTTTAGGCTTCTTCCATCCATGTAACTGGTCCAGTGCTGCTTCCTCCTTTTTAAGGAGCTTCAGACCACGGTTGCATGCTCTCCCCCCTCCTTTACATAAAATGTAGAGTTAATCGGGACCACCTTATTGCACACCAGGCAGTTGGCACTTTCAGAAGGCGGTCAGCGACGGCAGCCTTTTTGCGCCCCTCTGTCCACAATTCTCCTGCTGTCTACTCTGGGAAGGTTATCCTGACCTCGCCACATACGTCTTTCCAATCACCCCATCGCTTTCCTGCTACCTGTTTATATGAGAATTAACTGCGGCTCCAAACCATGCGCGACGCCGGCTCTCTGTCATGGCGGAGGCGCGGTCGTATTTTAACTCCCGAGCTAATCTTACAGGTGCCTGCAGATCTAAATAGGTTAAATACAAAATTAAAGCCGTAATGACAGCATCTGTCTCTGGAAAAGCATTACGCACGGACGTGGCCTGCAACCGTCTCGATAGATTACAGCTTCTTCCAGCAGTCGGAGTTTATTGATCCACCTATATATTTAACTCCGCTGCGCGGAAACAAAATTGGACTGTCTTATGCCTCCTGTGTCACCTCCACCCCCACCTTCTCCCCCCCCCTCAAACAGGCCGCCGCAGCGCCGAAACAACAGCTTCCATATTTGCTGCAACTTGAATTTTCTCCTCTCAACGAATTGGTTAAATGTTGCTCTTGGCATGCTTCTCACGCGGAGAGATTAATTAAAATTTAAAAAAAAAAATTCTAAAAATTAGTCTTTCCGGTCTTCTGTTTCTGAGTCGCAGACACTCGCACTGTCTGTCTTCTTTTTTTTTTTTTCTTGGCTTTTTCCATTTCCTCTTCTGTTTCTGGTAGGCAGCGGGAAAATTGTCTTTCTCCTGCTCTGAACTACGGGGGGAAATAAATGGCAAAATCGAGAGTAGAGTAACACAACGGAAGATGATTTGTATCATTTGCCGCTCTGCAGAAGTATTATAAAATATAATGCTCTAAAAATTCACAATGTTATCACACAGGGAGCACCATACACACACCCTTCAAGGCCAACTCTAACTACCGATAGTGCCATAAATGCTAAATTAACCCTCACCAGTAATGGTTTAGGTCAATGTTCTTCAACTATATTCTGTCCTGGCAATCATTGCATGTATGCAAAGCCTTAATTTAAAATGAATCCCTCGTTTCACATTAGAGTCTCCATTCCTCCCATAAACGCTGTCACACCAGAGTCTTTAGACCCTCCTCACAACAGAGTCTATAGTCCACCTCCCCCTCTTCACATAAAAGTCTATAGTGGCCTCTCCCTCTTTACATCAGAGCCTAAAGTGGCCTCTCCCTCTTTCCATCAGAGCCTATAGTGGCCTCTCCCTCTTTACATCAGAGCCTAAAGTGGCCTCTCCCTCTTTCCATCAGAGCCTATAGTGACCTCCCCCTCTTTACATCAAAACCTTTAGTGGCCTCTCCCTCTTTACATCAAAACCTTTAGTGGCCTCTCCCTCTTTACATCAGAGCCTATAGTGGCCTCTCCCTCTTTCCATCAGAGCCTATAGTGGCCTCCCCCTCTTTCCATCAGAGCCTATAGTGGCCTCCCCCTCTTTCCATCAGAGCCTATAGTGGCCTCCCCCTCTTTCCATCAGAGCCTATAGTGGCCTCCCCCTCTTTCCATCAGAGCCTATAGTGGCCTCCCCCTCTTTCCGTCAGCCTATAGTGGCATCCCCCTCTTTCCGTCAGAGCCTATAGTGGCATCCCCCTCTTTCCGTCAGAGCCTATAGTGGCATCCCCCTCTTTCCGTCAGAGCCTATAGTGGCCTCCCCCTCTTTCCCTCAGAGCCTATAGTGGCCTCCCCCTCTTTCCGTCAGAGCCTATAGTGGCCTCCCCCTCTTTCCATCAGAGCCTATAGTGGCCTCCCCCTCTTTCCGTCAGCGCCTATAGTGGCCTCTCCCTCTTTCCGTCAGAGCCTATAGTGGCCCCTCCCTCTTTCCGTCAGAGCCTATAGTGGCCTCTCCCTCTTTCCGTCAGAGCCTATAGTGGCCTCTCCCTCTTTCCGTCAGAGCCTATAGTGGCCTCTCCCTCTTTCCGTCAGAGCCTATAGTGGCCTCTCCCTCTTTCCGTCAGAGCCTATAGTGGCCTCTCCCTCTTTCCGTCAGAGCCTATAGTGGCCTCTCCCTCTTTCCGTCAGAGCCTATAGTGGCCTCTCCCTCTTTCCGTCAGAGCCTATAGTGGCCTCTCCCTCTTTCCGTCAGAGCCTATAGTGGCCTCTCCCTCTTTCCGTCAGAGCCTATAGTGGCCTCTCCCTCTTTCCGTCAGAGCCTATAGTGGCCTCCCCCTCTTTCTGTCAGAGCCTATAGTGGCCTCCCCCTCTTTCCGTCAGAGCCTATAGTGGCCTCTCCCTCTTTACATCATCAGAGCCTATAGTGGCCTCTCCCTCTTTACATCATCAGAGCCTATAGTGGCCTCCCCCTCTTTACATCAAAACCTTTAGTGGCCTCTCCCTCTTTACATCAGAGCCTATAGTGGCCTCCCCCTCTTTCCGTCAGAGCCTATAGTGGCCTCCCCCTCTTTCCATCAGAGCCTATAGTGGCCTCCCCCTCTTTCCGTCAGCGCCTATAGTGGCCTCTCCCTCTTTCCGTCAGAGCCTATAGTGGCCTCTCCCTCTTTCCGTCAGAGCCTATAGTGGCCCCTCCCTCTTTCCGTCAGAGCCTATAGTGGCCTCTCCCTCTTTCCGTCAGAGCCTATAGTGGCCTCTCCCTCTTTCCGTCAGAGCCTATAGTGGCCTCTCCCTCTTTCCGTCAGAGCCTATAGTGGCCCCCCTCTTTCCGTCAGAGCCTATAGTGGCCTCTCCCTCTTTCCGTCAGAGCCTATAGTGGCCTCTCCCTCTTTCCGTCAGAGCCTATAGTGGCCTCCCCCTCTTTCTGTCAGAGCCTATAGTGGCCTCCCCCTCTTTCTGTCAGAGCCTATAGTGGCCTCCCCCTCTTTCCGTCAGAGCCTATAGTGGCCTCTCCCTCTTTACATCATCAGAGCCTATAGTGGCCTCTCCCTCTTTACATCATCAGAGCCTATAGTGGCCTCCCCCTCTTTACATCAAAACCTTTAGTGGCCTCTCCCTCTTTACATCAGAGCCTATAGTGGCCTCTCCCTCTTTCCATCAGAGCCTATAGTGGCCTCCCCCTCTTTCCATCAGAGCCTATAGTGGCCTCCCCCTCTTTCCATCAGAGCCTATAGTGGCCTCCCCCTCTTTACATGAGAGTCTATAGTGCTGACCCCCATCTCCATCGTTGGCTGCTAGGATGCTGGCAGCTGGCTCACATAGCATCCTTTTTTTTTTTTGCTAGGATGCAGGCAGCTGGGTCGCATCATGGTCATCCAGAGCTCTATGTGATGACACTTTGCTGCCCAGAGGCTGACCATGCACTGAGGATGGAGTGTCTGCTATGGACACTTTGGCCTTGTTGCTCCCCCCCCCCCCCCCCCCCCCCCAGTGATTGCTGCAAAGTTTGACAAAACCATTTCTAATTGGCGAGCCAGCCAGACTCTTCTGATAAGATTTCATAAACTTTAATATAAGTAGTGCAGGTCATTGTGACCAGGGCTGTGCTGCCCATGAGGTCAATTAGGGCAGCTGCCTCAGGCGGCACAGGCCTGGTCACCAATGATCTGTAGAGCCCATGTTGAGTTTGATATCTGATCGGGAGGGTCTGGCTGGCTCGCCAATTAAAAATTGAATATCGCAGTGAGACTTCTGTCAAACTCTGCAGCAATCGCTGGAGGAGGGCTCCCTGGAAATGAGCTAGATTGTCTTCAAAGCCTTTTTATTTTTTGTTTGGTCAAACTTCACTCTTTTTACGACGCTTTCCCCCCCCTTGGGAGCCCCATCACACATACCAACATGATTATTCCCTGAATTAGCAACCGGAGGAGTCTGACAAATTACATGGAGGAAACTCGATTCATCAAGATCACAGAAAGCACACCTACAGTCGCTGGCATTCATTAGCATCCTAATTAGCTCAATCAAGTTTTTGATGCCGGGAAAATTGAGAAAAATGACAGAAGGCAAGATAAAATCTGACAATCACCATCCCCGCCGCACGTGTCCTCCACCTGAACCCCCCGACATCCCTGCGGATCTCCTCCCGCATGTTCGTGAGCGAGCAGCGTAATTCTGAAATTGCCCCCTTGGGAGCCACGTAGGGAAAACCTCATCATTCCGTGACACATGCATTTCTCAAAGCCTGCTGTGTGACTACGGGCAGCGTGGCAGGTGCACCTATACCAGGGGCCCTTGAGGTCAGGGGGCCCTATCACTGGACTTTTATGCTAAAGACATTTTGGATAAAACACAGCAGGCCTTCTTTTTTCACACTTTTTGTTCCTCTTTAATATATAAAGTCAAACAATGTTTATTAACAACCTGACAATGTTTATTTATTTTTTGTTTTATTGCGGTCTTTTTGGCCATTGGGGAGATTATTCCTTCCACAGAGTGGCACAAGGGCAGGTAGTGAAATCTTTGGGGGTCACAAACCATAAAAATCTGATGGAGGCTCCAACTCTACAGACAGCAACAAAGTTTAAACTATTTAAGGCTACTTTTTTACACTGGGGCGGGGGGTACGTCAGTGGTAAAGCGCCACTAGTATTAGTGCCGCTTTACCGTCGTTTTAGCGGTGCTTTTGCACGGTGGTTAAAAGCGCCCCACTAGCGTCCGAAAAAGGGTTAAAAGCGCCGCTGCCGAAGCACTTTGCTGGCCATTGATTTCAATAGCAGAGGCGTTTTAGGAGTGGTGTATACAGCGCTTCCTCAACGCCCCAAAGACCCTGTGCAGCGCCTCAGCGTGAAAGCACTCGGGCTTTCGCACTGGGGCTGCAGGGGAGGCGTTCTACAGTCGCTATTTTTAGCCCAAAAGCGCCTGAAAAATGCCTTAGTGTGAAAGTGGCCTAAAGGACTTTTTATATATATATATATTTTTTGCTCTTTAGGGCCCATTCACACCATAACCACATTCTGTGCGTGTTTCCTGCACCTCATTGGAAATGCACTGCAGTTGCAATTGCAACTGCAGCAGGTGTCAATGTTTGATGACACCCCAAACGCAAGTTTTAAATGCAGTGTGTTTGCCTGCACTGGATCAGAAGTACCATTCAATCCGGTTGCAGTGCATTTTTTTTATTTTTTTTTCTTTTATTTCTTTTTTTAGTAGCGCATGCACTACTTTTGCTGCAGTCCAGTGTGATTCAGCCCATTCAGAATTATTGGGCTCATATTGTACCGCATAAAAATCGCACAGATTCAGCGCATTTCTTGACGATTCTCTGTCTTTGTGAACTGGTCCATAGCCGTGTGTTTTGCACTGAATAATGCTTTACAGTTACAAACTGTCTGGATGTTATGTGCCCTTCTTTTTTTTTTATTCTTCCCTCCTTTTTTTTTTTCTTTCCTTCTTTCCTTTTCTTTTATTATCCCTCTTCCCTCCTTCCTCCTTTTTTTTTGTTTCCCTTTTTTTTGTTTCTTTTCCTTTTGTTTCCCTTCTTTCCTTCTTTCCTTCTTTCCTTTCTTTGTTTTTCTTCTTTCTTTCCCCCTCCTTTCCTTTCCTTTTCCTTCCTTTTTTTTTTTCACCTTCTTTCTTCTTCTTTTTTTAAAACCCCCTTCTTTGTTGCCCCCTTCTTTCTTCTTCCTTTTTTTTTAACCCCCCTTCTTTGTTGCCCCCTTCTTTCTTTCCACCTTCTTTCTTTCTTCCCCTTTTTTTTCCACCTTTTTTTTTTTCTTCGTTCTTCCTCCTTTTTTTTAGTTTATATATTAATTTTTTATATAAACAGGGCTTTTATCTGGCAGTAGGTTTTATTTGGGGGAAAATATAAGAATAAAAAACAATTCAAGGTTTTTTTTTTCTTCTTTTTATTCTTCTGCCCGGTTCCCGTGTGCGGCCGCAGTTCCCAGCATGCTATCCGTTGCATCCCTGTTCACCGGTTCAGGTGCGAATAAGGTTCAAACTTTTGCCTGAATTCGCACCTGAACTGGACACAAAGATGCACAGGACTCTTTTGGAATGAAAAACGGAGCCGCCGCGGGTCTGTGTGAACCGGCTCCATTGTGAGCCAGGTACACTCGCATTTCATACACGTTGGATGCGGGGAAACCCTCATCTAATTCGCACATATGTGAACCCGGCCCAAAATCAGACCCTTTTTAGGATATTTACAAGTCTATAATAATAAATTCCCGACACCACAATATACAACAGTATTGTTTTTCAGAAACTCTCCACCTTTTATCATTAGGAAGCCCTCCTTTGGTCTCTAGTCAGTGACTTTGCATAGACTGAGATGAAGTCCTCAGTCTGCTGCAGACAGGAGGAAGCATTTCCTCAGTCTCTTCTCCCACAGTGATCAGACTGCAACATTGTAATTCTAACAGTCACCGCAAGTACCAAAGCAAAAGAACAATAAATTAAAACGGCGGGATTGTCCGCCGGACTGCCACTTTTAAAACAAAACTTAAAACCTAGTCCGCCGGACTTTTGGCGCCAAAAAGTCCGCCGGCGCCCACACACGAGGGATTGTCCGGTGGACTTGAGTCCAGCGGACAATCCCGCGGGATAGTCCTTTCGTGTGTACGCGGCATTGCAGTTACAGCAAGTACCAAAGCAAAAGAACAATACATTAATTTAAAAACACCCAACTTTAACCTCTAATCCCCGTAGAGGTGTCCCTTGGCTGCATGCAGCCCTTTGCTATGTTTTTTGCTTCCTTTGGGGCCCCTTCATTATTGTTACATAGTTACTTTTTTTCTCTGTTTATCTCTTCTCTCAGTTATTATTTTAATTTTTTTTCATAATGCATCTTGTGAATACAAATGGTAGAAGAAGCCATTTTTCTTATTATTTTTATTTTTTTTTAGGTTTCTGTATGGAATACAATCGTGGGAGCATTGATTTGTAAAGGGGCTGTAAGAGCACAACACTGCAGCACCAGCAGTCTTATGTTATACTTCTATGACCGTCTCATGAGGCATGTCTCCAGTCTTCAACAACTCCTGTAATAAGTAAGCAGTCTCTGACCATCTCCTGTATCATGTCTGCAGTCTCTGACCATCTCCTGTATCATGTCTGCAGTCTCTGACCATCTCCTGTATCATGTCTGCAGTCTCTGACCATCTCCTGTATCATGTCTGCAGTCTCTGGCCATCTCCTGTATCATGTCTGCAGCCTCTGGCCATCTCCTGTATCATGTCTGCAGTCTCTCACCATCTCCTGTATCATGTCTGCAGTCTCTGACCATCTCCTGTATCATGTCTGCAGCCTCTGACCAACTCCTGTATCATGTCTGCAGCCTCTCACCAACTCCTGTATCATGTCTGCAGTCTCTGACCATCTCCTGTATCATGTCTGCAGTCTCTGACCATGTCCTGTATCATGTCTGCAGTCTCTGCCATCTCCTGTATCATGTCTGCAGTCTCTCACCATCTCCTGTATCATGTCTGCAGTCTCTCACCATCTCCTGTATCATGTCTGCAGTCTCTCACCATCTCCTGTATCATGTCTGCAGTCTCTGACCATCTCCTGTATCATGTCTGCAGTCTCTGACCATCTCCTGTATCATGTCTGCAGCCTCTCACCAACTCCTGTATCATGTCTGCAGTCTCTGACCATCTCCTGTATCATGGTCTGCAGTCTCTGACCATCTCCTGTATCATGTCTGCAGTCTCTGGACCATCTCCTGTATCATGTCTGCAGCCTCTCACCAACTCCTGTATCATGTCTGCAGTCTCTGACCATCTCCTGTATCATGTCTGCAGTCTCTGACCATCTCCTGTATCATGTCTGCAGTCTCTGACCATCTCCTGTATCATGTCTGCAGTCTCTGACCATCTACTGTATCATGTCTGCAGCCTCTGACCATCTCCTGTATCATGTCTGCAGCCTCTCACCATCTCCTGTATCATGTCTGCAGCCTCTGGCCATCTCCTGTATCATGTCTGCAGCCTCTGGCCATCTCCTGTATCATGTCTGCAGCCTCTGGCCATCTCCTGTATCATGTCTGCAGCCTCTGGCCATCTCCTGTATCATGTCTGCAGTCTCTGGCCATCTCCTGTATCATGTCTGCAGTCTCTGACCATCTCCTGTATCATGTCTGCAGCCTCTGACCATCTCCTGTATCATGTCTGCAGTCTCTGACCATCTCCTGTATCATGTCTGCAGTCTCTCACCATCTCCTGTATCATGTCTGCAGCCTCTCACCATCTCCTGTATCATGTCTGCAGCCTCTCACCAACTCCTGTATCATGTCTGCAGTCTCTGACCATCTCCTGTATCATGTCTGCAGTCTCTGACCATCTCCTGTATCATGTCTGCAGTCTCTGACCATCTCCTGTATCATGTCTGCAGCCTCTGACCATCTCCTGTATCATGTCTGCAGTCTCTGACCATCTCCTGTATCATGTCTGCAGCCTCTCACCAACTCCTGTATCATGTCTGCAGTCTCTGACCATCTCCTGTATCATGTCTGCAGGTCTCTGACCATCTCCTGTATCATGTCTGCAGTCTCTGACCATCTCCTGTATCATGTCTGCAGTCTCTGACCATCTCCTGTATCATGTCTGCAGTCTCTGACCATCTCCTGTATCATGTCTGCAGTCTCTCACCATCTCCTGTATCATGTCTGCAGTCTCTCACCATCTCCTGTATCATGTCTGCAGCCTCTCACCAACTCCTGTATCATGTCTGCAGTCTCTGACCATCTCCTGTATCATGTCTGCATCTCTGACCATCTCCTGTATCATGTCTGCAGCCTCTGACCATCTCCTGTATCATGTCTGCAGCCTCTCACCAACTCCTGTATCATGTCTGCATCTCTGACCATCTCCTGTATCATGTCTGCAGTCTCTGACCATCTCCTGTATCATGTCTGCAGTCTCTAACCATCTCCTGTATCATGTCTGCAGTCTCTGACCATCTCCTGTATCATGTCTGCAGTCTCTCACCAACTCCTGTATCATGTCTGCAGCCTCTCACCATCTCCTGTATCATGTCTGCAGTCTCTGACCATCTCCTGTATCATGTCTGCAGTCTCTGACCATCTCCTGTATCATGTCTGCAGTCTCTGACCATCTCTTGTATCATGTCTGCAGTCCCTGACCATCAGCAGGTCATCCTCGCCATCAACACTCCAAACAGATAAAAAAAAGATGCACTCCAAGATCCTCTACAATAATTTTATTGACTACCAGTCAGCGCACCCACCCACAAAAGCTCCTCCCTCTGACATGTTTCACTCCTTGCAGAGCTTATTCATAGCGTATTGATTCATAGTATAGTATATGAAATGATTGTGCTGGATCTCGGAGTGCAGCATTTTTTTTTATCTGTCAGGTCATTGTCTCACAAGTTGGTGGAGCCTGAATCAGGACTGACAGCCTCAGACCCGCATTCAGCGCAGTTTCCTGGACTTAAGCACAGCTGCAGCGTTTGCTGGACAGCACCAGTCAGTATACCTTGTTCCCTGCTGTCTCTTTTTGAAGACTCTCCCCATATAACAGGAGTGTAGCTTTATTTGTTTGGAATGGAGATTGTTTTTCCGAATATTTGGAGGGTAATAACGCATCTGACATTGAGGAAGGCGCGGGGCGATCGTCTCCGGGTAGATGAAATGCTTCGCTCCAATATAACAGCTGTTTAATGTTGTTGGCCTTCAGCGGCGTCTGAGTCCATCAATAACACATCGATGTTATGTAACATTAGAGGGGAGCGTTGTGTGTTTATCACAGATTGGAGGAGCCCCGGAATCTGATTCTTCCTCCCTGGAAATAGACGCACTTTGTTCAGATTTCGTTTTATTGGAAGACGACCTCCAGGCGTGTGATTATCCCGCGGATTTATCGTTCTTTACACCCAGAGATGCGTCTTCCACATCGCTTTATACAGACGATCTGATCACCGTGTATATCCAGAATAGAGGAGATGGGGGGTTAGAACCTCTGTCGGGTTTTGACTGCTCTCTGGGGTTCTGGTAGAGCCATTCCCTCACCAGTGCTGGGACAAGGCAAAAAGATCAAAGTTCGCCCCCCCACCCCTCCTCTCCTATAAGAATGCGCTCTCCTCCCACCCACGAGTTGTGCCCCCCCTTTACCCATGTGTGCCCCTCCTTTACCCATGTGTGCCCCCCCCCTCACCAATGAGTGTGCTTCCCCCCCCCTCACCAATGAGTGTGCTTCCCCCCCCCCCCCCTCACCAATGAGTGTGCTCCCCCCCCTCACCAATGAGTGTGCTTCCCCCCCCCTCACCAATGAGTGTGCTTCCCCCCCCCTCACCAATGAGTGTGCTCCCCCCCCTCACCAATGAGTGTGCTTCTCCCCCCCCCCCCCTCACCAATGAGTGTGCTCCCCCCCCCTCACCAATGAGTGTGCTCCCCCCCCCTCACCAATGAGTGTGCTCCCCCCCCTCACCAATGAGTGTGCTCCCCCCCCCCTCACCAATGAACGTGCCCCCCCCCCCCCCTCACCAATGTGTGCTCCCCCCCCTCACCAATGAACGTGCCCCCCCCTCACCAATGAGAGTGCTCCCCCCCCTCACCAATGAGCGTGCTCCCCCCCCCTCACCAATGAGCGTGCTCCCCCCCCTCACCAATGAGCGTGCTCCCCCCCCCCTCACCAATGAGCGTGCTCCCCCCCTCACCAATGAGCGTGCTCCCCCCCCCCCCCCTCACCAATGAGCGTGCTCCCCCCCCCCCCCTCACCAATGAGCGTGCTCCCCCCCCCTCACCAATGAGTGTGCTCCCCCCCCCCCCTCACCAATGAGTGTGCCCCCCCCTCACCAATGAGTGTGCCCCCCCTCACCAATGAGCGTGCTCCCCCCCCCCCCCACCCCCCCCGTGCCCCCCCCCCCTCACCAATGAGCGTGCCCCCCCCCCCCCCCCCCCCTCACCAATGAGCGTGCTCCCCCCCCCCCCTCACCAATGAGTGTGCTTCCCCCCCCTCACCAATGAGCGTGCCCCCCCCCCTCACCAATGAGCGTGCCCCCCCCCTCACCAATGAGCGTGCCCCCCCCCCCTCACCAATGAGCGTGCTCCCCCCCCCCTCACCAATGAGCGTGCCCCCCCCCCCCTCACCAATGAGCGTGCTCCCCCCCCCTCACCAATGAGCGTGCCCCCCCCCTCACCAATGAGCGTGCTCCCCCCCCCTCACCAATGAGCGTGCTCCCCCCCCCCTCACCAATGAGCGTGCTCCCCCCCCCTCACCAATGAGCGTGCTCCCCCCCCCCCCCTCACCAATGAGTGTGCTCCCCCCCCCTCACCAATGAGTGTGCCCCCCCCTCACCAATGAGTGTGCCCCCCCTCACCAATGAGCGTGCTCCCCCCCCCCTCACCAATGAGCGTGCTCCCCCCCCCCCTCACCAATGAGCGTGCCCCCCCCCCCCTCACCAATGAGCGTGCCCCCCCCCCCCTCACCAATGAGTGTGCTTCCCCCCCCTCACCAATGAGCGTGCTCCCCCCCCCTCACCAATGAGCGTGCCCCCCCCCCCCTCACCAATGAGCGTGCTCCCCCCCCCCCTCACCAATGAGCGTGCTCCCCCCCCCCCTCACCAATGAGCGTGCTCCCCCCCCCTCACCAATGAGTGTGCTTCCCCCCCCTCACCAATGAGTGTGCTTCCCCCCCCCCCCCCCATGAGCTGTATACTACTTCAGCAGCACAGGTGACAGGTTTCTCACCCCCCTCCTGGTGAAGAGCTAGAAGTGGCTGCCTCTTCCGCCTACCAGTTGGCCTGACCCTGCCTCCCCCAAACTGCAATGGCAGCCAGATGGGGTTCTACAGATGCAGCGGCAAAAATGATACCCCCCCTCCCCATTAAGCAGGCAGTAGCAATGCCACACACAACCCATTTAATTGAGTGGGGCCATGCGCTTGTGGGGCGCTAGTGCGGGACTCAAGGGGGTTAAATCAGGAGAGGAGTAGGTGATGTCACCAAGTCACATGTGAAATACCCTCTGAAGAGCAATACGAACATGGCTCGCTCTTCAGAGTGTGAACGAGCCCTTAAAGTAAAGCTGAATTTCGTGCACAAAAGATTTCATGTGTTGCATATTATCCCTAACGGGTTTGAATCCACAATGTTGTGCACACCAAATGCCTTTGCAACCCCAGATATTACCTTGTAAAAGTAGCAGCGGCCTCATCACTGTGTGCTGTACACAACCTGTGCAGAGCTGTGGGAGGGGTCTCCACCCACCTGCAGAAAACTACAGGAGGGGGGTGTAGACCAGACCCTTCACCTTGCGCAAGAAATTACGAGAGCGCAGAAGTGAGCGGTCTTTATTGCAGGAAGCTCCTGCACCGAGGCAAAGTTTGAGTCTGGGACCTAGGCGTGCGCACAGGGTGTGTCTAGGCACATCCTAATCAACTATCGCTCATTAGCATTATCCCTCTCACTAGGGCCGGGACAAGGGGTGGGCAGGAGGGGCGGTTGCCCTGGGCACTGTGGTATCATGTGAGGTGGGGGGGGGGCACCACAAGGAGATTAGGGGGAGGGAATTTGTGTTTAAAAAGGGGAATTTGGGGGGCTTCAGCGGGTAAGAATTGTTTTAGGAGGGCAAATTTAGGGAGGGTGTGCTAGGAGTTGTGATTTGGGGGGGATTTGTGTTGGGAGTGGGGATGGGACACATAATTAAACATGTGCAATTCGTTTTGGTTTTTTTTTGGTTTTTTCGTTCGTTTTCGTACGAATCCGAATAACGAATCGTTCGAATCGTACGAATCCGATTAACGAATCGAACGAATCCGATGAACGAATCCGAAAAACAACGAAAATCCGAAAAACCAAATTAGAAAACGACGAATGAAGAAAATCCGAAAAACAAAAAAAGGAACAACGAAAATGAACGAAAAAATTCGTACATTCGTAACTTTTTTTTTTTTGTTGAATTGGTAATTTTCCGTGTCCCTTACAATGGGTGCTGCTTAACGTGCTTCGAATAGATTGAACGAAAAAATTCGTACATTCGTAACTTTTTTTTTTTTTAGATTCGTAAATTATTAAAATGCAATAATAGCATACACATGACATAAAATTATGAATTATGCTCCGATTACGAATCTACGAATGCGTCCGAATTTCGAATAAACGAAAATTAAACTAACGAAAAAACGAATCAACGAAAAAAATAACTCTTACGAATGTACGAATCATTACGAATACGAACACCGACGACTTACGAATGTACGAATCAACGGAAACGAAAAAACGAAACGAAAAAAAACGAAACGAAAATAAACAATTTTTTTTGTTGTGCACATGTCTACATGTAATGCCCATACATCTTAGGGGGGGGCGGGCACAATTTGGCATGTTCGCCCTGGGCTCTAAATGACCTTGTCCCGCCACTGCCTCTCACGCACTCCTCTTCCACTGTGCCGGCAGGGAGATCAATGTTCTGCCGAGAAAGGCCCCCCCCGGCAGATAATGACCCCCCTGTACTGCGCAGCACGAACCACAACGGAGCCGCCGAAAATAGCACGGCACCCACGTTCCAACACTGTTGCAAGACACCACTTTGTAATGGGGTGCCCCTCGGGCTCGCTTCGCTCGGCATATTTATATTCTAACTCTATGTCCACTTGGATGGTGGGGATTGAACCTGGACTGAGGGCAGAATGTAGTGCGCAGGCGCCTTGTAGAGCTGACGATCAGCTGTTCATCTTTGGAGACCTTAGGCGGCTCCGTAGTCGTTAACACTGTGCAAGCGCTGCGCCTGTGCAGTACAGGGGGGGGGGGCATTATCCCCCCGGGGGACCTTTTTCGGCAAGACGCCGGGATCATATACCCTGTTTCCCCGAAAATAAGACCTAGCGTGATTGTCGGTGATGGCTTCAATATAAGCCCTACCCCCCAAATGAGCCCTAGTTAAAGTCCTTGTAGGTCTTATTTTCAGGGTACGGCTTATTTTCGGGGGGAAACAGGGTAGGGCTTATTTGGGGGGTAGGGCTTATTGCAGCCATCACCGACGATCACGCTAGGTCTTATTTTTGGGGAAACAGGGTATATGTAGACGCACTACTTTGGGGGGCACACCCAAATGCAGTAAGCTGCGCACACATAGGGTCTGGGAGCCAATCACAAATTGGTGTCACTTAACTGACAGATCAGCTGCCCTGCAGGTAAGATGAGTATAATGGGGTGGGGGGGACGCCCTTTCCGGTGACCCTTTCACCTTGTCCTACATGGGCACAGTGATCGGGTCTCTTTAACAGATGAAGGCCCCTATATTCTCGGTCGTGTTGGTACAAAACAAAAGACTGCATGAGGACAGAAAGGGTTTTTACGTCCTCTGCGACCAAATAGGATAAAATAATGTTCACAACGACCTTCATTTTTAAACTCGCATTCTATATTAAATGTTTGTTTTGTTGTACCTTCAGAAAGAACGTTATATAAGAAAGTCTGTTCAGGTAACACTGATCCACATTCAGCAGCAGTAAGGGGGGTAAGACCACCGCATGATAGAGCGTATATAAAGCAGAACTTTTGTCCTTCCTTTTTTTTTTTTTAGTTTTGGATAGAGGGCGGAATGGTTCGATGCTGTGTCGGTTTCTAAAGTTGTCGGTTTTCCTCTTGGGGGAGATTCGCCTTCCTAATTTGTCATGGTCACCATTTCCTTGGTAATGACTTTCCAGCGGAGGTCCGTCCGGACTTTCCAGAGGAGGTCCGCCGGACTTTCCAGCGGAGGTCCGCCGGACTTTCCAGAGGAGGTCCGTCCGGACTTTCCAGCGGAGGTCCGTCCGGACTTTCCAGCGGAGGTCCGTCCGGACTTTCCAGCTGAGGTCCGTCCGGACTTTCCAGCGGAGGTCCGTCCGGACTTTCCAGCGGAGGTCCGTCCGGACTTTCCAGCGGAGGTCCGTCCGGACTTTCCAGCGGAGGTCCGTCCGGACTTTCCAGCGGAGGTCCGTCGGACTTTCCAGCGGAGGTCCGTCCGGACTTTCCGAACGTGCGGACTTGCCCACACACGCCCGGACTTTTCCGCTGGAGTCTTGGCGGAGGTCCGCCGGACTTTTACACAGAGTAAAGTCCGTTCATTTAGAACGTGACTCCAGGTAGACGGGACTAGCGAAGGAAGTCAATGACGCCGCCTCGATCGGCGAGATTGACACTTCGCTAGCCCCATCACCTGGTATGGATTTAAAGAGGAATCCCTACGCCGAAAAAACAACGTGGGGGGCCCCCCCCCCAAATCCATATCAGACCCTTATCCGAACACACAGCCCGGCCGGTCAGGAAAGGGGGTGGGGACGAGCAAGCGCCCCCCCCCCTCCTGAGCCGTACCAGGCCACGTGCCCTCAACATGGGGGGGTGCCCTGGGAAAAGGGGTGCCCTGCGCCCCCCCCACCCCAAAGCACTTTGTCCCCATGTTGATGAGGACAAGGGCCTCTTCCCGACAACCAACCCTGGCCGTTGGTTGTCGGGGTCTGCAGGCAGGAGGCTTATCGAAATCCAGGAGCCCCCTTTAATAAGGGGGCCCCCAGATCCCGGCCCCCCCACCCTATGTGAATGAGTATGGGGTACAATGTACCCCCACCCATTCACCTGGTGAAAAAAGTGTAAATAAAAACACAACTCAAGTTTTTAAAATACTTTATTACACAGCTCTGGGGTCTTCTTCCGTCTTGGAGGGTCTTCTCGCCGGACTCCTCTGCTAGCTCTTTTACTAGCGGAGGAGCCCGGCTTTCTCCTTCGTCGCCACCGCTGTCTGGGGGTCTTGTTCCCACTTCGGGGGTCTTGTCCTGCTCTTCTGTTCTTCTTGCTGGGCCTCCGCTTTCTTCTTGCAGCTCTTTTACTAGTGGTGGCCTGGTCTTCTGTTGCCGCCGCCTTCTGCTTCTTGTTCTTCTTTCTTCATCCGATGTTGACACGGCGCTGTCTCCGCTTCTAATGGCCCAGGCGTGTTGCACGGCCAGTTATATAGGGACAAGGGGCGGGGCCACTGGCTCATGTCACATGGTGACCCTGCCCCCCCTATGATGTCACAGTCCCAGGGGATTACTAAGTCAATACCGCCGGATAGTCCGATCGTGTGTACGGGGCATTAGAGGGAGTTTCCGTTTTTTACTTTGGAAAGATTTGCCGGGTCTTGAAAGGTGAACACACAACGTTTAGACGAGGCACAAGCTGGTCTTCCTCAGGACGCCTGCCCTAAAGGAGGAGGAGCTCGTGCCTCGTCGAAACGTTGAAATAAAATATATAATATCCAATGGTTGTGAAGTGAAGAAAGTGGGGTGTTGAAATACCTAATATGTCTGATGCTGCACCTAGAATTAATGATAACTAATAATTAGACATGTGCAATTCGTTTAGTTTTTTTTTTTTTTTGTTTTTCGTTTTCTTTCGTTCGTTTTCGTACGAATAAACGAATCGTTCGAATCCGAATAACGAATCGTTCGAATCGTACGAATCCGAAAAACAACGAAAATCCGAAAAAAACAAATTGGAAACAACGAATGTACTATTGAAGAAAATCCGAAAAACGAACGAAAAAATTCGTACATTCGTAACTTTTTTTTTTTTTTTTTTGTTGAATTGGTAATTTTCCGTGTCTCTTACAATGGTGCTGCTAAACGTGCTTCGAAGGATTGAACGAAAAAATTCGTACATCGTAACTTTTTTTTTTCGATTCGTATTTTTTTTTTTTATCGATTTGTAATTTTCCGTGTCTCTATTGAACAAAAAAATTTCATACATTCGTAACTTTTTTTTTTTTCGATTTGTAAATTATTAAAATGTAATAATAGCATACACATTACATAACATTATGAATTATGCTCCGATTACGAATGTTACGAATGTTACGAATAAATACGAATGCGTCCGAAAATTAAACTGACGAAAAAACGAATCAACGAAAAAATAACTCTTACGAAAATACGAATCGTTACGAATCCGAACACCGTAGACTTACGAATGTACGAATCGTTACGAATCAACGGAAACGAAACGAAAAAAAAAAATTTTTTTTTTTCGGAAAACGAAAAAACGAAACGAAAATAAACAAATTTTTTTGTTGTGCACATGTCTACTAATAATCATGAAAAAAGAAAGTACTGTATATACGCGAGTATAAGCCGACCCGAATATAAGGCGAGGCACCTAATTTTACCACAAAAAAACTGGGAAAACGTATTGACTCGAGTATAAGCCAAGGGTGAGAAATGCGCAGCTACTGTAAGTGGAAAAGAGGGTCAACAATG